>OY728130.1:2130632947-2131832947 GCA_963277665.1 Viscum album
GTTATAAATTGTTTAGTTTAATTTATTAAATCCTGATAAATTGTTAGAGGCATTTAAGACCTCAGTGATAGTATGGGACAAAACCTTTCCTAGTGCAATTCATCTGTTTAGTTTGTTTTTCCCGGTTACGTTTTCTGTTTAAATATGTTATATATGAAATTGTTGAATTGCATATGTTGGACCCCTTGGGTGGTGTTGGGAATGGCTCAGATATTCATGAGTGTTACAGATCATAGGTTGGGCTTGGCCCCAGTTACTTTGGGTGGTTTTGACCATGTGATTGGGCATCATGAACATCGCCTTGAGGCAGTACGACTGTCAGGTTGGGCATGGCCTGGGTTACTAGGATGGCGATGCCATCAGACTTGAGCGGCATGGTTTCAGGGACACGAGGTATCAAATGTGTTTGTGGATTATGTACTATTTTTGTGATTACTGCTCACCCAAGACTTTGAGTAGTGTGCACACATAGATACTCTATGATGAGGTGGTTTTGAACACTCATGTGGATAGAGGCCCCCGTAGTTGCGGTTAGGTATTTTTGTTGGGGGTTCTTGCCGTAGAAAGCCATGTGGGAGGTGAGGATCCTTCAGGGGATACCATTGAGACTATTAGGTTGGGGGTTGAGGCTTGTCGTTATTTGAGGGTAGACATCGATGTTCTTCTGGTTTAGTCTTCGACATTCCTTTGGGACGTCGGTACTTGAGGCACGAGGTGTCAGGAGGCACTAGGTGCCGGGTTACCATTCTTGGGAGTGCCTTCAGGACGTCGGTACTTGAGGCACGAGGTGTCAAGAGGAACAATGTGTCGGGTTACTGTACCTGGGCATGCCTTCGGGACGTCGGTACTTGAGACACATGGTGTCAAGTGGCACGTGGTGCCGGGTTACACGACATAGATTCCGGCATTGGCCGAAGCAGGTGATACTCCATGGTGGCTATTGAGCACCAGTGAAGTTCCTGTTTACTTGTACGTTGTGCTGTTTACTGCTTTACTTGTAAATTCATGACTGCTTAAACACATATATTTGGTACGCACTGTTGGGTGGTATCCTACTGAGATTTTTCTCACACCCTGCATGGGCCCTTCGGGACGCATGCAGACTTTATGGATCAACGAGCAGGAAAGATGCCAGCTTCCGATGCTGGGCTGTGTTAGTTGTTGCATGGATATGGTATGGACCTTGAGGTCATACCTAGTTGGGGTTTACATTGATCTATTTTATTTTCTGTATTGGCATGCTTACTCATTTATAGCTACTGTTGGTTAGCCATTAGCGCCCTTTTCTAATATTCAGTTGTGTATGACCTGTTTTGGATGTATGTTTTACTGTTCAGTAGTAGTTACATGTTATCAACATTTTTTTGTGTTTATTTCCACTTCTAATGTTATATTTATTTCTTCCACTATCTATCTATATTTTTTATGCTTTCGCTCTACGGGTCCGGTTCGATTCAGTTGAGTCTTTCATTCCGCTGCATATTTATATTTATACTCAGACTAGTGCCCTTATTATGATCCTCTAAGATGGTATAGCCTCCCCACTACACCAAACAGACCCTCTTTGATAGTCGGTAGCCTTTGGCATCCGGGGAGGTGCATCTAAGGTAGTAACACACGACCTGTTTGGTACTGTCTGGGTAGCTGGCCGGGTCAGGGTCGTTACAAACTGATATCAGGGGAGTTATGGACAAGGATTTAGTAGCCATGTTTTTCTGTCTACTAATGAGATTGAGACTTCTCTTTTTATTTCTACTAGTTTTAGTATTTGGGATATGGTAGATTGGAGATAGGTTGTTACTATAAATGGGTTTCTAGCTTGTTCTTGGGTGCCTGCAGCCCCAAGTATGAGGGATGTACCTAGTTTTCACGGGTAGGAATTGATGTTTTCTTTTGCTCAGATTAGAGTTTGTATGATTTCTACCATGGTGGATCACTTGATGTGTGATGTTGTTGATTGTGAGATGTGACCCTTAACCCAGTGTGGTAGGGGATAATTGTACCTTGTCTTAGTATGGCAAGGTTTGTTGTTTGGCTTTTGAAATGAACATTTTTAGGGTATTTCAATTTCATAATTTCACATATTCTTTGTGAAGTGATAATACCGTGTGAAAAAAGATCAATTATCATGCTTTATATGCTTCGAAATTTGAATAGGTGAAATTCCTGATAGGATTGCTTGTATATTGCAATGTGTTGTCCCATGATTTTTATATATTGTAAATTGCATGTGGTAGGGTATTTGGGTATGACTCTTATGAGAGAAAGCAGGTTCTATAGGTTGAGGTTGTTTTTATCACCAGGATTGGGTGACTCGGTCGTCAGTTTGAGGCAATGTGAGTTGTGCGGATGGGCATGGCCAGAGGTACTTTTGATACATGGCACTGATAGGGGCGAGTTAGGAGGCGATGAGGTCGGGATGTCATGGGGAATGGGTTGTAGTGGGGGAGAGTAAGGGTACTAGTTATGTACTACCTTTTACTACTTTCCTTATCTACATAGAATATATGTTGTTATATATATATGGGTTATACGACCATTTATGGTATCCAGTGGGTTCCTTTCAGCCGACTCAGATGGAGTGTCAGGAAAGAGAGGCTACAGTGTCGTAGGATCAGGCTCAAGATTCTGTACAGGTGGACCATGAGCCGCAGGTATAGGTTCAGGGACAAGAGCAGGTCCAGGATTCAGCGCAGGCAGGACAGCAGTCGGGTTTGGTAGCCTTCAGACCTTGGCTCGATGAGTAACTCCGAGATAGTCTGGTACGTGTTTTACAGGGGATTGACAGAGGCACGTAGGGTATAGAGCCTTCTATGGATTATCTGATGCGGGAGTTCCAGTCGTAGCACCCGCTACTTTTTCAGGGTGAGGGTGGTCCACAGGGAGCTGAGAACTGGATAGAGAGTATGCAGATGATCTTTAAGCAGCTCGAGATGCATCTAGGGTGGAGGGTCAAGCTGGCGACGTACATGTTGAGAGGACCAGCAAAGCATTGGTGGGATGTACAGGTACATGCTCGTAGGCATGAGGGACTGGAATAGAAGGACTTCAAGGATATGTTTTTGAGCACTTCTACCCGGAGACACAGAGGGCAGAAAGATCTCGGCAGTTCTTGAGTCTTCAGCAAGAAGATATGTCTGTCAAGGACTATGTAGCTACCTTCACAGAGTTGTCTCGCTTTTCACCTGGTATGGTGAGCGATGACGTAGCTAGGGTGAGGCACTTTGAGGATGGCTTACGACTCGTCATTCGGGTCTAGGTGAACATCTTCAGGATGGGTTTCTTCTCCAAGGCAGTTAACCAGGTACTTATAGCAGAGGGAAACCAGAGGGATAGGCCCCAGGTTGGTCGGACGATAGGTTCAGGTGATGGTTCGAACAGCAGGAAGTGAGGATGGGATGAGTTCCAACTGGGTAGTCAGGCAAGGGATTCAGCTAGACCACCTCGTGGTAGTTCTTTGTTGATTTTCTTTCAGTGTGGTCATCAGGGACATGTTCGGGCTTAGTGCGATAGGCCTCCGAAGGAGTGCCGGGCATGTGGACAAGATGGGAATATGGAGAGGTTCTGTAGGTATCCTTCTCAGATAGCCGGCTGGCAAGGACCATGAGTAGATTGTAGCGTCTGGAGTTAGTTCAGGTTCAGGTACCGAGAGAGGGTATCCGGTGTTCAGCTATACGCGGCGAACGTGACAGAGACAACATAACCTAGCTAAGGGATCAGTGGCTGGTGACTGGAGCAGCATCGCAGGGAGGTCAGTCGTCATGAAACTGTACATCAGGGTAGGTGTACGTCGTGGAGCTGCAAGAGGCTGAGGAGGCTGGTGAGCCGACAACGGTTAGAGTTACACCATGGTGTGGTCGTGATCTCCATGTTTCCCTTTTGGCATGACCTGTAGAGGCATGTCTATTTTGAGTGCGCGTGGTTCCCAGGATCTATGTGGACTGACTAGATGCTAGTCTTTGGGATTGGCCCCATATCGGGTGTGTGATATATTATATATATGTTTTTATGTGGTGTGTCGCATCGGGGGATCAAGGATGAGGGTTAATGGAGGTTCCACGGGCATTGGGGCATCGAGGATGTAGGTTACTTGAGGTTCTAGGCACCATGACCTCGTAGAGGCAAACACTGATGCGGTGCAGGATACGTTGGGTGTCGGGAATGACACAAGAGCGCCAATGGGGTACAGGGGTGACGATGTGTCACGGGAGGACTATGCATCTAGAAAAACAGGTTAGTAAACGCTGTTTTCTTTGAGTTTTGTTTGGTTGAGACTGGGTTAGGTGATTCCTAAGGTGGGGAGCCCCCTTGAAGAATTTTGTCAGGACCTTTGATACCGGGGAGTCCGGGTTTATTTGAACGGGGTGGGTTGTTTAGTGCCAACTCTAGGTTTTGTTTGATAGCTCGGGGACAAGCTATGTTAATGTGGGGATATTGTAAGAACCCGGGTTTTGGGAACGGGTCAAAATCCCGACCCTGTTTGAATTTTTGACTTGTTTCTGAGGAAACTTGAGAAAATGGAATGTTTTGGGAAATTTCCAGACTACACAATGTGTACATTAAGTACACATTGTGTATATGTTAAGCGAGTGATAGAGCATGTGCACGCTGAGTACATGTTGTGTAATGACAGTGTAGAAATTTTTCCTACATGGCGTGTAGTGTTAGACACACTATGTATCCCCGACCGTCTGGTGGCCGTACATGGCGTGAAGGCCTATTGTCCGGGTAGAACCAGGTACACAATTTGTTCTCCTTGGGCACTCCATATAGTCTAGCCATGTATGAGGGATATACATGGAGTGTGGGTAAGTCGGTGAGGGAGATAAGAGAAACCATGTACACGCTAGGTACCCATAGGAACACACCGTGTACGCAAGTCGGCAGGTCGGTGGAATCCCAACTACCAAATAAATGGTTAAATGAAATATACACAGCGTGTAGTCATGAAGTACACGCTGTGTACATTATTTTTTTTGTTAAAACGGGAATTAGCCTCGTATTTAGGTAGACCCTCATAAACTTTTCCCGGTTTCGCGAACCAAGCCAGTCAGATCTTGTTTCTTCTCCCGATAATCCATCTGAGGCCCAATTCGAACTCCAATTGATGCGTTGGAACCCCCTCAGTAAGGCCTCGATTCTTCTTTGGCTATTTTGTTTGATTTTCATTCTAGAACGAGTTATAGGGGTTTGATTAGTTTTGAATATTTTGTATATTTACCACGTTTTGGACCAAATTGGAAGCTTTTACTGGAGGAGTAGCATCGTACGAGTCTCAGGTAGGTGGTGCATACCTCATTTTGTGTTTTCATGGTTGTTTGTGTGATTCGGCCTTCAGCGTGTTTTCTGGTATTTTGAGTGGGACCCGTTTTATCTGTTGTTTCATATTGAATTTCTTGTGGGAGCTATGGGATACTTTTGGGTATGCCCTGTTACTAGTTTGCGTGAGTGGGGCCGGGTGAGGGGTTGTAGCTCATCGGGGCATTTTGGTCGGGACATGCCAGAATGGTTAAAATTGAGTTATAGTGTTATAAACTGTTTAGTTTAATTTATAAAGGCCTGATAAATTGTTAGAGGCATTTAAGACCTCAGTGATGGTATGGGAAAAGACCTTTCATAGTGTAATTCAACTGTTTAGTTTGTTTTTCCTGGTTATGTTTTCTGTTTAAATATGTTATATATGAGATTACTGAATTGCATTTCCTGGACCCCTTGGGTGGTATTGGGAATGGCCCGAATATTTTTGAGAGTTGCGGATCACATATTGGGATTGGCCCAGGTTACTTTGGGTGGTTTTGACCACGGGAATGGGCGTTATGGACATTGGCATGAGGCAGTATGACTGTCAGGTTGGGCATGGCCTGGGTTACTAGGATGGCGATGCCATCAGACTTGAGCGGCATGGTCGCAGTGAGATGAGGTGTCAAATGTGTTTGTGGATTAGGTACTATTTTGGTGATTACCACTAACCTAGGACATTGAGTAGTGTGCACATAGAGATACTCTGTGATGAGATGGTTTTGACCACTCGTGTGGGTACAGGCCCCTATAGTTGCGGTTAGGTATTTTGGTTGGGGGTACTTATCATAGAAATCCACGTGGGAGTTGAGGAGCCTTCAGGGGATAGCATTGAGACTATCAGGTTGGGGGTTGAGGCTCGCCTTGATTTGATGGTAGACATCGTTGTTCCTCCGGTTTATTCTTGGGCGTGCCTTCGGGATGTCGGTACTTGTGGCACGAGGTGTCAGGAGGCACAAGGTGTCGGGTTACTATTCTTGGGCGTGCCTTTGGGACGTCGGTACTTGAGGCACGAGGTGTCAGGAGGCACAAGGTGCCGGGTTACTATTCTTGGTCGTGACTTCGGGACGTCGGTACTTGAGACACATGGTGTCAGGTGGAACATGGTTCTAGGTTACACAACATAGCTTCCGACGTTGACCGAAGTAGGTGATACTCCATGGTGGCTATTGAGCACCAGTAGAGTTTTTGTTTACTTGTACACCGTAATGTTTACTGATTTCCTTGTAAATTCATGACTGCTTAAACACATATATTTTGTATACACCATTGGGTGGTATCTTACTAATATTCGTCTCACACACTACACGGGCCCTTCAGGACGCATGCAAACTTTATGGATCTACGTGCAGGAAAGAGGTCACCATCAAGAGTTGGGATGCATTAGTTGTTTCATGGATATGGTATGGACCTTGAGTTCATACCTAGCTGGGGTTTACATTGTTATGTTTTCTTTTCTGTATCTGCATGCTTACACGTTTATAGCTACTGTTGGTTAGCCATTGGCGCCCTTTTCTTATATTCAGTTTTGTATGACCTTCTTTGGATGTATGTTTTTTTATTCTGTATTAGTTACATTTTATCATCATTTTGTTGTGTTTATTTCCTCTAATAATGTTATATTTATTACTTCCTTTGTCTATCTATATTGATTATGCTTCCGCTCTGTGGATCTGGTTCGAGTCTGCTGAGTCTTTCATTCCACTGCATCTTTATATTTGTACTCGAACTAGTGCCCCTATTATGACCCTCCGAGAGGTTATAACCTCCCCACTACACCAAACAGACCCTCGCTGCTAGTCGGCAACCTTTGGCGTTCAAGGAGGTGTGCCTAAGGTAGTAACACCCGACCCGTTTAGCACTGTTCGGGTGGCTGGCCGGGTTAGGGTCGTTACATGTTATAAGACATAGTTTTCTCTAGGTACCTACCTTGCATAGCTACATTTTCATGATCCTATTTAAACCTAAAACTAATACCATATTGGGTATGATAATATACAAAATATCAATATGAAAACATTAATCAGAATTTTCCTTCCCTTATGACTTTTTCTAACATATGATACTTTTATGTCAACCTATGAACACGTCGTCCAATCATTAGTTATCCCTGGTCGTTTTTATAATAGGTTCTCTATCGTTATTAGTTAAAATTATCTATAAATCCTTCATAATACTTCATATATATATATTTGTATTGACCAAAATATATCCCATATGATTGTTTTTCTTTGTGTTTTATCTTAGGTCCACTCATCATGCATTAGAGTGATGATTGAGTCAATGTTCAACCAACCATTTTAAAGGTGATTACACATATGTTCATTTTCTCCACAAATATATCCAATTTATAGTATCATAAAAGGGAGGTATCTCTATAAAAACCCATAAAATCTCGATATTACCAAAAAAATTAATTTTTTTATCTATTACCTATACACATTCATAGGGTTTTCACTATATTTTTATATCTAACTTCTCAAATAGAATGTGAATTTTTACCTTAAAATACAATCATATACTTATCACAAATGATTATATATAACATTAATATTATGGTCAATCCTAAATTATAAAAACAATTAATTATCCTCAAAGAGCCTCCTAATCTCTAAATTTATCTAAATATTTCCTCCAATACCCATAGTAACACTACATAACTTTACCCTTGATTCAGTGCAACAATCACATACTTCACATACCTGTATTAATACCAAAAGAAAAATCCTAGATATAATCATCCATAATAATAAAAATATATTATTATTATTTAATATTCTACCTTATATGGACTATTTCATGTTTACACATTTATAAAATCTTGGCACATTTAAAAATAAAACATCATAATCTAATAAATCCAATTTCGTTGCAAACTAATGGATTTTATTTCCATTATATATAAGAAACTAAATAATTTATGACAATTCATCAACATCTCCAATAGATTCTTATATATGTGATATCCTTCTAAACATGTCATGTGTACTAATTTTTTCATAACATGGGGAAATAGAAAACTAAGAAGGGGGCTGTTTAAATTTCCGGTAAGGGGAAACATTGCAATTGAAGCAAAAAAACTATAAAAAATATGTAAGGAATAAGTATTGAATAAGAAGCTATAATAAAATTAAAATTAAAATAATGATATATCTATGATAATAAATAAAAACATGGATATGAATAATAACAATCTCAACCAATGGAATGCATAATGTTAATCATAAAAAACCTTATTTCAAGACCATGTGACAAGAAACCTTACTTTTCGTAAAGACCAAAGTCAATAAATATTGTATTCATGAACTTAAACCAAGACATTATCATGTTATAGGAAGAGTAACACCCTCAAATCCAAACAATTGTGTCTCATTTTAAATATTTATTCAACAAGTTGCTATATAATTTGTGGTCCCACTCGTCTCTTCTTCAATTCTAACGCATTCTACCTAATAAAAAATGTATAAAAATTATTAATAAACAATTTAAATAATAATATATATTAAAATAACAATATATGGAATTACAATACTTTTACACAAATAAATAAATAAGATATCTTATTTATAACCCATCTGCATAATGAAAGTGGATGGTAAAACAATACATAGTCAACATGAAAATAATTGTGTATTGGAATAACAACATATGTAATGCGAATACTTTTCCCAATGTAAATATAATATCATAAAATTTGGGTGAAAATCATCCAATCTAGGTCATGTTAAAAGAAATGTTCACATTATATGGAAAATCATTATATGGCTAAGTCAATTGTGGAATAACATGATCATAAGCCATCCAAAGTAATAAAGTATATGGTTTCAAAGGAACATAACCCATTAAAAGATAATTTTTAACATGTTTTATTTAGAAGGAATGAATATCCACATAAAAAATGAAATAAATCCACATAATATATTTAAAGGGTTTAATTTTTCCAAATTATATGAAATAGTTCAAGAGAACGATTATAACTCAATAAACCGAAATTGCGTTAATAAATAATCTTACTGTTGTGAAAAAATAAATCAACACCCACATGAATAAGGAAATATGATTTAGATAGTAAATATAATGAAATAATAGTATTATGATATAAATATATTCATTTCTAGGGAATACAATATTTAAATAAACCATGGTTTACAAAATGTATTAGGTTTCAATGAATCCAAACTGAGATGTAGAAAAACCTTTCAAATTAGTAACACTTTAATCAAAATAAATTGAAAGAGAAATATTTTAATTTAAATTTAAATTCCATGATTTAAAGGCAATTCATGATAATATATATTAGTTATGTAGTATATACACCACATAAATAAAAATAATAAATAATACAATTCTTGTCTTAGTGAAGAGAAATTGAAAATAAAACCCTAACCGCTTGCTCCTAACATACATGAACATAATGAAACATCATATATCATAAACATATCTATAATAATCCCTTAATTCAGAAAATTTATCATATATATTTTTATTTATACTCTAAAAAATAGTCATTCTCTATATGAATTCTCCAAATTTTTCACATTTGGTGTTTATAGTTTTGGTCATTTATACTAGTTTCATAATAGTGGTGTGTGTATTCTATCTTATCCCAATATTAATAATTAATAGGTCATTTCATTTATTTTTAGGGAAGACTAATAATACTATAGGATGTTTAAAATCCATTTGATAAGTGTTTTAGTCGTCATCTAAGAAAATTAAATTTATAATAGGAATATTTTGGTGATTGTTGATTATTGAAGTGTGTTTTCTTAATTCATGATATAATTTTTTTTACAAAATATCTTGAACCCAAAAAAAATTTATTTACCAATTTATATAATATATTACTAGTGATTATATTCACATATTTATTCATGATATAAATTCATAGTATTGTTTAATTATGTGGTTAAACATATCACACACCGACCAAAGTTCCATTTTTTTTTATGTTTATTTCTTATTTCTTGATTGAGGTTCAGGTCAATTTTCGATGAGTTTTTATGTTTTTTGAGATATTGGGTGGTTTTATTGAAATATAATCAGTCTAATCATGATTTATCCCAAACCGTGTGTGGCCATGGAGAAACTACGCGACCACATTGTAGTGTCCGGGACATGGTGCACGAATTTTTCATCATTAGTTGAAACCAGGAGGAAATCATGTTGGAGGTTCTATCATTTTGACAGAACCAAGTTGCATAGTGGGAACATAGTTTTCAAAACCATTTATTTAGACTATTTTGGTTCCCCTTCTTACCAGTAGTGTGCACACTATTTCTCCCATGGGTTGGAAGACTGTGTGCCCAAACCATGCGGCTGACCTAGGGGTCTTAAAAATTAAAAAATTAAAAGGAAATTAAAATATAATAAGATGGAAATGAAATAAAAAAACATAAAATGTTTTAATAGAATGAATAATAATAATAATAATAATAATAATATTATTATTATTATTATTAAAATCATAAATACAGGGTGACACCCACCCTTAACCATGCGAAAATCCCCCCCCCTCTCAGGGCAGTGCCAACTCCCCTTTACCCTTCACGGTGCATCACATTCCTTGGATAAAGAGGAATCTACCAATAATATCCTCCCTCCATTGGGATTATTACACTCTTGGATTCATATACGATCTCCTCTAGTGACTTCCACTCCCCTCTTCCACTTTTTTTCAGAGTTTTAATCTGTTCTGGGTGGTGTATGTGACCTAGCATGACCATAATTCGATTTTGGGTTTTCCTTATGTCATTTTTTTATTTTTAGGCCTCATGGGGCTCAACTAAGTCCGGTTCTAGCCTCAGTGGTCATAAGAAGATGGTGAATTATCGGTTTTAGGTAAGGATTTATCGACTTTTTAACCATTGGTTGATTTTGATTTAGTGGTTTTGTGGATTTGGAGTAACTGGTGTTTTCTTAGAGTGTCATGGACCTCATTGTGGTGGTTTCAATTTTTTGTTGGCATAGGTGACATACATTTGTATTCATAGGTAGGAAAATACATATATATTCCCCAATATATTTACTCATGGAGGAATGAGTATGCATATATATATATATAGGCCTCAGTGTGCTTAAAAATACAGTAAAATGTATAAAAGTGTAAGGGAAAGGGGTATATGTAGGCGGAAGCATATATGTAGAGACCCCCTTGTACCTATATAGCCATTATAATGCATATATAAGGGTTATATTCCATTATATATATTAGAAGGTTCACATTGTTTCAAGTAGAAAAGGAAATATTCATGTTTCCATCATTAAATTCATCATGTTATAGTGTGTTTCATCTATATTATCTTCTCCTTGAAGAAGGTTACCTTATACATTTTCCTTTTAATTTAATACATCACTAACAGATTGTATGTCACATAATTTTTTGGTTTTAAATATTGATATATAATTATCAAAAAAATTGTTTGCTATGAAATGATATGTTTGACACCTTTCATTGGATTCTTTGAAACTTTTTTTACAAACTCGTATAAACCATGTGTTTGAAAATATGCTTATATGGTCTTTATAAGTAAATTTTGTTTTAAAAAGTATGGTTTTGGATTTCAACTTTTTTTATTAATGTTTTTTACATAAAAAAAAGTAAAAGGCCCAATTTGAACTTTTAAATGGAATTATCTTTTTGGAAAACTAATCTTGGGGTGTGTCTCTTGCCTTGTTTGATAGTAATGGGAATGGGAGGTCCATAAAATGGGATTTACCATGTGACTTAATGGTTTCAATGTAAGGGTGATCTCTTAGGGCTGATTTAGGGGTGTTGTTCTATTGTGTAGATTATGCTTAGGGTTTGAATGTTGTTGGATCTTTTAGTAGACCTGCACTATGGACATGACATGGAAAAAATGAATACATAATAGATTTAATAAGAATTTTTATTAAACTAGTTTACATTATTCATTGGATAATGTCCCTTAGTATGGAATTTTCTCTACTTTGGGATTATTTCCCTCATTTGGTCCATGTAGTGTTGGATAATGCATTTGGCTGGGTTGATGGCATTAGGTTTGGCACAGCTATGAGATGAATCAGGTTTCCATATGTTTTAGATGATCTACTGAGCTCTTAGGTTATCCAATTTTCACTAATACTTATATATCTATTGTGGATGATTTTGTTTCCTTGTTTGGTCGATTACTCATGTGTGTTATATTTTCATTACCCTTGGTGTGTGATTGCTAATTCTTTTTTCCGATATAGAGAACATCTTTGTCAAAAGTGATTAGTTGGTGTTAAAACATTGTATTAAAAATGATTTTGAGAATTATTTATAACTTTTTCCGTAATGGAATAAAAAATTTATTTTTTTACATCACCTATTTTTAACTAAAATGATAAAGAATCTATATTATAAAAAATCAAACAATTTTTTAATAAAAATGGTAATGGACTATGATTTTTTTTAAAGAGAAAATTTATGAAAAACCTTTGTTTATATATATTATTTCAAATGTGAAATTGATAGATATTTTATTTTAAGTAAATGTAATTAGCATACATTATTTGGTCATTCCTACTGAATTTTAATAACCAAGAATATAACTTTATCTTTTTTTAATCGTCTGGTGCTACTTCAAGCTCATCTTAATCACCATAGTGTGACATTGGTTTAGTGAAGGGTCCCATTAAGGTATGTGTAGTTTTTATTTCATTCATTGTATATGGTTATTTCTATTGTCTAGCTTATACTTTTTTATTAATCATTTTCTATATTATGGGATAAATTATTCTCAAATTATTTATCATTGATGCCCAATAATTTTTTCTAGCCCGAGAGGATCAGGAATGACTCTTGGGCCTTATTGTGAGCCATCTTAGGTGACTGGTTAGGGGTAGGACTATGTTGTTTTCTGATTAAATGGTATTAGATATGACCCTTTCTTATTTTTGGTGTCAAGTAGAATAGTTATAGGACTCTCCAGAATTAAGAGTTAGGTGTAGGAAGTGCGTTATGAACTCTTTATCATTCCTTGAATTGAGTTACCAATAGTAGTCTAGGATTGAGTCTATCATTTTTAGTTATCTGGATGGGGAATGAAAAGGTACATTATTCGGTGTTATATAGTGACTTACTTGTAGTATCGTCCCATGTGATTCCTTGGTGCATGGTTCAGGATACTTCTAGAGGTTTGTGCTTGCATGCATCAAGGTCCACTAAACTATATTGGCGAGTTATATATTCTTAGCAGTTCCTTGTTCTAGTAGTTTCATTGTGAGTTATTCTTGGGTTGATTTTAGTTAGTGTTAGTGGATTTGGAAATGAAAGTCATTTTTTGAAATTGGTATGGAATTTTAATGATACATGTGTTTTGAAAAGAAAAATGTTTTCTTGGGAAATGGGGTTCTAAATGAAAATAATTTTTAGGGACATGGTATTATTTTATTTGGCATCTTGAGTGTTTGAAATTGGCTATGAAAAGAAGGTTCTCGTATGTAGAATTTGGATTTGGATAAAAAAATTGAACCTAGAATGGGTTTTTATTTTGAAATGGGGGATTGGTTTTAAAAACGTGGGAATTTAAGGAAAAAATAACAATTTTTGAACATGGTTTTGGTATTTTATTATGACTATTGGAGTTGTATTCTTGGGTATTTGGTTTGGATTCCCTTTATAGATTTATTTTTATGCCCCCATAATGACCCAAAAGGTTTCCATTTAGTCCTTTATAGTCATTAAACCTACCCATACTCCCAGTGGATTGGAGGAATCATGTTATATTAAATTATTATTGGTTTTACATGGTTATTATTATCCATTAGAGGGTGTAGAGTGGGTTGGGATAGTCAACAGTGTTTTTGGCTATTTTGGGAACTTCCAAAGCCATGAGAGTCTGATTGAATTTGGGTCTATTTGAGGGATTAGTTGTGGATCAGTGGAAGGTGATTGTTCCAAAATCATTGTAAATTAATATGTCTTTAGAATTCTTTGATACCCCTTTTATCTGATGGTTCATACTTGGGGATTTGAAGGTGTGGAAAGTGGTGGAGCTCACGAGTGTTCAATATGGTTTTCCAATGCTGAAGACCTATGTTAACCATTTCGACAATATGGTTTCATTTTCACTGGAGGTAGCATTAAGGGATCATATAAAATCTTATTTTTTAATCTGGGATATTTTTCCTAAGATTAATTATTGAGATATCACATTTGAGAAAGTTCTGTTTCAGAAGGTATTGGATGATGAGTTTCTAGCTGAGTTGATTTCTATAGTGTATTCTGTAGTTGTTTGAAATCCATTAAATTTTGGAAGTAGTGATGGATTTCCATTTTGTGAATAGTGTGTACCATAGTAACTTAACCATGAAGACTATATTTTGTTGGAATTTTTCTTTGTTAATCAGAACACTTCCTTCTCTATTTCTACTGTGGTTGGTTTTGTAATTTGAAGTCATATTTCTTTAATCCTCAAAAGGATTGTTGACAATGTGAATGTTTGGATCATGTAGAGGTTTTTTTCTAGCTGTTTCACTAAAACTGGAAGTCCTAGTCAGAGGATTTCATCTCTTGTCTTTGGGTAAGTTGATGATTCAAGTCATTAAAGCTCCATCCATAGGACCAATAGTGATTCTTTTCACATAGTCTTGAATCAGTGTGGGGGGGGGGAACTCAAACTAGTTTTTTAGTCTCCAATATTGGAGTTGGTATGGTTTAAGTTTTTTATTTTCAGTTCTCCTTTTTGTTTTAAGTTTTTTATTTGATGTAAAAGGCTTGTTGGCCCCACTCCCTTATAATTTTAGAGGTTGTACCTTTTTAGATTTGAATCTCTAACCAGTTTTTCACATTCATTGGTTTCTTATTAGATGATTGGTTTTATTTCTAGGTGGTTATAATTTTATGTATTCTTGAATCCTATAGAAATGATTAATCATGGTTTATTTCTATACTTAGATTTTGGTTTCTTTCTATGGGGCCCTTTAATAGGGGGTTTTGGTCCATGTTGGGGTTTTCCATTTTGGTTTTTGTTTCTAGTTCCATAATTGGTCTGTGTTGGGAGTTTCAATGTGGGTCATTCTACTGTTGTTCTTATGGTGGAATGAACCATCATATATTCCCTATAATTTATCCTATCATGATTCTCCTTAGAGATGGTTTGGTGTCAATTCTAGAGTAAAAATATCACACTGAGGTTAGGGGATTTGTTTTTTCTCCTCTAGTGTCAGTTCTGGTTTCATTCCTCATTTGGTTGGTTGAATTTATAAGGGTTGATTGTTTTTTTGGTGGTTTGAATTATGATACTTTGATTAATATTACATTTATATTTTTGCTTTTTAGATGGATCATGGTCTTTTACTTGAGTTTCAGGTCATGTTTCTTGTGACAGTTTTTAGTTTTGGAAATTTTTGGTTGTTTTTGGGCCCTCTTCATGGTTTGAGCATGGTTTGGACCAAACCATGTGAGGATAATGGGAAACCATGCATTACCTTTGTGGTTTCAGGGATAAGGTGCAGAAATTGTCTATGGTATGTTGAAACTATGCTTCAATCACATGAGAGGTTCTATAACATTTATATAATAATGGTTCACGATCAACACATGATTTCCCAAACTATGTTTCCCATCCCTGTGGGAATCACTTATTTTTATTATAGTGCACATGGATAGTGTATGGTCTAGAGGACTATGCAACTAGACTGTGTGGTCCTCCCAGACGTTTTAAAAAATTGACATAAAATTAGTTAAAAGTGAAATTAAAATAAATATAATATGTTTTAATATTAATAATAATAATATTATTATTATTAAAAATAAAACTAAATGGGAACCCTTCCCCCTTATCCACTTGAGCAGCACCCTCCTCATCCCCATATCATGGGACATGCCCTTCCCTTTCCCCATCCCTATGCATAGTGATCATTGGATTAAAGAGGCTTATCCTTAACTATCCTCTCTCTGTTAGGATGATTCTGATCTTGTTTTATTGTGAGATTTCTTTTGGTGAGTTCCTCCTAACCCCACTCTATTTTTTCCTTTGTTTTTATTCTCTACTAGGTGCTCCACATAACCTATCCTAACCCTAATCAGATTATAAGATTTTCATTTGTTGGTTCGTGGTTCTTAGGGTTTATGGGTCTTGATTAAGGTTGGTTTTACCCTTAACGGTCATTGTAAGATAGTGAACTATCAGTTTTAGGTAATAGTTATTCTTTTTTTACCTTTAGTAAATTTTAATTTAGGGGTTTTGTGGTGGTTGAGTTTTTAGTGTTTTTCTAGAGTGTCTTGGACCATGTTGTGGTGGGTTTGGGTAGTTGTTGTCAAATGTGACTTACTTGTGTATGTATATATATGAATATATATATATATATATATTAATGTCCCCTTATATATATAATTATAGTAAAGGTGGTATTTATATATATATTATGGCTTTGTTTTCTTATATATATATATATATATGAAAAATGCATACTAGTGTAAGTAAAAATAGTACATGCATGTTTATGAATATATATAGTGGCCCCTTGTACATATTTGTACACGTAAATGTGTAAATAGGGGTAAGGTGACAAATATATATTTAAAGAATCATATTCCTACAAACATAAAATGGAATATTTTTTTTGTTGTCAATAAATTCATCAAATTTTTGGGTGGTTCATCTTGATTATATTCCTTTTGAGGTAGGTTCCCTTAAGCATTGTCCTTTGAATTTAAAGAATCATAAATTTATTTTATTTCAAACCATGTGTTTGTACAAAATAGTGATATATAATTCTTATAATAATTGTTTGATATGAAATGAAGTGTTTTCGACCTTGCATTGGATTTTATGATTTTTTACAAACTCTCACACACGAAGTGCTTCAAAATATTCTGGACGGGCCATTATAAGTAAATTTTCATTCCTAGTTTATGGCTTTGGATTTGTAAATATTTTTTGGTTTCAAAATGATTTCTACTGAAAGACTTAAAGAGGCCTGATTTGAAATTTTAAATCAAAGGTTATTTTTGGAAAACCCCTCTTGAGGTGTGACTCTTACCTTATTTGATGCTAATGGTATTAGTAGGTCATTGTCATTGTGAATACCTCATGTTTTTATGGTTTTAAGAAAAGGCGATACTCCTTGGGGTTATTCACCGGTGATGTATGGGTGGGTGTCTCATGATTGTGATTTTCATTGATAGTTTTATTTAGAACACTACCACATTTATCATTACATGGGAACATGGAAAAGATATTAGATTTTATGATAATGTTTAATGAACTTGTTTATATTTTACACTGGCTAGTGGCCCTCATTATGAAATTTGATCTACTTTAGGATTATGCCCCTCAGTTAGGTCATGTAGGGTAAGAGAGAACATTTAGGAAGTTTAATGACATCGAGTTAGGATCACATTCAAGATGAATCAAGTTTGACAATATTCTAGATTATTGATTGATATCCTAGGTTATATAATTTTCTCTATCTCTTATTTTCCTACATAGAATGATTAAGATTCTTTATTTTGATGGTTACTCAAGTGTGGTATTTTTTCATTTCACTTTTTGTGTCATTCTTTCTCTCGATTTCTTATATGGTGTACTTATTTCTTAAAATTGATGAGTAGGTTAAAAAAATTATGGAAAATTATTTTGGGAATGTTTTACACCCATTTCAGTTGTTGAATAAATACTGTGTTTTTCTCACTTCCCATATTTTTCTCAAAAAATTTAATATCTACATCATTTAAAAGGTACAAGTTTTATAATGAAAAGTTAAATATAATATGATTGGTTTATTTAAAAATAATATTTGTTAAAAAGTATGTTTATATATTTTATTTCAAACATGAAATATATGGATCATTTATTTAATGTGAATTAAACGGTAATGGGTTGTTTATCCATGCCTACTGAGTTTTAATGATAACACATATTTATATTTCATTGTTTTTATCTTTTACTGCTTCTTCCAAATCAGCCCAATCATTATAGACAACATTGGTTTAGTGGTCAGTGGTGACAGGCATCGTCTTGTGAATGTATGTGTGGTTTTTTTAATTTCTTCTTGTTGTGGTTATTTTTATTGTTAATTTTAGAATTCATTATTCATTATTTACTATATTATAGGATAAATAATTCCAAATTACATTATCCTTGATGATCCGAATAGTTTTTCATCCTAATAGGATCGATAATGATTCTCGGGACCTGTTGTGGGTCAGCTCAGGTGATTAGTTCAGTGTCGAACTAGGTTGGATCATGACAAAACTTACCGAAACAGGAATATATCTTGATAAAAAGAAAATTATGAGGTGGTTATGAGTAATATAATTATAACAGTATCATAGTAATCATATTTACTATTTATTAGTGTGATAAATTAGAATTATATTGATTGGTTGGAATAAGTGATGGATATGAATTTCATTCATTATTTGAATAATATATTAACTTCTCTATATTTTTTTAAAATGATTAAACAATCAATGATTGTTTACTAACCGTATCATTAATAGGTTCTCTAATAATTCATACTAGAACAATAGCAATATCACAAAAAAGTTATTTATCCTTTTATATCATCTTTATATCCCACCATGTAAAGCGGTGAAGGAAAATGAAATGTGTTATGTTATGGAGGTGGTAGTATACACAATGCATGAACAATAATTTTATATTTCATAGTGGAATGGGTATATGGATAAAAAATAATAATAAACATAAAATAATAACATAATAGTGTATATGTGATACCAATATCATTATATTATTTGGTCTAGGAAAAATTTGGATGAAGATAACTAAGAATAAAACAAAGTAGTTGATAATACTCATGTTGGGGACATGGACTTTCCTTGTAAGTCTTCTTGAATTTGAATGGATTAGGATTAATATAAGTTCCAATGGGATTATTTTTTGGGGGGAGGGATATATATTGAGTAAAATGGATTTGTACCTGGAATAAATTGGAATGGGAGGTGAGTATTGATGTTTGGAAGATGTTTCCCATTTATAATTGAAGGAAAGGGGAGTTTTTGGAGTGAACCTTACTTTTTAAATAGTGTAAGGTAACAATTTTAGTGTAAAATCAGAAAAAATGAAAAAATAGAATATTAAAATGTTTCTAGGTCTAAAATCACCTCAAAAAATCGCATTAAGATAAATTTGATTTATTTATGGGATTTTTTAAAAAAATTCCTATTTCCCAAACATTCTTTTTCCTTGGTAATTAAATTTTAACCAATGTAATTAATTTAAAAAAATTATGCTGATTTTTTTTATTTTGATACTTATAATTTAAAATTTTAATTTAGTTTTATCAAATTAAATTTCTATGGTTGGGAAAAATTAATTACTAACTAAACACATACAATCATGTAAAAACATTTTTTTGAGAAATAAATTTTTTTAGAATTATATATGTATGTATGTTTGTTTGTATGATATAAAATTGACATGGATATTGATTTTAATTTCATTAATTGATTAACATTAAAAAAATAAGGCTTCTAAGGAAATAAATTACTAAATAACCATTGAAAAATACTTGATTCCAAGAAAATATTGAAAACAATTCATTATATTAATTTAAAATTTTAATTTGTTATAGAAACCATTTTTATAGATTTTATATGTCTAATGAATACTATAATATTAATAATTTTATTTATAAAATTTATATTATATTGAATAAATGTGTCTATATAATTATATTTTACTCTTATATAATGGGTTTTCATAAAAATTACAAGTTTCATAAAACACATATTTTTTGTCTAAAAAACAACCCTTTTATAAAAAGATCAAAACATCAAAATAATTCAATTTTTATCTAAAGAATTAAATAATGATGTTTATTTATATTCATTTCTAATTTCAAAATTTATAAACTCAGTTTTTGAATTAAATCATAAAATATAAATAAAAAACAATTTTTATTTGAAAATAACATGTACAAATATTAAATATCTTGAATATTATTTAATTTCATTTACAAAAAAAATTAGCTTCAACCAATTAATATCAACCTTGATTTATCACAAGTAATATATTCTATTAATTTATAAATTGGCTTCTCTTATTTGTTCATGATAATTCAATGGCTAGGTTTTTTATAGTTATACTTAAATATTTATATATTATCTAAATATAGCATGGTTTTGATTATTATTGTTTTTGCGTTTATAGAAATATATCAAATAAATTTTCTTATTTAAAGGTAATAAAATATTATAATTTTTGCGTGTTACATGTTTGATGTTGGTGAGGCATCTATGGAGTTTCCTAATCTCTATAACATATTAAGGATCCCCAATGTAAAGGATTTTCCTAGTCTTTTAATGGATTCATTTAATAAACTGATGGTGTACCACAATGTTGTGGAATTTCCCCAATGAAACTCTATATGTGAATTTTAATGGATTCATTATTAGGATTTTGAGACACATTTTTAAAAAAAATGTCTCATGATTTGAAATATGATTACTAGGTTATTGAGATTTAACAACTAGCTAATCCTCATAGAATTCAATGATCCACCAAAGGATGGACTTTAGAATATGTTGTTTGGAATTTTAATATGTGCTCTTGGAATTATTTAAGATAATGGGAATTACCTTATAGGAGTATCCCCTTTAGGGTTCCCTAAAATAGGTGGAATATTTTTATTTTGTTTCTATATTGATATTGTTTTATAATGAGAAACTATCTATTAAGGAAAAGTCCTGGAAACCAATTATTTCATCAATATGTAGTTGTATGATCATGTCTATGAAATCATCCTTTGAGTTATGCAAGCTATGATCATTCAAGTCAGCAAAAACCATGATCTAAACAATCCTTTTTCTTAGAAGAAACAACATTGGTGATCCACTTTGGGTATTGGACATACCAAATAATGTTATATAGGACCATTTTAATAATTATGCCTTCTAAATTGGCATCATGGGTTGGGTGGATTCTCCAAGTTGTCTGTTTTAACTATAGTGATCATCTGGTAAATCCAAATGATTGGTAACCACATCGGGATCTAGTCGAGTAATTTTTATGTAGTTATAAGAGAATATATCTCAATGATATATTATGAATGATATTTACTTGTAAAATTACACCTGATCCATGCATAAACTAATGAAAATAGGTAATATATTCTTGGATATATCCATACTCACTTTCCTTTGTTCATCAACAGTGGTCGAGATTCCTTTTTTGAGAGATGGAGGGGTATCCCTGAGAGATTATTATTATATTTTTTATATTAATACTTATGAAAGAAGCAGTTTTTTCGGTATTTAGATACTTTAAATATGGTATAGTTGTTTCATCAGATCCTATATATACTGATGCAAGGGAACCATTATTAAAAAATCCCATATATTTCCTTTATTTCAACCTTAATATCATCAATGGATGATGATGTTTTGATATCCAAATATTTATGAAATGATGTTCGAATATTATTATCCATTATATTATTATATTTTGATGATCACAAATCTTCTATGCATGGAAATATTTTATTGATCCTACTAATATATTGAGAATATAGGGAAATGTTCCCGAAACCAATGAAGAGATTATTCTATAAGTGTTGAGACCAATTTGAATAAAGAGACTTGGATGTGTGGTCTAAATGTTGATCATACAATCCTTGAGTATAGTTTACCAGGATATAGATTAATTAGTATAGATATTTTTGTATTCTTTTCTACTATTGTTGAATTTTACTCAATGGGGAAATATGCCAGACCATCATATGAAAATAAAGTAATCATATTATTTGACATGTAAAATGGATTTTTCATGAACAAGTGAAATACCTAATCCCTAATTATTATGATAATTTGGTGGATAAAAAACATGTATTATTCACCAAGATCAATTTATAGATAGATATGATCCATTACCAAACCACTGGGTGTTGTTATTAGAATGGTGTTGTATAACACATGTTTCTTCCCCTTATTTTTATAAAATCATACATATATATGTTGATATGTTCCATACTTAAAAAGGGAATTATCACTATTAAAAACTCCAATATATCTATTAATAAATTATTTAGGGCACTTATTGTATTATAAAGGTTCTCGTATGATCACATCTTTTTCCAAGCACAACCCTCTTTGAGTTTTGGCAATAAATGTCTTTTGTTGGGTTTTTATTTGTCTTTATGACTTGGTGGATGAGTTTAGTTCATAAAATAACATATGTATGGGAAAATTAAATAATAAATTATGTTATATGTTTTTTTGTATTAATATTTTTTGGATTTAAATGTGTCAAATGGGTTTACGAGTGATTTCTATGTTTTGGATGGTATTAGAGGTGGTTTGGGTTCTTTCTGAAGTAAATGGGTTTAGAATTGTTTCCTCAGAGATTACACACTATGTATATATTACAAAATTTCTAACTTCCAATAGTCACATGTATTAAATCTGTAAATGGAGTAAAATTGTTACATGTCATTGAATCTCTTCATTTCATGTAATATTTGACATGGATAAGTATAAACCCATGGTGATGCGGTTTTTTAGTGTATCCCTTTAAAATGGAATACAAAATGTGTAAATAAGATACTTGTTGTGTATTTATTAAGAGAAACATTTAAGTGTCTCATGTGGCTAATTTATTATTACCCTCGCATATAGCCTTATCCTCTCAACCTAGACAAACTTTAGGTGTTTTTGGGAGCCTTTTCACATTTTGGATGCCACATTTGTGTAATCGGTCCTTGGTAAGTCTTTCCCAAGGATTTTCCCCACTTATTTCATTTATCTACATTTTGGTGGTGTAAATCATTATACTTTTTTGGGTTAGCTGTTAATCTTGATCTTTTTTATATTGGTTTATTCTTACAATATTATGCACCTTCCTTTCTATTGACATTACCCATTGTTTATGTCGCTAAAACATCAATTAAATGTAAGGGGTATAAACTTTAACCCCATGGTCTATTCAACTATAAAGTATGTTTGATATTGAAAAATTTTCAACATAACATGTACCTAAATTAATTAATTAATGATTTTGTTTTCTTCTGTCGAATCCCTTTAGATCCAATTTTTTTATGACATGGATAATGGATATTATTTGGGTGAGAGAATTATTTCTTATAAATGAACTAACTAATGAAATAAAGTGTGTTTAGATTTACATGAGTTTTGGGTCATTTTTTTATATAGATTCACCTTTGTTTGGGTTGATTATTGAATTAATGTCCATGTTATTGGTTTATGACCAAATGATAAATGAAATGTGTAATTGAAAGATAAATAGTAATATTTATAATTAACCATTGATCCTTATGCTGTGATATTGTGTTTTCCTTTCTTTTAAGTCTCGTTGTAATACATGATGTAATGATTATATATCAAGCTTATCCCTGATATATGCATTAATTCTTCTATACTAGGTCACCTATCATATATGCCAGAACGATTATATATCAATCTTGGCCCCGATACATGCTGTAATTCTAATATACCAGGCTCGACCCTCATTTATTTCTGACATGATTATATACTGGGATTGTCATTGATCCATGATTTAATCCATCAATAGCAATCTTGACTCTGATTTATTGATAAAGTTATTATAAAACAGTATTTACCCATATTTCTATTAATTAATCAATGCATATATGGTTATATTTGGAATAGTTTTGAGAGATTCTTAGAGATATACCATCATGAAACCACAACACATTTTTTTGGCTATATAGTTGTGGTTGGCAGGGTTGTGAGACATGATTAAAGAAATACCAACATTACACCTAAGTATGTTATTTGGATATATGGATATTTTTGGCATGGATATGGTAAATGCTAAATGATATTACAACGTGGGTCTGAAGTAGGTTGATGTGGTATTAATTTAATTATTTAATCAATTAATAATCCTATATCTTGAATTATTTGATACACTTATTACTAGACTGGTTATTTTTAGAGGTAGTGGTGTTAACCTACTTAGTTATACTCACACCATTTTTTGGGATCAACATGGTACCCACGAAGATTACATGGATGGAGGATTGGACTAGAAAAAGGGACCGTATTTTTTTATTTTTTTCATTATAGATGGTTGAGTGTTTAGAGATGGGACTGATAGGGGTTCAGGATTGGGGACTTTTAAGTTTATTTTTCCCACTGATTCTTGTATTTTATTGAACTCACATTGACATTTAGTTACAAACTAACATGACATTACATTATTCATTTATTATTTATTGAATTACTTGGTTGGATTTTATTGTTTTCTTAGACTATGATATTTATTTACAATAAGTTATTTAAAAAATGTTGTAACACTATATCAGGTGGTATAATCTACACACTATACTTATCACTCCCCTATAGCTATTCGAAAACCTAAATCTTATGTGGCAGAATGCTTAAGGTCACCTAACCAACCAAATTTGGCCATGTGAGAGAGTTTAGGAATAGGGTACATTACAAAGTTGTATTAGAGCACACAAGGTTTTATTTCTATTTATTTACTATTTGGTAAATGTATAAATTAGACAAGCACACATTATGATTTTTTAATGATATTGTACATGGGAGAATCTAACCCATGTATATGGAGAATTTGAGTGCACATAGATGGTATTGATATATATATTGTTCTATTGTTATAATTCAGGTAATTTCACTTATTAGATTCACAAGTTGGGTAGTGTATTTGTTTTATGATATTATTAGTTCATTGTATTTATATGTTTGGTCTGGTATAGCAGGAGGTTAGTATGCATGCATCCTCATAAATATGTACTTTTATATATTGACATGCATTGTTAATGATGGTAACATATGTTTTTCCATGATATATATATTTTAAATATTAATTGTGATATATGAAATCTATTATATCATATAAATAAAAAATGAACTAATATGTCATGATACAACAAATGTAATCCATTTTTATATAGACAATGTGTTTTGGTTCTTTATTTTTGTCACTTTTGAGGTTGACCTTGTTGTTATAGCTAGTGTTTTAATCAATGTGTTAGTCTTGTAGAGAAAATTCTTACACATTATCTTCAAGTTGGTCAATTGGAGAGAAGAAATAAGTACACTCCTAAAGTAATTGATCCATACATTATTGTATATCTTGAGGATTAGATAGATTTATAGCTTCACGAAAGCATTCTTAGTATCATGCAATCCATGGAAAGGTAGAGAGTTCACATTTTCCCTTCAATATATGAGCTAATGAGAGATTTCAAACTACAACATCCACCAATGTACACTGGGGAGGGAGGCCCCCCAGTAAGTCAAGTTTTAGATTGAGATAGTCCGTATGATCTTCAGAAATCATTAGACAACCATTGATAGGAGGTTCTATCTTACTATATATATTTTTGTAAAACAACTAAGTGATGGTAAAAAATTATATATAATGAATTTTAGGAGGTGGAGATATCTTGGAAGGACATCAATATTAAGATGCTGCTCTATTTTTATTCTGAGATCGTGAGAGATGATAAGACCCTTGAGTTTCTACATCAAGAATAGGAGGGAATGTTTGTGTTGGAATATGTTGGACTCTTCACCAACCATTAGTGCTTTACACCATTTTTAGATGATGATGAGATATCCATGGTGCTACATTTTTAGGATCATCTTCTATTTGATATCAATTCATATTTGAACGTGTTTCATATCAAAAGTTTTTTGATGTCATGAATCATTCCCTCATCATAGAGGAGAATATGAGAGAGGTCGTGAGAAGGGAAATTGATTTTTCAACATGGACGATTGGGAGAACATCATCTAACCCAAAAAACACTATAACTGTTTTATCCATGGAAATAGTGGTCAGATCAGTCAAGTCAGGGATAAGACATCTCAATATTGTATTCATTTTTAGTTATTTTAGTGTATATCTATGGGAACTAATTGGCCCCAATATCCACACACATCTTTTTAGTGTTGATATTGAGAAATGATGGTCCACCTACAAGGGTTTTTTAGGGTCATGTAGTAGTGGAGTATTGTTAAGGTATTTGGATAGTCCCATATTCTTGGAATGACTCAAAAGCTTATCTGAAGACATATAACTAGATTTCCATATATATTCTGTTCGATGTAGGGGTTATTGTACCCCTAGTTCAGGAACAATAGTACCCGATAGAGGGAACATTTTAGAGGAGTTAGTTGGGAGCCTAGGGAAGAGGGGTGAGTCATATTCATGTTATGAAAACTACTCTCACTATTGTGGATGTAATAACTTATACATTCAGAGTTATAAATATTTTATATTCTACCATTGATTATGTTTTTTGTTATAGATGCATAACATTTCTTTTCATCTACTCTTTCTATAAATAGTTTGATTTTGATGTGGAATTTTTATTTGGTATTTTTGTAACACCTTGAGATTTTGTGATTTTTTTGAATAATTTAATCTTTTTAATACTTTTCACTTCAAGAAACACTAAATGTATATTTTTGATATTATATAAAATCACTATGATTATATTTCCTAATAAAAACACCATGTTATGCTTTCACTGCATGCAATACTTACTTGGCTTTCGTTACACCCATCCCTGTGTTTCTATAAAATAACATTTTTTATTAAATTTATTTAAACAATATAGCTATAACCGAACCAATAAACATAGTAATATGAATAGTAATAAGTAATTTTAAAAATTTATTAATAATTTTTTAAAACAAAATAAATAAAATATATAATGAAGTTTATAATTATTTTGTAAAGACTTTATATGTTTATAAATACTATTTTCTTAAAGGACCTTCCTTTTATGTCCTTCTATGACTAATAATAGAACTCATTGTAAATGTTTTTGGAAATTTAATTTGATGAAATAAACATCATTTTTGAATTTGGAATGTCAAAATTAACTTAGTATGAATTTTTAGTATTTTTATGAGAAGTTTCATTTTTCAATGAATAATGAAGAATACAAATTTTTAGTTAAAAACTACCTTTTTCATTTAAATAAATTTCATAAATTAAATTTATTTTACGTAATATTAGACCAATAATAAATATATTAATCTAATTCAGGTCATTTTAATCATTTTTGAATTGAATTTTGATATAAAACTTATTGAACTTTTGAATGTTTTTTCGCACCTTCTCACCATGTTTGCCGGATTAGTTTTAGACATTATGTTTTCACTTCTATGAATTGAATTAAAAAACATACATACATGGTTGTATTAAGTATAATATTTAGATTCTAATAGAATTAAATAAATATTTTGGATATTGTGAATAGTAACATTAGTAGATATGTATTTACCACAGATAAGGGTAAATTGGATAATTAAAGGATGAAAACAATAATAAAATATTATATAATTACACTAAAACTTATCCTAATTGAATTGTATAATTTTTTTTGATTAAAACCAACCTTAAAAAAATATAAAAACCTTTTTATGACACATTGGTAACAATATGACATTTATTATGTTTTATTTAAAGATAAGTTAAAAATGTCATACTCGTATTTTTAATAATTATAACATATTTAATATAGGGTCATATAGAAGTAAAATAGTAATATAAATATTCACATTAAATATAGAATGATAATATATATCATGATAATTTATTTATAATTTTTAGTGACAAAATAATTATCGTAAATGGTGACACAATGATGATACAATAATTGTTTAATTAAAAAAAGTCTCAAAAAATGATGCTTCAAATATTAAAATAAATAAAATTTTAATTAATTATGGTTATCCAAAAAACATTTAGGTTAATATGAGTTTTTATGTGTGTATCAAATGGTTTTTTATATGTTATCATATCTTTATAATATTTTTAAAAAGGAAAAAAGTGAATAGTTTAAAAATTGACATAAATGATATAATAAAGTAAATAGTATTATATAAAATTATATAAACTAAATAAAAATTTAAATTTTCCCAAAATAACTATATTAATATTAAATAATTCTTTAATGATCCATTTGGGGTTCATTTTGAATTTTATAGTGACTATATGGACCCCTAAAAAGTGAAAACACATGTTGCCACAGTAAGAGTTAAAGAGATTAATTAATTGTTAAATCCAAAAGCTAATGGAAATAATATAAACTAAACATGTATAAATATTATTGGATGATATTATTTATATATATACTAATATTTTCTTCTACATTACTAAATTTGGGTCCATTTGGAATTAAAAATTAATTTATATTATTTTAATATTTTAGGAGATTCCAAGTGTACTCCCCTCTCTCATATAATAGAGCCTCTCCTTATTTATTATTCACAACTATAAAGACATTTTTATTGGATAAAATCTTCAAAATTATCCTAAAAACTTACTTTAATTTATCCTATAATCCATACTTCGGTCAAAAATCCAACCAATGGAGTCCTTTTTTTGCAAATCAAAATGATATACCCAAAGAAGATGTAATGTTCATCAACATATGTTTTTATTTTATATTTTAATTTAAATCCTTTAATTATTTTTGTATAATGTCTATATAATATTATAAGTATCATAAATATACCGGTATGTTTTTTTATTATGGTTTCTACCTACACTCTGATACACACATCTATCTTATGGGAAACCAACTTACCATTATTGTGTTTGAGGAACAACCACCTCATGAAACGATGTTGTACATTTTTCCGTTACCACCTATGATAGGTGGTAATTATGATGCATAATCTATTTTAGATGAAATATATTATATTTATGATATATAAGTACTTTTTAATGACAATATCATGTCAACATTTTTACTGCTTGTTATTTTGGGACAATGATAATGTCGCTCATGTGTACGAATGGCTTACCATATCCAGGATGTGATGCGATTTGCTATTCTCTTATATTTCATGTATGGTAATAATTATGGCTTTTTATGATTATATTTGTTACATATGAAATAATTATTATTCTTTCATGATAATATATCATATACTTTCCCTTCTTTTAAACTGATAAGAAAATGAAAACGACGATCATTTGAACGTACGACTTACCGTATCCATGAATAATGTATTTTATTTTCTATATACTACGATTATGAATTACCATGAATAGATATATAATAAATATATTTATATATATATCTATTATATTTATATCATGATTATAATTATAGAGATTATTAAATTATGATCTATGAAAGAAAATCCTAAATAACAAGTCAAAACAAAGCGATTATTGCCTGGAATATTACTTTAACATGGAACTATTAATAAATGGGAAATAGAAAGTCATAAATTAATTATATAGGATATTTTATATATATGGATATTTTTGTTAATATATTTATATAAATTTTTATATTTATTATACATGATTTATTCATGAGTAAGACGAGAGTCAATACATAAGGTAAAAGAAATTCATATCACTTTTTATTAGCACGAGATACAAGCCATATTCACCACCTACTCATTTTGGGTGGTTTATATATAGTTTTATAACATGATATATCATTAATTTACATTATTTAATTTTATTAAAATATTTAATATACGTTATTATTTTATGGAGTATGTGATTCTAAGGTTACTCAATTGGAAATAGATTTCTATCTCACTTTTTTTGTTTTAGAGATACAAATTATTTTCACCACTTATTACATATATATAGTGTATATACTATTGATGAATTTATTCTGTGATATTATCCTTAATTTTATTGATATTTACATATCAATATTATGATCTATCTTTTATGGGATTTATGGTTCAAAATATAAGAAATTTGTAATTTAATTTGTTCTAAATTTACCTTCTTTGAGACACATGTTATATTGTGAACCTATATACTTTTATGAGGTGTATATACTTCCCTTTGACATTTTTTATATCATTAATACCTTTCATTTCATGGTATATTGAGTTTCATGAAAGGGTTTTCTCAATTCAGTCCAAAATCTATTTTCTTAGAGACAATGTTTTCTAAAAAATGTTTAAAACTATTTTAAATGAGATATTTTGAATTTTAATGAAAATGGATTTCAAAGATGTTTCAAATGTTTCAAATAATAATTTTTTGGATTTCAAGGTAATTTTTTAAAAATATGTTGGAAAATGTTTTATGATTTAAAAATGATTATTAAAACAAGAAAGGATATTTTACATAAGAACTATTTCAAGTTATCTCTCAAAATTATTTTATATCTAAGATAACATTATTTGACAATTCTTATGTTTTTTCGGGGTTATGATTCAATGATATTATTCTTATTATTTAAATGAATAATTTTTGTATATGATCGATTGATATTTATGATTTATGTTTCTTTTACATGGTTTATCTTATGATGAAATGTTTATGAAACCCATTTCATTTAATGGATTCTAATATGATACATGATTTATGTTTTAATGCACATATATGTATTCTTTTATTTTTAGATGGGTAGTACCCACATCTCTATCTAATTAATTTGGTAATGGTTTATATCTCATTAGATATACATAAAAAACCTTATCTGATAAGATGGTATTTGTTAGAGAACCATGACTACCAAGATGCTTAAGGGAGTGAACCATGACTACCAAGATGGTACTGTGAGTGAACCATGATGACCAAGATGGTTACTAGAATAAAACATGAATACCATGATGGTTATGGTAGTGAACCATAGATACCAAGATGGTTTGGGTAGTGAACCCATACTAATAATATGGACTTGGATGTGATGCATTGACTATAATTGAAATCAGTATTATGTGATTATGTATTTGTCAAAATTATATGTATTTTTACTGTATCATTCATTCACGAATTATGATTTTAATTACTTATGATTCATTTTTTGTGAACTACCTGTCTTTATTCCATGATTAATGGTTATTATCATTGATATGTCGGGTACAACCTTCTCTTTTCATGATCATGTCCTCATATCCTTATTCTCATTATTATGGTTACATATCTCCCTTATTTACCTTTTCGGAGCATCTGATCTCACCAAATTTTATTTTTCTTTTCCAAAGGATATAAATAAATTTTTTAGGTAGGAATACCAAAGGGGGGATCTTTCTAAGAGATGCTAAAGATATTTCACCAAATTAGAAGAATGTGTTCTAACATTCCCAATAACTAAATTAATACAGTCTTTAGGTATGTGTTTTTATAATGTATTAATTATTATGAAAAAGTTATGTAATGTTAATGTACATCAATCTTGGTTCATTATTTTTTGTATTATAGTGATGGTTTAGCCAACCTTTGGAAACTAGGATGAGAAAACATGTTGAGATCCCTAGTGATATTTATAAGTATATTTTTAGGGATGTCTCTATGAAAAATTCTAAGGTGGAATATATTTAAATGTAGGTATCAGGATTTAGAAATCATATAAGTGATTTTAAATTATTATATGGGTTTACATTATGGTAAATGATTCACAAACAATTCTCCCAGGTTTTTGTCACTTTTGGGAGCTAGAAGGAACTTTTTTAACATTGAATGTTTCTGATGTTAAAAGTATGATAAATATGAAAATTGATTTTCTATGTGGAAATATCTTAATGATAATCAAGAATGTGGTACAATAATTGGATATACAATTTAGGAGATAGATACTAAAAATGACATGTGAAATGTATGGGATATTCTAGTGTTACTTTTTACATTAAACCTAAGAAGATTGGAAAGATTAATGTTGAGGAACCTAAATACATGATTAATATTTCATGAAGGACTATAATGATAGACCTTGAGTAATGGTTTACGAATAAAGTTTAATGACTATGTTTTACATGTTTTGGAATTAAAATATGGTGTTTTAAAAATCATGAAATATATAAGCATTTTCATTATGAGTTCTTTTAGTAATGATTATAAAGGATATTTTGAGTATTTATAATGACCTAGAAAATTGTTTTAATGGTATGTTGATAAATTTATTGAACACATGATTAAGGTAAAGATAACCATTAATTTTTCCTTCATGTCAGGATAGTGATTTTAGATAAAGATATGTTAGATATTAAAAAGAAATTTGGATGATACTAGTTTCTTGTGAACTAATTATCGATTTGTTGATAAGAGGGTTACACTATAATGGATGATGTATAAAAATTTTTAGACTTAATTAATATATCGAATAAATTTTAAAGAAGAAAACATGAATGTTGTAAATTAGGATTTATTGTAATTTAGGTTGTTATCATGTTCAAATAAAATACTTGATGAAGGTATACGCATTTTTGGTGTGTGACAAATAAGAGCTAAATTATAATATATAGGGGATAAATGCTATGTTGGGAACTTATTTATAATGTTTGATACATTCATCTTTTGGTAGGTTTATATGTTTATCTATTTATGGAATGGTTTATTTCAAACATCATATGAGTTTTTAGAGATTAAGGTATTATCTCACTATATGAGGACTTATGCATATTGGATAAATTGGGATAACCATTTTTTTGTGATAAAGAAAGATTAAAGAACCTATAATTATATTCATGGATCTCATGATCTGCTAATACTCCAAGAATAAAACACTCGCCTTCATTTAATGGAATAAGAGATATAATTGAACTTAATCAAGTAAAAAGGCTGAGATTGTATTTAAATCAAGTAAGAATATCTTCACATGCAAATTCATCAATATTATCAAAAGGGGTTATGATGTAAATGGTTATCCTATTATCATTATTTTTTATGATATCAATGTCCTATATAAGGAGTATTTAGTTTATGGTTTTGTAATTATTAACTTTCTTTTCAACAACCAATTTATAATGATCAACAATATTTATCAATCTATATGATTATTTACTCTTTTCCTCTATAGCCAAATATTTACCAATGTTCTCCTATGTATAAACCTAGTGATGGGTTACTTTTTGTAACCATTATTTTCCATATTTTTTATTTTAAAAAGGATGTTTTAGTATTTTTATAAAGTGGTGAGTTTCTATGAAAAAAACTTTCAAGTATTAAACATGTAATAACCTAGATTAACTTCAAGGGAGGAATTCATTTTATGTGGGTTAGAATGTAATACCCTTAGATTTTGTGAGTTATTTTTTATAATTCATTTATACTTTTCAATATTTTTTACTACACATATCACTGAATATTGTTTTTCTTATTACATAAAATCACTAATTTTGGATTATGAAATATGCAACACAATGTTATGTGTGTGGTACACCAACACTAACATTGCTTGCATTACATGAAACATTGAGTTTCTATAAAACAACACATTGTTAGTATAATTATTTATACAATATTTTTATAACATAGCCATTAAATATAGTAATATTAATATTCATAACTCATTTTGAAATGAAATTTATAAATTTTTCAAACAAATAAAAGATATTCATAATGAAATTTATTCTTTTTTATAAATTCATTATATGTTTAGAAATTCTATTTTTGTAAAAGAACAGATTTTTATGTCATATTGTGAATAATAATAAAATAAATTTTAGAAACATTTAGAAATTTAATTTGAGAAAATAAACATCATTTTTTAATGTTTAATTTCAAAATTATTTTTGGTTAATTCTTAGTATTTTTCTGAGAAGTTTCATTTTTCTGATGAATAGAAAAATATAACATTATAGTTAAAAGCCACCTTTTTCAATTAAAGAAATAGTATACTACCAAATAATTTTTAATAAAAAATTGATCAATTATAAATATAGAAATTCAATATATTTCATTGTAATCAGTTATATATTAAAATTATATATAAAATCTTATTTGAACATTTGAGGGTTCTTTTTAACCGCCTTCTCACCACATATACATGATTAGTGTTAAACACAATTTTGTCGCTTTTGTGAATTTAATTTCAAAAAATATATATACATGGTTGTAATTAGTATGATATTTAGATTCTAATTGTATCAACCTAATATTTTGGATTTTATGAATAGTAACTTTAGTAAATGTTTATTTACTATGGTTAAGGCTAAATTGGATAAGTAAAGGTAAAAAATAATATTACTATATTATAAAATTACAATAACTCATGTCCAAATTTCATTGGATAATTTTGTTTTGAATAAAATTAACCTTATTCCTAAATATTAAATTTTTTAATCCACTTGGGTAAGAAAATAAAATTTATTAAATTTTATTTAAAGATAAGCTAAAATTTTCATACCCATATTTTTAATAATAATAAAAAAAATTATATTGATTTACACAGAAGAAAAATTAGACTGTAAATATTGATTTTCTACATAAAGTATTTATCTACGTCATCATAATTTATTTATACTATTTATTGATAATATAATTAACTTAAATTGTGACACAATGATGATGCAATAATTGTTTAATTAATAAAATGATTGAATAAATGTTATTAAAAATATTAAAATAAATATAATTTGAATTAATTAAGGTAATCCTAGAATTTTATATGTGAATATAATACATTATGAGGTTTAAATGGTTTTTTAATGCTTTAATGATTTTATGATATATTTAAAAAGAAAAATAATGAATAGTAACAAAATAGACATAAATGAAACATTAAATTAAATAAAATTATATTAAATGATATAAAATTCATAAAAATATAAAATTTGGAAAAATAACTATAATACATTTAAATATGTAAAAACTTTCTATTTATGGTTCTTTTGAAAATTTATAGTTTCTATATTAACCCATATGAAGTAAAAACACATGTTGTTAAGGTAAGAGTTAAAGAGATTAATTAAGGGTTGATACCAAAATATAAGGGTAATAATATTTCATAGACATATCTAAAAATGATTTGCTGATAGTATTTATATATATCATTATATTATCTTATACATCACTTCATTTTATGAAAATTATAATGAAAAATCAATTTATAGTAATTTAATATTTTAGGAGATTCCATGAGTGCCACTACACTCTCTTATAAAAGGGCACCTCTCAATCACTTTTATTCACACCTATAAATCCCTTTGTCCCATGAAAAATCTACCAAGTAGTCTCCCAATATTCTTACCATAATCCTATAATCCTTAATATTGTTAGAAATCCAACCAATGGAGTCCTTTTGTGAAAATCAAAATGAGATTCTCAAAGAAGCGGTAACCATCATCAACAAATGTTTTTTACTTTATTTCTTCCAAGTACTCATTTAATTATATTTGTTAATTTTAATATAACAAAAATAGTATCATAAATATAATAGGTTATTTTTATATTAAAATTTCAACCAAAACTCACACACTCATCCATCTAATGGGTATCAAACATACCATTTTGTGCAAAGTGATCTATCACCTCTCAAAATGATGTTTTGTATTTTTCCATTACCACCTATCATGGTTGGGAATTATGATGGGAAAATACTTTTTATATGAAATATATGTTATTAATTATTTAATTATACATCTGTAATGATAATATAATGTATAAATTTTTAGCATTTAATATTTTTAGAAAATGATAATGTCACTCATGTGTGTGTATGGCTTACCATCTCTATGAAGCGTTGTGATATATTATTCACCTATATTTCATGGATGGTAATAAGGAATAATTTTTATGAATATATTTGTTATTAATGAAATATAAATTATTGTTAAATTATATTATATCATATAATTCTTTTTCGTTTAACCCGATAAGAAAAAGAAAATAGCATTAATGCGTATATAGGGCTTACCATCTCCATAAAGGATGAATATTATTTTCAATATAAAACTATAATTAATCATCATGTATACATATATAATAAATATATATATGATATATATATATATGAATATAAATTTTGTTATTATTACAATAGGATCTATGCAATAGAATCAAAAATAACAAGTCAAAAATAAAGCGATTATTGCCCAAAATGATACTTTAACATAGATATATTAGTAAAATGGTAATATCAAGTAATAATTGAATAATATAGGGTATTTTATATATGTATATGGTTTTTTAATATATTTATAATAATCATATATTTATTATACATGATTTTTTCATGAGTACATTGAGAGTCAATACATAAGGTAATGGAATTTCAACCCACTTTTTATTACCTTAAGATGCATGCCATAATCACCAATCGCTTATTTTTTGTGGTGTATATACTTTAATCTACATTTTATATTATTAATTTATCTTTTTTAATGATATTAAAATATTTAATTGATGTTATTATTTTATTCGTTACATGATTCTAATTCTACTCAATTAGAAATGGATTTCTATCTCACATTTATTTTCATTGAGTTATATGCCATATTAACCACCTATTTATTTTGTGTGGCATGTATTCTTCTCATGAATTTATTAAATTATATTTATCCTTAAATATTAGGTTATTTACTAATACATATTATAATCTCTCTTTCATGGGATTTACGGTTCAATATACAACAAATCGGTAAGGTAGTTTTTCTCAATTTACCTTCTTTGAGACGCAAGTTATGTGTTGAACATGTATCCTTTAATGGTGTTAATATACTTCCATTTGAAATGTTTTATCATGAATACACTTATTTTCATGATATTATAACTCTCATGTAATTTTATTCTCCATTCTGTCAAAAAAATGGGTTCCTTCAAAAGAATGTTTTTAAAAAAATTATTTAAAACCATTTTAAATGATTTTTTAACATGAAAATAGATTTAATAGATGTTTAAAAATTTTATAATAATAATTTATAAATATTTATGGTTATTTTCAATGAAACATTTTGAATTTTTTTATGATTTAAATAATAAATTTCAAATAAGAAAAGATATATTACTTAAGAATTATTTCAAGTAATCTCTCAAAGTTATAGTGTATCTAAGATAATGTTATTTGATGACACTAATGTTTTAATGGTCCTATGATTCAATGATACTATTCTTATTATTTATCTGAATAATTTATTTTTTTAATGTATTTATGTTTATTATGTATTTATGTTTATGAATTATGTTTATTTTCTATAATTTATGTTATGATGAAATATTTATGAAACCAACTTTATTTCATGGGATTTGATATGATACATGATTTTTTTATAGTGGAACATATTTTTATAGATTAATTTTGAGATGGTTGGGACCTATATCTACCTCTAATACATTGAGTAAAGATTTATATCTAATGATATAGACCTAAAGGACCTTGTCTGCAAAGATAGTCTTGGGAGAGAACCTTGACTACCAAGATGGTTATGGGAGTGAACCATTACTACCAATATGGTTATGGGAGTGATCCATGACTAAAAATATGGTAATGGGACTGAACCATGACTACCAAGATGGTTATGTGAGCAAACCATGACAACTATAATGGTGTGGTGAGTGAACCAATACTACTAATATGGCCTTGATATCAATGTCTTGATTATTGTGGAAATTTTTAATATTTTATTATGTGTCTTCCTCAAATATTTGAATTTATTATGTGTGATTATTTCACATATTGTCTTATTTACTTCTTTATTATTCATGTCTTATGAATTTCCACTATTTATTCCATGATTTATGTTTATTATCTTCAATATGCAGTGTATGATCATCTATTTTCATGATCATGTTATCATACCCATATGCTCATGATTGTGCATACATATAACAATTTTTACCCTTACTAAACATATAATATCACCGCTTTTATGGTTTATTTCCCTAGTATATAAATAAATGTTTTATATAAGAATACTAAAGTTGAATATCTTTATGAAAGATACAAAAGACCTTTCACTAAATTAGAAGAATGTGTTCATAGTTTCCAAAGGTGCTAAACTAATGTGGTATTAGGGTGTGTGTTTGTATAGTGTTTATGTATTCCACAGAAGTGGTGTATTGTAAATTTTCATCAAGGTTGGATTGTTATAGTCCTAAGAATTGTTACATAGTATGGATTATGGTTAGAATATAACAAATTATGAATGGCATGCCCCTAGATATTGGTGCCTACCATTTCATTAAGGAACTGTTTGTCCTATAAGTGACAGGTTTTGATTTTATTATTTTTTTGTATTGTCTAGTTATATACCAAGATAATATCGACCATTACTATCGAAGATTAACCTTTCTATTTCTTTATGGCAGAATCTATTCGCACCAAGGTGAGGGAGATATTTAGGGTTCTCATAATTTAACAATTCAATGAATCTTGGATTGTCTCATAGATTATAGAGATGATCATTTTGTAGCGAATGGTGGAATGTATAAATGATTCTTTACCTATAGTGGTAGACCATTTTTAGTATGTCTTTATCATTGTGTTTTATGACTTACCTTCCAATAGAGAGAGATATTTCTTGATCGAGTCGTTGTCATGGCAGAGTAAGTTTCTATCTCATAGGACACAATGGAACCAACATGGATTCAAGAGATGAAAGACTAGTAGAAATATTTAGAAGTTAAGGGTCTCATATGGCTCATTAAATCTCCATGGGGTTCTCTAATGACATTATCAAAGAGGTATGATGGTAATATATAGATATGTGTGGATTATTGGAGGTTTAACTAGATGACAGAAATGAACTAGAATACCCTTACATGCATCAAATACCTCTTCAATTAGATGAGAGGTGTTAAGAACTTTTCCAAGATTTATTTGGGAGATGGATACAACTAGTTGATTTTGAGACCATTAAATATACCTAGTTGTTACTTTAGTAGCATGTATGGATTGTATAAGTTTTTACTGTTGTAATTTGGTTTGACTAACACACTTTTGGTATTAATGGATTTGATGAATCACATCATTCAACTTTTTTTCTACATTTTTATGGTGGTTTTTGTCAATGAAAAATTATTTTACTCCCAATCATTAGAATATCATTCCCCACTACCTGATATAATCTTGCGTATATTGAGAGAGATTCATATTTATAACTATCTATCTAAATATATTTTTTGGATTGATAATGTGTATTTCATTGACTATGTAATCTCAGTGGTATGAGTGTTAGTGGACCCATAGAAGGTTTTATTCATGTTATTATGGAAGTACCGTAATAATGTCCTCAATATTTGGTGATTTATAGATCCATAAACTTATTATCAACAATTTATCTAGGAAATATCCCATATGGAAGAACCAATGTCTGTGATAACGAATAAGGGTGATATTTGTTTGGTCAGATGATTGAGGGAGATGTTTTCAGGAGACGAAGTGAATAATCCCCTTAACAAATATCCATTCATTACATGTGTTTTGTAAAGAACATACTATGAACAATATCATATCTAGAGTTAGACATAGAAATGTTTTGATGAATGAGGATCTACTAGTTTTTTATGGATCCAGATAGGTGATACCATATTGTATCAATTTCTCTAATCATAATCTAGAGTTAGAAGCAGTGTATATTCCATAATATGCAAGAATCATTATCGCATGGGAGAGTGGTTTTAAGTATACATGAACCATAATATCCTCAAGTAAATATTTTATTAGTGGGATGTAAACCTTTAGTAGAGGGGGTATGTTGAGTATCTATAGACTTTTGGCATCAAGTTTCCATATACACAAAACATGGAAGATTCCATTTCTGATGCGTTGATTTGAAAGATACTGATAGAGCTTCTGTGGGAGTCTTTCGATGAGTATAGGATGATGGAACTATTTTTAGACTCACATCTAGAGGTTCATGAGTCCCAATGATGAGTATCTCAGACATTGAGATTCATTATGCTCATGCATTTGGATCAGATCATGATCAAGAATTTATTTGATCTATAGGAATTATTAATGAAAGAAAACTTATATTTTTCAGACACACCATCAGGATGGATTCTTGGTAGTGGAAATTCTATTCTTATATTTGGATAAGTGTGGGGTCTGATGTAATTTTTTCATGGAGATGATGAGAGAGTTTCATGCATCTATATGGGTGAAACATCCTGGGTTGAAACTTATGTATCTTGATCTCTGTATACAGTAAGGGTGCTTAGTAATTAAGAAGGATGTAGAATTCATTGTTTCATGATTTTTCATATTTCTATAGGAGGAACAAATAATTACAGGCATCTGGTATTTTTCATAGTTTTCCGATTCCAGAGTGAAAATTGGATTATGTAACAATGGATTATATGATTGGATTACCTGAGACAACCCATAAGAATAATGTAGTATGGATGATCATGAATCAATTGAAGAATTTATCCCACTTCTTTCATATCATGGAAACCATCATAGTTTTTTATCTAGATAGTCTTTTTTTTCATAAGGAAGTACAACTTTATGGTGTAATGAGGAGAATAATTTTATATAGGGATCCTCAATTCATGTCATGATTTTGAATGGGACATTCAAGGGATCTTGGATTATATTTTCTCTTGAGTATTTTCTATCATCCTCAGCCTAATAGTATATTTGAGAAGACTATTTAGGTTCTATATGATATTTCATGAGATTATGTTTTTGATTTCAATAGTTCATGGGAGTACCATATGGAACTCATGGAGTTTTCATATAAAACAATTCCACTAATATATCAATATGGAACCATTCGAGTCTTTGAATGGAAGTTCACTTTCTTGTCTTCTTTATTTGATAGAGTTAGGTGTGTCAATACTTGTTGGTCTTAGTATCATGCAGGATATAATTGAGTTGGTTTAGTTGATTAATTGGAGGTTAGTCACTGTGTATAGAAGAAAAAATTCTTATGCTAACTATCGAAGATAACCTCTAGAGTTTTAGCTTGGTAATCATATTTTCTATGGGTGTGACCTTATCTAGAGGAACTCTGTATCAGGAAAAAGGAAAAGTTAGTGACCAGGTTGGTCGGGTAATTTGATATAGTGGAAAGGATTGGTCCAGTTTCATACCAACTAGACCATCCATAGTAATTTACTACCATGTATGAAATATTTCACATGTCATAGTATTGAATATATTACCCTAACCCTTGTCATATGGTGGATGTTGAGGATATTGAGATTTATCTAGATGTGTCATTTGAGTGGAAAATAATATATATTGGGACTATAGTGAGAAGTATCTTTGGGGTAGGGTGATTCAATTAGTTCAACTAAAATGGTAGAATTGGTGTGTTCAATAAGAGACATGGGTCAGGGGGTATAGTATGAGAGCATAGTGGTTATACATGTTCACTGAGACATTACATGATTCTAGGTGCAACATGGAGATTTACAATTTTATGGTGGGGTGATTTTTAGATCCCATCTTCTTCCAAGTATTTCCCTCTTTAATTTTTTTATGATAAATGAATTATGTTGGGTTTTCCCTATCCATTTAGCCTTGGTGGAAATGTCTTGTTTGGAGAAAAATTTCCTTTTTGGGGGAATATGGCTTAAATCATAGGGATATGAGTTTGTTTTATTATATGTATTTTGGATATAAATATGTTAAATGTGTTTATGAGGGTCTTAAATGTTTTTGATTGATTTGGTGGTGGTTTAGGTACTTTTTATAGAAAATTTTCTGAGAATTTTCTATTGGGAGATTACATGCTATGTACATGTTACAAGTTATATAACTTTTTCTAGATACATGTTATGAAACAGTACCAGGTGTTAAACATTTACACATCATGTAAACGATTCATGCGATCTAATAGACAATTAGGATTAATATCAACCTAAAATGAAGTTTTTTTCATTGCAACCATTTAATAAAATACAAGACATGTAAATATATTACATGTTATGAATTTTTCTAGAGAATTTATTTTACGTCGATTATACGAATGATTTATCATCCACCGTCTTATGTATCCTTCTCATCTCGATCTAGAATTAACTCCATGTTTTTTGGGGAGCATTTAATCCATTTTGAATATCCCATTTGTGCAATAGATCTTGGGTAAGTATTTGTATTTCATTCCACCCACTCTTCTATTTCTCCCTTTCCTAAAGGTGTAAATATATAGACTGCATTTAGTTCGGTTTTAATCTTGATTTATTTTGATCTTGATTTATTCTTATGATCTTCAACACCGTTGTTTCCATTGGTGTTACCCATTGTTGTTGTTTCTAAATCACAGGTTAAAGGTATGGGTTATAGACCTGAACCCTATGGACTTTTTAAATGAAAATTATTTGAAATATTGTATTTTATCCAGCATAACATGTGCATAAATTAAATATATGATGAATTGGATTTATTCCATTGAATCCAATTGGATCCCATTTTTGGACTTGGACTGTGGCTACCATTCTGGTGGTGAACACTTACTTATAAATTAATTGAATAACAAATTAAGGATTGTTTAGAATGACATGATTTTTGGGTGCTTTGTTAAAATAGATTTTCCTTAGATTGGATTTACTATTGATATGAATTGCATGTTATTATTTTTTGACATAATGGTAAATGAAATTTTTAACTGTATGAGAAATATTAATTTTCTTAATTAACCATTGAGACAAAAGATGTGAAATTTTTATATCCTTTCTCTTATTACTCATTGTGATAGATTTTTTAATGCTTTTAAACATTGATTATCCATGATACATGTTGTAATGCTTAGATACTAAGTTATTCCCCAATACATGATGAAATTATTACAAATAATTCTTGGACTTTATGTGTTCTTTATTTCTTATAAATTTATCTCAACCATGATTTACGGTTGAAAGGATTATATACCGATCTTAGTGCTGATGCATGCTATAATGCTTATCTAACTGGATCAGACCTTATTTTTTAGTGAAATTATTATAATGGTGGCACCGCTAATATATTTTTTGATTTATTACATGGATATAAGGATATGTTTTTCATGGTTGTTGAACATACTCAGATACATATCGACATGGAACCAAAGTTGTTTATTTGAGAATATTTTTGTGGGTGGAATGGTTGGGAGACATTCTTAAGGCCATACCAGTGTAAACCCTAAGCATGTTTTTTTGGGATATGTTTGTGGTTGTCATGGTTTCCCTACATGATTATAAATATTATAGCATGGTATTGAATAGAGTTTATGTGCTATTAATTTAGTTGTTTAATTAATTAATACAACTCCTTATTACATTATTTCATCAACTAATTTTATAAATAGTTATGTTTAGGCATGGTGGTGTTGAAATACTAAGTTATAATCACACCCTATTTAGTTCTCTATTTGGTACCTAAGAAGTATACATGGTTGCATGATTGGTTAGGGCCATGGGACCTTGTTGTTGATTTTTTCTTATTGGATGTGCAAGATTTTTGAGACTGGACTAACATAGGGTTTAAGACTAGGATATTTTGAGTTTATTTGTCTCTACTAATTCATTTATTTTATTAAATTTAGTATGAGATTTAGATAAAATCTAGCATAACAATAAATTAATTTTTGTATTATTTATTATATGATTTTTTTGGGATTTACCATAATTTTTTCTCACATTGATATTCATTTATTATTGGTTATTTCAACTATGATATAACTATATACCAGTGGGTATAGTCTATACACTATACTTAACACACCATCGATACTAGTTGGTGGCATATGGCATATTTGGATGTCATCTTGAGGTCATGTGACCAACCAGATTCGGCCACATGAGAGTGTCAAATTGGGTGATGTTACAACACCACTACATTTAGATAGATCTATAGACTTCCTAAAATATCCTTGAAATCTATGTCTTAGAAAAAATATAAAAACCGAGTCAGAGATGAGATATTTGAACAACGATCAATACCTATTTCAAATGAGTGGTTACACTCACTCCTTTCATATTCTTGGATAATAGGTTGTAAGCATACAATTGAGCCTCATTATTTACCATGAGTTTGAGTGTCTGAACTAGTATGATATTATTCATGTAATCATTATAAAAAAATATTAATGAACATCATTTCAATTCATCTTTCTAGATATATAAATGGGTCTAATGTGATATATATTTAAAATTCATGGTCGTATTTATTCAAATAGATAATCACGTGACACTCAGTTACACAATTATTTCAGGGACAACACTCAATCATTAGGACATTATTATTTAACAAATAAGGTCTTAAAATGAATTCAATATGATATTCATAGAGCTATATTGATGGTTAATGTGTATCAGGAATTTAATGATTAGCTAGAATTATAGAAATATATTTAAAAATATAATATTTCTATAATAATGGGATGAATTTAATTTCATGAGTTTTCTCCCCAGACTGTGTCATATATGTTGAGGCTTTTTTTACTAGTGGTTCCTCTCAATAACTAGAATTTGGCTATATTTTTTTACATATTGGGTTGATTCCTCCTACTCTTAGTTGGATTCATAGCACAAAAAATCGTATTCACTATCCATTTATCTAATATTATTATATCTAAAAATTAATAATATGATTGAAGAGTATATATATTATTTTATTGATCTCAATTAATTTTATCAATTTATGTTTCTATATTGTATATGGCCTTACATGAAATAGTACCTATGTCTAGGGGCCCATTTCAACCTCTCCATCCTGGACATCTTCAATATTTGTGACCTCTATCCTAATTATGATTATGAAACATAGGATGATGAGAATATTACTTATAATAAAAGGGCTATTCCATGTATATAACATTAAAAAATATATATTGTGACTCTCCATATAATGATAATCATGATTAGTGAGACAATTCCTTTTTCATTTTGTAGGATTTTCTATTTTCTCTCAGTGATATTGGTAAGAAAAGTCAGAGGGTATGTAATGATTTAAGTACTAGTAATGGATTTTACTCTTATGTATTCTCTTTTTATAAATTAATATGTTTCATTTTTTAAGATTTAGATGATTAAGATTCCATATCTAATACTATAGGGAAATCAACAATATAAAATTGATGGTTTAGTTGATCCAATTGTATTGAGTATTCTGATTAAACTAATTTTATCTTTATCCATTCATTAAATTTTTATGTTCATATTCTTATAACATAATTTGATTTTTCATCCTCCTAAGGAGGGATAGATGTACACAAGTTACTTTCGTTAAGAGATTTCCCAATGTCACTTTCCTTGAGTTAACCAACTTTTGAATGATATCATTATGGGTGAGGAAATTTCAGATGTTGTGTCCAAGTATTTGATACAAGTGGAAGAAATCAAGGTGGATATTGAGATTAGAATCATTGAGATTCTGTACCACTAATAATTTGAGAATTTATTTCATTAAAAATTTGATGAAGTACCCTAAAACCCACTCTTTTTAAAATTAGTATGTTTTATTCTTCCATTTTTCAAATATTAGATTAATATTATTTTCATCAACTCCTGAAGTGGGAATTTTTCTATCGTTGTCTTTTAGCAGGAGGGATTTGGTGGTATTACATGGGTTTTGGAAATAAAGTTTGTGTTAGTTCTAGTTTCACTGTGAATATTATAATCTTTAATTTATCAGATTTCTTCCCCTTTGTTGATGGTGTGAGGTTATGCATTTCCTTGGACCCTCAAAGAGAATCCTCTGGATGTTGTGACATAATTGAAATCTCTTGAAATCCATAATGATATATCATATGGACTAGAAATTTCTAAAATATTTCACATATATAATCTATAAAAATATATACTAGATACATATATGGGAGTAACATATTAAATGAATATTTCATACATTTCTATCTTGGGATGAATTATGGTACCAACTCATTATCCCAATTCTTATAGTTAGATAGATCATATATTTTCATTTTTTTCCAGTAGAGAAAAATTGGTAGATAAATTTTTTACATTGGTCTTACTATATTATAATGGACCCCTCTAGTCTTTTGATATACTAAAAAAATAATAGACTGTTAAGATTCTTCAAAATAAACATAAGCTTGGATTCTTCTTCTTATTTGATTATTGCCTTCATGGGGCCTTAATAAGACACAAATTATGAAGGATAATGTTATATGTATTAGGTGTTGTTGAATATGTGGATGCTATTATTTTTCAAGGTTGGTGGAGGAGGTGTAATATTTACCAACTCATGACACAACATTTTTTCTTATTTCACTAGTATATTTCACCCTTTTTTGGATTACCTCTGAGTAGAAAGGGACTAAATAGAATTAAGATATTCTAGAAGGACTTTATATTGGTTATATTATCTATTATAAGTAGAGATAAAATTATTATATGGCATGTTAATTTTCAATAGCCACTAATATTCAGCTTGCTTCTCTCATATGGTAGCTTGCTAGACATGGGTATTAAAATTTCCATAGTACATGAATCTCTTGATAATCTTCAGACATTGGGTTTAGATATATTGGTTTTCTAAACTTATATCCTATAAGATTATTGGGATATCCACTTATAGGTTGATTATATACATTTCATTGATGATTATTCAACTAATGGGAAGTATTATACTCTTACATTAAATTATTATTAGCATGAATATTTCTTCTAAGTAATATTAAATTAATTCACCTTAATTTGTCCAAATCAATTTCATATTAGGGTCACTTGACCATGGTAGTGAGTTTCTTATCTTCCTTTAATTCTAGGTGATATGAGACCATAACATTCATTTTTCTTTGGATAAATAGCTTTATGTTGGATTCAGTTATGTATTTGTAAGAACTATGAAATTTCAAGTATTCCACTAATTTCAGGTACATATACCCTCTTAATGTGTTCTATTGTGGACCATATTTGAACAGATATTTCCTCATTATGTTATTCTTCATTGATGGTATTATTTGAGTTACAATCAAGGATGAAACTAATTACATTCACCAATTCAAATTTATTACTTGGAATAATACCCTCACTATAAATGTAATGTGGTTTTTCACTTTTTGGGTATATATTGGGGGAATAACTGTGATCATCTATGGAAATTTATGTCTTAGTAGATAGTTATGGATTAAAATCCCTATTATTTATTAACTTTTCTTTTCAATTATACTCTGAACATTGTTTATATATGGTAATACTTATGGATCCTTTGACTTTTCCATTGAATGCATTCCCCAATGAGGAGGGTGGATCACACAATGGAAGAAATACTGAGGTACCTTCTAGAAAAGATCCCCCCAATCTAGCAAATATCCCCCCAATCTAGAAAATTAATGATATCATAGAGGATGATGGATTAATAATGTTCATAGATATATGGGATAGGGTTGTATTTTCTCATCCACAGTAATATATTTTATTAAGATGTATTTTATGATCCTATAGTGGGTGGTGGTGGAAAAAATTCCTCCAGTCATGTCATTCGGGGTGTCACTTATGACATTATTGAAATTGGGGTTGTCACAACCTTACAATAGATTCACTTGTTATCCCAAAAAAGGATTCATATTATTCATGTTATGAGTGTGAGATACTCAATGTTAATGGTTTATATATAGTTAGGTGTTTTTCATTACTCATTATGGATTCACATTTAGGCTTCTTGGTGGCTAGATATATAATTTTATTAGTGTCCCAAACCAACCGTGTACACAATTTATGGTCTTTGGGGATGATGATTTTTTTTGTCATATTAGCTATAAAATACATATCATGGGTCTAAAATACAACAAAAATTAATGATGTTGAATGATACCACCAATGAGGGACTCAATAAACTATAAATAAGAGTAAAATGGAATATCTCATAACTAACTCATCCTATGATATGTATATAAAGTGTTCGTTGAAAATAACTTGGTAGAAGAACATTATGATATTAAGAGAATTCGGTGGAAGGATCTCACATTTCTTTCAAAAGTTATGTCATTAATCCCCTAAATGTAATTAAATTCCCCCTCATGAAAAAAATAATTTATCACCTTGGTGTAGTTAAGGAATTTTCCAATATCATAGTTTTCTAGTCTAAAGATGTAAGAGAGTATCCCACAAATTATGAAACATAAAATAATTCATTCCTCTTCTATTTTTTTTGGAATTTCAAACTAGGAATTGGAAATAGGATAGTAAATAACAAGAGTATTTTCTTCATTTAGTGATTCCATATGTCTATGCCATCATTCTCTACTTCAAACATGATTTCTTATACTTAATTTGACCATGATGAACATTTTCTAAAAATATTATTAAAGAGAATGAGATAAACTAGAATCACATTAGTTTTATTAGAGGGTAACTGATATAGGAGAGGCATTGATGGTGATCATTACCTCAAACTATCCTGGAGTTAAGATAATATGTCCCTAGTCTTTGATGAATCTCCTAGTATATTTGCAATAAACTCTGGAGTTACACTAAATAAGAGTTATTATTGGGTGTCTTTTAAGCAAGAAGATGTCTTTTGTGTCATGTTGAAATGTCAATTTGTGGATTAAATTCACAATGAACACCATAGGGACGGACACCATGGATATTATCTTGGTTTTAATGTCAACGAGTTCTCAAGTTACTAATTGATAATTAGTTGTATGAGGTAACCTTCTTGACTCTTGAGAATTTTAATGTGGTGAGGACATCCAAATAATTAACCACGGGTAGGAACTCCAAGATTTATCTTTATGATAATAGGGGGAGTAACCCTATAACCAATACACTAGGGAGGAAATATATAGTTCTGATATCAATAATCTAGGGAATGAATCCATGGTTATGTTTTCTTTATCCCATATAAAAGATATCATAAAAAATCTTAGGACACTATTGAAATGTGATAAAGGGACTCAATAATGTTATTTTTTATTGGAGAAGGAATATGAGAATGCTCATGGATGATATGATTCCAATTAAAATAACTTTAGGATTTTCATTATTGGGTGATTAGGGTTGAATCCTTGATTGTAATGGGATATTCATAGTTTATGAAATAACTTTAATTACTAGGAATCCTCTTTGGTGACCTTCTACCAATCATAAAAATATATATATGAATTCTCTTAAATACTATCCCAATATATAGGTGGGATTCTCAAAGATTTGTAGGTATAAGGATATAATCTCTATCATGTTCTTCGTTCATTATTAGAATATTCCTATAGGATTCTAGGGTGACAAAAATAATATAAGCTCAAACCTTAATGGGTGACACCTAACAATATTGGTGAACTTTTCATTATATTAAATGAATATGAGTATAGCATAATAATATTTTCAGAATTTGTTATTAAACTCCTTTGGAAAGAATATAAATGATCCTTCTCTATAGTGATTATTGAAATATATTAATGATATTTCTATAGTGGAGGTTGGGATATGAGCCTACCCTTAAGTGGATACTAAAATATATTGATTATCACTTTCTGTTTTGATATGGGTATAAGTCTTCCCTAATTGATTTTTGGGATATATCTTTGACCACTAAAAGAACTTTGGAATAAAATCCCACACCTAATACTCATTCATCCCTGGTATATTCTCATAACCATTAAAATTTGAGTGGGAATATGGGATTAATCCTGAGTATCAACTAGGATGTGATGATGAAATCCCCTAATGTTGGATAAAATAATAATATGATCATATCCCCTAGTTAATGATAGAATATATTGATGAATGTATTCTACTACTAACAATATATATTAGCGGGTCTAAAATGCGTAGGAAGTGATACAATATTACCTTTATTTTTTATCAGGTTAAACTAATGGGATTCTTACATGGGGGAAATGATATAGGTTATCTCCCTAGTCACTATCTAAAAATACTTGTGTGATCCTTATAATGTTGTAATGGTATGCCATCCAGTTTACTGAGGAAAAAAAATATGGTCCTACTATTTAGTTGATTCTAATATGTGATGATAGACTTCTACATTTGGAAACATAATATGAGAATATTTTTTTCCCGTAATATCATACATCACTCAAGAAGAACTAATATTTGGTTTCCAAGTCTCGATGGCTGATGCGAGCTATTCCCAGGTGGCCTCTTCAATGAATTCCAAAGGGTTGAGGGCCACATAGCACTAGATATGTCAATTCATATATGGATAAACATTATTATTATTTGAAATTTAGATGAGGATATAGTTTTTCTATTTCTTCGTCTCCCTTGATTAAGGTGGATGGGTTTTTATGTCATATTACTGATATTCTCATAAATAGGTTTGAGGTGGAAAAATGATGCCACTAATTTTTCTTATAGTTATCCTATAGTAGGATTATTCAAGGGTACTTATTATCTAAAGGATTCTATATGTTTAATTTATATTAATATTATCTCCATTTAGGTGATACATTCATTATATTTCCTCAAACACCAGATGTTGTATTGGTAACAAAATCATTTTTCATGATGGGGATGTAGCCTTCACAGTATTTGAGGAATACATCTAGTGCTCTGACATCTTGGAATCCATAGGAATTCAATGATAGCTAGAATTCTATTAATTAATATTAACATGGAATAAAGAGTTGAATGAGTCACTTCCATTGGATTTAATGGGGTCATGAAGGTGTTCTGAGCGTCCTATAAGGACTACAAAAAATAAATTTTTTATTACAACATCACAAGTAAAGGAATACTCAATAAATCACATTATTGAATGCAGAATTCATGTTTGGTTCAATATAAAATTTTATAAATTTAGTCAACCCATACTCATTATTTGAGATGGAAGAGACCTGGTTTGGAAGTAAGGTGGTCATTTCGGATTTTAATAGTAATGCTTTAGGTGCACATTGGTCAATAGGATGGGTAGTTAGGCTCATAACAACCATTTTGGGGGTTATTACCTAATTTGGGAATTTATTATTGATTTAAGACATGTTTTTGAATCCTTACCAATTCTATTGAAATAATATTTACCATTTTTTCAATGATTTAATTGAATCCATGCATCAATGTGAACATCTATATTTATCATATATTCACCAACATTTTTATATTAATTGATTACTTTCTACATTAAAATAATATAGTTTGTCAATATGAAAATTATGACCATCTAGGGAGGTTTTGAATATTTTTGAGATTGAATCAGGTACACGAGAGTGAATTTAAATTTATGAATATGAAGGGAAGAAGAACTTTTATAGTACAATGAAACATAAGAGAGCATGGAATTCATTTACGGACATCTAACAATCACATATTCTAAGAATTTTATAATGGTCGTTGGGTTTGAACCTTAGGAAGGTGGCATGCATATCATCGTTAACATGAATCATAGCCTGTGTATTTTTCAATTCACTTTTTAAGGTTATATATCCAAAATGTACTATAAAGATTTACATTGTTAAACTAGGATGTGACGTGTAGTTTCATATTGTACAACTAGAATGTTTGTATAAAAAGGGCTGCAAAATGGATTTGGTGGGGCTTGTTCATGGGAATAACATATGTGCATGTTCATTTCCTATTTTTTGGTAACTAAATGAAGAAGGATGTGTAGACTCATGGGGGATATGGATCAATAAGACTGGGGCTTACACCAAATACTAATCCCATGAATAATTTATAAACATCATGGAACTGTGCGGTTGTTATGGATATGTTTTACATATAAGAGAATATATCTTACATTTTTTGGTAATAAGATGGAGAGTGATAATTAGACTCATAGGTAATATAGCCCAGTGATAAAATATTTGGGGCCTACACCTTAAATGTGGAGGAAAAAATGTGCATGGATATATGAGTATACTAGGGTGGAAAACTAGACACTTATATAAACAATTACAATAGTATAATACAAGAGGGGACTCAAAAATATCTTTGATATTGAGGAACTCATTATAAATGGAGTAAAAGATTTTTTTACCCTGAGAGTATTATAGTTTTTAGTAAACAAAACGTGTGATTGGTCATTTATCAAGGAAATATATGATTTAATGGGTGAATATTGATGTTCATAGATCAGTCATGTATCTCAATAGTTCATGAAGGGGGACTCAAAATAATGGGATTTTCAGGGCCATGAATATGGTTATGGGAATCAAAAAAGGCAATTTAGATGATTACATCCTAGGTAGAAGAACATGATGAAATAAAGGATTCAAATAAAACTGGGTTCCATATAATTGAGTGTATTTTTGAATTTTAAATCCTTATGATAGATACTTCACACTCATGAACCATTTGTAAGAGGGTGATTAGCACCCTATTAGGCCATATGAGAAATGTGTTATGCGTAGGGGTATAACCTAAGTAAGTCATGTGTTAAATATCCTGAATAAAGGATCCTCACTAATGAATTTTCAAGAAACAATCTCATACATTAACCCTCATGAACATTTTTCAGACTGTGGTCATCAATGGGAAGTGGGGGGATTGTTGTGAGAGTGAAGAGGAGCATGGTGGCATGATCAAGCCCTCTTTCAGTGAGGTGGTTCAAGGTAGGAGGATGAAGATAAGGGAGCCTCAGGAGGCTGTGACCGCTCCTCCGCGTCGCAGGCCAAGAAAGGATTACTCATACCTGCCAAATCCGGTGAACACTAGGTCTTCCGGTGGCAATACTGAGCTTTTAGCCTTGGAACGGATGAATCTGCGGAGGAAATACGCTAAGATCCTGAAGCATCATGACAGCTCTGAATGGGAGACGGCGACTGTGGATGAAGTTGGATATCAGGGGTGTGAGGATGGGGATGTTTTTGATGTCATGTAATCTTCTCTTTATCTGTGATGCTTGCTACTGTCTTTTTCTTTTATTCTAATAAACGGTCAAGGGATTATCCCTTGGCTGAGCCTACCCTGTTATATTCATTTTAGGTATTCTTAAATAATACACTCCCAATATTGCTGGAAATTTCATTGCAAGAACACCTGTAATGTGTGATGATTCCTAATGAAATTTACCATTAAAAATAATCCATATTCTCCATGATTCAGTGGTATCGATAAATGAATGTATCAATACTTCTATTCATTAAAATGTAAAATTTTATCTCCCATTCTGTTAATTATTGGAACTATTTGGGTAGAAACCAACATGGGAAATTCAATTATACCATTTCATAATGTAAAAATTTACATTATATTTTATAAAATATACTAGTTATTATTATAACTATACTGAAATATACATGGAGTCATAAAATTACACGCTCATAAATTGAAACCAGTTTCTAAATTCGTATTTGAAAATAGATTATTTTATATTCCAAGGATTCCCTTTGTTTTGTCAGTTTCAAAATTCTCGGTTTTGAAAAAACACTCATCTTCACTTGAATAAGTTATTAGTTTAAACTATATCATTTAGAAAATCATTCATTACTCCAAATTATCAAAGATCAAAGCTAATAATTTGACAATATACTAAATATATATCATCTGTTAGACATGTAATATCAATATGGTGATATACCTAGATTATAACAATAAAAGGTATGAATTATTATGAATTAAATTAAATTAAAACATTATATTTTTAATTAAAATTATATCAGACATGTTATAATGTAAAATATCTTTTTAACACAAACAATTTTATAATATTAAATATGTTCTATTCATTTACATTACTATCAAATTACTGTCATACATACTTCATATATCGTATTATTTGAATGACTTCCTCATAAATAATATATAATAAAAAAATTATTTATCAAAATATTTTTAAGATATAACATATAAATAATAAAATATGGATTTGTTTACAATTTTAACACACACATGTTACAATTATTATATGGTACATTAATTACAAGATCCACAACTCTATATATTTTTATATTTCTATCCTTTTACTTCAATAGTTTCTCATTTTCTCAGTCCTCTTTTACAATGTACTTAAATATTGGTGATTTGGTGCATATCATAAAATATAATTGTTTAGATGTATGGATATATGTAATAAATAATAAATATTTTCTTAAAAAATGCATACATTTCGTTATACAGCTTCATAGGAAAGAATGAATTGGAATTCATTATAATCTTCTAAATTATGTAAAGAATTTCATTTTAAATAGTAATTTAAATTATTCCAAAAATATCATGATTACATTACAACATTTAACATAATTTTATCCTTTAATTATATAGGAGGGAAGATTAATTGGCCAATCAAAACTGGTGGTTCTCCTCATATATTATGAATAAATTGTCAAAATTATCACTAGATTGGTATTTTTACTCCCTCATAATTGGAATTCACCAAAAGTTTCTATGATTTATGTTTATGAAACATCTAATGAAGCTCATTACATAATTAAATATTATAATTAATTCACATATTTTTTAATTAATTTTTTATTAAAACTTTTTCTTTGAATTACTTATATTTATTTTTTCTATACAGATCTGATGAAAACATTCTCCATTCACCAATAAATCTAGTAATAATGTAAAAAATCATAATTTATGTTGGATGAGAATAAGTCATTATCATTTCATTTTATAATTGAAAGGTACAAATATATATTCTAGGATTCTCTATATTTGATCCTACATGTAATTAAATATAAGGGGAAATTATTCATCTTGATATAATAAACCAAATACATAAGAAATTTATATGAAAATTATTGGTGATATAGAACATATTTATGTGGAAATAGATATAATAATACATAAAAAAAGGTTGTGACCAATTACATGTGCATAAATTACACCTGTTGTATCTTACATTGCAGTATACTATAATTTTTTCAACTCGTAAGGATGGATATATTGCCAATATCTTTCATCATTTGACATTGTTCAATACCTATGCTAAATGACATGAATTAAACCTAAGAGAATTTATATTCTATAATCCGAAAAATAATATCCATAAAAATTCAACTATATTAAAGTCTAGATTGTTTCTGTAATGTTTATTGTAGATTCTAATATAAATTTTGAGTCTCAATGTTTAATTTTAACCCAATTTCATAAGAAATAATTACGAGTTTATATTTAGAATATATTTTAATGAAATGACCTAATATGTTAGCATAATGGTTCTTCATGTTTAATTTTTTTTTATTTTAACAACTTCCATTTCTTTTGGTCCGAGGTATATGATTAGAAATTATCAATATGATATGAAAATTTATAATGGGTAATAATATAATAATTTTTTCTTATATTCTCATATAACCTAGAATATCATAAAATAACACAATATCTTACAAATAAGAACTATAATCCATATCATTATCCTCAATTACATTTGAAAGTCTTCAATTCTAGTATTTTTTATTTAATGAACTATTTTGGATATTGATTATTCATTAGAAAATATTGATATGGTATTCTTATTTATAAATTGAATTTTTATCATTCAACTAAATGTGATTTACTTTATTATTTTATTATTAATTATTCATTACTATCTTTTGGATTTTCAAGAAGTTTTTCACATTGTAGTATTTAAAAAAATTAGTTCCTTTCATTTACATATACCTTTATTCCTATCTCACGAAAACAAAATATTCACTTTAATAGATTCAATTAAAATTATTTTTTAAAGTACCAAGTAGAAAAAATCACATGGGGCTATATAATAGAGTCACAATGTTCATAATCTAGGGAACTTTTTTGATATGGAAATATTTAATCTACATGCCTGAAAAATGAATGATATTTTAATATTTAGAAAATATATATATTTCACTTATAATTTATGATGATGATCGATATGATATTTATATAAGAATAGATATTCAGAAATCAGCATAAATTTATTACTTTTATAGGGAAAAATGGTATGTCATACTATATAATCCATGACTACTGATGAAGTAACAAGATCATTCTGACATAAATATTTTCAATCATTCATGTTCAATTATTCACTTTTTTAACATATAAATAAATTCCATGATCATTTGTCATAATCTCATTATGAATATAAGAGTAAGAAGTATACTAGAAACCATTTTTATATGTTTAAAATATAATATGATTATTAATATATATAATCATGTGATGCTAACTAGATAATATTTAGTGATGAGTTCCATTATATATTTTTCTTGTTTGAGATATTACCTTAACACTTATTTATTTAACAATATATTATTTACACGTATGATTATAATACTAAAAAATTAGAAAATGTTGATTTTCCAAAAAAAAAGAATTTATCATTTTTTGAAGAAAACTCATTATATAATGAAATGAAGGTTCATTAATATATGTAATTCCCATTAATATTATTTTAATATAATATTTATAAAAAATCATACCCTCAAAAAAAAATTCATTCCAATTAGTAGGTTTTACTATATACTTCCCATAATATGAGAAATTTTTAAATTTAGAATACTCCTCATGAATGTTAAGGTTATAAATTATTATAAATACATATTGAATATGAATTATACTACCCATAATACATAAAAATATATATTTTTAATCCCTTTAGATTACTTTAGGATGATGATGTGTTAGTGGAATTCTTAAAGGTGGTATCCTTTTGGGGTGTGGGAGATTCATTGCACGAGATATTTTCTTATATGAATTTCCAAAATACTATTTCTCAAGCACACCATGTTTGGAATGAAACTTGGATTTTGTATTTTGAAAATATTTAATATGTTCAAAAGTAGGAAAGGAAAATACATTGTATGAAAATTCTTAAATTACTAGATTTATATTATTTTTATTTCATAAATCCATACTTTTACCTTCATATAAATAAACAAAATTATTTTATAACATCACATACATATCAGTATAATATTATTGAATAGAGAAACTTTATATATGATGAGTCTTATTTTTGGTTAATTATTTCAGTCATCATTTAACAATTCCATATTTATTCTATAATAATGAGTATTTTATCATTAATAGTTGCATAATTTCATTACATTTACATAATAAAAAATAAAATTTTAATAATTTTCTATTTTTATCTATCTTATTAATATATGCCTTTTACATAAAATAAATATCAATTTGAAAATTTATTATGACAAATTTTAAGTATAATTTCTTTTATGTTTTTATAGAATTCAACTTATTAAACATAAAAAAAATCACAACTAAAAAATACATATATTTCAATGAAAAGTAACTTCATATATATCCCTTTTATGTTCCATATTTAGTTTTTAAAATTTTTAATGTTTTTTATAGAGTACAATAAAAAATTATTTAATTTTTTGTTGCAATAAGTTTTAAATTTCCCTTTGATGTTCTATTACAATAATATTACTCATTATTCTAATTTCATTTTTTATATTGAATCCTTTGTTGTTATAATAAATAACAAAAATCAATGAAAATATATGAAAAATAATATGAATATATTATGAAATGACTAAAAAGAACAAGGAATCTACATCTATTCCATTATTTGATTCACTTTCCAATAAATATTTTATTAATTTTCTTTTTATTAATTGAATATAATTCATAGTTATAGACCATTACACCAATACTATATCATCTTTGATATTGATCATTATAAAATTTATGTATACTCTTTTTTGTATTATATATTTACCACTAACTAATAATCAAAATAAAATGTATTCTTTACTATATATAAAGAAACCTTTGTGGTCTCATGGACACTCATTAAAATGTAATCCAAATATGCCCCATCTAAATTTTTTATATACAAACAAAGAAAATTTATTAGTCATAAAATAATGTGTTTATTACATGTACTTTACAAAAGAATATTTTAAAATTTTGAGATATAAATATTACCCTAGAAAAAACATGTTATGATGACTATTATGCATTAAATATATTATATTTTCTGTTATTTTTTCTGCTTTTGTGGATATGGAGAGAGAATAAATTCAATCATATATAGATCTATGAAATAAATGTTATTTTATAATTTTAATATTGTTATTTTAATATGTTTCAGTATAATAAAATCACTTTAAATATCATATGGGAGGACAGACTATTGATTTCATATCACATAAATAGTTAATTAAGATGCTACTTCTTATAATCATTGGTCAGTGATCTGGAAAAACAATTCCAAAAAACAAAGAATATTATTTTTGGTGAAGCACAATAATACATATTTAATTTATGAAATATAATTATAATTATCTGAGAGATATTATGTCAATAAAATATTCAAAATTCCCCACATTTTTCTTTTCAGTTGAAAAAATTTTTTGTTGTGATTTTTAGAATATTTAATCAGCCATGCCTCATGAAAATATGTGTTGAATTTTATTTACAAATATTAAATAATATTATTATTATATATTTTGTCATTTTATTTCTTTGATAAAAACATATGTGGTTTAATTTTAATCAGTCTATTTTGAACAGATTTTTATTATAGTGATTCTTATGATTTTATTCTAAATATTAGTGATAGAAAAATTAGTGAACGACGTGAAAATGATGTTGAAATACAAATTATTTGTGATCATTTCATTAAATCATTTTAGAGTCCAAATTATAAAATTTTCAATTATTACAAAACTGAAATTATTTAAAATTACTTAAATGTGGAATACTTGAAAGATCATGCTATCATACTTCCAAAATATAATATTTTGAAATAATTAATCAACTATAAATTTTCATTCAATTATATAGGATGTAAAAGTATATATTTTTTATGATTATTGATATGAGATTATTATTTATATTTATAGATAAGAGAAAACTTATACATGATTAATTTTAAATAGAATATAAATTTTAGGTTTTTCATCTAATATAATTACCTAGAAATCATGTTTCAAGTTATGATTCTCAAAAATTCATACCAATAATTTAGTCTATGTAACGGTACTATATTTATTGTTAAAAAATATAGAGATCATCTAATTTGAAATAAAACACTTAAACTAACTCATTTTGGCCTATATTATTTCATACCCATAGTTAACATTACATTTTCAGAATCAAGGGGACCCCTTAAGATTCAAATAATATTGTATCCATTGATTATTTATATTATAATGACAATTAATAGAAGACAAGGTATGTCTATTTATTTTTTTGGGTTTTATATTTAGAAGCCTAAGTTTTCCAATGTTCAATTTTTCTTTTATTAATATAGAGTAACAATTAATGAATGCTTAATAATAACGATACATAATAATTAAAATATATAATTTTATTTTTTAATTGAATTTTTTTATAAGGGAGTTTACATAAATACCCTAGGATTATAATTAAATTTCATAGATATAATATTTCTACTATTTCCATTTTTTCTTATAATCCTTTCATTCAATGAAATAATATTTTATAACTCACATTTTTTACCAATTAGTAAAATTATATTATAGATTTGTTGTTATAAAATTATCATTTACTCCCCTCAAAAAAATTATTGTTGAGCGTGATTAAACATCTAAGATAAAATTATATATTTTCAATTTTTTTAACTAAAAATAAAATGTAACCAAAAATGAAATTTCATTAGATGTTATTCTTATTGATGATCATGTGGGTTATAAATGTTATGATACTATTTTATTCTTTAATAAAAGTTCCTTTAATTTTTACATATCTCTTTTTTAATCATATATAATAAAATATATGAATAAAATAAAAAAAATTTGTTATATATTTCCATTAATTTTATAGGAAACAAAATTTCAAGATACTATCACTGGTCTATAACTAATTCAAAATTTTAAACCAATACTTTATGATGGTTTATCCTATACAATTAAAAACTCTCAAATAGTTGTAAATAATAAATAATGTAAACAACTTAATATACTTACAAAATAATATTTACATATAGAATCAATGTATGATTCTATGATTCCAAATTATCGCTCCTTGGAATTGACTTTGTTGTTTTGGAATATATTATATAAAAGAATGATCCATACTTCTCTGATTGTGCATTTATTACATGCCTCAATGTTCTAGCATTATCTTCTTCTTCTACACCCATATATTGTAAATGACATGTGGTGACATGGATTTGTATATGAAATCATCTAAAATTCATTTGATTCCTTATTTTGGAGCTCTATCAACATTCCTCCACCATCATTCACCATCCGTATATGGATCCTTATAGTCCTTAGATTATTTATTTTTGTGTATTTTGGTGTTTTTTTTTCCCCTGATTGGGTTTTTATCCTCATTTATCCTATGCCTATTTTTCCCTGCTCCACCATGTAAGGAATCACATTGATCAGGATAATCTAAATCCATGATTGTTTGGGATTGTTCTAGGGGTTTGACGATAACATATCTTGGTTTTGTTGTTTTTTAAGTAGCCAACATCTATTCGTTGGCTATGGATTTGCAGTTGTGTCATTATTTTATTCACATATTTGAAAATATTATTGGAAATATACTACATGATGAAAGGCTATCATGCATGTTATTTTTGTTTCATTTATATTTATATTACACTTAATTAACATGAAATGTTTATTTTTGTTAATTTTTTGAGATTTTAAAGTTAACCTTACTTTATGAGATGATTTTTTAAAATAAATGTCTTATTATCTAAAATAGACTACTGATTCAAAACATTCTTTGGTGATGATTTAAAAATATTATAATTTATGTTTAATAGATGTTAAATTATTTAAAATTTTGATTTATTCAATACTATAATTTGGATATTATTATTTTAAGTACCATCCATGGATAACAAATTTAAATTACTCCATAATTTTTTTATTATATGAATATCATAATTACAATACTGTGGTATTAATTTCATATATATATTTTTTTATTTTTATCTTTTTAAATTTTATTTTTTAAATTTATCAATAGTTCAGTCCTCTTATATTATTAATCCATGTACAACATCATATAGTGGTACTATTATAGCTCTAGTTTTCAAAAACAAAAAAGAAACATTACCTCATATCATAAATTGTCAATAGGTAAGTATCAACTCAATTATATTTTGAAATTATATTTAATTAACAGTTACTATCTAGTATTAATATTTATGAAAAATTCATTATATTTTTTATTACATTTTTTATACTATAAGGTGTTAAACATTATAAAATATTTAGAAAATCTGAATCAATGATAGTAGGTATTATGTTAAATATATAAATTTCATAAATAATTTTCAAAACTATGATGGTGATATTTAATTTACAATATTCTACAATTACAAGGTTATTATTAAATGTTATCACGGATTATTACTAACAAAATTTCGCCAAATTAGCAAAAAAAATGTTTTCGATATTTTATTTCAAACAAAAAATTAATAATTTCTCAAATTTATAGTGTAATAAGTGGTGATTGATCGTGGTGGAATAATTTTAAATTTTAATTTTATAAAATAATGTAATATAATTTGTAACAGAAACTATATATCAACAAAGAAACAAATTAATTTAGATAATAATTTATACTCATTATCTCTCTTACATTAAATCTATGAAGGTTCATTATAGAAAATTGCTTTTTTCACAATTCATAGTAATGATGAGTTTGTATTACCTTCCAAATAAAATTTTATAAAGTTAAAAATGGTGGTATTTTCATTTGAAATAATTGATTAATACATTTGAAACTGTTATCATTTCATTGAGAAAAATTGATATTAGGGTTTTTTTATTTTCATAAAATTACGTGTTTATCCCAAATATAGTGGCCCAATCCTTTATGACATATTATTACAAAATTTTAAGTATAATTACACATCAAATAAAAACCATATATCATAACATATAATGTATTTGAAAGATTAGAAACATAATTAAAAAATATGAAATGAAAATTAAGACATATTTTATTTAATGCCCATAATGAGCTCTTAATATCTATTAAGATCTTACCTCAATAGAGGATAACTAGGGGAATACATGAAAAAAGGATGAGTTAAAAAACCTAGTCAGGGAATAAACATGGTAATAAAGAATAACATATGAGTTAAAATTCATACCATGATAACATAAAAGTCAAAGAACATGATTAATCTTATAGATGTATAGCACATAAACATGGATTCATGTAACCATGAAATAAAATGGAATGTTGAAGAAACATAAAATATGACTTAAGATGATTCAAGGATAACAACCAATACTATATCACATAGTGGACAAAGTCTCATAATGGAATAGGTTTACTCCATAATACCAATCATAATGTCTCATTAGACTAATCATTTCCCAATGTATTGGACCACTATTTGGGCATACCCATCATAGTATGATCATTTTTATCTATGCCACATGATGAATCAAATATAAGGGATAAACCTAAGGGTTACCTATGGAATGTAATGGGTATCATAATCATGCCCTAAAGAATAACCAAAGGGAATATAATAATGTTGTCTGTCAATCAGTCGATTTAATAAAACATGGACATTCATAAAGGAAACTAAGCATATATCTTTAAAAAATTTCCAAATGAACTGAAAACATATAAAAAGGCTCTTTTCATTCCTTTAGTAATGAGCCACTTTAGTGAGTTTTAAAGGAAAATATTAAATAAACATTAAATTAGAAAATGAATAATTTTTATATAAAAATAGAAAAGAAATAAGATATATTTTCATGATAAATTGATTTATTTTACAAAAATAGTTGTAGAAAAAAACATATTATTGAGTATACCAAAATTGAGTGATAAATTGGGTTGTTCCCTTTAATCGGGCTTTCTTATCTAGAAGAATTGATATGGTATCATTTTTAAACATGTATTTCCTCGTAAAATATGGTTTAATGGTTCTGGTTACATAATTTTGGATCATATAAATAGAATATGTAATAATTATATAATAAAACTTAATAATTAAATTGGTGTTAATAGAGAGAAATCTTAACCCACGGATAATTGGGAGGTTTGAAGAGAACTATACCTTATGTACAAAAGTGTTTCTCACATGAACTTAATGTATTATATAATCAAATAATATTAATTAATAAATTAATTCCAAATCACATCAATATTAATTTTATTTATTATAATTTTATTAATTAATTTATGGTAATTTTGATGATTAATAATTTTAAAATTTTTTTATTCCAAGAGTTTTCTTTTAATGTTTTTTTGATAGGATCCGTTGTGTTTAATTATTGGAGTTATAATAAGATGGATGAAAAACACCAAAATATGTAATATATTATATTTTTTCATCTCTAGAATTTTTATTTTTCAATATATCATTTTCTTTCTTAGATATTATAATGATTCATTAGATAAAACATTAATGAAAAAATGATTAATTTATTTTGGTGATTTTTCAATCACCATTAACTAGTTTTGGTTTATAATTTAATATTATGTATATATATTATTTATAGAACATTATAAAATATATAATATACATTATTCAGTATTCTATCCATAATAATATTTTTATTACAATCCATGAAGGTGGTAGTGGAAAAGGAAAACAAGTCGTCCATAAAGGTAGTGAATCGACGCCTCTTGGATGATGTTTTCATGTATATATTATGTGAATAAGAGAAAAGATTTGATTATTTGTATTACATTAATAAAAATAAAAAATAAGTATATATAATATATTGTAGTTATCTTGTAACATTATATTGTGAAGGAAATGATGAGGTTGAATAAAGAATAAATTTAAAAGAGAAAGGTGGAGGATTTTACAACTTGTATATAGTCTCCTTGAAAACCTTATTAATGTAGAATGATTTGGTATTTTACTAATAAAAGAAGATCCTAGACATAAGGGAAGCATTGGGAATATAATTTGAAAGAATTTATTCATTCTTATATAATTTGTAGGGGTGAGGAGAAGGGATAGTGAGGGTGGTATTTGTAGTGAGAGGAGAGGTTTGTTTTGGGTTATTTTATTCATGTGTAAATTATTAAGACCCAGGACTATCAATAGTTTTGATTATTATAAATAATTACAATAACTAGTGAAAGTGAGTTTTAACTAATGGGTTATTACTTTATTAATGGCTCAAAAATTCATGTAACTGGATTGAAATATCAAATACTGTAAATTGATATATTTCACAATTCACCAATAAATTGAACTATTTTAGAAAAATCTATATAAATCACCACAAATATTTTTTGAGGTTTAATTTACAAAATGGACTCCATTTTATGAAAATAATTTTTAAAATATAATAAATTTATATTTAATTAAAATCATAATTTATTAAAAAAACCAATTTGAATATTATAACCAATTTTATCACACTTTGAAAAATTAAATGAGATCTCATTAAAGTATCTTATAATTATAAGAAAAAAATATTAATTTATGAATCTATTTTATGAAGATAGATTTAATTTTAAATCATTATATTAATTATAATATTGTAAATAAACATTTAGATTTCATAAAACTACTAAAATTTAATTTATCATTTTAAAAACATTTATCTACTTATTCCATACAATAAATATATCATATTTTCAATTATAAGATTCATAAATTTTATTTATACTTTTATATATAATGTTTTTATTTTATTTTCTAGGTTACTATTCTTAATATTCATATTACTTTTCCAACAGTCGGGTTACTATTTCATCAGCTTAATTTCATTAATTTCTATAAATACATTTGATTTCATTCTTCATTTATAAAAATATTGTTTTTATTGGATTTTCTATGTGATGTATGTGTTTTATTCTATATAACATAATTATGAAAATGTAAATTGCATCGATAAACAATTCCTTACATTCTTCCCCCGCTTTGAAATTTCACCCATGAAATATCATTTAACATACTAAGGTGAAAACATGTTACGGTATTTCTCATTCATCTATTCATATAGTTTTCATATTATTTGGAATTTCATTAAGTAAATAATCATATTTACTAGAAGATAGATTATTAAATGGTTATCCTATTTCCATCCGTTATCTAAGAAAATAATGTTCAATTGGGGAGTTAATACAATGTTAATAATCATATAAAAAAGAAAACATTTTACAAAGAAGTTTAAACTTGTAAATACAAAACATATCCTATCTTTTGATTACCTAAGTTTCAATATAGGTTTTTCAGGGTATATAATTATCTCTTGGGTTTATAGTAAATTATTCTAGTCACAATCCCTAAAAATAACAAGAACATGTTCTGATGCCAACAATAGAGACCCTATCCATTTAAATATTTTATTATATGATTTTATGCATAATTATCCATCAAATAAAAACTAAGGATATGTTGGAATGTGTCATTGATAGATTAAGTATTTAATTATAAAACATAAAACCAAAATAAAAAATCATTTATTTAATCACTATAATGAGTTCTTGACTTATTTTGAGATCTTACATCTGTGTAGGATGACCTAGGGAATAAATAAAAAATGGGATGATCTAAACTCTATGTAAGGGAAAAACATGGTAATAAAGCGTAACACATGAGATAGAAGTCATAACATTATAATAAAAAAGTAATGTAACATTAATAATATTTTTAAATCATAGAGCATAGAACATGTAATCATTTAATCATGGAAACATAAACAAATTGAAGCAACATACAACATAACATAAACATGAGTCAAGGAAAACTACCAAATCTATACCACATGGTGTAAAAAGTCCCATAATAGATTATGATTACTCCCCAGTCACATACATGAAGTTTGATGATACTAAAAATTACCCAATGAATTAAAGTTCTATTTGGGTGCACCCATCTTAACATGTTCATGCATATGTGTTCCACATGAAAATCTAGTATTAGGAATAAACATAAAGTTTACCCCTAGAAATAGATTGGTATTGTAAACATTTCAAAAAGTATAACCCAAATAAATATCATAATTGTTTTCATAATATAATTTATATAAAAAGTAAATAGAAATTCATAAGGGAAAATTAGCATAGATCATGGAAATTGATTCACAACTAAAGAGAAAATATCTACAAAGGGTTTTTTTATGAAACTTTAACGAAGATCCACTTTAGTGATGTTTAATGGAAAATATTAAATATTATTTTGAAAGGGAAAAATAATAATTTCTGTATAAAAACTGAAATTAACTAAAATATTTTTTCATGATAAATGGGTTATTTTAGAATAACCATTGTTGTTTCATATATATTATATATTGTACATGAAATTATGTTTGAAACGGGGATGTTTCATTTAATCGGGCTTTCTTATTAGGAATAATTTAGAAGGGAACCTTTTTAAACATGTATTTCCTCATTAAATAAGGTTTAATGGATCTATATACCTAATTTTGGAAACTATATATAGAATATGGAAAAATTATATAATAATGTATAAGAATTACATTGTAGTAAATAGAGAGAAATCATGACCCAAAGGTAATTTGTTGGAACAGAGAGATCTCATACCTTATGTCTCAATGTGTTATGCACTTGCACATAATGTACAAAAAATCAAATTATATTTATTAATATTTTAATTCATAAACTCTTAAACAAATATTTGATTCATTATAACTTTATTATGTTCATTTATAAAAATTTTGACTAGTTATAATGAATAGTTTTTCACTATGGGAGCATTAGTTTTAGGTCTTTATTGTCAGTTCCCTTGAGTTTAATAATCAGAGTTCTTGTGAAATGGAAGAAAAAATATAGAAGTTAAATTATATGATATTTCATCACCTCTATATTTTTCAATGGTACCATGTGTCATTTTTCAGATTTGATAATGATTAATTACATAAATCGTTAATGAAAGAATGATTTGTTTATTTTGGTTGTTTTTTATCATCCCGAACAGGTTTTGTATTATTATCTAATATTATATGAAATATTAGTTACAAAAAATAAAACCATATAGAATATAAATTTTTTAATCTTTTATAACAATAATAATGTTTTTATTACCAACCATAATGGATGTAATTGAAAACAAAAATTCATCATATATGAAGGCGTAGAATCGACATCTCTCGAATGTTTTTTCATTTTTAGGATAAAAGTAGAGAGGAATTGGTTTTGATGACTGATATTTCATTAACATAATAGTATTATAGTATATATATATGATATTGTAATTATCATATAACTTTGTATTGTGTAATAAAGGGTGTGGTAGAATAGAGAAAGAGTTTAAAATTGAAAGGTGGAGGATTTTACGACTTCTGTATTGTCTCCTTAAAACTCTCCTTAAGGAACTATAGTGTGGTCTTTTGTTGATACTAAAATATCTTCAATGTGGTTAAGAGGACTGGGAATGTAATTTGGTAGAATTTAGATGAGATTCAGTGTTTTTTAGTTCTAAGGATAAGGGGAGGTATTTATAATGAGAGGAGAGGGGTGTTTTGATTATTTTATTCATTTGTCAATTATTTTGGATCAAGACTATCTATAGTGATAATTATATAGATTTTGTGAAATAAATAGTGATTTTTTATTTGAGATAATGGGTTCTTACATCATACCTTACCCAAAATTTCAATTATGTAGCTTGATATGTTAAATATATAAAATTAATGTATTTCACTATTCACCCAAAATTCAACTATTTTAGAAAAATCCCAAAACAAAAAACCAAAAGAATTAACATGTAGATTTCAAAAATGGATATCATTTTATGAAAATAATTTTCTAAAAATTAGAATTTTAATTTTAATTAAAATCATTAATTATTCTAAATATACTAATTTTAATATTATAACAGATTTTATGATTCATTGATAAATTAATTTAGGTATCATAAAATTATATCACAATTACATGAAAACATAATATTAATATAAGAATCAATTTTTTTTTAAATAAATTTTATTTTAAATAATTATATTAATTATAAATTTTTAAATAAATATTTACATTTCACAAAAATACCTACACTTAATTTATCATTTTTGAAACACTTATTTTCTTATACGAAGACAAAAATATATCATATTTTCATTTACAAGATGACTAAATTTTATTTATTAATTCATAGGTTATGTTACTATTCTATTTTTTAGGTAATTATTATTCATGGTCATATTACTTTTCCAATCACCAAGTTAATATTCCATCGGTACAGGTTCCATATTTTTTAATACCACTTATTCCATTCATCAATTATATGAATAACTACTTTATTAGGTTTTCTATGTGATTTATTTGTTTTATACTATGTAAAATAATTATGAGAAGGTAAATTCCATTAATAAAATAGTGGGCCTTCACAATCCTCCTCCTTTTTAAAATTTCTTTATTGAAATTTTGTTTCACATAACTAGCTGAAAATAGATAGTGGTATTTCTCTATTATTTCTTCCTTAGGTTCCCATTAGATTTTGAATTTCATTAAAGAAATCATCACATTTCATATAACATTGATTTTTGGAATGGGTTCCCCTATTTTAATACATTAACTAAGAAAATTAATGTACAATTTGGGGGTATTGAATACATATATAATTAGAATATAAAAACTAAACATTGAACATAGAAGGGCTAACATGTAATGAAATGTATATCCCATGTTGTGATTCCCTATGTTTCAATCTATGAAATCCATGGTTGTTGAGTTATCCCTATGGTTAATTATAATGTCTTATAGTTATAATCCTAAAAAATTATGAGATAATGATTTGATATCAACAATAGTGAACCTGTACTTTTACACATATTATAACATGTTTCTGAGGTAAATTATCCTTTAAATAAAAACCATAGATCATAATGTCTAGACTATTTGGAAGTTTTGGTACATATTTATAAAACATAAAACCAAAATAAAAACATATTTTATATAATATATATAATTATATCCTTACTTCCATTGATCTATAACATATTCATAGGATAACATGGGGAATACATGAACAAAGGGATGACATAAAGGCCCAGTAAGGGAATAAACATGGGAATAAATAATTTCACATGAATTAGAATGAATAACCCTCTAACATAAAAAAATTTAATGTGAAAACTCTTATGGAAGCATATCACATAGAACAAGTAATAATACACTCATGGAAACATGGGAATTTGGTAGCAACATACAACATTATATAGAAATGATTCAGTGATATCTTCTATGAAAATTTTACTTGGTGGACAAAGTCCCATACTTGGTTAGGTTTTCTCTTTAATCCCATACAAGATATCCCACGAGACAAAACATTAACAAATTTATTGGAGTGTGATTTTGGTGAACCCATCATAAAATGTTCATGCATATATAAGTCACATGAAGAATCAAATATAAGGGATAGATGTATGGATTACCCATGTAATGAAATGGGTATCACAATAATGTCATAAAGAATAATAAGAGATAATGTAATAATGGTTTCAATTAAAGAATATATTCAAAACATGCATTGAAATTCATAATGGAAAATAGGGATATATCATGAAATTTTATATCCAAATGAAGTGAAAATGTTTAAAAATATATTTTAATAGATGTTTGAAATATGACACTTTAGTGTTGTTTAAGAAAAATATTAACGCGACATTAAAGATGAGAAAAGAAGATTTTTTATAATAGCATAATTAAAAAAAGGTATTTATATATGATAAAATGAGTTATTTTATAAAAATAACGGTTTCATAATACAAATTATGGATTTTATATAAAATTTAGTAAGAAATTAGGATGTTCCCTTTAACCGGGCATGCTTATCATCCAGAATTGAGATTTGATCATTTTAAAAAACTTGTTACCCACAAAATAAGGATTAATAGATCTAGATACATATTTCTAGAATATATAAATATTATATGGAAGAATTTTAAAAAATTAGTTAAGAATTACACAGGTGTAATGAGAGAAAAACCATAACCAAATAGAAATTTTGAGTTTCAAAGAGATCACATACTTTATGTTCAAAATCCTTTTTCTCTTTCACATAATGTCTTGGATAATTAAATTATACTAATGATAAATTTATTTCTGAACCTTATAAAAATATATTTTATTTATTATAATTTTGTTAAATTTATTTACATTCAATTCGATGAGTTATAATTCTTAATTTTATCTTTCCATGAGTGTTTTTCTCTTGTTTGGATGATCAATTCCACTAAGTTTAAATATGGGAGTTCTTGTCAAATGGATGAAAAAATAATAAATTGGAATTATATGATATTCATTCACATTAATTAATTTTAACAGTCCCATATATAATATTGTTTTATATATAATAATTATTCTTTAGATAAAATGTTATTTAAAAATCATTATTTTCTTTTGGCAGTTTTCTGTTCATCATGAACTATAGTTAATTTATTATTTATTATTATTTATTTATATTAGTACTAGACCTTGAAAAAAGACATAATAAAAAATTAAATCTATATTAACCTTAATAATTTTATTATTACCAGACTTGAAGGTGGTAATTGAAAAAAAAAATCTCAAAGTCCACGAAGGCGGTGAATCTGACACCTCAGGACCGATGTTTTCATTTTTATAAAAAAAGTGTAGATAATGGATTTGAAGATTTATATTAAAATAACACAATAAAATTAAATTTTATATATGATATTGGTGTTATCAACAAACATATGATTGTGGAGGAAGTGGTGAGGTGGAAGAAAGAAAGAATTCAAGGGAGAATGGTGGAGGATTTCACCTCTTATTTATAGTTTCCTTTAGAACCTCGTCATGGATCTAGGGTAGGATCTTTGTTAATAATAGAAGATCTAGGATGTGGGGAAGAATATTAGAAAGGTAATTGACCATAATTTAGATAATCTTCAATGATTGTTTTTGTGTGATCTGAAGGGGTTCCGTTTATAGTGGGAGGAGAGGGGCATTTTTTATTATATTATTAATTTTTTAATACATTGGCTCAAGAACAATAATAATGTTGATTCCTATGACTCAGTACAGTAACTAGTGTATATTAGTAAAAAATAATTGGTTTATACATCTTCCATGATTCAGAAACTCATGTATCTTGCAAATATGTTAAATATCATAGATTAAAATATTTCATTATTCATTAAAAAGATCATCTATTTTAGAAATATCCAAAAAATCACCCCAACCATTTTTCAATGGATATATTTCAAAAATGGATTCATATTTATTAAAATAATCATTTATTTGGAAAATACTAATTTTAATATTATAAATGATTTTATGACTCTTTGAAAAATTAATCGAGGTCCCATAAAATTATATTATAATTATAAGACAGGAAATACTAATTTATGAATATATTTTATGAAAATAAATTTTTGTTTAAATAATTATGTTAATTATAAAATTTTAAATAAACATTTACGTTTCACAAAAATACCAATAGTTAATTTATCATATTTAAAACATTTATTTACATATGAAAAGATACAAATATATCATATTTTCATTTATAATATTCCTAAGTATTATTTATTTATTAAAAGGTGAGTTAAATAATCCACTGGATGGGTTATTATTCTTAATGTTCATATTACTATCCAAATAGCCAGGTTATTATTCCGTCCGTATAGGTTCCTTAATTTTTAATAAATTCCACTTATTCCATTATTTATTCATAATAATAATGTTTTATTCCGAATTATATGTGATGTATGTGTTTTAAACTATATAAAATAATTATAAAAATTGAAATTGCATTGATAATATTGTGGTTGATTACATTCTTACCCCACTTAAAATTTCTCCCTATAAATTTCATTTCACATATTATGGTGAATGAATTTGAGGGTATATCTCTTTCATCGCTTCCTCCAGTTCCCATATTATTTGGAATTTAATTATGGAAATCATAAAATTTTCTATCGAACTCATTATTATCATGGGTTCTCCAATATTCATCCATTAACTTATAATAATAATGTAAAATTACTGTGACTTGAACACTTAGCTAATAATCATATAAAAATGAATCATTGATCACATAAGGATGAACTTGTAAATAATAAGTACATCCTAACTTTTGATTCCCTGAGTTTTAATATAGTTTATCCATGGTGAAAGAATTATCCCAAGGGTTACTAATTATTTTTAGTCATAATACCAAAAAAACTACATTGTTCTCTATACCAACAATAGGGACCCTAACATTTTACACATATTAATACATGATTTTAAGAATAATAATCAATAAATTACAATCCATGATTCATAATGTCTACTACATTTGAACGATTTGGTACATAATTATAAAAAATATATTTTATTTAATTTTTATAATTAACTACTATATTCCTTTTAGATTTTACATCTTCATAGGAAAACTGAGGGAACACATGAACAAAAAGATGAGGTAACTATCACATTAGTTATAAATAAAGACATGATAACATAAAAGGAATTGAAATTGAATATTATTATCGAATCATATCACATAAAATAGGGAATAATTTAATAATGTAAACATATGAATTTTTTATAAATATAAAAGAAAATATAATCAAGACTCAATGATAACTACAAGACAATGTCACAAGGAAGAAAAATCCCCATAATGGATTAGGTTTACTCTCTAATACTATAAATGACTTCTTATGAAACTAATAATTACTCAATTTGATAGAGATAAATCTATTTATACCAATCATAATATGTTCATATATATCAATTCTATGGGAAAAATAAAAAATAAGGGATAAACAAAAGGGTTTACCATGTAAGAAAATGGGTATCATAATCATGTCTTAAAGAATAACCAAAGAGAATATCATAATGGTTTCCATGAAATAATTTATTTAAAACATTCATGGAAATTAATAAGTTAAAATAGTCATTGATAATGAAAACTGATTTCTAAATTTAGTGAAAACATATAGAATGAGTGTTTAATAATCTTTAAAAATGCGACACTTTAATGTGGTATAAGGAAAAATAATAGAGACTTGAAAGTGGGAAAATAAATATTTTTTATAAAACCACAAAAATTACTAAGATATTATTTGATGAAAAAGTTATTGATTTTACAAAAGTAAAGGGGGTTAAAACTAACTATGTAGTGTACTTGATATTATGTAAGAAAATTGCATGTTACATTCAATTGGGATTTCTTATCAAGGAGAATTGAGAAGTTAACCCTTTTAAAAATGCATATCCCCATCAAATAAGGATGAAGGAATATTGATAAATAAGTTTTGAACATATTAATAGAATATATAATAATTATATAAAAATAATTAATAATTACATTAGTGTAATGAGAGAGAATGAATAACCCAATGTTATTTCAGAGGTTAAGAGAGATCACTTACCTTATGTTTGAAAGTGTTATGCACTTGCACATAATATACTGGATATTAAAATTAGATTCATTAATAATTTAATTAAGAACCTATTGAATATATATTTTATTTTTTAAAATTTTATTCAGTTTATTTATGGTTGTTTAAATGAGTTGTAATGTTTCATTTTGTTGTTCTGGGAGCAATCATTTCATGTTTTTATGATTAGTTCCCTAGAGTTTAATTATTGGAGTTCTTATAAAATATAAGAGATATCCTAGAAGTGGAATTTTATCATATTTATAAACCACTATAATTTTTAATAGTCCCATATATCATTTTTTAGATATCATAATGATTCATTTGATAAATCATTAATGAAGAAATGATTAATTTATTTTTGGTGGTATTTCGATCATCATGAAGTAGTTTTGTTTTATTTATTAATATTATGTATATATATTAGTTCCATAACATGAAACAAGATAAAATAATCATTTTTCAATGTTTATTAACTATAATAATGTTTTTATGACCAGACTATAATGTGATAATTGAAAATGAATACTTTTCATCCACGAAAGGAGTGAGTCGACACCACACAGAAGGTGTTTTAATTTTTTTGAATTGAAGAAGAATATAAGGGATTTTATGATTAATATTCCATTAACAAAATAAAATTTCAGTATATACAAGATATTATAGTTGTCATGTGTCTTTGAAATGTGGAGTAAAGGGTGATATAGAAAAAATAAATAATTTAAAATAGAATAGTGGAGGATTTTACCTCTTTTATATCATCTCCTAAAGAACATCCTTATGAAAATAGTGTATGTACTTCTGTTCATACCAAAAGAACTTCGGCATGGGGAAGAGTCCTAGGATGGTAATTGTTCATAATTTTTTCAATATTCAAGGGTTTAGAGGTGTGAGGATAAGGGGTGTTAATTATTTTTTGTGGATAATGATGTTTATTATTATTATGTTTTTTTTTATTATTTTGACTGAAGAATTTAAACAATGATGACTCATATGACTAATACTAATTTTATTATTATAAATGTTATTATGAATCATTGAAAAATTAATTAAGGTCTCATAAAACTATATTATAATTATAATAAAGAAAAATATAAATTTATGAATCTATTTTATTAAAATATATATTATTGTAAATAATTATATTAATTATCAAATTGTAAATAAATGTTTACATTTCACAAAAACACCATAAAAAAATTTATCCTCATTTATAAATTTATTTACCTATTACATGACATAAATATGTAACATTTTCATTTATCTTTTGAATAATTTTTTTTTATGATTTTATAGGTCTGGTTACTATTTTTTTCTGGATACTATTTTAATGGACCTTTTTTTGTTCTAATTGTCTCGTCACTATTGCATCATCATAGGTTCGTTAATTTCTAGAAATACCACTTATTCCATACTAAGCTTATAAGAATAATGTTTTTATTGGGTTTTTATGTTATATATGCATTATATAATATATAACATAATTATATGAAGGGTAATTACATTGATTAAATTATGGGTCTTTATATTATTCCCTCATTTTGAAATTTGTCCCACAAAATTCTGTTTCACATACTAATGTGGAAATAGGTGAGTGTGTTTCTCCTTCACCCCTTCCTCTAAATCCTAAATGATTTGGAATTTCAATAGGTATATTATCACATTTTCTAACACATTTATTTTTTTCACTGGTTCTCTTATTTCAATCCATTAACTAAGAAAAAATTGTACAATTAGGGGGCTTCAATACATAGTTAATAAGAATTTAAAAAGGAAACATTGAACATAGATGGATAAACTTGTAAATGAAATTTATATCCAACATTGTGATTCTCTATGGTTTAATATAGGTTATTCATGGTGATATAATTATACCTAGGATTGATACTAAATTTTTTAGTCCTAATCCCCAAAAACAACTGGACCATTCTATAATACCAACTATATAAACCCTATCATTGTACACATATTTTTACATGCTTTTAAGCATAATTATTTATCAAATACAAACCAAGTTTGGTAATGACTAGTGACTTTGGAAGATTAGGTATATAATTATAAAACAATAAACCAAAATTACATTACATTTTATTTAATCTCTATAAAGATCTCCTAAATTCCATTAAACTCTTAAATATTATTTGGACAAACTAGGGAATACGTGAAAAGAGGGATGCACTAAAAGACTAGTAAGAGAACAAAATTGGTATTAAAGAAAATCACATGAGTTAAAAGGCATAACATGATAACATAAATGGCATGGAACATGAATAATAATATGAAACGATAACACATATAACATGGGAACATGTAATCAAGGAAACATATGAATTTGGAAAAAACATAAAACATGAATTACTACCTGAAAATAAATTTTGTTTATTATCAAAACACTTTTAAGGTAAAAGTGAGAAACCATGATATCTAGAAGACAATCCCATAAAAACCTCATAAAAAACCTAAAAAAACTACAAGATATACCCCTCCCCAGCTCTATTTGGGTTAACCCATCATAACATGTTCATTCATATGTGTTTCACATGAATAATAAAATATAAATGATAAACAAAAGTGTTACCCATAAAATAAATTTGTATCAAAATCATTTCATAAATTATAAACAAAGTGAATATCATAATGGTGTCCATTAATGAATGTATTTAAACTTATATAAAAATTAATAAAATAAAATAGTCATATATATTAAAATTTATGTTTGAATTAAGTTAACATATTTAAAAATAGTGTTTAAGAATCTTTAGAAATGAACCAATTTAATGCGGTTTAAGTGAAAATATTTATGCGACCTTTAGGATGAAAAGGGAATAAGTTTTATATAAAATAGTTAACAATCTAAGATATTTTTTCTTAATAAAATGATTGAGTTTAGAAAAACTAATTGTGACATAAAATAGATTAGTGAGTGTACTTTAAATTTGTTATGACTTTGGGATGTTCCCTTTAATTGGGTTTTCTTATCGGGAAGAATTGAGAATGAACCCGTTTTAAACATGTATTTCCCCATAAAATAAGGATGAATTGATATATGTACCAATGTTTGGAACATATAACCTTTATATGGAAAAGATATATAAGACAAAAAATACAATTACATTGGTTTAAAGAGAGATGAGGCATATCCCAAAGGTAATTGGGAGGTCCAAAGATATCCCTTGCCTTATGTCAGAATGTGTTCCTCACTTGAATATAATGTACTATATAATTGAATTATATTTCATTAATAATTTAATTAAGAACCTGTTAAAAATATATTTTATTTATGATAATTTTATAAAGTTCATTTATCATTATTTTTATGAGTTGCAGTGTTTAATTGTTTCATTCTAGGAGTGTTTGTTTCAAGTTTTTATGATCGGTTCCCATGAGTTTAATTATGGAATTTATTGTCAAATGGAATAATAACTTCAGAAGTGTAATTATATATTATTAATGAAGCTACATAATCTTTAGTGGTCCCATATATCATTTTTTTCATATATGGGAATTATTATGTAGATAAAACATTAAGGAAAAAATAATTAGTCTATTTTGGCCGGGTTTTCGATCATCGTGAACTAGTTTTGTTTTATTATTTAATTTTAAATATATATATATTAGTTCTAAAACATGATAAAAATATATAATATAAATTTCTATATATTTTTTCAACATAATAATGTTTTCATGATTATACTTGAAGGAGTTAATGGAAAATGAAAACACATCATCCATGAAGGCGGTGAATCGACACCTCAAGGACAATGTTTTCATTTTTTGGAATAAAAAGAGAAGAGAAGGGATTAAATGATGGATATTCCATTAAAAATACAATTAAAGTATATATATGATATTGGAGTTATCATGTTTCTTTTAATGGTATAGAAAAGGTCCTGGTGGAAGAAAAAAATAATTTAAAAGTGAAAGGTGTAGAATATTACCTCATTCATATCATCTTCTTTAGAACCACGTCACGACAATTGGATTTGGTGTGTTATTGAGAACTGAAGAACATTTACATAGCTAAGAGGCTTGGAAAATGTATTTCAGTATAATTAAGATAATATTCAATCTTTTTTTGTGAGAATAAGGGGAGGTGAGGGTGGTATTTATAGTGTGAAGGGAAGAGTGTTTTTGAATATATTTTTCCATATTTTTATTATTTTTATTCAATAATATCGATTTTTTTGATTTTGGTGACTACATATAGAATAAACTATGTTTGGGATTGAAATTTTGCATTCATACATCATCCATGACGCAAATATTTATGTATCTTGCTTAAAATGTTTAATACCTTAAATTATAGTACTTCACTATTCACTAAACAATAATCTTTTTTAGAAAAAAGCTAATTAAATAACCCCATACCTTTTTCCAATGTTTATATTTCAAAAATCAAAACCATTTTATGAAAATGGTTTTCTAAATAATAAAATTTTATTTTTAATTAAAATCATCATTTATTTGAAAAAATTATTTTTTTAATATTATAATTTGTTTTATGATACTTTAAAAAATTAAATCAAGTCTCATAAAATTATTTTACAATTATAAGACACAAAAATTTTAATTTATAAATCTATTTTTTGATATTAATTTTTTTATCATTATTTTAACTATAAAAGTATAAAAAAAATTATATTTCCCAAAAATACTGACACTTAATTTAACAATATTAAAACATATGTTTTCTTATGCAAAGAAATAAATATATAATTTTTTCATTGATATTATTCCAAAATATTATTTATACATTCATAGGTGAGGTTACTATTATATTGTTTATGTTACTATTCTTAATCCCTATATTAGTATTCCAATGGTAAAGTTACTATTATATCTGTATAGGTTCCATATTTTCTATACATTCCACTTATTTCATTATTCATTTATAAGGAAAATGTTTTTATTCAGTTTTATAAGTGATATATGTGTTTTTACCATGAATCATAATTATAATAAGTTAAATGACATTGAATAAATTTAGTATTGTTAAATTCATCCCCCCTTTTAAAATTTCACCCTCTAGATTTCATTTCTCATACTACGGTGAAAAAAGGTGATGCCACAATTAGCATTGAAATTTTAATTAAGAGAACCTCCATCAAACCCAAGGAAGAGAAAACCAAAAAACGTGATTAATGGGATCTAAAATAATGAAATCTAAGTGATTCCCCAATAAAAATGCTCACCCCATCTTATATAAATGACCCCAGACTATGGATGCATGATAAGGCATCATCAAGAGGAGCATGAGAAGCCTGAACGTTAGCTACCATATTTACCTCGTGCCATGTGTGATTAATCTCCAAGACATTATTAATAAGCTTCTTTCTTTTTTTAATTTAATACGCAATAAACTAGAGAGTGAATCCAGTACCCAGAAATTCCCTTTGAACAACATGAGAATTGGTTTCCAACACTGAAAGGGTTATGTTCCTTCTATTTCCTAGCTCCAGGCCGGTTAAAATTGAATCTGCTTCTGCCTGAAGAGAATTCACATACCCAAAATAGGCTAAAAACACAATAATAATTGAACTGCTTGTATCACAAACTAAACCACCACCCCTCATGATACCTGATATAGACGAACCATTGTTATTAAGCTTCAACCAGATATTGTGAGGATTCCAACTGAACCAATGATTTAGAGGGGAGATGGGATGATGATGAAGTTTAAGGTTGGTTCCCATAATAGCTTTAATGGAGGGAGAAGATTCCCAAATTTTAATGAGCTTAATAAGATCTATCAAAAAGCTTCATTAATGGATACAAATATCCACCTTGGACATATGAATCCCCTCATATCGTTCATTATTTCTAGAATTCCAAAAGACACCAACTCACTACCGCATGAATGATGGGTCTGGCCTTATCTTCCACTAAATTGGTCCCAGTGCCTTGGATCCATTGATCTATGAAGCATCCCCCTTAGTCATTGTGAGTTGGAAAACCTATGAATCTACCAAAAGTGAGACACAAATGCCTATCCCATTAGACCTCAAAGAAAATATGGTTTTGAAGATTTTTTCTGTGTTATTCATAGCAGATGCACTGGGATTCCATATAGATACCAAGACGTTGAATGTTCATATCAGTTGGCAGTAAGATCTTCCTAATACGCCACACCAAAAAGTTCATCTTGGAGGAAATTTCTCTACACCACAATGTCTCACCCCACAGATAGTGATGGGCCACACTTTGAACTATCTTGCAAAAATCCCTTACTAAAAAGGAACCTGACGTTGAACCTGTGAAAAAACATTTATCATGAATGAAAGATAGTTTGATTAGACTAAATATTCTCTGTTGTTGAGTGTCCAATATATCATGGATGAAGGTTGTATGCATTCTTGCTTGGCGGAAGGAGATATCTGGGTTGGTGAATCCCAGAAATCCATGTTTTTCATCACCCCAATTGTTATTAAAGAATTTGATCTCTCCCAAACCAAAGAATCAACGCATATGTCTGTCCAGCAAGGAAATGAATGGTTGAACTATGCACCAAATATTGGATGATCCACCTTTTGTGGTCTCATAATTTTTTTTGTATTTTCTATAAATGAAACACACCCAGAGTGACCTTCCTTTTAGAAATTCCCATGAAATCTTCTCCTAGAAGCCTTGAACAGTCCCTGAAATACCCCAAACCCTAATACCTCCATCCCTCCCAGGTCGATCCATCCTTTCCCAGGAAACCCAACGATTTTTTCCCTCCGTGTGGCCATCCCATAAAAAGGAATCAATTTCTTCAGCTTAGAAATAACAAAATCAAGAACATTGGATGAAGAAAGCACAAGAGTAAGAATATCAGACAAAACACTATTAATAATGGTGATTCTTCCATCAAAAGAGAGAAAATAACTCTTCCAGTAATTAATCCTACTAGTAATCCTTCCAACCATAAAATAAAAATTCTTCACACGTAATCGGCCAGAGGATAATAGTTTACCCAGGTAATCAGTGGGAAAACCCCTACTCCTAGATCCTATGCTAGACTCTATAAATCATTATCTTCTATCATAGAACCTTCATGAAATGAAGATATTGCTTTTATCAAAATTCAACACCTGCCCACTCCATTTAGAATATTCTTCAATTAAATTTTTAATTTCACAGATGGATCCCTTACTACCATAGGAAAAAATAGAAGTGTCATAAAAAAACATGAGGTGGGATAAACTGGGAATTTGACATCGACACTGAAATGGAATAACACTTACATCATGAAGCCTATTGTTAATAAGAATTCCCAGATATTCCTGTACAATAATGAATAAATTTGGAGAACATGGGTCACCTATCCTTAATCCCCTAACTAATTTAAAGAAGCCACTTGTTTTCCCCAAGAACGAGATGGACATCCATGGAGAGCTAAAGTATTTGAATATAGTATTTGTAAACCAGCTAGATAATCCCATACAAACGAGCACCATGATAATAAAAGACCACTCAATCTAATTGTATTCCTTGTCCATGTCCAATTTAATGGTGATCTGGTATCCTAATGTTTTTTTATTAGGATGGTTTATCATCTATTATTCCAAGAATATTTCACCTTGAATCATTCTTCCCTTCACAAAACCATGTTTTTCATCAGATATCCATTTGTGTTAATGAGGGGATAAACTTCTGTTGATCACAGTGGATAACACATTGTAGGGGAAGTTACATAAGCTTATTGATCAAAAATCTTTCCAAGATGTTGGATCCTTAATTTTGGGGAGGAGAACCAAAGATGTGGAACAATCCATGTGAGTAAGGATACCACCATTAAAGAAATCATGCATTGCAGCCACCAATAGATGTTTGACTAGATCCCAAGAGGAAACATAGAAAAAACCAAGGAACCCATTTGGTCCTGGTGAACTATATGAGATAAGAGTAGTAACAACCTCAAGAATCTCTTATTCATTAGGAATATCCTCGAAACCATAATTATCTCCCTAGGAAAACCCTCAGTTTATAACATCAAAGGGGGAGGAATGACCCCTTGGGTAACCTGATTGCATATGAAGATTTGGACCTGTAGGGAGTTCTTTGAAAAAATAACGATCCATACCTCCCACTATGTCCCTATCATTTGAATAATAACAATCCTCCATAAGAATATTATGTCGGACAAACCCCCATTTTTCCTTGATGCAAGCTTGATAATATGCTGTATTTTTATCTCCATCTTTAATCCATTTACCTCTAGACTGCTCATGAGCCAAACACTCATGTCCAAGGATCTGTTCTACTAAATCACTCTTCTTTTCAACCAAAGACTAAAAAAGATTTTCATTATATCCCACTTCAAACCTTAATTCCATTTTCTAAACCTCCCTAAAATAAAGATCCATGTCTTGAAAGTGGGAAGGTTGGTTTGAAATCCAGTATTGGAGGTCCTCTTGAGACGTTTTAGTCTGTTATAAAGCATTGTCCACAAGTTACCTCAAGGTGATTTAGACCAGGAGGATTCCCCAGCCTGACGGTATCTGGGAATGGAGGAAAACCCCTAGTGGAATAAAAAATTACCACCCTAGTAAAACTTGGGGAGAGCTCCACTCGGATCAGGGAATGATCAGAAATATCACAAACAATGTTAGTGACTTTGGATTTTGGGAAAAGGGAGATCCCATGGAAGTTCATGAAAAACATGCCCATACTGCACAAGGTGCGGTCTCTGCCTTTTTTGTTATTGCACCATGTAAAATGGTCTCCTGGAAACCCCATGTCTAGGAGGCTTTTCCTAGAAATGAACAAGGAAAAATACATACTCTCTCTATTTGGGAAGGCCCCCCTCCTTTCTTCTCAGAGTACTCTATAATAGCATTGGAGTCTCCTCCCCCTAACCACGGTAGAGCATCCAAATCAATGGATCAAGGATCCTACCAGAAACTCTCTCTATCATGAAAATCTCACATAGCATAAGAAAATGTAACCAGCAAGTGGTGAACACCCAAAACTATCTCAGTAGTGATAAATTGATCTGAAGCCACAACTAGTGAAACAAAAACATATGGATTCCATAATATCCAAATTTGATGGTTATGTGGGTCGGCCTTCAAGAATCTTCATACCTTGTGTCATTGATAAAAAATAGAAATTCTTGATGAAGGTTGTTTGGGTTCAAGCAATACCATGATCGAGGTGTTTTTGTGATGATTCTCATGGGATAATAAGTATTTTTTGGCCCGCGCACCTAGGCCCTGGGCATTCCATACCAGTATAGATAACATTATTAGTGAATGGTTGAAAGAATGGCTACTGTCACTATGAAAAACCCCATCATTTGAGATCCAAGAGCGAAGGCGTTTGGATTGGGATCGGGTAACCATCCAGCATGGTGGGGAAGAAGGATGGAAGACTGGAGAACATTCAGTATTTGAGTCTGGAAACATGCATGGAAGAGTGGCCAGCACTGGGAAATCTACTAATAAAGGGATGATGGGTGCCCCCGGAGGCTATGGATCACTTGTTAAAACATTTTCTATGGGGGGGATAGCTGACTTCAAAGACTCTAGATCACTTCAAAAAATAGGGGGTGGTGAAGAAAGAACCAGTTCTTTTCCTTTGTTTAAGGAAACTTTGCAGGGAGACAACGTGGGTATCAAAAGGCTAGGATCCTTAAAAACCACTAGATACTTGCATGGTTTGATTAGATAAGCTTGAGGAGGGAATTAAGCTTCATGCAGCCTAGTTGGGGAAGGGTTCAGGGTTAGCAGGTTAGGGAGAGGAAGGGGCCAAACAAAGACCATAATGGGACTAAAGGAGATTTAGGAAGCTTGGATGAAGAAAGGTACAGAGTGATCCAGTTGGGGTGAGGAAGGGGGTCAAGCATAGACGAGGTAGAGATTAGCAGGGGAAAATATAGGGAATAAGGTAATTGAGCCAGCTACGAGGGACCGAGAGCAGAAATAGAAACTTGGACACACTTGACTTCTTTCGTTGGGGACTCAGGATGGCTATGATCCATAAAAAACGACAGGGAATAAAGACCAATTCCAGGAATTCGATATGTAGAGGATGAGTGGACTTTAAAATTGAAAAAATATTAAAAGAGATCTAGGGACATGAGAATGATTTTCTACCACAAGGAACAAGTAGCTCCCACTTTCAGAAGGAACCGGCCCATAAGGGGCACAAAGAGATCAACTTCAACACAAATCTGGGCCCTTGATACATCAAGAATCTTTAAGGTTCACTTGTCCACGCACATGAAAATACACCATCGCATTGCCTATGGATTGAAGAAAATCAATGTCGTGGAAGGGAAGCGGGAGACCTGGGAGGTTTAACCAAACTACCACCTGAGTGGACTCCCAACCAGAGTGCACCCCAAAGGACCATCTAGACAAGATAACGAATCGATTTCCACATGATTACAAAGGAGATGGCCACAGCTTCATGAAATCGATTTCAAATGAGAGCTCCACACATAAGGATTTATGATTTAGAGTAGCGACCCTAGTTGGATCATCAACACCCCAAGAAGGGACCGCATTCTAGAAGAGTGGGAGTGGGGGATAATCAATCACAAATCTCACTACCAATGTCCATTGTAGAATACTGGAAGCTGCATCAAAAGCTTCAACCGGGAAGTTGAGACACGGGGATCAATCGACCATTCTAGGATGGACCGGATCCAAGGAGATCTCTGGAAGTATAGAGAAGATGCCATAACAGAATATAATAAGGAAATGTTTAACATAAAGGATAAACATGTTAATATAAATTATATCCTTACATATGATTCTCTATTTATCAATATAGGTTATCCATGGTGAAATAATTATCACTCGGGTTCATAAAGATGTTTTGTATTCATAATCCTAAATATAACTAGACTGTTCGCTAATACAAACTATAAAGACCCTATCTTTTTATACAAATTATTGAATGATTTTAAGAATAATTATCCATAAAATAAAAACCAAGTATCATAAAGACTAGTGTTTTTGGAAGATTATGTACATAATTATAAAACATGAATCCAAAATAAAAACACATTTTATTTAATCAATTTAATGACAACCTAAATTCATTTTTCTCATTCATATATATAGGATAACTTAGATAATATATGTTCAAAGTGATGAAGTAAAAGTCCATTATGATAATAAAAATGGGAATAAAGCATATCACATGAGTTAAAAGGAATATTATGATAACATAAAAGGAATGACACGATATTAATCTTACAGAATCCTATAAAATAGAATATATAATCATTTAATCATAGAAATATAGTAATGTGGAAACAATATATAACATGATATAAAAAAGATTTAATGTTAACTTCTAAGACTATATCACATGGGGGACAGAGTCCCATAATGTATTAGGTTTACTCCCTAATCCCATACATGAAATATAATGAGACTGAAAATTAACCATTTATTTAGAGCACTATCTTGGTGCACTAATCATAATATTTTCATGCGCATGTGTGCCACATTAAAAATAAAATATAAGGGATAAACATAAGGTTTTCCCATGGAAATAAATGGGTATCATAATCATGTTATAAAACATATCCAATGAGAATATCATAATGGTGTTCATTAAAGAATGGATTTACAACATACATGTACATTAATTACGGATGATATGCATTTATTAAGACAATTTATGTCCAAATGAAGTGAAAACATGTAAAAATTGTGTTTAAGAAACACTAGAAATGATCCATATTTGTTTGGTTTATAGGAAAATCTTAAAAATAATTTTAAGAAGAAAATGAATAATTTTTTTATAATATAAAAATAAAACTAAGATATTTTTCATGATAAAATGATTAATATTACGAAATTATTATTGTATGAAAATATATTAGGGAGTGTACATGAATTTGGGTTTAAAATTGGGATTTTCCCTTTAATCGGGCTTTCTTATTAGGAAGCAGTGAGAAGGAAACCTTTTAAAACATGTATTCCCCCTAAAATAAGGAAGAAATTATCTGGATACATAATTTTAGAGCATATAAATAGAAAATGGAATATTTATGTAATAATAATTAATAATTACATTGGTGTAAAGAGATAGAAAGCATAACTTTAAGGTAATTGGTAGGCTCAGTGATATCCCTAACCTTATGTATGCAAGTGTTCTTTACATGCACTTAATACCATGGATAATCATATTAAAGTCATTAATAATTTAATTCATAACCCATTAAATATTTTTTTATATAATTTTATTCAGTTTTATAAAGGTAATTTTGATGAGTTATAATGGTTAATTTTTTCATTCCTAGAGCTTTCGTTTCATGTTTTTGTGATATGTTACCTTGTGTTTAATTATGAGTGTTATTTTAAAATGGAAAAAACACTCTCAAAGTATTATTATATTATATTTATGTACCTCTAGAATTTTTAATGGTCCCATATGTAATTTTTTATATATGATAGTTATTCCTTAGATAAAATTTCAATGAAAATATGATTAATTTGTTTTGGCGGGTTTTCGATCGTCATGAACATGTTTTCCATTACTATTTAATATTATGAATATGTATTAATTTCAGAACATGAAAAAAGATATCATTTACATGTCTCAATCAGTTTTAACCATAATAATTTTTTTTATGACAATCCATGAATGCGGTAAAGGAAAATTAAAAATAATCATCCATGAAGGTTGTGAATCAACACCTCAAATATGATGTTTTCATTTTTAGAATTAAATGGGACGAGAAGGGATTTGATGATTGATATTATATTAAGATAATAAAATTATTGTATATATATATGATACTAGAGTTATCTTGTAACTTTGTATTTTATAGGAATGGTCAAGGTATAAGAAATAATAAATTTAAAAGAGAAAGGTGGATTATTTTACCTCTTGTATATCATCTCCCTTAAAACTTCATTAAATCATGAGGGTTTTGTCATTTGATTATACCAAAGGACCTTTTATGTGGGTATATGTCTTGGTAATGGAATTGGGAATAATTTAGGTAATATTCAAGGCTTTGGTATTGTGAGAAGAAGGAGTGTTTGGGGAAGGTATTTATAGTGGGGGGAGATAGCTGTTTTTTATTATTTTATTAATATTTTCATTATTATTTCTCAATAATATCAATATTGTTGCTTTTTGGGAAAATGTATAGTGAAAATTACATGTTATATCTAAATAATGGGTTCTTATATCATGCATGACTCAAAAATTATTGTATTTGGCTTAAAATATTAAATTCTGTAAATTATCATGTTTTACTATTCAACAAAAAATTCAACTATATTAGAAAAATACCAGAAAATCACCCCAAACATTTTTCGATGTTTATATTTCAATAAACTACTCCATTTTATGAATATATTTTTCTATATATGAGAAAATTAATTTTAATTAAAATCATAAATTATTAAAAAAATATCGGTTTTAATATTATAACTAATTTTATGACACATTGAAAAATTAATGGAGGTTCCATAAAATTATCTTATTATTATAAGATAAGAAATATTAATCTATGAATCTATTTTATTCAATTAATTTTTCTTTTAAATTATTTTATTAAATAAAAAAATTAAATAAACATTTACGTTTTAAAAAAATACCAACAATTACGTTATCATTTTTAAAAAATGTATTTACTTATTCCATGATATAAATAAATCATATTTTCATTTATATGATTCCAAAATTTCATATATATGTTTGTAGGTGAGGCTATAATTCTATGGGATAGTTTAAATTTTTGTTCATATGACTATTCTAAGTGATATGTTATATAAATAATGTTATCTAAACCAGATCTACTATAGTACATATCATCACTTTAATTTTTATTTGTTCACCTATGAAATTTTTGAATAACCAATTTAATAATATCTAGATGTATAGTGTCACATTTAATATTATTTTACACAGTAATAAATTTATATATACTTCATAGAAGAAAATCTTAGAAGAAATATATATATAAATAACTTATACCAAAAACTTATTATATGCCATTTATTTTAATATTATATATGAAATTTCATTTTTTGAATATATAAGAACAACAATTACAAAGTAAGGTAATTATATTCCAACAATTTCATATACACAGAATTATAAACATCATTTTCTAAATAAACTCAACCCATCTGCCCTTTCTGATGTTCATATTATGTTGTGTAAAGATCTAATTCAATCTTATGTGATTATTTATTACCAAAAAAAATCTCTCTAAAAACATAGTGTCTCCAAAAGTGTATGGAATGAATAACCACAGCTTTCTCGAGATTAAAAGTTAGGTAATTTCACCCATGAGTCCTCAACATAAGATACTCATACACTATGACTCGCTCTTATTATGTCATAACTACTCCTATCATGATACATGATGCATCATAATAGACTTTATTGATCCTTCGTAGCTCCAAAATAATTAATATCATCATTAAATTCAATATCACCTTAATATCTTAAAAGGATACTTCACAAGCTTCTAAAAATTTGAATTTCACACCCTTTTTAGTTTGTCCCATAAGAGACACTAGCATGTGTGAGAAATCCTAGATGAAACATCTGTAATATATATATATCACCAAGAAACAATATATGTCAAATATATGTTTGGGATAATCTTTAAAAAACAATGCTATGACATTTTTTGGGTCTACTAATATCCCTAAATTCAAGATGATATGACCTAAAAAGTGGATTTTTTCAATCAAAAAGTTATATTTCTGAGTCTTATTGTAATGCTGGTGATATATCAGTGTAATTATAAAGATATCAATATATTGGGTATGGTCATGCCAAGAAATGAAATACACTAATACATCAACCACAAATACAACAACAAATGAATCTAGATATTAGTGAAAAACCTGATTCGTTTGGTCAATAAAAATTGATGGTGTGTTTATATGATTAAATGGAATAATAAGGTACACATATAGACTATTCCTAATTTAGAAATATATGAAAGGTATATCTAAATATTAGAATATCACTTGATGAAATCCCCACCTCAAATTAATCTCTACAAAAATAGTCACTCCTCAAAGTTGATCAATGAGGCCAAATAATTGAGGTAGTGGATACTAGTTCTTTACTATAAGTTGGTTCAAACATTATTAATCCTTAAAAATTATGAAGGTTCCATATGATATTTTTGGAAATAATGACTGGTGATCACCAATGAGAAGTTATAGGTCATATAAAACCTTTATCCCTTCAATCTTCCAATTATTTCTTGAGCTCCAGAAGCTCCATTGGTTCTATCTTATAAGTTGGACTGGAACATGGTATCTTTCATGGAATGAGATCAATAGTGAATTCAACCTATCTCACTAGAGGTATCCTAGAAAAGTTATCAGAGAAGGCACTCATACAACAATCAACTACATGAGGGAAAATAGTGGGTTATAACCAATGGTCATCAATGAAGTGATTATAAATCTAGGGTATCACTATGTGTAACCTCAGATTCTCCAATCATGATTGAGTTACCTGGACATCCCATTTTCCTTTATGTACATGATTACCACCATCTGGAGATGTAAACATCGCTCTTCGATTATAAAAAAAATACTATGGGCAAGATAGGGAACTAAACTATCCATCTATATAATTACATAAAATCATATCATGTTGAGGATGGAATGATTTTACTCAAATTAATATCTACCTAATCTAAGGGTAAATGTGTAAAATGATAAATTCTCTCTAATCAGATACCCAATGGGGTATCAATCATCATAACTCTACATTAATACTCTATATCGATCCCCCGAATAACCATAATAGTCATAGATATAAATGTGTTCTACCAGCCTATGTCAAATAATGAAAAAAATAATGTAGAGGATACATTAATTGTACAAAAAATTTTATATGGTCTGGTGCTATGCTCCTCTAGCATAGGTTTCTCTACATGTAACTTAATCATATCAAATCCCCAAGTCATAACCTGACAACCATAAGTAGTCCAATTCTACAGGCACTAAAAATCATGAGTCTAACTACCTCAGCCTCAACCACCACCTCAGCATGAGTAGCCAGTGGAATTACAGCTTTCATTATGTTGATATAATTCTGACACCACTCTATAATGGGGGGTATTGTAGATCCCCCGTCTATATGAATTAATTGAAATGTTCTGATAATGTGTTGGATATTCCCCATCATTTTATAGCCTCAAAATTCAAATATATCTCACATATACTAGGGCTTAATTTTCTATAATTTCCCACACTGGTGTTATAGTGGGAAGCTATCATCTTGAATAGGATGACTACTGATACCCCCATGAGTATCCTTAAGGAAACATTTTCACCCACTAAAAGAATCACTTATAGGTCTTCATGTTGAATTGCCCATGTTCCCACCATTTTATTCCCTCATATTTTTTCTCTATAATGAGGGCCTAGTTGACTATGTCATAAATAGTAATAATCCAAAAGATGTTGACCTATGATCAGATTTTGAATACAATCCCATCCTTGAATCACTTCTCAATCATAGGTTCATCACCAGATAAAGTAAGATCGAAATGATGCATCATAGTAAAATGAGTTGAATGCTCCATGATGGACATGGATCCCTATTGTAGGTTCATAATCTCTATAGTATAGTTAATATTTAGAGTCTGTAAAAAAATGTAATCATGAAAGATCATCTATAAGTCCAACCAAATCATGTAAAATTTTTGGTCGACCTGGGTAATAACTTCCCACCATCACCTAGATGAATCACATGGCATATAATCAGCAAGTTTGACCCTCTACTACAAATACATCTCTATATACTCAATGATATAATGTATGTAATCCATCCATAACTCCACAAAATGTGGTCTTTTCCCCTCAAATGGGTGGGTGGATTCTACTATTGGAACTCATGAGTCAATTGTTCTATAGTCAGGGAAGGTTGAGCAACACCTTCCATATTATTTGCATCATACAGAAATAATCATCCAAAAAATTGACATCAATACCAATATAAGGGAAAAACGTAGTGCAATAGGTGGAAATATAGGAGAAATCACTAGTGTCTTAGGGCCCATCATGTCTGGTTCATGGCCATAATCGCCTTCAGGGCGTAATTACCAAGGATATTATTTTTTCCTGATTCGACAATGCAAAATTCACACCCCATAATATCATTTAATAGTCATGAACTCACATATATATAACTAGGACATGTGCATAGAATTTATATGAACATATTAAACCTTTTCTACAGCTCCAAAATTTATGTCTATGTGATAAGGAAAGATCATAATAGGTGATAAGAACATAAGGGAGTCCCACTACCCACTACTAAGGCCGAGTTTGGGTCTCAGTCTCATATCAAATGATAGAGGTTTGGATATATGGATTTTCAATTGTAAGGTATAGAGGAAAACACCATTTATAATTCAATTATAATCCAATTTAGTGGTAACCATTTCAAATTATAATATTTAAATTTCATTGAGTTCATAATCTCTGTATGAATACATATATCTCATGCTCTGGAACCAATAGGTCTAGAACCCACAAAATGGTATAATTGGCTAATTAACATAGAATTACCAATATATGTTGGAAAACCCATTAAGATTTATGTATCCACATTGATATATTCAATAATATTTTTCCTATAATATTCCAATACATTTCAATATTTATGAACACAAGCACTAACAATATGTAGTAGTAAAATGCATAAAAATTAAATGTGGAATGGATAAATGCATGAAATATTATTCATAATTTACCAATAATAATGCATAAAATGGCACACTATCATGTCATCATGTATAGGTATAATAAATATCGTTATAATAACACCAATATAATAATGTTACAAGACATTTATTTAACACAACACTGGAATCATATCAACTAAAACAGACACAATCAATACCTACAACATCATATCCTATGTAATTTGGGTTTCCCCAATATGTGGGAGAACTACTTATAGGAATAGTCTGATTAACAAATTTCATTGTTTCCTAGTATCTTTTATAACACATAATTTATATGGAAAAGGGAAAAAATAAATATCTTATACCACTTTGTAACGTCCCAGCCATGGGTCCACTAAATAGGTTCACTAAGACACTAGGTCATATGTCCTCAAGAACCCGTACATCTATAAAAGTGGTGATCAACTAGAAGATAGGGTCTCAGGTGGTATAGTGTGGAGACAATACCCTCGTATTATAGGGGTACAACGAATATAGTAAATAAACCAGCAATAGTAGAAAACAGACACTATAACAACAAGACTAGTAACTCTCTGAAGAAGAAGCATGATATAGCAGAATGGAACAATAGAAATAAATATAATATACAACTTCATAAGTGTAAAAAAACTAACAATCAATAATAATAATAAAATCCACAAGGCTCAGTTAGATACAATGATTTCATGGAATTATAATAATTAAAAATGGGTAAAAATGGATATGAACATAAAAATGCTATAAAAATTACAAAAAGGACAAGATAATGATCCATTACTAGCATGATCATATGCTCAATCCTCTTATCCCATTCACCATGTTCTGATAAATACATATCAAGTATCTACTCTATGGTTATTTCCCTTATCCATACCTGCAGACATGTAATCTAGTCGGGTACCAAATGTAGCCTAAGTAGGGTATGTGATAAATTCCCATTAGGCCACCACCAATGGTTTATTTAAATAATACAGACTATGTACATAACATAAATGTGCGCATTTATAATGAATAATAAATAATTGTGAAAAATAAAAACCTATCAAATCTGGTTCCATCAATACCCCATGAAGACTCTACCGACATTGGCATAGGCCAGAATATGTCTAATCTGTGAACCATATATATACATTTATCATTAATATTATATATATATATATATTTATTTATTTATTTATATTTATATGTTTTAAAAATTTATATCATCTATTAACATGAGGAAATTTGTATAAATAATCATATATACTACATTCTTTCTAGACCCATCGCATAACTCAGACATCAATAATAAGTCCGATGAGCCTATAGGCTCCAAAAAGATGGTACAATCCCTGAATCCCATGATTAATGTGATATTCCTTGCTCTTCACCCGATATAGGTGTAGTGGGACATCATTCCCAAGACTCGATACGCTGGAACGTGGTTCTCCATTCCCATTATCAAAATAAAATTATAAGGGTGAGATACATCATGCTCAATACATGATGTACGTGAGGGAGAAACTTCATTATCAACAAGTCCATTAAATATCATTCAATATCCCATAACAATTGAATAATCATAATTATAATAACATGATGAATCACCACTTTAGTATTATAATCATCAAGCCCCGATATATCAATGGACTCATTATTCATATATGCCATGTAATAAAGTATTCATCACATGGAGTGTCCTTTCCACTGACTTAAATTTCATTTAAACAATTAATTTAATGAATAAAGTCTTGGAAATTCATAACCAAGGAAAACCAAGAATGTAGGAGGCTCTTTAATTAACTAAGTAATTCCACACTGAAGAACATTCCTTTTACAAGCCAAGAAAAACATATATAATTTGTTTAGTACATTAAATAACTATATTTAAATAATCATTTCATTCAACACACACAAAAGGTGTGGGTATGATTGAGTAAGACATCCTCCAAACACTTATCAAAGGTGAACTAATTTCATGGAAATGCACAGCAATGGCAGGTAGGTACCACAATGATGGAGTAATAAAATAAACATGAATTTTAGGGAAACCCACTATACCACCAAACTTATGGTTTTCAATGAATCCTCGTCCAATATCATTTTTATATTCAATGTAGATCAAAATAAAAAAATTAATGGTCCAACCCCTTGAAAATAGGTTGAATGATCTCATAAAAATATAGCATAAGAGATGTTATGTGAAATTAAAAATGTAACAAATATGTTTAAGTATCACATTTAGAACATTTCAATTATTCTGATAGTGATCGATTTGGATTCTATGTGGAGGAGAACACAAGATCCTTTCTTTATAGGAGGGAGAACACACCTGATAGGGGAGGAGGTTTCAAATGTTTAAAAATGAAGTGGGAAATAAGGGGTGAGGTATTTTATATATTTAAAGGAAAAAGAGAAAAATAAACCTTATATATAGTGTCACTCACTATGTCCACACGGTTGGACAAACCATGTCCCAACCATGTGATAAGAAATCTTTAAAAGAGGGACCACACAGGGGAAAGGGACATGGTTTGCCTAACTTTGCAGAAGACATGTGTAAGAAAAAATTCCCAAACACTCTAAAACTCTCATAGGCATGCACCTAAGCTCACATGGTTTTAGAACACCTTGCTACTCCCTACCCCCTATGAAACTCCTAGCACGGTTTGGGGAAACCCTGCTAGATATACAACACGGTTTCCACTAATGGTGTGGCCCAATCTATTTTAAACAATTCCATTGTTCAAGGATCCAAATAGACATTGGAAACCCTCATGACCTCCCTTAATCCATTAGGTATCATTACAAGGGATAAAATAAGAAATTTAATCTGAAAACAAATGATCCCTGTCTTCATGAAAAGTTGGTTCATTACACTTTACTATTTGGGAAAGGTAGAAAGGAGAGTTAGATATGTCAGAATGTGGTAATGAGATTTTACATGGGAATAGCTAACCCGTGTATATAGGAATGTCAGAGCTACAAGGGATGTGATTATTACTTATAATGTTCACTTATCACAGTTGATTTTATTTCACCTTCATTGATTCACATGTTGTGTAATTTTACATATTTATTATATTTGCACATGTGACCCTGTATAGTGAGAGATGAGTATGCATGCATCATGATAGTTATATAGTGATATATATTTATGTAAATTGTTTATGATATGGAAATATTTGTTTCATGAGATATACACATTCCTATATGAACTGTGAAATGATATATATTTTCTATCAAATAAATTAAATGAAATAAATAGTGTTTTAATTCTAAAACACTTGTAAGCGAATTTAGAGAAACCATGAGTCAATTGTTCTATATTTTTGTCACCAATTGAGGTTAAACTTGTTTTTCTTATTTTTTTAGTGTTCTAAGGATTGTTTTTGACATTTAGATAAAAAATTCATCATCATCAACTTAATTTTTAGTGTTATGAGATTGGAAATCAACATCATACGAACACAGTTGAGTTGGAGAATCTCGTAGCTCCAAAGGATTAGAGAAATGTTCATATTCCCAAAATATTCTTAAGGGTTATATCATACATGGAAAGGGAGACCATTAACACCATTCAATAAATGTCTAAAATATTGATATATTTTCATCTTTAGCATATTCCTACATTTACTCGGGAGGTATGTCCCTTGGAATCTGAGTTTAAACATTGCAAGACGTGTTCTCTTGAGATTAATGGTTACCATTTCTTTTGGAAACCGTTTGTGAAGTAAATGGTAGGTGTCAATTTTATTCTTAGTATGAATTATTTAGGCCTATAATAGAATAATATTAACTATTACCATAGGATAGTTACCTTTATATCTCTAGAATAAATAATCAATACTCACTAGGGAGAGTGGGATCTTCAGGTTGGTCATACACAACGAATTCATTAAAGATTGGATTCTCACACATATTTTTTAACAATTAATGTCAAATATGATAGTGGAATTTAGTATTATTTGTACCCAATAAGGTTTAAACATTTTTAGGATTTATTTTTAGATTAGTTCTATGGATTACTACCCAAGTGAGATATTTATTTCACGTTCGAGTTAGTGTTGGAAGTAGAACTAGCTTATATTCCACCTTCGATAATGGCACCAACAGATCTTCAAGAGTTAAAATTGTAGTTTTAAGATCAAAAAGGTAAAGTTTCCATATGGCCTTGAAAATATCTATTAAATTTTTATTTCTTTTCTCCAAGAAGAATGATGGGAATTTGATCTTATGAGTGTATTATCATAGATTGACCCATATGAAAGTCATGAACCGGTATCACATTTTTTGTGTTGATGATCTATTACCTCATATAACCAATTCTATAATCTTCTGCTAGATCAATTTGAGATTAAGATACAATAATTTGATGTTGATTCCATCATACATACCTCTATCTTATTTTAGGAGAAGGTATGGATTATATGACTTTATAGGGATGTCATTTGGTTTGATGAACACATTATCAGTATTCATTGACATGAGGAATTGGTTGTTCCATCCTCTTCTAAACCAATTTGCAGTGGTTTTTTTCAATGGAATCTTAGTGTAATAGAAGGAAGTTTTAGATAATTCCAAACATCATTACATCATCTTTAGTAAATTGATTTAAAACACCTTTCTGAAAATCAGGCCAAAAATAATATAAATATTTATAATGTGCATTTCACTGGAAATGTTATCTTAGAGGAAGGATTGTCAGTGGACCCAAAGAATGTCTCATTGATGGTATCATGGGATCAGACTAATTATTTTTTGAAGATTCATATATTTCAAGGTATATCAGGTTATTCTCAATGCTTTAACTAGGACTTTTATGATTTTGTAGCACCAACGTCTGTGCTGACCAAGAAAGGGGTGAAGTTTGTTTGGTCATATTCTTGCAAGGGAGTATTTCAGGAGATGAAAGGATGGATGACCTCAACACCTATCCTCAAATTACATGTGTTAATTAAATAATATATCATGTACTATGAGGCATATAGATATAGACTCATATCAATTATGATGTAGGAGGATCAAGTGGTTGGTTATGGAAAGGGATTTCTAAGACTCCATGAGAGGAATTATGATACTCACAATATGAAGTTGGGGGTGGTGGTGCATGCCCTGGGATGCTGAATACACTATCTTATTGGAAATATTTTTTTGGTTGACATAGTCCACAAGAGGCTCCAGTACATATTTTCTCTGTGGGACCTGAACATTCTGGAGAGGATTTTGGTTGAGTTGTTGTTGTCGTTCGACTTTGAGTTGTCTTCTACTCCTAGTTATAAAAACATTTTTGTTGATGCATTGAGCTGGAAGACATAGATAGATGACATGTGGAAGTATTTTCATGAGTAATGGTTTATATAACTCTTTTCATAGATACATTTATATGAATAGGACTCTAAGGGATCTATGGATCTTACATAAACATTCGTTATACGCTTGATTTTTTGGACTGGATGAAGACAAAGATTTTATTTGATCTATAGGGATTAGTTTTGAGGGACAACTTATATGGTGGGGAGACAGCATCCCGGATGACCTCTTAGAAGTGGAAATTCTCTTATTTTATAGGGCTGGTTATGGGTTTATATGGGTTTCTTTGAGGATCTAGTGAGAGAGTTCCATGCTCATAGATGAGAGGTTCATATTTGTTTAAAAAATATGAATATTGATCACTATAATAAATATTTTCGTTTAGGAACAAAAAATAAGGTAGTGGAATTTTGGATGAAATGATTCACCTATCGGCAAATGAAAGTTGAGCTTAGAGGCCAACAAATCTGTTACATTCTCCTCCTATTCTAGAGTGTAAATGGGATGATGTCACTATGTATTTTTTGATATTATTACTTTGGAAACCCCACGATATTGATTCAATATGGGTGATAATGGATTTACTAATGATGTTTTCTCATATATTACCTACTAGGGATACACTCACCATTAATAATCTAGGTCATATCTATTTTCAAGGGATATTTAGATGTCATGATTTTATGATGAGTGTTGTTTTAGACGAAGATCCTCATTTCACATCATGGTTCTAGAAAGGTCTTCATAAGGATATGAAATATTAAGTTCTTTTGAGCACAACCTATCATCCTAAGAATGGGAATAAATATGATTGTACTATTATAGTTCTTGATGAAATGTCACGATCCTATGTTTTGGATTCTTTTGGTTCATTTGTATAACTATATCGAACTCTTGGAGTTTTAATATAATAATAAATTCTACACATCAATATAGATGGAACCTTTTGATGATTTTTTTAGAAGATTGTGAATTCCACATTTTTTTTGGTTAGAGGTGGGTGAAATCGTTCTTAATAGGCCTAGTCTTTTGTAGGATATATCTGAGTAGGTTTATTTGATCCGGAGGCAATTGGTGACTATTTATAGATCGTATAAATCAATTGATCATGATCAGAGTATACCTCTAGAGTTAAATGTTGGTCATAATATTTTCCTTCAGTTGTAACCTAGGTTGGGGAAGCACCATATCAATAAATAGGGAAAGTTAACACCTATGTTTACCGAGAAATTTGAGATAGTGGATAGGGTCAGCCCATTTTTGTACCGAGTATCCCTATCATAGTACTATAGTTTTATGCATGATGTCTTTCAAATTTCGATACTTCAGAGATACTCTCATGAACCATTCCATGTGGTATAAGTACATGATGTCATGATTTATGATTATTCATCCTTTGAAGAGCATCAAATATGGATTTTGGACTGTAGTGATAAGTATCTATTAGATAGGATTGTACCTCTTGTTCAAATACAGTGCTGGCTTGGCTGTGTTCATATGGGGACCTTAGAGAAGAAGTTTTATATTCCATTAAAATGGCCAGACCTATTCACTATGTACCCAGAGTGATGCATAGTGCAATTGGGGGTGAAATATTATATGATAGGATTTTGTAAGATACAATTTTTTTAAAGTATGTCTCTCTTATTTTATTCATTAAGCTTATTTCATTTGGTTCTCCTTTTTAGGTAAGACTTTTTCGTTGAGTCTTTCTTGGAGACTGGAAGACTTTTTTAGGGATAATAACCTAATGTTCCAGGATTCTTACTTATTTTAATTAATGGTGTCCCCGTATAAACATGATAAATAGACTTACTGGGTTTTCTGCTGAGTATTGATGGCTTCGAAGATGGTTCATGTTCTTTTGATGAAGTCATGATTAAAGTTTCCTACAGGGATCTTACACACCGTGTAAATGGTTTACACAACATGTGACTGTCACCAAAATGATTTCATGAAAGGGATACAGTCCATAAACCAGATCAATGTGTGAACTGATTACAAACCCTGAATCTATATTACACAATGTGTAATGTCCAGTCAATGTGATAACTAACCAAAGGTGATGATTTTTTCATCATATCACTTAAATACAAAATAAATACATGAAAGATAAGTACACAATGATTAAATAATGTTTTCTATTAATTTAAGCCTTTATGTGCATATGACTTATTTCATTACTCTGTTGAAGCCTCTCCCTCTTAGAGCTATAATTATTTCCAGAAATTTTTTTACTCTCCTCTTTTGTTATTGATATTTAGATTTTGCATCTAATCCATAGTGAGTTGTTTTGTTTGGTTTCCATCCCTTATCCAGATTCTCTCTATTTTTTGGTGTAAATATATTATCCACATTAAATTTGGGTTATGATATTGATCTAGTATGATCTAGGTTCAATCTTGTAATATTTTTTTGCCTCTGTTCATTTTGGTGATTTCGGTTGGAAGCACTGCTCAATCATTGGATTAAGATAGGTGGTCTAAACTAAACCATATGTTCTGTTTAATTGTTGAGTATATGTAATAAATCAATTTCATCGCTATGAAGTTTGATTTAATTAATTTAATGATGAATTTTGATAAATTTTGTATTAGATTACTCTTTGAATCCCATTGGATTCAACTGATGATTAAACCTAGATTGTTTCTACCTATAGGGATAGCAAACCCTTGTTAAATTGTTATTTGTCTAATGGATTAATGTGAATTTATAATGAAATTATATTTCATGATATCACATGATATAGAATAAAATTGGTAATATGTTTTAAACTATTGATATGGCCATTAGTAAATTTATATATAATTGAAAGAACAATTGAAAGTTATATGGTAATATTAATAATTAACCATTGGGACTTTATGATATGATACTATGATATATTTATTAGTATGCCTTGTTGAGTTACATTATGGAAATCTTATATAGAAGGCTTAGTCCAATTTGATACTGAAATTTATATATATAGGGATCTACCTTGTGATGCCGAAATTTTTATATAGAAGTCCTGGTCTAGTTTTTCGGTGAAATGCTTATATATAGGGCTATGCCCAGTGATGATGAAATAATTATATAATGGGATTTACCGAGTAAGATATGAATGTTATTATATATTTGTTGATGTCTGGTGATGATGAAATTATTATATATATGGATTTTCCTAGAGGCTGGAATTCTTATACAAAGGAATTTTCCCAGTTGGTTTGTCATTCTAGGATTTATGGTTATGGATGGCATAATTTTTATACATACATAGAGACATCCTAGAATGGTTCCGAAGAAGGTTGATTTATATATCATATTAATTGATTAATTAATGCACCAATTATCACTTTATTCATTTCACTTATTATCAGAATGGTTTGATAGGACATGGTGATGTCGACCTACTATGTTTTACTCACACCCTATTCTGGCCTCCATTTGGTCTCTGAGAAAATTACATGGATGCAAGTATGAAGAAGGAAAAATGACCTTGTTGTTGATTATCATTTTCTAGATGGGTTGAATTTTGGGCACGAGACAAACCTTGGGTTTATGAATTAGGTATTTTGAGTTTATTTCTGTCAGTTGATTCTATTATTAGTATTTCTATAATTAAAAATTAGGTACATTTCAGCCAATCATTACATGGTATACTATTATATGATTTATTGGGTCTTATTTTTCTTCACAATTGTATGTTATACTATTTCTATTATTTTCATACTCTGATGATTATCGAAACCATTTTACATCGAATACATTATAATTTATATGAGGGGTTATAATCTTCCAACTATACCTATCACACCCCCAATGCTGGTCGGTAGCCTTGGGTGTACTGGGAGTCACGTTTGAGGTCTCATAACTAACCCATTTTAGACACAAGAGAGAGCGTCGGATCCGGGGACATTATAGAAAGTGATTCATGTGGTTAGTAATAATTATTGAAATCAAATTTAGGTGAATTTTTCATACTATTTTATAATAGAAAAATTATGGAAGTCTGATTATATGATATTCTAAGTGATATTTTTTTATACAAATAGGTTGATGGTAAGTATTGTGTTAAAATAAAGGAATTGTTATTGATTAAAGAGAATGTTAATAGGTAAGAATATATGGATAATACCTTCATAATAGATTTGAATGTTGTACAAGTATTTTATGAACTTGATCATATACACCTAAATTGCTTAGTTGTTCTATAAACGACTAAAATTACTACTCAATTGAATGAAAAAGAATTTGAGACTGATATTTTCATTGGGATATTATATTCTTATCATGGTTATATCAATAAAGATAGTGTCTTCCATGTAATAGGGGACCATATTTTATGTATTTATAATGTTAACATAATGACTAAATCCTTTCAACCATTATATAAAAGAAAATATATAAAATATATATGTCACACATAACTAATTATGTCTTTATACACATTTTGTTTTCATATTTATTATGTGTTTAATATTATGTATTAATATTTAGAAATGTTTTTCTAACTAGTCTTTCAAAAAATCACTTCTTCTCCTTCTGACACTACCTATAACACCCTTAACATTATTATTTTGAATGTATATTTTATTTATGTTACTCAATAAAATATTACCCAAATCTATAAATTTCTTCCTCAGACTTTTTGATACCCTTTCAAGTCATTATTTATATTATTATAATCACTGTATTCACCACCTCAAAATCCATTTTTTAGTATTTTTATAAAATCTACATTAAGGAAAAGTGGGAACCTCACATTTAAACTAGTACACCCATAAACCCTCAAACCCCAAAATTGAAATTTAAAAATAGAGTACTAAAGTCATATTTGAAAATTTGAAACCATCCATTTCACCAAATTCCCCCATAGCACCTCATGTGATGGGATATCCAGGGATGAGGCACATAGAGCCACACCCCTGAAAATAAAACTACACCTTTATCATCACCACTGCCAACGGGAACCCACAAAAAAAATTTCCCACCTGAGAATCAAACCACAATCACCAGAAACACCTTCAAACTCACAATCATTAAATCAAAAATTCACCATAAAATCAAACTGAAATCGAAAAACTAGAACCTCATTCGAGATCAACATGCACAAAAATAAAACAAACCCATTCTATCGATTCGAACCATGTAACACCATGACAATCACAGACCCAACATCCCTAAAAAATTTAAAAACAAGCATACTATAATCGAAAAAAACTCATTCCTTTGATATGAACTACAAAAAATGTCTAAAATAGATATAACATAGATGAAATATGATGAAGGGTGCGCCTCCTAGAAAACCATTGACTGAAAAAACAACACATCCCAAAGCCTCTTGAAGCCACCACAACAGAACAAAATGGAGATATATGAGGGAAAAAGAATCCATAGAAGAGTTTAAAGTGGTAGGGTCTTCATGAAGAAGCTCATCCTCACCCAGAACCAACAAACCCGATTGTCTAATACACCATGAACATGGTCAAACTCTATGGACACCGAAATGATTCAACCAACACATCACAATCCTCTTGGATAAAACCAGTGCTCTAGAGCAGAGTGGGGTTTGAAATGAAATAAACAGAAGGGAAGAACATAGGAAAAATCAGTGGGGCTTTAAAACGGGGTCAAGGTAGTATAAAGAAGAGCGATAGATCAGGGGAAGAAATGATTGAAAGAAAACAAGAGAGCAGAAGGATGAATAATAAAGGGAAAGAGGGGGGGGGGAATGAAGGGAAGACAAGAGGGGGAGGCAACATTGAAGATGTGACATGCATGAATCCCCCACCAAAATACTGCCAAAGGATCCCTTGCTTGGGGAGAAATAAGAGTAAGGCTTATCAAATTCCAAGGGAGAGAAACGACTCCTTTATTAAAAAATTTTCATTATTTAGTTATGTGTAGCGTGCGTTATATAATTTAATGTGTTTTCATAAGAAACAAAAATAATTTTTTTTGATGTTATTACATATTTATTTTGAATTATAAATGTATTTATTGTTTATTTTTGTTATTTTTTTTGTTGTTATTTTTTTTAAATTATAATTCATTAGTGGATGAAATTTGTGCATGTTTGTGTAGAAATTTAAAGATGAGGATAAATTATTCATTTACCTTTTTTTAATAGTTCTAAAAATAATAATAATAGTATAAACTCAATTAATATAAAAGTGGGGAATTAACTAACTATATAAAGCTTCTATATTTCATCTAATGGAGACCATTGGTGGGTCTTCTCCCACTCTATCATTGTTCCTTATTCTTCTTCAATATATGTTTCTCTTGATTATTTAACATGTCTTAAGGTTAGGTTACCTTCATTATCACACCTCTCTTCTTTTTTGATATTATTGTACCTCTCATAATTTTCTTTCAATTAGAGTTTTTTTAATTTGCTTCTTTTCCATGTCAATGAAAAAATACCTAATTTCCATGGAGATTTTTGAATTAAATGGTAATGTACCTCTTGTCTTGCATGTGTTTGCCCTTTTTTTTATAATTCATTGATGTTATATCAATTATATGTAAATGTTTCTCTTATTTTCCCTATCATTTAAAAAAACCATATATGATTGGGTATTTTATAATTATTTAATTATAAAAATTACAAAAAAAATTATGTCAATCTTAAGAATGTTTTTCATGTTATTTTTTCAATTTTGTGGGATATAAAATGTGTTTTATTGGAATTTTAGTACAAAAAATATTCACTAGTCTTCTTTAACATCAATGTGTTAGGTGAAATTCCTATTAAAATTTTTTGGATAATTTTCTAATTTTATTTTAACAAAATGGTTTCTTAAGAAGGGTCATGATATAATATAGTAATTTTGATGATTTATCTCAATGAATAATGGAATTTTTATCATAATTAAAGTTCTTTTATCATATGTATCTGGTATATAATAATAACTCCCATGTAATTTGGTAATGAAAAAAATGTGATACTGATTGATAAATCATGCTGGTTTATTATTGAATATGGTTTTCATGAGTTATGTTTTGAATTATTAAATCCATTGATTCTATGATAACTCTTAGGAAGCCTTGGGTTATTATGTGGGAACATAAGATTAGTACCTTGCTTATTATTTTATTTCTTGTTAAATATCATACCTTAATTCATATGATGACTAACCCATATGTCATTGAATAAATATCAATGTTGAAATATTTTATACAACCAGTTAACTAAAATGTGTAGAGGAAATTATGGATGAACCCAAGGGAAATCTAGATATTGAGATGAGTGGAAAAAAATTCAAAACTATCCCAATACTATCAATAGTGGGTGAAAATATTATATATATATATATATATTTATATGAGAAATAATGATAAGGTAAATTTTTATATTTTATGAAATAGTGATATGATTTGAAAGAAAGGAAAAAATGGATAATATTCATAGATAGGAGAAAATTGTTGAACTAATAATCACGCAACCATGCATGGGGTAATTGGAAACTACTGTTTGAATGAAAATATCCTCATCACATAATGTGATTTGATTCCACAACCTATGAAATTGATATTTTTACCTCCCATTACAGAAGATTAAACATGCTAGTTACTCAATCTTGATGATCAACACTTCATGACGGATTAATAACAACAAAATAATTAATAAATTATCAACAGTAACTATCTCTCCAATAGTTAATGAAGATTTTGAATTAATAATTTGATGAAATGAATTCCAAATTAATCTAAACATTTTATATTGAATAAATGATACGAAATACAAAAGGTGTGAGAAAAAAATTTAATTTAAGAATTATAATCAACAGTGAAAATTAATTCTAATTCTTTATGAAATATAAAGACCTAAAAATTCCATTAAATTTTTGTTTAACTATATGGAAATTTTACGAGTCTACGAAAATTTACAGCACATGATTCTGAGGCCCGGTGTGTCCGGAATGAGTTTCTAAACTTTTTTTCAGGTATGTTCAGTAAACATACGAGCGGGTTTTTGTAACTTTTGAAACAGTTCATGGAATTAAAATTTGAGGACATCGTTGAACTCACAACACTAGTATTTTATTAATGGGAAGTTCACCTTGACCTTAGTAGGTCGAGGGTGGAAGTTAATTTTTCACTTTTTGTGGAGAAGAAAAATAAAAATTATTCAACATTTTTATTTTTATTTTGAAACCCCTCCTATGAGTTATGGGGGGGTGGGGACCACCTGAGCTAGAAAAAAACCCCAATTTATACCTATAGTGTTGGGGGCCACCGGAACCCTTTTTTAATGGAGAAAACCTTTCAAATTCCCATTAATTATTCTCCCATTTAATTGTGCCTCATCAATTGTTTAATTATGGCAACTCTCCAATTAATTATTTGAGCCATTTAATTTTTTTCCAACGAAAATTAAATGTATAAACCTACATTAATTTATGTTGGCTCTTCATTTTATTGTTGGGGGAAATTTGATGGAAATGGGGAGAGTGGGGAGAACTTTGGAGAAACATTCTCCAACAAAGAAATCTTCTCCTTCGATGAATATTTCTCCAACGAAGAACTACGTCGAAGGATCTCCAATGACGAATGAACTGATGATCGAGGAAACATCGATGTCACTGACTTCACCCCTTTCCTCTCTTCACCGAAGTCAATGAGATATCATGGTAAGGTTTTTCATTTTAAATATTCCATTACCATTCTTGATGTTCTACGAGATTCGAGTTTTGTTTATCTTCTTGCTACCACTGTAACACGGATGGTGCGGGCCAAACAAACATGGCCCGACCACTCCGTAAATCCTTGTGATTGTTTTTTTGTGTTCTTCGTGAAGGAGGAGGATGGAAATCGACACATATGGGGCATTGAAATGGCATCTGGCACCACGACGCGGCCCTGATGAAAGCGACGACGCGCTTGTACCGCCTGACAGAAGTGAACTGCAGCGTTGTGCCGTGGTGGCGAGGGAAGGGCGGTCGGCTCGCTACCGGCTGCCAATGATGGAACAATATGCGACCGCGCCACACGGAGAGGATGACTGGACATCCGGCCAGCCGCACCGCGGCCGCCCTGGACGGGCTGCCTAACGCGGGCTGGACTTCCCCTCATAGGCTGGTCTGCCTAGCGTGGGCCATGCCGAGTTGACCCGAACTGAGTCGGTTTGTCTAGGTCGGACCGAACCCGGATGGACACCGAACCATTTTTTCTTTTTTGGCCATAACTTTGGAACTGTGCATCTATTTGAAGAACCGTCTATGGATCTAGAATCCTTGGAGAGAGAAGGTTCCTTTGGTATACCCCACTAGAGATTTGGATAAAGTTGGGGTATGGTCGGGTTGGATCAAGCACGAATCCAACTGGACCCTCAGTACTAAAAGGATAATAACATACAGACCGAGCATCTGATTGACGCAACATCTGTTGCGTTGAGACCCCTATGGCATGGCGGTACTATGGGATACTTCTTTATGGGACTTCATGGTAGTTGGACTATCGACCAGTGGATTAAGGAGCGGACCCTCCTAGAGACAAGGGAGCTTAGTGCGAGAACCCTATAGATGGATCTCATGATGTACTAACGATGTACTAGGATCCTGTGTGGGTCTGGCGACTTGATAATGGTATACAAGGATCTTTTGTGGGTCTGAAGACGTACTAATGATGTACTAGGATCCTATGTGTGTCTGATGATGTACTGACGATTTACTATGATCCTATGTGGGTCTGACAATGTACTAGGATGATGTGTGGGTATAACAATGTACTAACGATGTACTAGGATCCTGTGTGGGTCTGACAATGTACTGAACATGTACTAGAATCTTGTGTGGGTATGAAAACATACTGCTGATGTACTAGGATCTTGTGTGGGTCTGATGACGTATTGATGGTGTGCTATTATCATGTGTGGCTCTGACAATGTACTGACGATGTGCTAGGATCATGTGTGGGTCTGACGAGGTACTAGAATCATGTGGGGGTCTGACGAGGTACTATGATCATGTGTGGTTCTAACGATGTACTACGATCCTCTTTGGGTCTAATGATGATTTAGGATCCTACATGGGTCTTCCTCTTAACAGAGTAAGATGATTCAGTGGTTACATTTAATCATCTCTACTATTGTTCCTAAGATATACCTGGGGTGAGCTAAGTTTGTACCTATGTGTTACTTTCTTTTGTGGTAATACCTTGGTGGTATTCTTTTATGTGGCGTACCTATGTGGTACTTACCTTCGTGGTACTCATTCCATTATGGAACAATTGAGCATGGGATTTTGAGTTGGACTATGTGTTTCCTCATGATTGAGATGAGAATACTTGATAACTTAGGTATATGTATAGGCATATACCTAAGTAGGATTTTCAGTTGATTTCATCCTTTTTGGTTTATCCTTTGTGGATTTTGTGAGATCTTGAGGGTCTCAGGGTCCCTACTGAGTATCATTATACTCACCCCTGCATGGGATATGCTCACACCTTGTTGTGTTTGGTGCAGATGATAGACAGTGCTGATCAAGGCTGAGGGTACCAAGACTAGACAGTTCCCAGAGGTGGACCATACGATATATCGATACGCAGAGGAGACAGGTGTACGTGGAGTGCTGAAGAGGCAATTTGTACCTACTCATTAGGTAGGAACCTCAATGGATGACCCAGTAGAATTCTTTCTCTTTCCTCAATTGTATTGTATTTCAGTTGTTCTTGTACCTTTATTGTTGGGCCTGTATTTTGGCCCCTCTTAATTTCAACACTCTTTTTTCTATACAGTATACTTGTGTTCGTATCTTTCTGTGTGATTGGTTCCATGTTTTTATAGGATATAAAGGCAATTCCTTCCCGATTTTAGGGAATACGCATTTCGATGCTAGACACTAGCCCCTTTCCTATGGAAGGTGGTCTTGGGGTAGTCACGGCACAGGCCTTGGGGGACAGGTCATGAAAAATTGGTAACAGAGGAGTCAGTTCTACCGTAGAACATAGGAATCTGATCTTTTCTTTACGGAAATAGTGTTATGTGTAGTGAGTGTGGTTATTAGTTTATGGAAACTAGAGTTGATGTAGTGGCCGACGTATCAATTCAACAGGACCCTGACTTCTGATTTCCAACTCAGTGCACAAAAACACTGATTGTGTGTGTGTTTTCTAGTGTATTCTTTTGAGTCACCTCACCCGGTATAACTTATTGACCGTGGTGCACCTATATCTTTTCAGGATGCCTCCACATAGACAATAATCTAGGGTTCCAAGTCTAGTATGCACTGATATCCCACCGAACGATGAGGCCTCAGTGCATGGCCATAATCTAATAGAGGCACTAGTGGAGGCTCCATCGGTACCATTAACTGTTGGGCCACCATTAACACTAGCCCCAACAGTAAAGGGTGCACCATGCTTGAGCGTGTTACATGAGTTCCAGCGCCATAGGCCACATAGGTTTAGGGGAGAGACGGACCCGCAGGCAGTTGAGGATTGGATGGAGACCATGGTGAGAGTCTTCCGAATGGAAGGGACACCAGGTGATCTCTCGGTGATCCTTACTGCCAGTCTTATACAGGAATAAGTAGGTAGATAGTGGAGCTTGATTCTCTATGTTCATGATGAGGTGACACTTCTCTGGGCAGACATTGAGAGCCTATTTCAGGCAGAGTTTGTCCCAACGACTCTTCGCGCAGTGCGCATACATGAGCTTCTTCATCTGCAATAGGGCATCATGATTGTGGCTCAATACTCAATGAGGTTCACTGACCTCTCACACTACTCCAATGATATGGTAGGGACCCATTCTTGAAGGCCCAGACCTTCATGATAGGACTCAGGTGGGAGATCAGGGTTTCGATGATTTCTCTCAGCATCCCGACACAGGTGGGGGTTTTAGAGCGAGCCCTATTAGTTTCGAGTTTCCTTGCTGAGTAGTCACCAGCAGCCAGACCCACCACCAGTCGTCAAGTCATTGATTTTTCTGCATCTATCAGCATAAAAATGTCGTAGTGGACCAAGAGGACCATACCTACAGGTGGATGACCACATGACTCATGATCGGTTGTGGGGGGTACCTGAGAAAAAGCCAGTTATGCAAGGAATATGCAGTGTTTCACATGTGGCGAGAAGGGTCACATGGCTCATGACTGTCCGACCAACCATACAGATGATCATCATACAGTTGAAGGTCCGCCCAGGAAGAGACAGAAGTTCAACCAAGGAGGTCTGCAGGGAGCTGGTGGATGTGGCATAAGAGCTGGTCATGCAGTTGGTGGTGGATGATGATTCAAGATGTTACCATCACAACCACTAGGAGGTCCACCCTGACCAGAGGGAGTATATGGACATGGGTGAGCTCATCTCCAGGAAACTGAGGCATATGACCAAGGTGCTCTGGAGATGATATGAGGTACGATCTGTGTCTACTCCACATTAGCTACAGTACTTATCGACACATATGCCAGTAATTATTTTATTACCACTACTCTCGTTTGGAGCTCAGAGATTCTGATGGAGCTGTTGGCTCAATCCTTACAGCTAGAGACTCCTACGAGAAAGGATTCGATGATTACACACTAGTGACGGTAGTGTGAGCTTAATCTAGGGGATGAGATCTTTTGATGGGATCTCCTAGTAGTGGCGTCGAGGCCTCACGACGTCATCTTGGGTATGGACTGATTATATACAGTCCATGATCAGATTGACTGTATTAGGCGCATAGTGCAATGTGTCTGCATGGATGGGACCAGGTTTACCTTCACTAACATGAAGGGGGCCTTTGCAGCACAATATGGACTTACCCGGAGGAGAGTGCAGCCAATCACTCATCTGTTGCCTAGCCTTACCCTCTGAGTGGTTTATGTAGAGAGTCTTAGCTATCCTGTAGCGGTGGACCAGTACGTGGATGTTTTCCCTGATGATGTTCTGAATCTACCTCCTCGTAGAGAGTTGGATTTTTACATTGACTTGTACCCCAGGATGACACTGATATCTACACCAACATATCAGATGGCTCTCTTGGAGCTTCGTGAGCTGCGGTTACAACTGGAGGACTTTCAGGGGAAGGGATTCATTCGACCTAGTGTTTCTCCTTGGCAATCCCTGATATTGTTCACCAAGAAGGCGGATGGTTGCTTGAGACTTGCTTTCGACTATCAGCGCCTGAACTAGGTAACCGTAAAGAATAAGTACCCACTCCTGAGGATTGACGACCTCCTTGATCACCTAAATGAATCACTATGGTTCTCGAAGCTAGACCTCATATCAGGCTATCACCAGCTCAGAGTGTGAGATGAGGATGTGCAGAAGATGACTTTCAGATGTTGTTATGGCCATTATGAGTTCTTGGTTATGCCTTTCAGCATGACCAACACCCTAGCAGTGATCATGGGACTCATGAACAAGATCTTTCAGCCATACCTTGATCGCTTTTGTGGTGGTCTTAATTGATGAAATTCTGATCTACTCATCTGTCGAGGAGGGGCATGCTTATCAATTACAGGTAGAAATGGACACACTCTTAGAGAACCAACTTTATGGTAAGCTCTCGAAGTGCCAGTTCTGGATCAAAGATGTTCACTTTCTGGGACATGTCATATCGGAGGCTGGAGTTGCAGTAGATCTAGAGAAGATTTGAGGTTGTAGTTTCTTGGGAGCCACCCAGTAGTGTGACGGAGGTACTGTGTTTCCTAGGTTTAGCCAGATACTACCATAGATTTGTGCCCGATTTCTCTAGAGTTGCAGCACGTCTATCAGCAATGACAAAGAAGGGTAAACCTTTCATTTTGTCAGAGATATGCCATCAGAGTTTTTAGGAACCGAGGTAGAGGCTGATTTGTGCCCCCATATTGAGGCTACCAGAGGAGGGCATATGGTACGTAGTATACTGCGACGCATCAGGGACCAGGTTTGGAAGTGTCCTGATGCAGGAGCGATAAGTGATCGCATATGGTTCTCAACAGCTTAGACAACATGAGAAGAACTACACTACCCATGACCTGTAGTTTGTAGGAGTGGTCTTCACCTTGAAGATGTGGTGACATTACTTGATGGGAGAACGGTTTACAGTCTACTCGGTTCACAAGAGTCTCAGGTATATCTTCTATTAGAAGGACCTGAACCTTAGACAGTGATGTTGGCTTGAGTTCCTCCAAGACTATGACATCGAGATAGTCTATACTCTTGGGAAGGGGAATGTTGTAGCAGATTCTCTCAGCAGGAGATCTAGTATACAGCTACTAGGTGAGGTGACAGAGCAGCTGGCCACTTTGCAGATATCTTTTGTGGACCGAGATGGAGAAGATTTTATTTAGTCTCTTACAGTCACTCCCCCAATTCTTCAGTGATTCTGGGAGGTGTAGTGTGGGAACACTGACTACGAGGATCGACATGATCAGATATCCACAAGACATGCAACTGAGGGATTTTCTAAATGTGGGGAGCACATCATCTTTTTTCATAGGATGTACCATGGTACCAGTGTCGCTTCAGGAGGAACTATTGAGGGATTTCCACACATCCCCTATAGAGGTACATCCAAGAGTGACAAAGATGTACTAGGACCTCTGACGACAGCACTGGTGGCTGGGAATGAAGAAAATCGTCAAAGAGTTTTTCTCTCGGTGCCTCACTTGTCAGCAAGTGAAGGTGGAGCATCAGGTATTAGAAGGCTTAGTTTATCCTTTATAGGTCCCAATGTGGTTGTGGGATGGGATATCCGGGGACATTGTGGCAGGACGTCCATGTACATCCAGAGGTCATGATTCTATCTGGGTGATTATCGACCGACTCACCAAGTCGGCCCACTTCCTACCGATCAGAGAGCAGGGTTCAATAGAGAGCATGGGATGCCTATATGTATAAGAGATTGTGTGGCTACATGGAGTACCCTTGACAATTGTCTCCAATCATGATACACATTTCACCTCACGGATATAGAAGGGGTTGCATGAGGCCTTCGGGATGCAGCTTCGTTTGAGCACCGCCTTCCATCCTCAGATGGATGGTCAGACTGAGTGGACCATTCAGACCCTCGAGGAAATGCTATGTGCTTGAATCCTTGACTTCGGTTATAGCTGGGAGGATCACTTGCATTTGGTGAAGTCTGCATAAAACAATAGCTATCACTCCACCATTGGGATGTCGCCTTTTGAGGTGTTGTATAGAAAAACTTGCATATCACTTTTATGCTGGACTGACCTAGGGGAGTCAGCACTCGTGGGACCAGAGATGCTATGACCTACCACATAGAATGTTCAAATAATCCAAGAGTAGATAATGATTGCACAGAGGAGGCAGAAGTCTTATGCCGATAGAAGATAGAGACCTATGTATTTTGAGGATGGTGACCACGTCTTTCTACGGGTCTCACCTCAACGAGGTTTTCAAAGATTTGGATGGGGCAGCAAGTTATCTCTGAGGTTCATTGGGACTTTTCAGTTCCTTAGCAGAGTTGGTGAGGTGGCTTACCGCCTAGCACTTCCCCCTCAGTTGCACCGGGTGCACGACGTCTTCCACGTATCCCAGCAGAGGAGATACGTACACGACCCTTCTCACATCATCAACCACGGAGAGCAGAATGTCGATGGTGGGGCAACGTTTGCAAAAATTTCAGTGGAGATTGAGGATCGACAGGAGCAGGTCCTTCGTGAGCGGTCGATACCTCTGGTGCGCATTCACTGGCAGCACGGAAACCTCCAAGAGAGCACATAGGAGAGGGATGCTCAGATAAGTGCTCAATACCCCCACGTGTTCCCATAGTTTGAGTTGTGGCTTACGGGGACGTAAATCCTTAAGGTGGGGAGAATGTAATGACTCGGAAATTCTAATGTAATATTTTTTAATTATATAGGAATTTTACGAGTCCAATAAAATTTACAGCATATGATTTTGAGGCCCGGTGTGCCCGAAATGAGTTTTGAAACTTTTTTTAGGTACATTCAGTAAACGTACGAGTGGGTTTTTGTAACTTTTGAACTGGTGTAGAATTGAAATTTGAGTACACTGTTGAACTCACAGTGCTGGAAGATATTTTTTCACATTTCGTGGGAGAAGAAAAATAAAAATTATTTAACATTTTTATTTTTCTTTTGAAATCCCTACTATGAGTTATGGGCAGTGGGGACCACCCGAGCTATAAAAACACCCCAATTTAATCCTAAGGTGGTGAGGACCACCCAAACCCCAATATAGTATAGATAACCTTTCAAATCCCCATTAATTATTCTCCCATTTAATTATGCCTCGTCAATTGTTTAATTATGTCAACTCTCCAATTAATTATTTGTTCCATTTAATTTTGTGCCAATGAAAATTATATGTATAAACCTACTTTAATTTATGTTGGCTCCACATTTATCATTGGGGAAAATTTTTGGAAAATGGGAGAGCGGGGAGAACTTTGGAGAAACAATCTCCAATGAAGAACTCTTCTCCTTCGACAAATATTTCTCCAACGAAGAACTCCATCGATGGATCTCCAACGACGAACTAACCGATGATTGAGGAAACGCTGACATCACTGAATTCACCCATTTCCTCTCCTCACCAACGTTAATGATCAATAATGGTAGGTTTTTTCGTTTTAAATATCCCCTTACCATTCTTGATGTTCTTCGAGATTCGAGTTTTGTTGAGTTTCTTGCTACCGCTCTAACGTGGACGGTGCATGCCAAACAAACAAGGCCCGACCACTCCCCAAGTCCTTGTGATTGTTTTGTTGCATTATTCACGATAATGGAAGAAGGAAACTGACACCGATGGGGTACAGAAATGGTGGACGGCACCACGGCGTGACCACGATGAAGGCAACGGCACGATCGCACCACCCAACAGAAGAGAACTGCTGCGTTGTGTTGTGGCGGTGAGGGATGGGCGGCTAGCACGCTGTTGGCCACCGACGAAGGCGCAGCGCGCTATTGCACCGCGTGTAGAGGAAGGACGGTCTTCCAGCTAGCTGTGGTGGACCTCCGCACTGCGACTTCCCAACGTAGGCCAGACCGCCTAGTGCGGGCCGGGTCGGTCCGACTGGACCCGGACCGACACCAACCCATTTTCGCTCTTTTGTCCATAACTTTGGCACCGGGCATCCGTTTGACGAACCGTCAGTGGCGCTGGAAACCTTGGAATGAGATAGCCCCTTTGGTGTACCCCACTGGAGATTTGGATAAACATGGTGTACGGTTGGGTTGGATTGAGCATGAATCTAACCGGGCCCTCAGGACTAAAAGGCTGATAACTTACAGATTGGGCGTCCGATTGACGCACTGTCTGTTGTGTTGAGACCCCTATGAAATGGCGATCCTTTGGGTTACTTATTCATAGGACTTTATGGTAGTTGGACTATAGACCAGTGTCTTGAGGAGCAGACCCTCTTGGAGACAAGCGAGGTTAGTGCGGGAACACTGTACCAGGCTCTGACGACGTACTGACAAAGTACTAGGATTTTTTGTGGGTTTGACGACATACTGATGGTGTACTAGGATCCTGTGTGGGTCTGATGACGTACTGACGTTGTACTAGGATACTGTGTGGGTCTGAAGAAGTACTGACTCTGTACTAGGATCATGTGTGGGTCTGACGACTTACTGATGATGTACTAGGATCCTGTGTGGCTCTGATGACGTACTGGCGGTGTACTATGATCATGTGTGGGTCTGACGACGTACTGACATTGTACTAGAATTTTGTGTGGGTCTGATGACGTACTCACGATGTACTAGGATCATGTGGGTCTGGCGACCTATCGGTGGTGTACTAGGATCTTATGTGGGTCTGACGATGTACTGAGGGTGTGCTAGGATCTTGTGTGGGTCTGACGATGTCCTAGGATCATGTGTGGGTTTGACGAGGTTCTAGGATATTGTGTGGGTCTGACGATGTACTACGATCATCTGTGGGTCTGACGATGATTTAGGATCCTATGAGGGTCTGCCTCTTAATAGAGTAAGATGATTCAGTAGTTACATCTAATCATCTCTACTATTGTACCTAAGATATACCAGGTGTGAGCAGATTCCATAAATGTGTGGTACATTCCTTTGTGGAAATACCTTGGTGGTATTCTTATATGTGGCGTACATGTGTGATACTTACCTTCATGGTACACTTTCCTTTGTGGAACAGTTGATCCTGGGATTTTGAGTTGGACTCTATGTCTTCTCATAATGGTAATTTCTTCCATATTTTTAAGGAATACACCTTTCGGTGCTAGTCGTCAGCCCTTGGCATATGGTAGGCGAGCTTGGGGTAGTCACGGCACGGGCCCTGGGGGACGGGTTTTGACATGAAAAATATTAAGCGATGAAGAATAAAATTTAAATAGAATAATTCTATCACATGAGCACATGAAATTCAAAAAAAATATTCAAAACTTGAATTTGAAATGATTTATAATAGAGTAATGATTTTGAAAAATAAATGAGAAGAAATCCCCCTCTCAATAATGAACTTTTTCTATGCTCTCGAGATCCTCCATCGCTATGTCTCTATTTCCAAAAGGTCTCTGGGATCTACTCCCAATCATCTCCAGTAAATGTTGTGAATCTTGAGTTGAATGAATGATATATCGTAAGTCCCCCTATCGGTTACTTTGGTCTTCTTTAAATGTACACCATCATACTCTATTTGTCACCAACATCTTCCACCAACTCAGGTTAGTCTTCCTCAATGTTGTCAAACATGTGTGTCCCTTTGTTTCCATCTTAGTGAAGTTATCAAAGCCCCCCTAACTAACTTCATTCCGTGGTTGAATGAATCTAGGTGTGATTATGGGTGGGGCGAGTATCTACAAGGGAAAAAATTGTAAAAACTAAATAAGTTTAACTAAAAGATTTAACTTTTAAAAGGATTATGTAATTAATCATTATTAGATTAAAGTAATTATCAAATTATTAATTTGTATTTATTTATAATTATTTTTTATTAATTTACTTATTATTTATTAATTAATTATTATCATTATTTTATTTTATTTAAAACTATTATTAGATATTAAATATTAAATTATTTAATTAGCATTATAAATGTTAATATTTTAATATCTTTATAAATAAAAATCTTTTAAAATAAATTAGTAAATTTATTTAATATTATTATTATAGTTAATAATTAAGATTAATTATATTTATTTGGTTATTTCTATTTAATTATTCTCCAAACTAATTAGTCTATTAAAGACTTTAATTTATCACTATTATTAAGTTAAAATTAAGGCAATTAATTTATATTAATTAATTAAATTATTTTATTTTATTTCTACAATCATTTTAATAATAATTTAATTTTAATTATTATTATTGTTTTATTATTCAATTATTATAGTGTTTTATTTTTATATTTATCGATTTATTTATTTATTATTTTATTTTTACCTTTTCTCCACCCCGTATCCATGCATGGAATGTGGGGGGATGGGGATGCTACTCCTTCCAAAATCCAATGCTTATCCTCAGTCTACTTCTCTATCAACAGCGATCGGTGGCCATCAGTGGTTCCTCTAATATCCTTGTGGAATCATCTCCATGGAAACGATGATGATGTCCGAGCAGAGATATACAAGCTAGATTCATATTTTTTCTGGTCCATAGCTCCTCCTTCAGCCTTGGCTTATCGTGACGATGGATGGTTCAGATCTGTAGTGAAATCGGTTACCTCATTTAAAAATCAGCTCCTCCCATGGCTTGGCATCAGTGTGGTCTAGCATAAAGCAGCGGCAGTAAAAGGGGGTTCTTTGACCTCTCTCACCATCACATCCCCAACTGGAAGTGGAGATCTCCCTTATTCATAGTAGTCCGATAGGTTTCTGAATGGAGTGGTGGTTTGGATCGAAAGTTGGGATTAGATTCAGTCAATCATGTTCTTCTGATGAATTTTGGCATTACTGCAGCGGTCATTGAATATTTTGATGTGAAACTGTGATGTGAGAGTGGAGAGTTTTTCTTAATGATGACTGTGTGGCATAAAATGGTATTAGAGGTGGTAAATATGTGATAGATTAGGGTGTGTCTGTTTCTTCATTTTTCTGTTGGCAGTGTGTAATTGGAGTGGTGAGAAGTCTGGGAGGCTTGTGGTGGTTGAAGGAAGAAATGATGGTGGGATGATGGAATTGCAAGTCGTGGTGTGAAAGAGACACTAGCTTACTGGTGGTGTCGGTGACAGGTAGCACTAGTGAGTGGTGGAGCAGCGACAAATTGTGGGTATAATAGAATGGTGAGACAGTGGAAATGTGAAGGCATGGAGAAGATTCATAGTGGTGGTGATAAATATGTAGGCTGAAACTGTGAGAAATGACTCTCCATTGGGAGTAGTATGGAATGGTGAGTGAATTTCAATTGTGAGTCAGCGAATTGTGAGAAATGATGCACCATTCTGAAAACCCTTTGGTGACTCCTCTGTAGTGTTAAAATAAAAAAATATAAATTAACAAATAATAAAATTAAATTATTGAAGAGATGAAGAATTTAAAACAATGAATAATTAAAAAAATTAATCTAAAGGAAAAATAAAATTAATAAAAAATTACTAGAACAGTTATGAAGTTAAATATATAAATTAGACAAAGAATTAAAAATTAAATTATATCATACAAATTTAATGATTTAATTTAATTTTTGAGATTTAATTAATTAATAAAATTGATTATGGTTATGTAATAAAAATAATACAATGTAGAAAGGTTAAAATTTAAATTAAAGTTGAAGTTAATTAAATTTAAATCAATTGACTAACAAATTAATTAAGAAAAAGACACACCATATAATTATTAGGGCAAGAAAAATAAACTTTTAAATAAGTATATTGGAAAATAAAGAAAAATACAACAATGAATATTATTAATTAAAAAAGATAAAAATAAAACATTAATTATTCAAATTTACCAATTTATGAGTTAAATTATAAAATAAAAAATGTTCATTTATCAGTAAAAAGTAAAAAATTAATTAATTAAATGATTGAAAAGATAATAAAAATAAGTGGAACATTCATTCATTTAATGGCCACATCAAATTTTTCAAAAATTAAACATTGGTTGTACTCAATCAATTCCATGTATAAATATATGTGAAAAATAAAAATATGTTTACAAAAAGTAAGCTCATAAAGATTTCTGTGAGCAGTTAAAAAGCAGAGGATCGAATACTGTGAAATAGGCTTTAGAAATAAAATATTAGAAAGTGGTCGTACCCAATATCAAATTCCAATAGGCGATTAAAGTAAAGAGTCATCATCTAAGGAGAATTTAATTCCTCACATGTCAATTTGATTATAGAATTAATTCAAATCAAATCTAGGTCCTTATTCCAAAAGTGATAAAAGGTTAAATATAAGTGGAATTAAAAACATAACCAAGGGAACTTCATACATTGAATTTTTCCAAGGTTATAAAAAGAAAAAATTAAATTAACAATTATTTTTTAAAAATATTATTGATAAATCTTAAATGGTTTCATAAAAATCAAACGTCCCATTCTTCATCTAGTATTCATTATTACCCTCACCTTAATCAACTCTTTTTTGAAACAAGACACTTCATTGGTTTTTTCTTGAAATTTTATTTTCTATGTAACTTGTGGTAATCACTGAGAATATAGAATTATTTAATATAGTTCATAGGTCTTACTCTCACACACTATGTCTAGTGTCTTATAGATTCACCATGGGTTCCAAAATACCAATTTCACTCCACTTTTAAGATATTTATATGAATACCATTTACATTAGATCACTAATGGGATTACTCATTTTAATAATTATAAGGTGAGTCCCATTAGAAAATTTTCTATCTTCCATATTTCTAATTTTATGACCATAATCCCACAAAAAATTATCTTATACCACTCTCAAACATAGTTCCTAAATAGAAAATTTAGAAAAGCACTAAGAAAAAAGCACTCAACAATCATTCTTCTTCAGAAGTATCTTATTCATCGCAACCTTTAAATACTAATATGGAAATTTTCCATAGGCCATACATATTTGAATTAAAATGTGAGGCCTAAAGAAACTAAAATTGAGAATTCATTTTGAAATAAATTGACCATTTTTTTTAAAAAGATAAGGAATCTTGATGGGCTTACAATAATGCACATAATAGATCAAAGTATGTTGACACCCTCCCCCACACGTAAAACCCAAATCCTTCCAAAAAGATGAATTTAAATATGGATATGGTAATTGGAATATTAAATATTAACGAAGATTTTCAATAAATCGTATTAATGTCTTGTATTGGTGTCTCTTAGAAACTCAATAGGAATGTTTTCCACAATAATTTTTTATAACAGTTTTTCATGATTTTTCATTAAAGTAGTGAATAATGTTTTTTGTTAAACTCAAAAAGTATTATTAAAACATATTTAACACATATTGAATAGGGGGTAGCAAGTTAAAAATTTTGATCGAAACATATTTTCAATATATCAGAAAAATTAATTCTAAACTCCTAAAAAATTAGAGAACATTCAATTAAAATCTTACAACCAACATGAGTTTATCCGCCACAGATAATTTCACAAATAGAAGTAAGTTAAAATCGTTAAAACTGAATTTAATGCAATAATCAAGTAAAGTGGTAAAATTTCAACAACATCATCATCGATAAAAATAATTTCCAAAAAAGAGAAATATGTAGAAAAAAATTTTCCAGCAGCAACATAATTTTTCTAGAAATAAAAAATCATCAATAAATCATCGCTACATTCACTACAGTGAGTCGCCATTGTGGAAAATAACCACCAACAGTGAAATACTGCATTATCAAAGTATATATATATATTTTTATTTAATGAGGAAAACAAAGATTAAATACAAAAATTAAATAAAGGAAATTCCTTATTTAATGAAATTATGTCCATATATTATCAAGAATGAAAATCTATATGAATTAATGAATAAAGTGATCTTATGGTCTTAATTAATACCAACATCAGCATACTTTTTATCCGGAAAAGAAGAACCAACATGAGTAAGAAATAGATCTAGTAGAAAATGAGATGACATGGAAAATAGTAAGTGACATTTTATTCAACAAGAAAATTGGTAGAAAAGTAAAAAAATAAAAAACATTGGTTGACTACAATAAAAAAACTAGATTTTATATCTTCAGTTATAATTTATTTAAGTTCACTTTTCTATCATAGTAGAGGAATACAAGACCTTTGGCCAACCTTCAAAATATATTTTGACTCTCTATCTGTTAACTAGCATGGGTTTGTTTTCCACTCCAACAATCTTGATACGTCCATTCTTCAAAATTCCAACCATAGTAAAAGGCCCGGACCATTAATATTTTAACATTCCACAAAATAGAGTATGTCTTGAATTAATGAAAATGACCTTTTATCTAGGTTTAAACACTTTTTTTGACTGAAATAATCATGATACATTTTAGATATCTCTTTGTATATCCAAGAGTTGTCATAAGAATCTCTCATTATCTCATCCAACACACTCAATTCAGGAAATATTATCTCTCAAACACTCTTAAAATCAAAATCTAAGGCCTTAACTACCCAATATGAACTGTTTTGTAACTATAAAAGAAAATTAACACATTTCCCGAATAACAGCCTGTATGGAGTCATACCTATTGTGGTCTAAAATGTTGCTTTGTATGCCCAAAAGAATTATTAATGATAAGTGACCAATAATTCCTAGAATGTGAGACATTTTTTCTCTAAGATCTATTTCAGTACACAATTTGACATTTCTACCTTTACATTGGATTGTGGATGGTACTAAGAACATGTTTTATTGGTGCATCCATTTCTTTCAATTAAATCATTAAACTAGTAGTTTTTAATGTGAGTTCTATTATCAGTTATAAAGTCTTTTGGCACTAAAATTCTTGAAAATATGTTCTTTTTAACAAACATTATTACATTGTTGGATAGATTTTTGGGAAGATCCACTACAACAAACCACTAAGAAACATAATATAAAAACCACTATTATTTACTCATTCCTATGAAATGATGAAAGTAGACCAAATAAATTTAGACCCCAAACATCCAAAATATCTACTTCTAAAATACTCTTCTAGGGTAACTCATACTTTCATTCAACATTCCCCAACCTCAAACATCTATAACATTCTAAAATAATGTTCCTAGAATCCTAGAATAATGTGGGTCAATAAAAACCATCTTGAAGGACCATTGGGGTTGTACTTTCTCCACCATTATGTCCTCACCAAGGCGAGGAGTGAAAATTTTCTAAAATTGGAATTATCTCTTCCTATGTCACACAACTTCTAAGAATTACTTTAGAAAACCACCTAAATAGAAAAGAATAATACCAAATTTAATACTTATGGTCTGAAATTAATTTCTTCATTTGGTTATTAGAAATGTTTTTTGAATGGATACTAGCTGCCAGGAAATTGGAAAAACTACAAACCATGAAGAATTACTTATTGATATAGTGATAGCTTTTTCATCAAGAAAGGAAGAGTTAATCTCCCTTGGATCTTCACATTGGGTATGAGGAAGCCTAGAAATGTGGTTTTTCTCTCTAATCTCTAAATTGTATTCTTATAATAATAGAATCCATATAATAAGACTAGTTTTATCTTCCTTCATAGACATCATATATTTTAAGGAAGAATGGTCAGTGAATTTGATGACTTTTAAACCTACAATATACTGCCTAAATTTATCTAATACAATGTCTACTTACAAAAAGATCTTCTTAGTAGTAGTGTAATTAATTTGAGCCTCATCTACCAGCCTTATTTCATAATAAACCACATATGACTTCTTATCCCTCCTCAAAATTAAGAGAGCTCCAATAGTTATGTCATTATCATCACACATTAATTCAAAAAAAAAAGATTCCAATCAAGTGCAGTGATGATTGGTGATTAAGTGAGTTTTCCATTCATCATATTAAAATATTCCAAATAGTTTTGTTCAAAGAGGAATGATGCATCCTTGTCAATAAGGGAACACAAGGTCTTAGTGATGTTGGGGAAACAATTATATACTTCGTTTAAAAACCAGAAATCTCTTGGAATCTTCTAACACCTTTTACATTCTGAATAGGTTATACTTTTTGAATTACATCTACTTTGAAAGTGTCTACCCCTAAACCTCTCTTGGAAACATTATGTCTAATAACAATAAATTTAGTGAACATGAATTGAAATTTTTCATAGTTGAGAACTATTTTGGTCTCTAAAAATATCTCTAACACAAATTCCAGAATTCTTAAAGAAGAATAAAATGTGCTAGTAACTATAGAGAAGTCGTCCATAAAAACATAAATGATTCTGTAAATCATGTAAAAAAACATATACATCATGCACCTTTGAAAAATATCTAGGGATACTGATAACCCAAAGGAAATCCTCTAGTAGAAACGTTTCCCAATGTGGCATGTAAAGGTAGTTTCAACCTGATCTTATAGAGCTACTGGAATCTGGTTTTAACTAGAATACTAATCGAGAAAACAAAAAAATCATTCCAAGAAAACCTGTCAAACATTTGATAAAGGAAGGGAATTGGAAATTGGTTATTCATATTGGATTAATTAAACATCATATAGTATATAAAAAATCTCCATTTTTGGCTTTTATCACTTAAATTCATTTATTATTTTCATTACTTTACTAAAAAAAGAATTTAACTATGCTAGAAAAGTCATTTATCAATGATAAAAAAATTACCGATAAGCGAAGCGTGTTTAGAAGCCCAAAACTTTTATATTTTCCAAAAAAGTGATGTTAAAGGTACCCTTTAATTGTGATAAAAAATATCTATTAAAAGTTTCATTTATAATTTATTTTTTAGCACTGTTAAAGGGTGCCTTTTAGGATGCTTTTTTAGTGATGATAAAAGAAACACTATTAAGGGGGGTAACATTTTTTCAAACACCTATAAACACTCTACCCCTTTATCTATGCTTCCAAAACCCCTTAACAGCACTCCACACCCCCTTTATCTGTTCTTCTCACTCCACCACCCCTTTTATCAATAATTTGTGAATTCTATACCTCTTACAAACCTAGCTGGATTTGTATCCTACACCTCTCCCTGAAAGATGGAATGCATTTACCACTACACCATGTTATTTTACTATATGTTTAATGCTAATTCTATATATATATATATATTTATTTATTTATTTACATATGTATTTCCCTACATATTTCTATATTTTTATATAATTATTTTTAAATACATTTATTAAATTTTTTTTATGTGTGATATATATTATATATTATATTTATTTAAATATGTTATATATTGTAATCATTTACATATATTAGATTATAATATATATATATATATATCTATTTATTAATATGCACACATATTCATATATAAACATTATTAATGTATTTCTATAATGAAAAAATGGTTAGATATTATTTTAAATACATATTTATAATATTTATTTATTTCGATATATTATAATATACATTTTCACAAAAATATGTCTATATATGTAATTATATGAGTGGTTTATTATAAGTAAATATAGAAAAACATGAATATATTTAACTATAAATATAATTATGTTGTAAAAAATGATAAAATTTAAAAACCATAATATCAATATGAATGTACGACCTAATAATAAATATAGTGACCACTAAAAAAGGGAAAACATGCCCTGTTGAACAAGGTTAAAAATCTATAAAATGTTAAAAAATTTGGGTACATAGATAAAAAACCTAGTTTTTAAAGCATTCTAGGCCTTTCTTTCTCAAAACATTTGATAGAGGTTTACCTATGTCAACATGGACATATATCTCCTCGCATGATTCCATTTGATATGTGGTAGAGTCCAAACGGACACCTGAAACAACAGTAAAGGTCATTTGATGTTTGAGTGACACATTAAACTTATTTTAGATCTTTTTTTAAATTTTTTATTTTTTTTATCTTCAAACTGATATTAAATTACTATTGCACATTAATAATAAGAAAATTATTAATTAAACATATTTTTATAGTTATTTTATAATCCATTTTCACTAAATATATTATATATTATGTGGAAATTCATATTTACCTTATTTAAAACATATTTAAATATGTATATATATATATATATTATATTTTTATCAATATAAATATATTATTTTATTATTTTATTATTTTTAATAAAAATTAATTTTTTAATATAATTTTTTCATCACTTGTACAAAAACACTAATATTGGGGTGTATTTGTCAACCCTTTTAAAAAAGCATTGATAAACCACCTATCAATGCTTTTTTACAAGTGTTGATAAAAGACCACATTTATCAATTTTTTTTAAAAGTGATGATATATGGATGTCCTTTTTTAGCACATCTAATAAATCATTGATAAAGGTATTTCTTTAATAGATCATTTTTAGTGATGTGAAATATACCCTTTAACAGTTCTGAAAAAATCATTGTTAAAGACACCCATTAACTATGATCTTTTGAGCACTGACAAAGGGGGTATTTAATAGTTATTTAACCTAGTGCTGTTAAATCCCTAGAACTATATGAACCTTGTTTTGTATTATTCTTATTGACAACAGTGAAACAAATTTTTTATAGAAAACTTGGACCAGACTGAGCCAACTACTATCATAGATGGGATATATAATTCTACTTTTCAATAGATTAAGTACATCCTCTCTTAGAACATCTTTCATTGTTGGGATTCAGTCTTCTTTGAAATTCTACTCTAGGTTTGTGATATGGATCTATAGTAATTTTATGCATAAATAATAAAGGGAAAATACATTTTAAATCAGTTCTGTTCAATCTTATAGAATATTTGAATTTATTCAAAACATTTAACTATTTTTTACCTTGATTTTATTTTAGTACAGTAAAAATGATAATAGGAAGTCTCAAATTCCCACCTAGAAATGAATATTCAAAATTTGACAGAAGTGGTTTTAGCTCAAGAGTAGGTGGTTCATCACTTGAAGGAAGACACTTGGGCCTACGAGGACTAATGGATTAAACATATCTCTTATAAGGTGCTTAAATAGATAAATGATTTTGAATTTTCAGATCAGATTTAAGATTTTAATCACTTCTGTCCAATGTGGACAGCTCACTGTCCAATCTTTCTTGATTTGAGTTTTACATATTTATCAAAGAAAAATCATTAACTTGATTTATAACTTATCCCTCTACTTCATATAATTTTTCATAAATGTTGGAGGTAGTATAATCACCGTCATATTCCCAAAAAACTTATGTTCAGTAACATATGATAAATTTCCATCATAAGTAAAAACAAGATAGTTTTCTAGTTTTGGAAAAGATTCTATACTATTTTTTGAGAAGATTCTATAGATTGTGAAATAAGAAAATCAATATTTTCATCATCCAAATTAATTTCTTCAATAGTTGGTTGTTCTTCAGATTATTTAAAATTATTAAGTGATTTTTATATTCTATGGAATCTATTTTAGAACAATTTTTAGAGGAATTTGGTCCTTTTACCTTTTTAAAAACATTTAATACCTCTTATCTGTATCTAATTTTTAAAATTCGTTGGCCCTTATAGAAATAAATAATAGCTCCACCAGTGCCTATGAAGGGTCTACCTAGAATTATGGAAAGATCTAGGCCACACTATATATCAAGAACTATGAAATCAGCTAGGAAAAATAGCTTCCCAACTCTAACTATAAGAACATCTACCCTCCCTATACGACGCATGACTGAGCAACCAACCAACATTAGGATGACTTTGATGGGATAAAGATCACCCAATCTCAACTATTAGAACATTAAGTGAGGGATTAGGCTGATACTAGCACCTAAGTCACATAGGTAATTCGGTTAACTAAAATTTAGAAAGGTATAGGGTATGAAAAAACGTCCTAGTTTTTTGAGATTTAGAGTGATTTTATTTTGGAGAACTAAACTACGCTCTTCAGTAAAGATATATGTAGAAAATTATTCTTGTTTAATTATGTTTGAAACAATTTTTAAACAGATTTAATGTAATATGGGATTTCAATTAAGGCTTGAATGAATGGGATATTCAATTGGATATTGGACAAAATCCCCCAAGTAATTGGAGAAGTTAATCCTTATTATTAAATTTTGGTTTTATTTTTCCTCAAAACTGGATGGGTGGAAAAAAATTCATAACAAAGGATTTCATATCCCAAATTCTTAAGAAGGTTTCTCCTTCCCATTATTCTTCTAATTTTTAAAAAGAAATCATATTGATTTTAAAGTGAAAATTTATGATTTTACTGATTTTAAGTAACTTTTTTATGATTTCTAGATTGGGTGAAAAAGTGATATTGTTTCCATATTCATATAGTTTTTCAGTTTGGTATTTTTTAAAGACTTTTTCAGGTTTAGATGGATTGTTTCACCCAATTCTAGTTACAATAATCATGAAATTATCCCTAGGGCTTAGTTTTTTTTTCATGGAATTCTACCTTTATCCCTAGAAGCCAAGTTTCTTGCTTGTTAGCCAAGTTGAGTTGCCATATTATGCATTCTAGTACCAGTTTTAATTTTATCATAGTTGTGTTTATCTTATTGTTTATTAAATTGAGTTTTTTATTTTTCATTGTGAGAGTCCATTCTATTGGAAATTTTCTCATGTTATTAAAAAATATGACCATGCTAATTTCCTTATGAATTAGAAGACTTACCCCTTTTTATGGTTTTGAATGTTTTTTTCTAGGTTGGTTATGCTAGCCACAGGCAGTGGGTTTTTTGTCATGCCTTGTTCTATCTAAGAGAGGTTTGGATGGTTTCTATAACTGGGGTTGTAATTTTTTGAAAATGGGTCATCCTAGGCAGGCATCCTAGTACCATAACTGACAATGTTTTAGTTTTTTTATTGTGCTAACATGTCAAAATTGGGACAGAAATTATCAAGGTTCCCAAACATTCCACAGTGGGTAAATTTTTCCCTAAGAGATTGATTTATGTTTTGATAGCATATTTAGTTGATAGATTGATTAGAATTATGGTTTATTATAGTTTAATGTTGATTTTTTATTTCAGAAAGTTGAGATTGAGTGATAATTCTATTTCAAAAACCAGTATTTGGATTTCCATTCACTCTCTTCCTTCATGATTTTTTTGGGGAATTAAGGGAAAGGGTGTTATAATTTTCCTCAATTATTCATTTGAATTTTCTTGTAATTTACCCCAATAGAGGTCCCTAAATCTATCCCAAGCCACATGAAAAGATTCTCCACCCAATTTTTAATAACATGTTATGTTAGTTCTATATTTTCATTTAAGTATTTGAGGGTATATTTTTATAATGAGTGAATTATAAACATGATCCCAATTTTCAAAGATATTTTCATCAAAAGTCAAGAACCAATTACTAGAATTCCCTTTAAGGAAACAGGTAAATAATATCATTTTATGATTATTCTCAGTGAGTCATAACAATGGTAATTTTTTCATTTTGTTTTATAAATCTGTAATGAAATCTAGAGATAAATTATTAGAGAGTCAATTGAATGATGGAATCATTGAAAGGTGGGACTGTTTATATTCATAGTTTTTAGATCTAGTTAAATTATAATTGAAGATTGGTTTCTTGAGAATTTAGGGAGTGGGAATCCCCTCATCATAGGAATCTCTATCTCTTCTAAGAGTTCATATTGAATTTTTTCTGATTATAAGGATCATGAGCACTATTATCTAAATTTTCCATTTTAATTTTTTTTTTATTTTTAAGAGAGATTAAATTTCTATCAATTTCAGGGTACAAGGGATCAAATCTATCAAAAAATGATCTAGTTCTCCTGAAATGGGTAAAGTTAGGTGAGAATAATCACAACACTGTTCAAAGGTACTAATAGCAATAATGGTAGAAAACAAAATATGGAAATAAGTGACGGTAGAATAAAAGAAAAATGATCAAACTATTAAAAAACAAGCAAAAAATGGTAGAATTTTTTTAAATAGTTTTCAAAATTTTCAAAATAATTTATATTTTTTTTTTGATTTTTGTGATTTTTTTTAATTTGAAATTTGGTTCCTCAAAGCCTTCCCTAGAAATGATGATAAAAAAATTGACTTATACATCTTTTAATATATATCAATGTTTAAAAAATTTCAAATCCTACTGACTATAATGTATAGTGGAAAGTATGTTCGAACCCAAGGGAAGGCTTGACAGTTTGATGAGTAACAATATTTTTTCAAAACTAGCCCACTGCTATCAATAGTGGGTGAAAATATATATTTTTATATATTTGTTATTTGTTTTATTTTTATGTTAAATGATGATAAATTGATTTTTTTAAACTATTAAGTAGTGATATTATTTAAAAAATTGGAAAAAAAAGGTATAATGTTCATAGACATGATCAAATTGTGGAACTAAAAATTAAGAAACTACACTCAGGGTAATTGAAATCTACTATATGAGTGAAATTAACTTCATCATTTAAAGTTATTTTATTCCACAACCTCTAAAATTGAGATGTTTATGTCCCTTACCAAGAGATTAAGCTCACTAGTTAATCAATCTTGATGTTCTCCACTTCAAGAGAGATCAACTGAAAAAAAGTAATGAAGAAATTACCATAAGTGAATATCTCGCCAATATTTACAAATGTTTTTGAATTAAAAATTTGATAACATGCATTACAAATAACTCTCATTGATTGATATTGAAGGAATGAAATCAAATACAAATTTTGTGAGAATAAATTTTGAATTTGATAATTAGAATCAACATCACCTATCAATTCTAATTCTTGATGAATAATATTAAGAAATGAAGTAAAAAATCATAATTTTATCCCATGTGATCTTGAAATCCACCCAAAAATATTATTCAAAAATTGAATTTGAAATTATTCTATTACATAGTAATGTATTTGAAAAAGAAGGGGGAATAAATCCCTCTCTCAATTATAAAGTGATACTATGATCTTGATCTCCTCAGTCTTCATGTGTCTATTTCTGAGAGGTCTCTTGGATTTACTCACTATCATATCCAATCAGTGCTGTGAATCCCTAGTTGAATGAATAATATGTCTTAATTTCCCCATTTCTATATCTTTTGTCTTTTTTTAAAGTACTCTACCATACTCTGTTTGTCACCCCCATCTTCCACCAACTCAGGATAATCTTCCTCAAAATTACCGAACTTGTGTGTCCCTTTTTTTCCATCCCTGTGATGTTATTGTTTCCTCGCTAACTAACTGTTTCAGGTGGTCGAATTAACCTTGATGTGATTATGGTCGGAGATAGTAACTGCATAGAAAACAAGTGTAAAACTAAATAAGGACAATTAAAAGATTTAAATGTTATAAAGATTAATAATTAATAATTATTATATTAAATAAATTAATAAATTATTAATTAGAATTTATTTATAATTACTTTTTATTAATTTAGTTATTATCTTTTAATAAGTAAACTATGATTATTTTATTTTATTTGAAACTATTATTAAATATTACGTATTAAATTATTTAATTAACATCATCAAGGTTAATATTTTTGCATCATTAAAAATACATAATGTAAGTAAATAAATTACTAAATTTATTTAATATTATTATTAGAGTAAATAATTAATTTTAATTAATTTTTATTATTTTATTTTTTTAATTATTATCTAATATAATTAGTTTATTAAATAATTTAATTGATTATTATTATTAAGTTATAATTAAGGTAATTAATTTATTTTAATTTATTTATTTTAATTAATTTATAGTAATAATTAAATTAATAATATTTTTATTCTAATTATTATAATTATTGATTATTTAATTAATATAATTTATTTTATATTTATTTAATTTTATTTATTTATTATTATTTATTTTTAATATTATTTCTTATCTTCTTCTCCCATAGTTTTTTTAATCCATTTTAATAAAAATAGCAAAAAACATCTAGGTTATTTTTTTAAAAACATACACCCGAAAGGCGGTATCCCGGATGTTGCCTTTGCATTTCAGGTGCAAGGCGGCATCCACGATGTCACCTTTGCACTGCGGGTGAAAGGCGGCATCCGCAATGCCGCCTTTCCCATAAAAAAATTTCCTTTAAACTTTTTCAATTTTTTTTAATTTTTTTGTTTTGTTTATATATATATATATGAACAAAACAATAAATTTCATCAGAATTTCTCTACTATTAATGATCCAGCGCTAAAGCCATTACAGTAGTCGGGATTCTAACAGAAACCCTCAGCCATGCCTCTCTTTTATTAGAGGGCTTGCCCTGAAAATCATTCTGCATTTTCGATGTGGGATTCAGGTTCTCCCTTTCCTGCGCAGTACATTCTGCATTTTTGATGTGAGATTCTATTTCAAGTACATGACTTTGAAATACAATAAAATATAAACTATAAGACCAATATAAATGAGATTTTAAACATTGATTAAAAATAGAATAAATAGTTGAAAACAAATATAATTTCTTCAAAAATATTGAATAAAAATAATCTATAACCTTTCAAAACCGCCTACTTGAAACATAAAAATGTTTCAAGTACGTGAATTTGAAAGTCTATAAAATATAAACTATAAAACAAATATAATTGAATCTTTAAAAATCGATTAATCATATAATAAATAGTTGAAAAAAAAGAAATTCGAATTTTTTTTTGATGAAAAGTAATTTATAAGATTTCAAAACCACTTACTTGAAACTAAAAAATGTTTCAAGTACGTGAATTCGAAAGACTATAAAATATAAAATATAACACCAATATAAATGAAACCTAAAAAACATTTATTGAACATATAATAAATTGATGAAAAAAATCATTTCATGAAAAATGTTCATGAGAAATAATTTATAAGCTTTCAAAACCGCCTACTTGAAACTTAAAAATTTTTCAAGTATGTGACTTTGAAAGACTATAAAATATAAACCATAAGAATAAAATAAATGAAACATTAAACATTCATTAAAAATGTAATAAATTGTTGAAGAAAATCATTTCATGAAAAATGTTCATGAAAAATAATTTATAAGATTTCAAAACTGCCTACTTGAAACATAAAAATGTTTCATGTACGTGACTTTGTGAGACTATAAAATATAAAACAAAAGACCAATATAAAATAAACATTAAACATTTATTAAACATATAAGAAATTGTTGGAAAAAAAAATCATTTCATGAAAATTATTTATGAAAAATAATTTATAAGTAGTAAGAATTCACATTTTCATGTTGTTTGTATACATTCTTAACTCTGACATATAGATAAAATCTCATTTTGATAAGACTATTAATAATGAACTCATATTTTTGATGTGATTGAATTTTTTTATCTATCTGCAAATATAAATCTATAAATCAGGTTTTATTTTAGTTATATGATATATATTTTGTCATATTATTTGAGTTTTTTTAGGCTTGACACATGTGTTTATATCATATAGTATGTGCTATTTGTACTTTATAAAACACATGTTATGTGTTTACATTGCTAAAAACACTAATATTTTATAATCATTTGTTATAAATATTAAGAGAACATATGTAAGTAATGTTTCCATTATATGTATAGATATATAACATATTTGTTAACATGATATATTTAATGATAACTCTAGACATACTCTGCTATTTTCTAAGGGGGGTGACCAACTCTAAAGTATTTGAGTGATGCTAAATAATGATTTTTTATGAAAATAAAATAAATAATGAATTAGTCTCATATGTAAACAAATAAACGACCACCATTATTAAAAAATCTAAATCAAAACACAAATTAAGTCTTTTAAGAATGCATACACCTACAAAATAATATATAAATCTAGAAGACAACCTTTTTGGATATGTGAGTGATATTAGATAATGACTTTCAATCTAAAAAAATAATCAAAGGGTTAATCATATAAGTAAATAAATAAACACCCACCATAATAAATAAAGGTAAATTAAAACAAAAATTCAATCATCTACACTACCACAAATTGGTCATTTAACAACACACAAAATGGGTTTTAACAACGTTAAAAAAACAATCCTATCCTAAACGTTGTTAAAAGGGGAGCCCTTTATCAATGCTAAAAACACATTGATAAATGAAAACCTTGATTATCTCTAGTTTAGAACTGATAAACATCCCTCTTTATCAGTACTAGAAATGGTGCTGAACAAACCACCCCAACTCCAGAAAAATAATCCACTTGTATAATAAAATAATTCTTATATTAGTAATACAATAAAGAAATAAATTAAAATAATATGAAAGAATACATGAATAAAATGTTAATTTAAAATAAAATGATGCACTTATAGTCATACAAGTCACACCATGTATCAGATTGAGATAATGTTGATTCCTACACATCGTAAATAACTTATGGACTATCTTTCTATATCATCGAAATGATATGAATAATTTTTCTTAGTTTTGAGTATGTTACTTGTATTTTTACTAAAATGACATTCTAAACTAAAAAACACTTTAAGTCATATCGGTCACCTCATGTGTCAATTTGACATGAGACTAATCGAACAAGAAAATTGTCTTATTTCCATAGTTGAAAACCATGGAAAAAAAGACCAAAGCTGTTGTCCTATACTATAGTCCTGATTTTCTTAAACCATGGAAGCTAAGTCGTAATAGGGTCTGACATATTTCCATGGTTTAAACTATAAGAATAGGTCTCATCATTGTCCACCGTGGCATTTGACTTATGGTCACAGTTTACACTACCACAAAATAGGCTTTTATCAGTGCTAAAAAGGCCTTTATAAACGCTAAAAAATAGATGATAATAGAGCCTCTATTAGGGGTGGGTCCCCTTTATCAGCTCTATTCAAAGATCTGAAAAATTTATACATGTCACAATTGACTAATAGGTCATTTTCCTAAATTTATTGGTTTTCTGTTTATAGTATACTTGTTGTGAGTGTTTGGAATGGATCGATGGGATATGTGGAATCATTGGTGTTTTCATATGATCAACTGGGCCTAGGGAAATGGGTTTACAATTATAGAAGAAATTATAATGGTTGGATGCATGGTGGTGTTGAAGGGGTTAGTATTTGCTGGAATGGGAATAGATGAGCATTTCATGTGGCATATCTTTCACTATACCCTTATGCAACTAGATGTTGATATGGATATGGACATGGCGGGTGGAAGAATGGATTTCGTTGTCCCATGAAAGGAGATATAACATGTTCTCATGCGTTGAAGATTATATATGTTTGTGATACTAGTGACATCGTGCATCATATTTATGAGGGGTTGACTCCTATATGTTTAATGAATGTTTAAATTTTCGTTTATATTGGTCTTATGGTTTATATTTTATAGTATTTCAAAGTCACGTACTTGAAATATTTTTAAGTTTCAATTAGGCGGTTTTGAAAGCTTATAAATTATTTTTCATGAACATTTTTCATGATTTTTTTTGTTTTCAACAATTTCTTATATGTTTAATGAAAGTTTAAAGTTTCGTTTATATTGGTATTATGGTTTATATTTATAGTCTTTCAAAGTCACATACTTGACACATTTTTATGTTTCAAGTATGCTGTTTTGAAAGCTTATAAATTACCTTTCATCAACATTTTTTTGGAAATTAATTTTTTTTCAACTATTTCTTATATTTTTAATCAATGTTTAACATTTCATTATATTGGTCTTATATTTTATGTTTTATGGACATTCAAAGTCACGTACTTGAATCATTAATCAGTTTCAAGTATGCGGTTTTGAAAGCTTATAAATTATTTTTAATCAACATTTTTTAGGAAATTCATTTTTTTTAAATTATTTCATATATGTTTAATAAATGTTTTTTATGTTTAATTTATATTGGTGTTATATTTTATATTTTATAGTATTTCTAATTCATTTACATGAAACATTTTTTAGTTTCAGGTAAGCGGTTTTGAATGCTTATAAATTACTTTTCATCAAAAAAATTTGGAAATTACTTTTGTTTTAAACTATTTATTATATTTATAATAAATTTTTAACGTTTCATTTGTAACGAACCAAAGTTTCATTAATATAAAATCCCTCTTGATCGAGTTAAATGTTTCTTTATGAAAAATGTTTTTATAAGATGTCAACTTCTTTAGTTTTACGTTAAGATTTGTGACCGTTACTTTTATAGCCGTTGAAAAGTGACCATCTGAGTAGTATAAATATAAGGCTTTAACGAACCCATTTCTACTCAGAAAAAGGAAGCGATGGCCTCATCCAGTAGAATTTCCCCTTACGAAGCCCATTTATCAGAGCTCGGAAAAGAGGTGGCGTCTTTGGGCTTTTCCCTTGACCAAGCCCAAGCTGAGCTTCATCAAGTCAAGCTCGAACGTGATTGTCTACGGGAAAAGTGGATGTTGATTGAAATTACCACTCAAGCGATGCTATCCGAGCCTCCCCAAGAGTCGGTCGCCATCGCACACCTTACCCTTAGGTATTATGCGGCTATTTTAAGGGGTTATGTAACAAATAAGTGGCACCATGTTCATGTACATTATTTTTGTATATATTAATGAATATAATTTCTAGTCATTTTTGATACATTGTAATTAGTTTTTAAAGTACAAATGGTGTTTTTAGTTATTATTTAATTAAGAATTATATTTTATTAAATTAAAGGATTTTTGAACTAAATAATATTTTAATAAAATATTATTATTAAATTAATTTTTTTAAGTATAAATGATCTTATAATTTTATGAATGCAATTAAAATTTTTACTACGGTTTGAAAGCCATTTCTGTCAAAACCCGTGATTTTTTTTATAAATGTCGGTTTTTATTTTAAAAGTGAAAATTCACATATTTAGAAAATTATTTAGATCAAATAAATATTATTTTTGGAATCAGGACGTTGAAATTATACAACGGTGAATTTTTCATAATTTTCTGAGATAGTCAAATTTTTGGTAAAAATTAAATACCATTTAAATATATAATGTGTTTTATGACATCATAATGACCCAATAGTGATGTAATAAAATAACATAATCCTTATGTTCGGCCAATATGTGTTTTATCATTAAAATAATGTGGTTTTGGGTTTGTTTGACTTACTTTTCAAAGCATTAATGGAGCCCTCAAGACTTATTCAACACATTTCCTTTTAAAATTAATTTCCATGGGAGTGTGACTCACCTCCACATAAGCAAACATAATTTTTTAATAAGTTCGGACCTTGGCCTTGTAAAATATTGTTTCCCTCTTTCCTTTTCCAGAAACCATGGGCAAATACCATGGGATGGTTTGTGGTTTGGATTATTTTAATATAAGGGGTCCCAAACCTAAATAATAAAGAATTCTCTCACCTTTCCTATATAAACCCACCCAATCTCCCACTTCCTCCTCACTCAAAGCCCTTTGAGTTCGTCCAACCTCTGCGTTACTCTCTCTAAACTCCTCCCAAGGTGCCCCAAGCTCCCAAGAAGCCTCTCACAAGCCTCTCTCTAGCCTTTGGAAGCACACTTCCAAGTAAGGGTTTTTTGTTCCTTTCTTATTTTTGTCAATTTTCTTTAAGTTGTATTGCCCTTTTAATTTCAATTATGAATTTTGGGGTATGGTTTATCACCTCCCCCATACTTCCCTCTTATTGTTTTAATGATGGGAGAACCCTTTATCTCTCATTAAATGCCTCCCATGTACACCCGTTACTATGCCGGAATTCCGAAAGGAACTTCTCTCTCTTCTTTTACATTCAAGCAATACTTTTGTATCATGAATTTAAATTCCATTTCAATTGTTGGGACATGTATATATATGACATACTTACTTTCCATTACATGTAAATATGATGAGGAACCCCTTTCTCTCTCATCAAACTTTTTTATGAATTCTTATGTCACGCCGTTACGCTGCCGAAATCGCACCAATTTTCTTAGCCAATGTCATTATGTAGTGAATACCATTCCCATTTCTCCATCAAGGGTATTCACCTTTATGAACATTTACTTATTGATTTTAAAGTTTCATGTGTGAATTCCACATTCCTTTATCATGGAATAAATGATTATGTTTTATGAATCCATGTTTTATGATCCATGTGGCACACTTATGCATGAAATAAAATGTTTAAGAAGGGTGTGCCCTGATAGCGCTCCAATGCATTGGGTAAAGTATAGTATCATGATACGTCATGTGAAATGAGTGTTGACTCATTCTAATTCAAGTGCAACTAGGGTTTACTCGTGCTTGAAGTGCAATGAGGTTTTACTCATGCTCCATGTGCAATGAGCCTTGGCTCATACTAATTCAATGTTAAGTGTTGTTGCCACATTTCCATGTTATGGTTATCATGCTTTATCATGCCTTTATGTTCATGTTACTCTAATGCTCTATTGATGTTCCTATTGCCTAACATGTACTGTACTCCTCATGTTATTCATTGTGTACTCCCTTACAGGGCTTTATAGCTCACCCTTTTCTTATGCATGTCCTCAGGTTATCCAATGCAATGCTAAGTACGAAGGAATGTAGTGGTCATGTAAAGGAAGTTTTCAATAAAGATGTTGTATTTCAAGTTTAAAGTTTTTATATAATGATCCTAAGCCCCAAAGACACTAAACCTCTCAATCATCTTTGTTGTATCAAGTGAAGTTTTATGTAATAAAGCATGCTTAAGTTGTATTAAAAAGCAGGGTTGTCATAGTTGGTATCAGAGGATAGGTTTAGTTATTTTTGGGATTAGGAAACCCTAGTAAAGCCTTAGGTACAAGACTAAGCATAATAAAAACATCCCTAAGTTTTGGTAAATACTAAGTAAGTGGTTTATCAAACAAATACATCCCTGTCTGGATACGAGCAGGTAGAGGCGGCTCTGGCACAGATGTATCCTAGGGGTAAAACCCGAAAACGCCGCTTTGAGCTAGACTCGAACGGGAACTGGTTCACGACAACGGGCCTTGCTACACTCTTGGTTATGACACTCCCGGGGGATATGTTTTGATAAATTCACAATCTTAGTATGAACCCTTATTAAGGGAAAAATTCCCCTAAGAATATATATTAGAAGGAAGATCATGAAAAGCCTGGATTGAATCCTATAGACTCATGAGTTAAAGAGATTAAAGTTTATTTATAATTCATCAACTTTTGTATTTGGATTACCCTTTATGTGTTACCCCTAACTTTCCTTTTATTCCAGCCAATGGCCGGTAATAGGAGAACTCGGGCTAACAACTGTTGTGAAGATTAGTGTGATGATTGTACTTATGAGATGCCCAGTCCAATGGGAGCGGGAATCGCGAACTTTGTCATGATTCTCTCTCAGCTAACTCAAGTTTTGAATAGAAACACTGGTCAAGAGGAACGTTCAACCCCCCCTAAGAAAGAACAAGTTTCTATTGAAAGCTTCATGAGACAAAGGCCTCCTACTTTTAGTGGATCATCTGATCCCACGATCGCTGAACAATGGATCAACTCCATTGAAAAGATATTCTCCATCCTCCAATGCTCTGAAAAAGAGAAGGTTCTCCTAGCGGCTTATCGTATGGAGGGTGAAGCTGATCAATGGTGGACGTTGATCAAAAATACGAAGCCTGAGGAGGAGATCGAGGCTTTGGAATGGAAGGAATTCTGGAAGATGTTTTTCGATAAATATTTTCCACGCACCCTCCGTCTTAAGATGGAAAGGGACTTCCTTTCCTTCAAACAGAAAGATGAAGAATTTGTGGGAGCGTACGAGGCAAACATCACAAGGCTTGCACGATACGATTTCGGCTTTGTCGTTACCCCCGAATGCAAGGTTGACCACTTCTTTGGTGGGATGAAGCCTAGCTTGCGGAAAGCATTAGCGATCCGTGACTTCGACAGCTATGAGGAAATTGTCCGATGTGCCCTCAAGGTTGAAATGGAGATTGGAGAATCACAGGGGTATCATGGGGACAAGAAACGTAAGGTGGAATTCAATGCTGGTGGTCTGATGGATAAATCCAACGGCGCTAAGAAGTTCCAGAACCCCACTTGCCAAAAGTGTGGAAAGAAGCACCCTGGAAATTGCATTAGGGGGGCAAGAAAATGCTTCAAGTGTGGAAGAGAAGGGCACCTAGCTGTTAACTGTCAGCAAGAAGGACTCGTGGCTGTGACAGAGGAGAGGAACGCTCCGTTCGATCCTCAACGCGTTGTTCAATGCTACAAATGCAAAGAACTGGGTCATTTTGCAAATCAGTGCCCTAATCCAAGGGTTATCGGAGGCAACCAGTAACCTCCAAGATAGCAAGGAAGAACATTTGCCATCACTTCTGCTGAAGTGAACCCCGACAACAAAGTGGTGACAGGTACGCTAGTTATTCATTCAAGAATAGCGAACGTACTTTTTGATTCAGGTTCTACACATTCTTTTATATCTAAAAAGTTTAGTAGAACAATCCCTGCACCACCACAAATCATGGAAGTAAAGATGTCGGTGAGTACGGAAAATGGGGCAATCATTGCATCCCATGAGTATAAGTCCTCCCCTATTATAATCTGTGGATTGAATTTCCCGGCAAACCTCATCATACTCCATTTGGTGGAATTTGATGCACTTCTTGGCATGGATTGGCTTTCCTTATATAGAGCCAACATAAATTGTCGGGAGAGGGAAATCACACTCCATATGGAGAATCGACCCCCGATTATTTACAAGTGTCAGGAGGAAGATGAATCTCCTTTAGCTCCATCATCTCAAGAATGGATATTACTGCCTTATGAGCACGCATATCTGGCTCAGATGATTGAGTCCAAGGAAGAAACCACCCTTGAAGAAATGCCTTTTGTGAGGAAATTCGCTGGCGTATTTCCCGAGGAACTTCCTGGTCTTCCTCCAAGAAGAGATGTTGAGTTCTCAATTGAACTTATACCTGGGGCACTACCAATATCCAAGACTCCATATAGAATGGCTGTTTTTGAGCTTGAAGAGCTGAAGAAACAACTATAGGAGAATCTGGATAAAGGGTTTATACGCCCAAGTGCATCACCATGGGGTGCACCAGTCCTCTTCATCAAGAAGAAGGATGGGTCAATGCGGCTTTGCATCGATTATCGTGAACTTAACAAAATCACGATAAAGAACAAGTATCCTCTCCCAAGAATCGATGACTTGTTTGATCAGCTGCGTGGAGCACAATACTTCTCCAAGGTGGACTTGCGGTCGGGATATTATCAAGTGGGGGTGAAGAAGGAAGATATCCCCAAGACTGCTTTTCGTACAAGGTACGGGCACTATGAATCCATAGTAATGCTTTTTGGACTCACCAATTCTCCAGCAATATTCATGGACTTGATAAATAGAGTCTTTATAGATTACCTTGACAAATTTCTGGTAGTCTTTATAGATGATATTCTAATATACTCCAAAACCAAGGAGGACCATGAGGAGCATTTAAAAACTGTACTAGAGACTTTGCGCAAGGAGAAGCTATATGAAAAGTACAACAAGTGTGAGTTTTGGTTGAAGGAAGTCTCATTCTTGGGCCATATCATCACAAGCAATGGGATATCTGTGGACCCCTCCAAAACAGATGCAATTGAGGGATGGCTGAGGCCAACATCGGTAACTGATATCTGTAGCTTCTTGGGGTTAGCTGGATATTATCGACGATTTGTGAGAAATTTCTCACGATTTTCCAACCCTCTTACCAAGCTAACTCGAAAGGGAGTAAAGTTTTCTCGGAGTGATGAATGTGAAGAAAGCTTCAAGGAGTTGAAAAGGAGGCTTATCACTGCACCCGTGCTCACTTTACCCACAAGTGGGGAGCTTTTTGTGGTGTTCAGTGATGCTTCGGAGAAGGGATTAGGATGTGTGCGGATGAAGAATGATAAATTGATATCCTATGCCTCAAGGTAGTTGAAAATCCATTAGCGAAACTATCCAACGCATGATCTGGAGTTGGCGGTGGTGATCTTTGAATTGAAAATCTGGCGGCATTATCTCTATGGAGAGAAATGTCAGATATATACTGACCACAAGAGTCTTAAATATATATTCACACAGAAAGAGCTTAATATGTGCCAGAGAAGATGGATAGAGCTCATTAAGGACTATGACTGTTCAATACATTACCACCCTGGGAAGGCGAACAAGGTGGCGGATGCCCTAAGTAGAAAGGATCCAGCGATTTTATCAATGATGAGAATTGAAAAGGATCCAATCTTCTTAGACTTGATGAAGATGGAATTGGGAATCATAAAGAAGGGAACATCATCAATCCTTTCACAAATTATTGCTCAACCATTTGTTATGGAAATGTTAAAGGATGCCCAAAAAAATGATGGAGGAATCCAAGAAAAAGTGGAAGCTATCAAAAAGGGGAAATCCTCAGAGTTTAATGTTAATGAAGAAGGAATTGTGTGGTTTGGGAAAAGACTATGTGTTCCATCAAGTTCGGAGATGAAGAAGGAACTTTTGGATGATGCACATAGTTCAAATTTCTATATTCACCCAAGGAGCACAAAGATGTATCGAGATCTCTGAGAAAACTTTTGGTGGGATTATATGAAGAAGGAGATCGCTGAATATACATCAAAGTGCCTGGTGTGTCAGCAAGTGAAGGCAGAGAGGAAGAATTCTAAGGGGATGATGCAACCATTGCCCATACCAGAATGGAAATGGGAGAACATCACCATGGACTTTGTCACTGGACATCCAAGGACATCCAAAGGCAAAAATTCAATCTGGGATGTTGTGGATCGTCTTACAAAGACAGCACACTTCATTTCTATTTGAGAGGATTTCTATTTGGATCAACTGGCACAAATATATATCAGGGAAGTGGTACGGTTGCATGGAGTACCACTATCTATTGTTTCTGACCGAGATCCAAGATTCACCTCTATGTTTTGGAAAAGTCTTCAACAAGCTCTGAATACTGAACTGAACTTCAGTACGGCCTATCATCCTCAAACTGATGGCCAATCCGAGCAGACTATCCAAACACTTGAGGATATGTTGAGATAGTTCTCAATGGACTTTAAAGGAGGATGGGATCAACATCTTACTCTAGTTGAGTTCTCTTATAATAATAGTTTCCACTCGAGCATCCAAATGGCACCATATGAAGCCCTGTATGGGAAAAGGTGTAGAACACCAGCATGTTGGGATGAGGTTGGTGAACGTAAGCTGCTTGGACCAGAAATGGTCGAAGAAATGGTGGATAAGGTGAAAACCATTCAGCAGCATATCAAGGCAGCCCAAAGTTGACAGAAGAGTTATGCAGATAATCGTTGACGAGACCTTGAGTTTAAAGTCGGAGACATAGTGTTTTTACGCATATCTCTGTCGAAGAAGGTCATGAGGTTTGGAAAGTAAGGGAAGTTAAGTCCAAGGTACATCAGCCCCTTCGAGATTCTTGATCGTGTTGGGGTTGTGGCCTATCGACTAGAACATCCACCTACTATGGCCAAGGTGCATGATGGCTTTCATGTATCCCTCTTAAGGAAGTATATACCGGACCCTTCACATGTACTCTCTTCCGAGGTGGTACAATTGGAAGATGATCTTTCTTATGAGGATAAACCAGTGAAGATCTTAGATCGTAGAGAAAAAGTTCTACGAAATAAGACAATGCCCCTCGTCAAGGTGTTGTGGAGAAACCACAAGTTTGAAGAAGCAACTTGGGAGTCGGAGGATATGATGAAGCTAAGTTACCCACATTTGTTTTAGTGTCGGAAAAGAAAAATTTCGAGGGCGAAATTTCTTAAGGGAGGAATATTGTAACGACCCAAAGTTTCATTAATAGAAAATCCCTCTTGATCCAGTTAAATGTTTCTTTATGAAAAATGTTTTTATAAGATGTAAACTTCTTTTGTTTTACATTAATATTTGTGACCGTTACTTTTATAGTCGTTGAACAGTGATCATCTGAGTAGTATAAATATAAGGCTTTAATGAACCCATTTCTACTCAGACAAAGGAAGCGATGGCCTCATCTAGTAGAATTGCCCCTTACGAAGCCCATTTGTCAGAGCTCGGAAAAGAGGTGGCGTCTTTGGGCTTTGCCCTTGACCAAGCCCAAGCTGAGCTTCATCAAGTCAAGCTCGAACGTGATCGTCTACGGGAAAAGTGGAAGTTGATTGAAATTACCACTCGAGCGATGCTATCCGAGCCGCCCCAAGAGTCGGCCACAATCGCACACCTTACCCTTAGGTCTTATGTGGCTATTTTAAGGGTTTATGTAACAAATAAGTAGCACCATGTTCATGTACGTTATTTTTGTATATAACAATGAATATAATTTCTAGTCATTTTTGACACATTGTAATTAGTTTTTAAAGTAAAAATGGTGTTTTTAGTTATTATTTAATTAAGAATTATATTTTATTAAATTAAAGGACATTTAACTAAATAATATTTTAATAAAATATTATTATTAAAATAATTTTTTTAAGTATAAATGATCTTATAATTTTATGAATGCAATTAAAATTTTTATTAAGGTTTGAAAGCCATTTCTGTCAAAACCCGGGATTTTTTTTATAAATGTCGGTTTTTATTTTACAAGTGAAAATTCACATATTTAAAAAATTATTTAGATAAAATAAATATTATTTTTGGAATCAGGATGTCGAAATTATCCAACGGTGAATTTTTCCATAATTTTCTGAGACAGTCAAATTTTTGGGTAAAAATTAAATACCATTTAAATATATAATGTGTTTTATGACATCATAATGACCCAATGGTGATGTAATAAAATAACATAATCCTTATGTTCGGCCAATATGTGTTTTATCATTAAAATAATGATGTTTTGGATTTTTTTGACTTACTTTTCAAAGCATTAATGGATCCCTCAAGACTTTTTCAACACTTTTCCTTTTTAAATTAATTTCCATGGGAGTGTGACCCACCTCCACATAAGCAACCCTAATTTTTTAATAAGTTCGGACCTTGGCCTTGTAAAATATTGTTTTCCTCTTTCCTTTTCCAGAAACCATGGGAAAATACCATGGGATGGTTTGTGGTTTGGATTATTTTAATATAAGGGGTCCCAAACCTAAATAATAAAGAATTCTCTCACCTTTCCTATATAAACCCACCCAATCTCCCACTTCCTCCTCACTCAAAGCCCTTGGAGTTCGTCCAAACTCTGCCCTACTCTCTCTAGAATCCTCCCACGGTTCCCCAAGCTCCCAAGAAGCCTCTCACAAGCCTCTCTCTAGCCTTTGGAAGCACACTTCCAAGTAAGGGTTTTTTCTTCCTTTCTCATTTTTGTCAATTTTCTTTAAGTTGTATTGCCCTTTTAATTTCAATTATGAATGTTGGGGTATAGTTTCTCACCTCCCCCATACTGCCCTCTTATTGTTTGAATGATGGGAGAACCCTTTCTCACTCATTAAATGCCTCCCATGTACACCCGTTACTCTGTCGGAATTCCGAAAGGAACTTCTCTCTCTTCTTTTACAGTCAAACAATACATTTGTATCATGAATTTAAATTCCATTTCAATTGTTGGTACATGTATATATATGACATCATTACTGTACATTACATGTAAATATGATGAGGAACCCCTTTCTCTCTCATCAAACTTTTTTATGAATTCTTATGTCACGCCGTTACGCTGCCGAAATCGCACCGATTTTCTAAGCCAATGTCATTGTGTAGTGAATACCATGCCCATTTCTCCATCAAGGGTATTGACCTTTATGCACATTTACTTATTGATTGTAAAGTTTCATGTGTGAATTCCACATTCCTTTATCATGGAATAAATGATTATGTTTTATGAATCCATGTTTTATGATCCATGTGGCACACTTATGCATGAAATAAAATGTTTAAGAAGGGTGCGCCCGGTTAGCGCTCCAATGCATTGGGTAAAGTATAGTATCATGATACGTCATGTGCAATGAATGTTGACTCATGCTAATTCAAGTGAAACAAGGGTTTACTCGTTCTTCAAGTGCAATGAGGGTTTACTCATGCTCCATGTGCAATGAGCCTTGGCTCATGCTAATTCAATGTTAAGTGTTGTTGCCACATTTCCATGTTATGGTTATCATGCTTTATCATGAATTTATGTTCATGTTACTCTAATGCTCTATTGATGTTCCTATTTCCTAACATGTATTGTAACCCTCATTTTATTCATTTTGTACTCCCTTACTGGGCTTTATAGCTCACCCTTTTCTTATGCAGGTCCTCAGGTTATCCCATGCAATGCTAAGTAAGAAGGAATGTAGTGGTCATGTAAAGGAAGTTTTTAATAAAGATGTTGTATTTCAAGTTTAAAGTTTTTATGTAATGATCCCAAGCCTGAAAGACACTAAACCACTCGATCTTCTTTATTGTATCAAGTGAAGTTTTATGTAATAAATCATGCTTAAGTTGTATTAAAAAGTAGGGTTGTCATATCATTTATATTGGTATTCTATTTTATGTTTTATGGTCTTTCAACGTCACGTACTTGAATCATTTTTTAGTTTCAAGTAGGCAGTTTTGAAAGCTTATAAATTATTTTTCATCAACATTTTTTAGGAAATTACTTTTGTTTTCAATTATTTCTTATATATTTAATAATTTTTTTTTATGTTTCATTTATATTGGCGTTATATTTTATATTTTATAGTCTTTCCAATTCATGTACTTGAAACATTTTTTAGTTTCAAGTAAGCGGTTTTGAAATCGTATAAATTAATTTTCATCAACATTTTTTTGGAAATTATTTTGTTTTCAACTATTTATTATATGTTTAATAAATTTTTAACATTTCATTTATATTGTTCTTCTATTTTATGTTTTATGGTCTTTCAAAGTCACGTACTTGAAAAAAATTTCGGTTTGATGTAGGCGGTTTTGAAAGCATATAAATTATTTTTCATCAATATTTTTCAGGAAATGATTTTTGTTTTCAACAATTTCTTATATGTTTAATAATTTTTTTATTTTTTATTTATATTGGTGTTATATTTTAAATTTTATAGTCTTTCTAATTCACGTACTTGAAACATTTTTTAGTTTCAAGTAAGCGGTTTTGAAGGTTAATAAATTACTTTTCATCAACATTTTTTTGGAAATTCCTTTTGTTTTCAACTATTTATTATATGTTTAATAAATGTTTAAATTTTAAATTATATTCATTTTATAATTTATATTTTATCGTCTTTCAAATTCACGTACTTGAATCATTTTTAAGTTTCAAATAGGTGGTTTTGAAAGGTTATAGATTATTTTTCATCAACAGTTTTGGGGAAACTCTTTTTGTTTTCAACTCTTTATTATATGTTTAATCAATGTTTAACATTTCATTTATATTGATCTTATAGTTTATATTTTATTGTATTTCCAAGTCACGTACTTGAAACAGAATCTCACATCGGAAATTTAGAATGTACTGTACAGGAAAGGGAGAACCTGAATCCCACATCGAAAATGCAGAATGATTTTCAGGGAAAGACCTCTTATAAAAGGGAGGCCTGTGTGAGGGTTTTTGTTAGAATCCAGACTACTGTAATGGCTGTAGCACTGGATCTTTAATAGTAGAAAAATTCTGCAGAAATATTTTGTCTTGTATATATATATATATATAAACAAAACTATTTAAAAAAAATTTCAAAAGATTTTTTTTAGGGGAAAGGCGGCATTGCTGATGCCGCCTTTCATCCGCAGTGCAAAGGCGACATCATGGATGCCACCTTGCACCCGAAATGCAAAGGCGACATCCAGGATGCCACCTTTGGGGTGCATTTTTAAATTTCTTTTAACCTGGATGGTTTTTGTAATTTTTTTTGAAAAAAACAGATTAAGAAAAAAACTTTTTTCTCCCCCCTATCCATCCACATTTTTTGTGGGAGGGTTTTTCTCCTTCTTCTAAGAGTTGAAGCTTAGCCTCATTCCACTTATCTATCAGCGACTATCAGTGGCTATAAACAACTCTCCACAATGGCCCCTCCAGTCTCCTGGGGGAGTCATCACGACTATAGTGATGATGATGTCTAACCAGCGGTGTTCATGGTCATTGCAAATCTATTATTGTCCACAACTCATCCTCTGACCTCATATTCCCATAGCATTGATTGGTTTAGATCTATGATGATGACAACAGATTCCTTTAAACATCGGCTCCTCTCATCATTCGACATTAGTGTGGTGTGACTTCATGAAATGACATTGAAAAGGGGGTTCTTCAACCATTCTCATCAACACATCACCAAAAGAATATATATATCTCTTATCTTCACAGTATTCCAACAATTTTTTGATTCGAGTTGTGGTGTGGTTTGGATGTTGTGATTCATTTAGGTTAATCTTCTTCTTCTGAATCATTTCGACATGACAACAACGGTTAGTAGAGATTATAATATAAAATGGTGGGATGAGGATGGTGAGTTGTTTTTCTATTGATGGTGTGACATAGAATGGAAGCAGAGGTGGTGACTGTGTGACAGATGGTAGTGTGACAATGGTTTTATGGGTCTCACCATTGTAGTGGAACAAGGAGAGAATTTTTATACCATTGATATGTAATTAGAGAAGTGAGAAGTATAAGAATCTCATCGTGGGGGAATGAAGAGACGATGGTGGGAGGATAGAATTGCAGGTGGTGGTGTGAATGAGTCACTATTTTATAAGAGGTGTCGATGACTAATAGAACCCGTGAGTGGGGGGAGAGGTGACACATTGTGGGTATAATGAAATTGTCAGACAGTGGAAATGTGAAGGTAGGGATTAGTGTCACAATGGAGATGAGACATTGGTAGTCTACAATAGTGATAAATGACTCACTGTTGGGAGTATTATAGAATAGTGAGTGAATTGTAATGGTGAGTCAGGGAACTGTGAGAAATGACTTACCGTTTCGAAACCCCAATGGTGACTTATCTATAGACCTAAAATAAATAAATAATAATAATTAATAAATAATAAATTAAAGTATTATAAAATTCAAAAAAATAAATATAATTAATAATTAAAATATTTAATCTATATAAAATATAAAATTAAATTAACAATTGACTAGAAAAGTTAAGAAGAGACAAATAGTAGTTGGACAGAAGAATAAAAAATTTAATTATAACACTAAAATTGAAGGATCTAAAATAATTGTTGAGATCTAATTAAATCATATAATTGATTGTGTTTAATTATTAAAAATATTACAATGTTAAATGATTAAATATTAAATTAAAGTATATGTTAATTAGATTTAAATCAATTGATTAATTAATAAATTAAGAAAGATAAACAACATATAATTATTATGACATGCAGAATAAAAATTTAATTTACTATAAGTAAAATTAATGAAAAACTACAACATAGAATATTAGTAATTTAAAAACTAAAAAATATATAATTTATTATAAAAATTATTTAATTAACAAGTTAAATTATAAAATATCAAAAGTAAATTTATCATAAAATGTGAAAAATTAATTAATTATATTATGGAAAACATAATAAAAATATTGGGAAAAACAAGCATTTAAAGGACACATCAATGAGACATTTACTAGGGGTTGGCTAGTTATGATAGCATAGTTGGATAGCTTTGGTAATAGTTTCATACTAGTTTACAATGTGATATTCGCTAGTAGGTTTTACCACTTAGTGGGTTATTCTTGAGATATAGATATAATTAGTATTAGGATCTTACCTATATCGATCATAGTTTTACTATGTCAACTCTCATGACCATTTGTTGAAAAATAAAATAAAATTATGTTCTTTATTTGTATGTATATTTTTAAGTCCATTATTTTTAGTTAAACTTGTTTAACTATATTTCATTATGGTTTTGATTAAATTTTATTCATCCATTTTACTTATTTTAATGAAAATTTAAAATATTTTTTTATAGTCTGTAGTTTAAATTATAATATTTAAATTTATAAAGTAACGTTAACATATTGATTCATAGTGGTATTATACAGGGGATTTATCATACACCCTATATACACACCCAAGTGTGTTTTTTATGCCTATATATTTTATATTTTTCTACAAGTATGTTCAATTCCTCTAGTTTCTAGGCTTGGATTATGGATTAGGTTTAGAGATATAGAAGAGGTGGAATATAAGATTAGCCAGATTGAACATGAATTTAGATTGGAATTCCATTCCAAATGTTATTTCATAGTGATATGGACTTAGTTCAATTGGTAACTCTATATTTCATTAGAATGGTTGATTATTACTTTTCTAACACGGTTGTTTTGTTTTATTTTTTAATTTGTTTTTATTAAATATTAAATAGTAAATCATTCCCATTGTTACATGTGATAAAAGTAGCAATTTTTACAATAATAGAGTGATTGTGAGTTTGGTTTTGGTTTTGTGTTTTTATCATTCCAGTTTGGTTATAGTCTCCAAATATTCAAAGAAGTATTATATAAAATGGTAACAGAGTATGAAGAGATAGATTGATTAGCTATAGGTGGTGGTAAAATCATTGAAATATGGTATATAAACCATGAATGGAATTTATAATCCCAATTTTGGTTTTATATTCATGTTATAATATGATTCCATGAATAGTAAATGTCAAGAATCCCTTCAATGGGATGCTTCCTATTTTGTTTTACCACAATTAGCAGTTTCCAATATCATTATTCAAGATTTGTAGTGCATCATGAATATCATGAATTATGATTGTTTTACATCAAATGTATTACCATAATTATAATTTTTATTTAACTTAATGGTTATCAATGGAAATCTAGAATATTGTTTAAATCTTTATATTTTTTAGATATGCCTATATTTCAAAGGTTATATGCGATTGAATGATTAATTAGTTTTATGTTATCTGTATGTAATATTGTTTAATGTGTAGAATGGTTTTTTAAATATTAATTTTTAAATTTTATATAAATATGTATTTTATCATAAATCAAGGAAGATTATTTTTTATGATAAAGAGTGGGGTATATCATATTTAAAGAAGAAATAAGGTCTATAAATGGTATTTTTGAGAAATCCCATTGTGTAAAGAATTGATTTTCAATTTTTATGGGATTAATTTTTGGGAATTTAAAAAATAATTGTTCGATGTTATGTTATTTCCTTATGTAACTGTATAAATAATTTAAATTGGAAAAATTAATTTTTTCATAAAATTGACCATTTTGGAAACAAAAAGGGTTTACATAAATCTTACAATGCCCCAAATCCACACATCCAAATCTGGAGATAAACATACATACTTTTACACATATCACAAGCATTACAACCAACTCACAAGAGCATAATTTTAATGTATTTGGTAGCAATTTTAACATCCCGGGTCTGAATTCTACCCAACTAGTGCCCCGTACCCGGTTGGCCACATGGCCTAAAGTGCATTTCCCCAAATTCTAGAGGTTGTGGAATAGAAGTGAGGGACCAGGGTGTGATAGTGTGGAAATAATACCCTCATTGTAATAGTGTATCATAATAGGATCAATTAAAATAAAATAGAAAAAAAATTAAACATCATACAAAAGAAATAAATTGTAGAATACTGATAAGATAAATAAACAAGCCTCATTCCATTCAAAAGAAGGTGCATCATGTTCTGTTCTATGAAAATATCCAAACAGATAAACTGTTCTATTACATAATATATGTTCCAAAAGAACAAAAAAACAAAAGAATTTAATAAGCATCATAAACCATAGTTCGGTCATATAATCTCCTTCTCCTAAACAACATATCAAGAAGTAGAAGATGGGTGCTTTCCCTAATCAAACACCTTCAATCATATAATCTATTTGGGACCAAAAGCATGACCTAAATAGAGTGTGAGACTAAAACCCAGTAGGTAACCACCCAATATCTATGCTGCTCAATTAGTGAGTATATATAGCAGGAAATTTACAGTAGTGAATGAAGTAACATGAATATACTCAAAAGTATACACTTATATGAGTAAGCACAGCATATGTCTTTGGAGTATATCTAAGTATAATTAAAGATTGAATAAATATTGTGTCGTCCTCATAATTCACATCATATGTCATTCTATTTCATTATTTATTATAATGAGATACTGAGCCCATCCATTAGAACATGCCTCACTCATGAGATAGTAAGAGTAAGTGAACCCTAGTCCTCATGCATAACAATCTCACCCCCCTTATACATAAGAAAAACCTAACACTCAGGCATAGAAAAACCTCACCAATGGGCATAGAAAAATCTCTCCCTTAGGTAAAACAAAACCTCCCCCATAGGCATAGAAAAACCTCACCCATAGGCATAGAAAAAACAAAATAAATTCGTCAATTATAAACAAGAAAGGACCAACCTCATAAAGATTGGACTTTCAAATACTCACATGGTATAGATTTATAATAAGAAACACATAAATTAAACTTTTATATGGATTCCACAATAATATCTCAGAAGGGCTTAATTTATGTGAATTTTTTTTCAAGTAATCTAAACTGTTACAAGGTTTAAAAAATTATACTGACAAGGGAAATTTATAGAGCAAGCCTAACAAGAAAATTACACTTTCACAAGGCTTAACTATCAACTATCTCACATGTAAAATTCATTAAATTAGCAGATTCCTTTTTAAACATCCCATTAAGGGAAACAAAGTCATTCCCATAGGTATCCTAGTCCAAAAGGCTAAGCATTTCTCTTCCAATGGAAACACACCCATGGGTGGACCTTAATAGAGGTTATCAAAACTTAATTGGGTTTCAAACATCTAACTAATTACATAATCAAAAATAATCAATAATAAAAGAAAAATATCAATCAAGTGACAACCTAAAAGTTGGTGTGTGGTACTCCGACATATATATTCAACTCAAAAACTAGTGAAAGGCACAAGAAAACCTCACTTATATTCATAAAACTCTCCTCATATAGGTTAGTTTTTCAATTCAATGTAGACCAATGTAGATCTAGAAAACTAGAATAATAGAAAAACCTTTGATAACATGGTAGAGAGAAGAAATCATGAAGAATGACTCAAGAGGAATCGAGATCTCACTGATGGGATTCCAATGCATCTAACTATGTTTGAATAGGGCATCAGACAACAAAAAGGGAGGAGAATTCCAGAAGAGATTGTATGGGCATTCTACTCCTCAAAGGAGGTATTATTTCTTTCCATCTAAGAAAAACAATGCTACTGCTCGATTCAATAAGAAATAAAATAAATATACACATTGAGTAATATAAACTACACTTCATGTACTTAAAATCCTGGATAGACTATTACATAGTCGTGTACAGGGATTATACGCCATGAAACCCTTATTACACTCAGTGTCCCTTGAAATACAAAGTGTGTAACTCCCATTCACATCATATAACAGGTTTATATCCATCCATAGATCTCTTTTCCATCATTTTCATATGTTAAAACAGATGAGAAATTATATGTACCTCAAAGGAAGAACTCGGTTCATACAAGAATCCCCCTTAATTAAACTCATCCCTGAATTTCCATTCCATGGGGAATAAATGAACAAATGAGAATTACTCCAGCCATTATGATCGTACACCAGCCTCCCTCTCCAAGGTCTCATCCTGCACCTGGTCATGCTCTTATAACACCCGTACATATGATACAGATTGGCCACGGAGAACCATCATGCTATGATCCAAAATATGAATTAGATGATCATAAAAGGACGCATATTCCTATATCTCCACTTTTTTAGGCTAAAAGGCATGAGATGGTTCCAAAAATATAATGTCGTAACTGAGAGATTTGGAAGATGTCGTGAATAGACATGTACCTTTGAGGTAAAATCAATCGATAAGAAATATACCATACTCTCTCCAGAATCTCAAATGGTATGATATATCATTAAGAAATATTACTCGTTCTCTTGATCCTCTTATGTCCCAATCTCGGTACAACATGTAGGAAAACTCAATATTTGATCTCAAACATCAAACGACTTTTACAACAATCACTGTATGATTTCTGACAGGACTACACACTATTTATCGCATTCCAAATCAATTAAACCTTCCCTGTGGTCTCATGGACAAGGCAAGGTTCCATCATAGCTACATCTCCTGCCTCCATCCAACACAAGGGTGATCAGCATTGCCTACCATACAAAGCCTCATATAGAACTATTTGAAATATGACCTAAAAATAAATTATTATAGAAAAACTCAAGTTGGATTGTGTGTCTCTTCCAAGAACCACTGAGATCTAGGATGCATGCCCGTAGCATGTCCTCTAGCACCATAATCATGCATTCTAATTGGCCATCTGTCTGAAGGTGGTAAGATGTGCTCAGAAGCACATGTGTACCTAGAACCCTCTATAGCCCTTTCTTGAAATGACAATAAAACTATATGTCCCTATCTGAAATGATATAATGCAGGACCCCATGTATGAGTTCAGTCTCCCGGATGTACAACCTACAATGATCATCCACACTGAAGGTTTCCTTGATCATAAAGAAATGTTCTTTCTTCGTGATCTTTTCAAGAACAAATCAGATGGAAATGTTACCACGACACCTCATCCATTGGAAAACCCAAAAAAGAAAACCCTTGAGCATCCTAGTGATGCTACAAGTGAGATTTTCTTTTACTGGGAGACCCTGAACACAACTATGGTCATATCAGCGACCTCACAGCTAAGTATGGTAAAACCCATATCGTTCTCATCAGAACTAGTCACACAATCATCTCTAAAAATACAATGCATACATTCACACCACACCCACCTTAAACTAGAAGAGTGTTCAGACTAGTTCACTCAAACAATTCCAAAGGAACATAAAGGATAAATATTCAAAACATCACCGAATGACTTATCTCAGAAACACCCGACTGGGGAGGCCAAAATACTGTATAAAAAACACAATGCCTTATCCCAAAGAACCACATGCCCAAAACGAGAATAATCATAATTTAGATCCACCCCACTGGGATCTATAACTCTTTTCAATCATCACATATGATCCCAAAAAAAAGTTCGAGATTACCTCAGATTCAACATCCCTGAGTTTAAGGAACTCACCATGGTGGTCCATACTCCCTAATACAAATGAGACATTGGTACAAGGATAATGGTCCAGATAAAAACACTGATTGATCCTAGAGCATCATCCGCCTAGTGGTCTCATCAAGGAAAACGATAGGAATCCAGAGTCTATTCAAGGCATTCCAACATGGGAACCTTAATATCACACAAGATTAACCAAACCTCATCAAAACCACACATTAATGGCATAGAAAAACATGAACTATCCCAAAAAAATTCAAATAATCCATATCATACAACTAAAGCACTCTTAGTGCATCCAAGATGATGTCATGATAGGGGAAATTCTCATCTCTTAAGAAGGATAACTCTGTGATTATTTGAATGATATCCAAAAAATGATGGCTGAAACACTACTAGTCAGCCTTATAAAAGAAACTTGACTTCAGTTTATGACACTTCATCATTTATGCGGCCTCAATACCTTTATCCCTATGAATTTTAGTGATATATGATGCTTAAAAACCGAGGCCCATTCATGATCATAAATTCCTCCCAAGTATTGTACACACAGACAAAATGCAACAACATCATGTTGTCAAGTAAATAGAAACATGAATCAATAATCACAAGACTAAAAGGAATTCGAGTCAAATTGATCATTTCTAAATGGTCATTGTTAGTGATCCTTCTACATGGAAGGACAAATTTAAACAGAACTGACGTGACACTCCATGAACCACAATCACCATGTCATATCCCTTGGCATAAAAGTGGAAAATAAACTAACAAGCATATCAAAACACCAATTTCATAGAAATTCCTCTCAAGTAGAGATATGAACTTGTTTATATAATTCTAATGTCACTATACTCTATAGATAACATGTGAACATTCAAAACAGATCAAATCTCAATGATTAAACTAAACTCAATGACTCTTTTTACCTATTAACACTTGATGGGTACCATGTATGACAACATATATTACCCCGAGTATATGAGAGAAAACAACACATTATGAAAATTATTAATATTATGTCCACCCTATGAATCATAGAACCAGATGGATCATGTAGGAAATATCTCAAAATTACATCATCTACACAAAAATTTACATTGATGACGATGTTCTAAGTCTCTCATCACATAAAGAAAGAGTGGTTCACATGACTTCCTAAGCAACTGACCATGCCCGAGGAATTTCTAACCTGCTAAAATAAGGATTCCCTAATGCTCATTCCCATATTAGGGGTCATGATACCATGGTCACTCATCCAGAATAGTGTTCCCTCTTTAAAAACTAAATATCCTAGCATGGACAATGGCACATGGGTGGCACCCACATCAGGAATCTCATAGTGGAAAACAAGACAATGAGCTCTAAGGGTTCTACCAACCATGGGATGGACCCTAATGAAGCATAACCTTCTACCCCATCACTAGTTCATGTGGAAATATTTTTACTATGAGCAAAAACCCCAAAAAATTTAATGAATGATAAGAAAAACCTCAAGAAACATTCTACAAAACAAGACACTTGGAAACTACATTAGCTGAATGCTCAAATTAAAACAGGCAAGCCTCATCATTTTCATTTAACACATTTAACGACTTTAAAATTCTATCAGAAATAGCCATTTAGAAAGTAAGTTCCTTTTTAAAAAACAAGGAAACCTATGAGGGTCTTGTTAAACCAACATGGATCCTTAGAAAGGAATCCCAATTGATTATTTAAACCACAGGAAGCATGAATACATTAGAAGATGAATCCTATAAGGGATCCTCAAATGATGAAAAATAGAGACATCCTACAACATGGATACTCTAAATGATACACAAGGGAGAGATACTACTAGGGATTCCCAAAATTAGAATATAACTGAAGCATCCCTCAGGGGATACTTGGTAAGAAGATAAGAGATAAAGGAATCCTAATTAGGATCCTCGTGGTCGAAACATATGTAGAGGAATCATACAAGGGATCCTCGATATCAACCAGTCACATGGACTCATAGGCCAGAAGGGCACATCTAACAATGAAATTTCCTCAAATAATAGATCATGAGAGATATCTCATAGCTCATCTCAGATCATAGGACTCACCTAGGATGGTCTGAACAAACAACTGATCATTCACACTATATTCTCACTCTCAGTAGACCACTAAAAAGATAAATTTTGGGAGTACTTCTCCATTTAAATAGGAAATCACTAAAACATCCATTTGGAGTCATTTGAATGATCCATGGGTTTCACTATCATGATCTACCCAAAAAACTACTTAGAAAGGACAAATCACAAGTCAAAAATAGAAAAGGGGGGATAGAATAGGAAAAGTTCCTCAAAGGGTACTAAAAAGAGGTGTACACAACATGTAGAAATCATATATGACATGTACCCTCAAGCCCTCACATGGTTTTTTACCACTACTGATCTGGATGTGTTAAATACCCGAGTAAATGGAATTCAAGTATAGTACATGGAATGTACACAAGTCTACCCTCATAGCCATGTACTTTTACATGGTTGAAACCATACGGGTTTTTCCTAAGTAAAACTACATGGTGTGTATCTAAAGTACACGGATATGTATTTTTTCAAGACCTATGTTATGTGTTATTTGTCACACGGACTATCACATCATTTTTGAACACACAAAGTGTACTTAGAGTACACACCATGTACAAAAAAAGTTTTCCTTCCTAAACAAAAGAACACTTGGCATATTTTTATAGTATCTCACGCTGTGTTGTTTGGGTTTCTAGGCAGTAATCCTCTGAAACATTCCTAGAACCACTGTTTTTTTAAGGTAAGAAATTGTTATACAAAATTTTGATCCATGATGACCTATAATCCTCACAAATCAAAGCTTGGAATCCACATATATGACATTATAAAACAATTCAATACAAATCTGAAACATGATCCACCAAATTTTGATCCAAGAGGGATCATTCACCCAAGGGACCAAAGTTTGGCGTCCATCCAATTCGAACAACAGAATTTACCAATACACCTTTCATAATAGTAATAATATTAAACCTGGTATATATAACAACATGAATATCTACCCTGAAATCTATCACAACAGCATGTAATCACAAATTCTCTCTAAATGACATGACAAGAATGCATGGAAGATTATTTATAATATGTTCCTATATGATGTATAAGATGGAATAACGTCATCTAATAAAGTTTAAAAAATATATAAACACAATGATATCAATAATAACAACAAAATACAAGTTTTTCACCCAACGGTGAAATCGAATCAACTATAATATCTCAAAATCCAAAAATCACAAGTCAATTTGAGGGAATTTCGCTTTTTTGTACATGGGGTTGCTAATCCTGAGCACAATTTATTACTAAACTCTCGTTCCTTTATATCCCATTATAATATCTCCAAATAGTATTATAAACCAAAAAACGACTCCTCCGATACAACTTTGTAACATCCTAGATCCGGATGCCACTCAACTGGTACCCCATACCCGGTTGGCCACATGTCCTCAAGCGCATCTCCCGAAATGCTAGTGGATTCCAACTAGTAGTGAAGGACTAGGGTGTGATAGTGGGGAAAAAATACATTCATTGGTAGAGTGTAACACAACAGAATCAATAATAACATAATAGTGGAAATAGTAAACAATATACAAATAAAATAAATAAGAGAAGACTAATAAGATAAATAACCAAGCATCATTCCATACAAAATATAGTGAATCATGTTATGTTATAAGAAAACATCCAAACAAGTACACTACAGAAAACCATAATATATGTTCCAAAAGAACAAAAAAACAAAATAATCTAAGAAGCATCACAAGCCTCAGCTCATTCCCACACTCTCCTACATCGAATCATCATATCAAGAACTAGTAGAAGGGCACTTTCCCTAGTCAAAATCTACAATCACATAATATTTTTGGGCCCAAAAGCATGAAACAAATATTTTGTAAGACTAAATCCTAATAAGAATCCACCCAAGATCTATTCCACTAAATCAGTGAATATATATATATATATATATATTAGGCATTGTACGGTAATGAAAGCAGTAACTGAAATATACTAAAAAGTAAACCGTTCTATAAGTAAGCACAAAAGATGTATCCAGAGACCATCTAAGAAAGTATAAGTAGAGACTAAATACAATATTGTGCTTTTTCATGGATGATTCATCATATATCCTTACATTTATTTATTCAGTTCAAATAGTGACTGAGCCTATCCATTTCATCATGGATCGCCCACGATATAGTAATAGTAAGTGAACTCTCTCCCTCAAGCATAGAAAAAACCTCACCCTTATGCATAGTAAAACCTCACCCTCAACCATAGAAAAATATCACCTGCAGGCAGAGAAAACCTCACCCTTATGCATAGCCAATCCTCACCTATAGGCATAGAAAACCATCAAACATAAGCATAGAAAAACGAAACCAATTTCATCAAATATAAACAAGCAAGGACCAACCTCAAAATACTTGGACTTTAAAATACTCACATGGGCTGTATTTATAACACAAAACATTTAAATTAAACTATTACATGGCTTTCACAATAATAACTCACAAGGTCTCAATACATTTCACAAGACATTCATGTAATCTTAATAGTTACAGGGCTTAAACAAATATACTCACATAAGAAACATATATAGAAAGCATATCATGTGAATTACACTATCACAATATTTAACTATAAACTATCTCACATGGGAAATTCATTCAATAAAAAGTTCCATTTTAGAAAACCTATTAAGGGAAACAAAGGAATTCCCATAGGTATCCTAAGCCAAACTACTAAACATTGGTCTTCCAAGAGAAATGCACCGACAAGGTGGCCCTTAATCGAGGTGATCAACCCTAATCCTAGTTTCAAACATCTAAACAATTTCTTAATAAATAGTAGGCCATAACAATATAAAAATATCAATCAAGAGACACCATAAAAGTGTGCACGCAGAACTCTAGAATATATATTAAACTCGACAACTAGATTAATGAATAATACTACCTACCTTATATTCGTATGACTCTCCTCATCCAGTTTTGGGCTTCAATTCATCCTAGAATAGAGTATATATACAAAAAGGGAATAAAATAAAAACCTATGATAACTAGTTCGAGAGGATAAATCATGAATAATGACCCAATATGAATCAAGAGCTCGCCGAGGGGCTTCCAATGCATACAACGATGTTCGAATCAGGTGTCAGACACTGAAGGGGGGGGGGGGATTCATGATCGGATAGCCTTGGAACACTGCTTATCGAAGGATGGATCGTTTCTATTTGTCTGACAAAAACTGAGCTACTTAAATATTTAATAAATAAATAAATAAAAGTACATAGAGTGTACTAGAAACTACATGTCGTGTCCATAAAAATTCAGGCTACACTATTACATGCTCGTGTAGTGGGATTATACACTATGAAACCCCATTATATGGCGTTTCCCTAGAAATACACGACGTGTTACTCCTAATCATGTTGGGTAACATGCTTTCATCCAGCCTTTGAACTCTTTATCCTCCATTTTCTTAAGTAAAAATTTAGTAGGAAAGATAAGTACCTAAATGGAAGAACCATGTTCATAAAACCATGAAAATAGTACATAATCAACATATAAAATAACCAAATATATGATTTAAACCTTCATAGTAGACAACTTATAAAATTATCAAAAACTCTTTAAAACCTACAATCTCATCTGGAAATGGGGATATATAAGAACGTATTGATTTCAAATGCTCAATAAGGTGTAACACAATAATATGTGGAATAAAATAGATATAAATGGATTATAAAAATGTGATATACAACAACATGGAAAAAATGGACTAATTAAGAAAATAATACCATAGAATCATAAAAAAGTGATCATGAAAGTATAATCATGTAACGCCCCAACCCCAAAAACCTAGAGCTGGTGCATTATTTTAATAAATTGACATGATTAAAAGGAATCGAGTCTAAAAGGACTGATTAGTTTACTATTCTTAGAAACAAGATACATAGATAAGTTCAACATTACAACATTAAAATAAATAAAACACTAATTTATTCCATTAGAAACATCCAAGCCTCTTAGATATTCCGGCAAGTCACTCATAATTAACTTCTTCATATCCAGGGAAAATGAAACATAAGAAAGGGGTGAGATCAAACGCTTATTAAGAGTAATCAATACAGTGGAAGATAACATATGCATTAGGCATGGTGAATAATTGAAAACACATTCCTTTACAAATAAAAAACATGAATACTTTGTGGCAGGAATATGAGATGAGTAAATAATGCCATAATAAAACATAGTCATGGGTATTCTACTAGTCAAATAACCACATGAACCATCAATATTATTTTTATAATGAGGGAATCTATAATGCTAAATATTACAAAACATTTTTTCAGGGTCTCGGCCATGACATCTAATAATGATTAAAACCTTAGCCAAAACCATATATCAAATTGGGAAGGAACTCGACCAATTCAATGTCTAATTGTCTCATGAGACCTATTGATGCATTGAGGAGATATAGCGAGCTCCACCCTTCACTTACTAAGTCTAATTAATTCCTCATATTAAATGTTTGAAACATAATCTAAACATTTGTATTAAAACTAGCATACAAAAATGTCAATATTTTAGCCACAAACCATGAACGGCATAAAAAACAATGCATCCACAGTCTAATATAACTCATTCAATACAATATGGATGATTGTATTATGATAAATCAACTTCAATCAAGAAAAAAAATACACTGAAAGATATTGAAATAGTTTAAAATTTTCATTAAAACTATTTGAGAGAAATACACCCTTTTTCTTAAAAAAATTTATAGGTCATTCTATTTATCAATGAAGGCATTTAAAAGAGAATTTTGAATCAAAGTTTCCCATACCACATAGAATGTTTTAAAAGAAATTTTAATTTCAAAACATTTATTTCCATATAAATAAATACTTAAAACCATTTTTAAAACATGGACAATAATAAGAAATAATTAGAAGAATATATATTTAAAACATTTCAAACAATATTTTAGTTAAAGCGTTCCTAACCAAATAAGAGACGCTTGAATACAAGTAATTGAGGAATAACATTAATCAAAAAATTATATTATCATGAGAATAATGGGATTAATGATATAATATGTCAAAGGACAGTATATAAACCATATAATAGTGAATTGGTGTATAACAATAAATAAGTTTCAATGGAATGTAAATTGAGACAAAGTCCTTTGCAAAGATCATATCCTTAGATTAAGGAAAAATAAATGACATAATTTTTTGTGACAAATAAGAATACACCCAATATAAGTGGATATAAGTGTAAAACAATCAGTGCACATTCACACACATTCATAGCATAACATAATAAATAATGACATGTTTAACCTAAGAAATTGAAATTGGGTTAAGAAGTTCTCTTACAAAAATTTGGCAGCCTAACATCATCACATTAAAATTATGAGAATGAGTTGATGAGAGAGAAAATATTCTATCATCACCTGGAAAAAACATTTACATCAATAAGGATATAGAATAACATATCCTGACATAAGAATGTAGAAATTAAAAGACCAAACATAAATGAAGTCTTTAAAAAAAAGGAGGGTGAAGGGTTCCCATACTGATTTTTTAACGTACGAAAAATACACCACATTAAATAAGGTCCATGTAATGAAGATGTAAATACCCATAAATTAAATTATATTTCACAAAGTATAAAATCATGGATAGTACATACACAACACAAAAGAAAATAGTGGCAATATAGCATGAATCTCATAGGAATAAGAAGTGAGATGAAAACCCCTTAACTTGTACTTTTCTTTGGTTGTGGGTACATTAACCTCTTGTATAATATTTAAATCATTGTTATTAAATTATAAAAGAACTAAATATATAAATATGATATCATATATGATCTTCTAATATTGATTTGTTAATAATATTTTAGTATTATCACTGTTTCGGGTGTTAATTGATTTGTTTTCATTTATATGATTTCTTATGTAATTCATATTTGTTATGAATATGATGTATTTGATTCATATCTAGAAATATATGATGTTATTAAATATTACTTTTAATAATCAAAATATTATTATTCTTGAATTGTTACGATGGTGAATGAATCTCATCACATTCGTATAAACGGTAATCTGTATGTACGCACGAACGCTACTTCCATTTTTTTATTTTAAGAGGAATAAAAACCAAATGATACGTTTTTTTGAAAGGAAGGAGGATAATATTAATGAAGAAAATCAGTAGCAGTACCTAAGTAGAGCCAAGAAGGGAAGTTTTCCAGCCATAGCTGGTTGACATCGAAGGGGCCTGAGACTGCCAGTTGATGGGCAACATTATTTCCTTCCCTTTTGGTAAAGGAGAAGGTGCAGCAAGAGAAGCTTTGGCACAACAAGCGAATTCTCCTGATGATGAATCCAAAGGCCTGAAGTCCAGCATCATTGTGGTTAATCGCATTGATAACAGAAAGGAAGTCTGACTCAATGATGATATCAGCCCATCCACAATCCACAGCAAGCATCATCCCTGCAAGAATGGCATAGGCCTCAGCAACTGCAGGTTCCCAGAAGGCGTGATGTGGTTCATATTTTGATGCAATGATCTTCCCTATATGATTTTGAGCTAGGAGGCCGAGAGAAGCATGCCCATCCTTGGGGAGAGAAGTGTCCACATTGAGCTTAAGAATCCCTTCCTTTGGGGGGTCTAATGAGGGGGGCAGGAGGGGGTAACACCTGAAAAAAGGTGTCCATTTCGGTCCTTCCAGCCCTCTGTCCAAGAACTGTCTTGTTCAATCCAGAACTCGGGGGGCTGATGGTCATGGTGAAAAATTGAATCGTTGCGCTAAACCCAAATGATCCAGGCCAGGGTGCAACGAGCACTTGCATTGGCTGATGAAATAGAGGAACACCAGTGTATCAGAAGATCAGGGAGGTCAGAGGCAATGTCTAGTGAAGCATCTGATGTCGAGCCCCATTTATTCAAAATTTCTTTGGCTCTCGGGCAGTGCATGATGGCGTGCCATGGAGTTTCATAAATATTTGGGTAGAACGAGCATGAATCAGGGCTGGCCATATGTCGGTATACAAGGAGGCTCATGGTAGGAAGGGTGCCCGTGCATACCTACCACCAAAATTGGCATATTTTTTGGGGGATGTTGAGCTTCCAAAGCGCTTTCTATGTATAATATAAATGAGTCACATCTCTTTGAGGGGGCGGTAGTCTGCACCTTCTCAAATAAAATTATCGTATATATATAACATGAAAATAATAAGGGTATGCTATAAAAAAGAATTAAAGAAGCTTATAGATAAAATAAATGTCATAAATTTTATATATAATTACAGTTCCATCATATTGTCCACCATAAGAGGTGGCAGTAGAATATTGAAAAATCATCATTTCGTGAGGCAGTAGTTCCCCATCCACAGAAACATTATGTTCTATACCAATTAGATGCAGGTCTGTGTGAGTATTGTTCAAACACATCTCATAAAAACAACCTATTATATTGAGGATAACATAGTTGTAATAAAATAAAGGAATAAAGAGATTTTAGGGGGTTGGAGAAGTAAAATAAAAGAAAAAACTTAAGAGGAGATGTTACCATTAAATCGGGTAACTCTCTTTGGTTTGAATCAAAAGGCTTATTTAAAGTGCCTTATGCCTAATGTAACTATTCTAAGAGGAAGATAGGGATGTAAGGATCTTAGTTGGGATGATTTTGGATGAGAAATTGGGCTTGAGAGGTGTAAGAGATGGGTTATAATTGAGTGATTTTTGTAATGGGGAGGAGGGTCTGTTTAGGAATGTTTGAAAATATTATATTATTTTATAATGGTTTTTGGTTTATAAAGGTCCATAACTAATTAAAGTCAAATTAAAGATAATTCATGTTCTAAATAAAATCATCCAATAAGAATTTTCAGGTTTTGAATATTGTTTTAATTTTTATAATCTTATTTATTTAAATCATTTATTAATGAGGTAAACACTACATCATTATTGTGTCATAAATAATTTTAATTATATGATGTTTAAATATTGTAAAAAAATACCATTATGTAGTAAATCGTTTTTGATTTAAAATTAATATTTATAATATAAAATATAACTTATATAACCCCATGTCAAAATTGTTTTACTAGAACATATATGGTTATGTCATTTTTGTCTTTACTTTAAAATAATTAATATAAAGTGTCATTATCACTCTCAAGTGGCTCTATGGGGTCCCAAAATTGACCCAAGGATGACCATGTTTGAATACGCATCAACCAATAGGAAAAGGACACATGTTAGAGTAATTTAATATTATTATAATATTATTTGTTTACCCTTATTTATCAGATTTACCCCTTTAACTATGGCAAATAAAATATTTACTGAAGTAAATATTCATAATGTATAAAAATAAAAGTTAACTATTTACACAATTTGGAATTCCTGATTCCAAATACTGAATTCATTTTTCCAAATTAAAAACACATAATTGGCAAAAATTAATTTAAAATTAATTCCCATTTTCAAAATAAAGAGCGTGTTTTTAAGAAATAATAACTATCAAAAGATTGACACTTGTTTGTGTCCAATTTCAAAGTGAAATTACTTCTAATGAACAAAATTAGATTAAATGGTAAAAATATAATCTTATTAAACCTCAAAACCATTCAAATGTATAATTTAACACAATAAATTATTTTAAATAAAAAAAAATTCAATTAAAATTTAGTATTTCTCACTATTTATCAAAACATAAATGTTATTAGAAAAACAAAATTTTTTATCCAAAATAAATTTGTATATATCGATTCTAAAGAAGAAGATTATTTTGTCAAATTGAATAATTAAAAATAGTCAAATATTGTATTTAAAAAGGGTTCTCCATTAAAAGGTGGTAGAATTTCATTTTTTTGAAAAATACCTTTTTTTATCTAAAAAATTGAATTTGTTATTATATTATTTCTAAAAAACAAATAATATAGATTTTAAAATTATATGTAGTATATAAAATTAGAAATTCTATTAAAACTATTCTTAATTTCTTTTTGAACAGTTAGTTTGGTAAGTCGTAGTGCCCTCAAACTCGGTGTTGCGTGTAGTGCAAGCTATTGAATTACTTTAAAGAAGAAAACTTATAATGAAATCTTGGGATGTTACATTCTTCTTCCCTTTTAGAAATTGCATCCTCAAAATTTTTAAAATTGGGCTTGGGAACATCTTTGAAAGTCCCACATCAGAAAAAGAGTCAATAAAACTATCAATTTAAAAGAAAGAAAGAGAAGTACAAAGGTCACCCAAGATAACCCATACTAGGATTCCATGTAGGAAAACATAGACATGGAATATAAAATAAGTGTCATGTTTTGATGGAGAGTGATATAAAACATGATCATGAGATATTTAACAATAAGAAAACCATGAACTTGTGATGGGATAAACGATCATTAGTTTCCCATTAGTAAAAGTAAAGGGATAATGTTTTTTTTGTTTTAAGTTCAATTTCATAAAGTTAAGAAATTTATTTATGATATTGATTAAAAACATAAAGAGATATACTTACTTTTTAAGTATAGTTTCATCCTTTAATAAATTTCTACCACTAACTCATCTTTTTTTCAAACGATGAGTATTCAAGATGACTTGGTAAAACCTGAAGTTCTTGATTCAACTTCTATAGAATCACATGAATCATAAAGGATAAACAATATATTTACCTTGTATTTAGAGATTAACCAAAACAAAATTGGTTAGTACAATATCATATGATCCCCAAAAAGGATAATCATTTAGAGAAATAAATACTAATCTTAATTTCAAAAATTAAACCAACAATACAAAAAGTTCAAGTAATACCATTCAATAAACAACTGTCCTTAAAATCCTTTAATATAATCAAAACTAATGTTGAAACCTAAAACATAGAAGAATTTTATTACGTTGTCATCCACGTTAAATTGTATCTTTAAATGACATCGACTACTCATAAAGTCACATACAAAAAAGTAATTAACCTAATCACATATTCTCTATGATAGGTTAATAATTTCCATAAATAACCCAAATCTCTATAAATCCAAAAAAAATATAGATAAAAAAACACCATTAATCCTCAAATGAAATCCCATAGTATTCTATTTTCCTTAGGCATATAGCGTTCCCAACAGAGTAAACGTCTTCCAAAATAACATTTATCACTTAATCCCCAAATCATTTTTCTATACTAAGGATATCCATTTAATAAGACATAAGATACCAAATCAACTTATTATTCATCAATAAAATTATTTAACTAAAAATATTTAGTCACACTAACCAAGGACTTCATGTAGTCCAGTGGTAGGTGATAAATCCCAATCACACACTGGTTGTGGGATCGATTCCCACAGCTTTGTCCGACGGGACAGGTTGTCACAAGGTCTGCGTGTTGTACTTTTTTAAAAACTATATTTTATAACATTCCCAAAATGAGATAAATTTCTGAAAATAACAATAACATAATTTCACCAGAAATGTTTTCTCAAACCTCACATCTTGATCCCAAAATTTAATAACTTGTAATTGCCTCAAATTCCAAGATCATATAATCCCAAATAGTTATTTATAACAATATAAACAATAGAAAAGATAATTCTTCCTAAAATAGCATTTTCACATAACAAACTGTAGGTTTACACATAAAAGAGAAAATTCTTCCAAAGTAATCCCATCAAAAAAGAACACTAATACTTTTAAACATTTATCCATCCATTTATTTCCAAATAGATTCTTTCTGGAATAAGAAGTTATCCTTTAGAATAGTGCATTTACTCGGGTAATGCCTAGGTCCCCTACATTTATGGAAAATTACTGTAAATGGGTTCTTAGGATCAATTTTATTTTATTTCATAGTACTATTCATTTTTCTTTGGAAATTCGTTACTTTATGTCATTCTTTCCCCCACATAAATTATTTCTTTGTTCCATTGAGACACTTTCCTAGGTTTCTCCTTCTACATTTCTTGCATGATGGAAATTGAGATTTCTTTTCACTATGGTCTCCACTACTAGAGCTCTTATCATTCACCGCCTTTCTATTCTTTGTTGAGTCTAAGAGTTGGTTAATATATATGTTATTGATCATATTTTTAGAAAAATGATTTAGAATGAACATGATATCTTTTACACCTATCAACATTCAATTTCGTTTCTCAATTCCACCACCATTCCCACCTTGTACATCATGTTCAATTTTACTATGACTTCCTTGGAATCCAGCCATTTAATAACACAAGAAAACATAGAGTGAGTCATAAAATCATTTAGAGAATATCATAACACCTTATTTTCAAACTAAAACACCTTAGGATTAACAAAGTTTATTTATTCTCATCTTATTTTAAAATCCATCAAATCACTTTGTAAAGAAAATGTGAATTATCATAAGCATATCCCTCAGAAGTGTCGTAACCAAAAGTGCAGCAAGGCCCATTGTCATGTACCGTGATACCCTAGGTCAAGCTTGAAACTCTTTGTTATATTTTTCACTCCTAGGTACATCTGTGCCAAAGCCGCCTCTACCTGCTCATATCTAGATAGGGAAGTATTTATTGGAAAACCCACATAATATTTACATTAACAAATATTTTAGATGTTCATATATACAAATTCTCAATGTCTATATTAGGGCAGTGTTTCCTAATCATTGTTTTTTTCTAAATTTTTCTTCTAAGGTTTGTACTATACTTTCTCTAATACTAACTGTAATGCCCCGACCCCATAAACTCGATGCCGGTGCATTATTTTTATACATTGGTATGATTACAAGTAATCAAGTACCTAATGACTGATTAGTTTAGTATTCTTGGAAACAAGATACATATATAAGTTCAACATTAAAACTTGAAAAGAAATACAACACTAATTTATTCCATTAGAAACATCCAAGCCTCCTAAATATGCCTGCAAGTCACTCATAACTATCTTCATCATATCCTGGGAAAATGAAACTTAAGAAAGGGGTGAGCTCAAACGATCAGTAAGAGTAAGAAATACAACATAAGATAACATAAACATTAGTCATGGTGAATTATTGAAAACACATTCCTTTACAAATATTAAACATGAATACCTTATGGCAGGAATATGAGTTGAGTAAATAATGCCATAATAAAACATATTCATGGGTATTCTATTAGTCAAATAACTTCATGATCCATCAATAAAATTTTCATAATAAGGGAATGTACAATGCAAAACATTCTGAAACAATTTTCCAAGGCCTCAACCAAGAAATCTAAAAATGAATAAGTCCTTAACCAAAACCATATATCAAATTGGGAAAGGCCTCAGCCAATTCCCCATCTAATCGTCTCATTAGACCTACCGATGCATCAAGGGGCTATAGAGGGCTCCACCCGTCACTTACTAAGTCCAATTCATTCCTCATATTAAAATTTTGAAACATAATTTCAACATTCATATTAAAACTAGCATACAAAATGTCAATATTTTAGCCACAAACCATGAATGGAATAAAAAATATCACATCCACAGTCAAACACAACTCATTCAATACAATATGGATGACTATATTATGATAAATAAACACCAATAAAGAATAAAATACTCAAATGGATATTGACATAGATGAAAATAGTCATTAAAACTATTTTATATAAATATCCTCTTTTTCTTGAAAACATTTAAATGTTGCACTATTTATCAGAGAAGTCGTTTGAATGAGATTTTTGAATCATTGTGTCCCATGCCACATAAAAACTTTTAAAATTAATTTTAATTTCAAAAACTTTATTCCCATATAAATAAATACAAAAAAACATTTTTTAAAAATGGAAATTAAAGAAAAATATTTAAAATAATAAATATTTAAAACATTTAAAACAATATTTTAGTTAAAGAGTTCCTAACCAAATAAGAGACACCATAATACAAGTAATTGAGGAATAACATTAATCAAAACATTATAATATCATGAAAATAAAGGTATTAATGATATAATATGTTAAAGGACAGTATATACACCTTATAAAATTGAATTGGTGTATAACAATAAAAAAGTTTCAATGGAATATAAATTGAGACAAAGACCCTTGCAAAGATCATATCCTTAGATTAAGGACAAATAAATGACATATTTATGTGTGAAAAATAAGAGTACACCCAATATAAGGGGATATTAAGTGTAAAACAATCATAAGACATTTACACACTTTCATAGAATGACATAATCAATAATTATAAGTTTAACACAAATAATTAAAATTCTGTTAAGAAGTTCTCTTACAGAAATTTGACAACCTAACGACGTAACTTTAAAATTATGAAAATGAGTTGATGAGAGAGTAAGGGTTCTAAAATCCCATGGACACAAAATATAATTCAATAAGGATGTAGAATAACATATCCCGACATAAGAATGTGGAAATTAAAAGACATAACATAAATAAAGTCTTTTAAAAATAGAGGGTGAAAGGTTCCCTTACCGATTTGGTAACTTAAAAAAATACACCACATTAAATAAGGGTCATAAAATGAAGATGTAAATACCCATAAATTAAAAATACTACCCAAAGTATACAATCATGGGTAGTACATACACCACACAAAAGGAAATTGTGGTAATATAGCATGAATCTCATGGGAATAAGAAGTGAGATGAAAACCCCTTACATTGTACTTTTTCTTGGTCGAGGGCAAGTTAACCTCCTATAAAATAGATAAATCATTTTTATTAAATTATAAAATAACTACATACAAAAATATGATATCATATATGATCTTCTAGAATTTCTTTGTTTATAATATTTTAGTATCATCATTATTTAGGGTGTTAATTGATTCTATTTCATTTATATGTTTTGTTATTTAAGTCATGTTTGTTATGGATAGGATGTATTTGATCCATATCCAGAAATATATTATGTTACTAAATATTATTTTTAATAATAAAATGGAAATTACTCTTGAATGGTTACAATGGGGAATTAATCTCATCATGTTCGTGGAGACGGTAATCTGAACAGACGCACGAACACTACTTCCATTATTTATTTTAAAAGAAAGAAAAACAAATGATACATAGGTATTTTATTATTTCAGTATAATATAATATTTTATATATTTTATGTAGGTTCATTAACACTATCCTTTATACGTTCCATGTATGGTATGAATTAGTCATATCACTTTGAGGGGGCGGTAGTCTGCACTTCCTCAAATAAAATTATATATATATACAACATGAAAATAATAAGGGTATGCTATAAAAGAGATTTACATAAGGTTATAGATAAAATAAATTTCATAAATATCATATATTATTACAGTTCCATCATAATGGCCATCATAAAAGGTGGTAGTAGAAGTTTGAACAATCATCGTTTCGTGAGGCAGTAGTTCGTCATCCACAGAAACATTATGTTCTATACCCATAAGATGGAGGTGTGTGTTATTGTAGTTAAAATACTTATCATAACAACAACTAAGTATATTTAGGATACTGTTTTTGTTATAAAATAAATATATAAAGATATTTTAGAGGGTTAGAGAAGTAAAATAAAAGAAAAGAACTTAAGAGGAGATGTTACCTTTAAATTGGGTAACTCCCTTTGGATTGAATCAAAAGGCTTCCTTGAAGTGCATTCTTCCTAAGGTAAAGCTTCTAAGAGGAATATAGGGATGTAAGGATATTAGTTGGGTAGAGTTTTGGGGAGACAAAGGGATTTAGAGGTGTGATAGATGGGTTAGAAGTGGGGACTTTTTATAGGGGGGAGGGGCTCATTATAAAAGTTTGAAAATATTATTTTATTATATAATGATATTTGGTTTTTTAAAAGTCCAAAACTCATTAAAGTCAGAGATACGATGACTCATGTTCGAAATAAAATCAAATAATAATAATTTTATAGGTTTTGTATATTTTTTTAATTTTGATAATATTATTTATTTAAGTCATTTATTAATGAGGTAAACACTACATCATTATTGTGTCATAAATAATTTTAATAATTTGATGTTTCAAAATTTTAAAAATACCATGATGTAGGAAATATTATTAGCTTTCAAATGAATATTTATATTTGAAAACATAATTTATATAACCCCATGTAAAAGTTGTTTTACTAAAATATATATGGTTTTTTCATTTTTGTCATTACTTTAAAATAAATAATATATAGTCTCATTATCACTATGTAGTGGCTCCATGAGGTCCCAAAATCGACCCAAGGATTCCCATGGTTGGATATGTATCAACCAATAGGAATAAAAAACATGTTCAGATAATATAATATTATTATAATATTGTTTTTTAAAACTTATTTACTGGATTTTTCCCTCTAACCTGTGTAAATAAAATATTTACTGAAGTAAATATTCATAAGGTCTAAAAATAAAAGTTACCTATTTACATAATTTGGACCTCTTAATTCCAAATATTTAATCCATTTTTTCCAAATTAAAAACACAAAATTAGAAGAAATTTATTTAAAATTAAGTTCTGTTGTCAAAATAATGAGCTTGTTTTTATGAAATAATAACTATCAAAAGATTGACACTTGTTTGTGTCCAATTTCAATGTGAAGGTACTTACAATGACCAAAATTTGATTAAATGGTAAAAATATAATATAATTATACCTCAAAACCATTCTAATGTATAATTTAACATTATAAATTATTTTAATTAAAATTTTGTTTTCAATTAACATTTAATATTTTCCACTATTTATCAAAATATGAATGTTATCAGAAAAACACAATAATTTTATGCCAAATACATTTTTATGTAGTGATTTTAAAGAAGAAGTTTATTTTGACAAATTGAATATAAAAAAGTGTCAAATATTGAATTTTAAAAATGTTCTCTATTAAAAGGCAGTAAAATTTTATTTTTTGAAAAATACTTCTTTTTTATATAAAATAGAATTTGTTCTTATATTATGTCAAAAAAACACATAATATGTATTATGAAATTATATGTAGTATATAAAATTAAAAATTAAGTTAATATAATTCATAACCGCTTTTTGAACGGCTAGTTTGGTAAGTTGTGGTGCGCTGAAACTCGGTGTTGTGTGTAGCACAAGCTATTAAATTACTTTAAAGAAGATAACTTACTATGAAATCTTGGGGTGTTAAAAATCATATATCATGGAATAAAATACAAATATGAATGATCCTAGAAGGATAGAATATACCAATTTAATGACTCCATGGGTTACTACACCTCCAAGGAGGAACTCATACGACTATCCCTAAAATAATCCTTTTCCATATAATATAAAAACATGGAACATACATACGAATATAAAATCATAACATATACCATGTATCTTTGCCAATACAATCGAAACATAATGAACATGGTTTAATACATAGTCCCATAAACATAATGGATTGGATTTACTCCCAATTCCTATAAACAGAGTTATGTCATAAGAAATTAATATTTATTCAATTAAATGGAGGTTTATATAATTTTCCACCCAACTAATTTCATAATGTTAATTAATTCCATATGAAAATTAAAATAATAATCAATCCATTGAAATCTCATCACGATTAACCGATATAAAAATGATTATTTGAATAAATAATTTATTGATTAATGTCAATAATACATCATAATTAAGTAATTATATATTAATTTTATTCCCTAACATTTGTTAGAAATAAGGATTATATGGTGTATCCAATGTAACTCCTCATTTTATAGGTTTCTAAGAATATTTATTTAATCAACCAAATTATGAGCACTATTGATAAATAATTTTTTGGGAATATAATAAATGGAAAACTATGAATAATCTATATATTTAAGGATTTTGAGGTAGAATTTGGATCATTGTATGAAATGGAAGAATAATTATTGTGAAAATATGATGAAGATATTGAATCTATGGCAAGAAGCAAATATTGCATTGATAGTGTAATGATAGTTGTGGGTGGATATGAGATTGTTTCATGAGGATACAATTATTTTTTACTTTCACAATTAATAATAAATTCTATTTCAATGGATCCCTATGTGTATTCTAACAAATTGACAATGGTGAAATTAACCATTAATAAAATTTTACGTGCTACATCAAGGGACAATATTTTCTAACATCGCAACTTGAAGTAACAGTAAGGCGAAAATATCCCCATATTATGTCCTAAAATTATTTTAGTTCCCTAATTTAGTTTTTTTACCAATTAAAATTTATTTATACCTCTAAATAGATGATTTGTCAAATTATAGAGAGATTTCTAAAATAAACTATAAATAAAACACTTGGGATTTCATTCTTCCCGATTAAGTCATGAGAAAGCTAATGTGACCTGAATTCCTAAAACAATATATGTTTGGGAACCAATGTACATTATAAAATCAATGTAAATATCTCTAGAATGAGATAATTTACTTATAGGTATATGGATATTTTTAAAAATGAGATTCCATCCTTGAGACAATGTGACTTCTATCACTTCATGAAGATAGATTTAGTCAAATTTCTCATCAATCACACCCATTGATTTTTTCACCCCTAATTATTCATCATGACATAGCACAGGTTTGGCCATTTCTCCAATTTAACATAATGATCATCAACAGAATATTTCATTTTATATCCAATGAAATTTTATAAGATAATGTAGGATATATGAGACACAAGAAATTATAAATGCCCAAATTTAGAAATTATTTATAGTTTACTAATGAGACGATAGATTTTTTAGAGGTAAATTTATAAAACTCTAAAATCAATAATAGGTTCTAAATCATAAAAGGATGTTGAATTAGGAATTGGGATGCATTATTTATCGAATTTGGTTTCATTGAAATCATGCCTAATGTTTTGGAAAGAAGGGTATATTTCAATCATCCTTTAAAAAAACTATAACAAATTCAATGAAATGGAAATGTGGAACAAAATACTTACAATAGATAACTATATTTATATTTTTTAATTCAATCATTAACATGTCTATTCATGTGTTGATCACACGAGCCACATAGAGCTAATATTTATTACATTGATAAAATGTGGTAAGTTCTAGGAGGAAGGAGGATCTTATAAATAAACACAATCCTTTACCAATTAGGGATATTAGTTCATTAAGGAGATAATTTAATAGGATTATTTCACTACTTTTCATGCATAAAATATATTTTCATGACATCCAGAAATATAATTATTTGCATAGAGGAGTTAAACCTAATCAAGGGTTTATCCAGTATGGGAGATCCATGAAATGATGGAGTTTTATATTATTATTATTCTATTTTCTATTATTTTTTATATTCCTCTCTATTTATAAGAAGAGTTATTCATAGGATGTGTGGCCAAATAAATTTAGTATTTCAATTTGTTTTTCTATTTGGATATAATTCATTACCCTACACAAATCAATCATCCACGAATTTAATAGAATAGTATTTATTATGTGGTGATTTTTTTCCAATCATTAGTATGTGAGTGGGAATTTATGAAAACATTATTAATAGATTAGGACCACCATATCATAATTGGGATATTCCTATGAAACTAAAATGGGACTTTATTAAAGTTATTGGGTAAATTTTCATAACTCACCTATTCTGTCGGGAATAGAAAAAAATGACTTAAAATATTTTTATCGTAACCGCTCACATTTCTTATTAGTAGAGGTGTAGTATTAAAGATCATGATTTACCATTATCCAGTTGCAGTTGGAGATTTTATTTTTTTTATTTATATAGAATTACATTTGAAGTACTACCATTATATCAATCACCAATACATCACCTTGTTGTTTTTTAATCCAATATCAACATTCAATTAAAAATAATTCAAACAAACCCCCCTTATTATTAGCTTTTTGATAATAAAATTTTACCCTCCCTTAGATAAAAAATGGGTTTCCACTACACTAGGATTACTTGGGTTTAAAAAAGTTAGGCCACCTGGAGATAATGTGATGATTAAAATTATATATAATCATCTATAACAATTTCCAAGTGGTTCTTATTTCTTAAACACTACAATTACTTTTCATGACTATATCTCCCACTAAACAATTTCTCTTTCTTAATGCAGATATTGAGAGGACCGTTTTAAATAGAGTTAGTGAACTAAAACCCCTTGATAATCAATAAATTCAATTCAAGAAAATCGAATTAATAGAGTTAAAGTGAATGAATCTAAAATCTTGTTCAGAAATCCTGAGTATGACTTAATATTTTTTTCACTTTACCATGTGAATAATATTCATATGAATATATATCTTTCATTATGAAAAAAATTTGAATTGAGAACATCACTAATCCCACATTTTATGAAGATTCTTGAACTTATACGTGATAATACCAGCTATAACATCAAGGTGATTTCCGTTGTTTGTGTTAAATTAAATCCATGTTATGTAGATGGAGAGAAATTTAAATGGGTATCATTCCCATTCCTACACAAATGAGGGTTAAAATAATATAATTATAACTTATAGGTAATAATGATCATCATACGAGATGAAATTTTGAGGAATTTACTATAATTATATTTTTCTACCTTAAAAATCTTATCCCTAAGGAATAAAATCTTGGAAATTATAAAATCCATAAGAGAGATACTCTATGAATACTGGGGGAGATTCATGAAGTTATTTGAATCATATCCACATATAACTATATAGGAATATAAATTAGTGTGGTTATTATAGCAATATATTGATTGAATTCAACTTGAAGAATCATCTAGATGAGAACCAATATAGATTTTACTATTTGAACTAATGGAATACTATAAATGATTTTAAAAAACTAAAAAAATTGGTAACCAAAGGTGTAACATCCCAAGTAAGTAATTAATAATAGATATTTTTATCTATGTCTATTAATGAATAAGATAGTGTTTTAGAGGCTTAAAATGAAAATAAATCCAATCTTAAGCATGAAATACACTAATATTCTTAAAAGATTGTTTTACTGCCTTATGATGGAAAACCCTTTTTAAATCTATCTTTTGAAAATTTTATAATCTATATTTGCCAAAATAAACATATTAATTATTATTGTGACATTTATATTTACATTGGATAAATTTTTGGTATTTTTCTGACAATGTTCATTTTTATAATGAATAGTGAAAAATACTGCATTTTACATCAAAACTGCTTTTTAATCTAATTTATTTATATTATTAGATTATCTATTGAATTGGTTTTGAAGTGGAATTAGAATATATTTTTACCATTTAATCCAATGGTGGTAATTGGAATCAATTTCACTTTGAAATTGGACTTAAACTGGTGTCAATCTTTTAATACATATTGTTTTATAAAAACACGCTATTTGCTCTGGCAGCGGGAATTAATTATTAAATTAATTAATGTGACTTATATGATTTGAATTTTGTAAAATAGACTTCATTTTTGAATTCAGAATATCAAATATATCTTAGGGTGAATTTTTGGTAATTTTCTGAAAAACTTCAATTTTTGATGAATAGTGAAACCACTAAGTGGTACTTATAAAAACTGATTTTTCCATTTAAATGAAATTTTGCCATCATTGTGTTTTGAATTTCAAAAATCTGACATACATGGTTGTCATTAAGAAGTAAAATGTGGTTCAATGAGATTAAAATAATTTTTTGGTGAATAGTAACTTATTAAGTTTTAATCGCGATTAGTGGTAATTAGTGTAGTTTAAGGTAAAAATAATGCTTTAATAAAATTAGATGAGCTTGACACATGTCCTACCCTCATTGGTTGTGTCATGGCCGACCAAGACAAGCCATGGGTCAACTTGGGGTCCCCATGGATCCACTTTGGTAGGAAAATGACATAAATAACTTTTTATTTAATGTAAAAGTAAAAATGACACAAACATAATATGTTTTACGAATACAATTTTTACATGGGGATATAAAGATCATATTTTTGATTATAAATAGTCATTGGAAAGCTAAAACGATTTCCTACATCATAGTATTTTTTTATAATTTTTAGACTTTACATAAATTAAATTATTTATGACATCATGATGATGCAGCGATGACCTCATTATTTAACGATTTAAATAAAATGGAAAGATAATGAAAAATCTAAAACCTACACATGGCCAAAACCAATTGGATGAGTGGATTTCTAAGCCTTATCACCTTATCCTAGAATTATAGCAATGTGGGACCTTTTTATTCCGAAACTATTTTTAAAATAAAGTAACTTATCTTTACATTCCAAAAGTGCCCCTCCTCTCCTCTTATAAAAGACCCCCACCTCGACCTCATTTCACACACTCCTCAAGCCTTTGGCTCAGCCAACCCCTGCCCATTTACTCTCTCCACATCCCTATCCTCATCCTAGAGGATTTTCTTTGGGCATAATCCTTTCAAAGGAAGCCTTTAGGCTCAAATCAAAAGGAGTTACACTTTTAAAGGTAATTCAATCTCTCATGTTCATTTGTTTTATTTTGCTTCTCCAACCCCGTAAACTTATTTTATTTACTCCTTTTGTAACAACACCAGTATCTTAAATATAATAGGATGTTGTTATAAGATTTATTTTAGCTACACTCTCACACAACTACATCAAATGGTTAAAGAACATACGGTTTCCGTGGATGGCGAAATTCGGCCTCCCGAAACGATGATTGTTCAATACTCATTTAACACCTTCAAAGGTGGCCATTATGATGTCACTATTTTTTATATATGATATATAATATGTTTATGATTTCCTTAAGCTTCTGTTTTTTTTTCATTTTGGGCATACCTTTATGGTTTCCATTATAGGTAAACACGATATCTTCATTTTAGTAAGTGCAGACTACCGCCCCCTGAAAGTGATTTGATTCGTTAATACCATATGTGGGATGTGTAAAGGATAAAGTTAATGATATTATATATGTTATTATACTGGAATTATAATACACTCTTATATCATTATGATTCCATTCCAGAAAATACGAAATAGAAATGGAAGTAGCGTTCATGCGTATGTACGGCTTACCGTCTCCATGAACGGTGCATTTCATTTCTTACCTCTAAATGTGATGTAATATTATAAATACATGAATATGATGAATATATATGATATATATGTTATACAAATAATTAATATCATTCTGGATATAATGAACCTTTGACCAAATTAACAACATGTAAGTGTAAGAAGTCTATTTTTGACTGAAGAACCAAATACCGACAAAATGAACATTATTAACTTAAATGATTACATGATGTTCATAACATGGTATAAAAGCAATAATCAACTTGAAAAAGGTTCATAATAAAGTAGAGATTAACTCAAGTTTATTATTCATGAGATTAAATAATGGTCGGGTCAAGTCGGATACGAGGTATGGGACTTCGTCTCAATCTCCTTTCATTGAGGCATATTTTATTTTATACACAACTTTCATTTATACGGTGTATAAACCCCTTTGACTTTTACGTTTATCCAAAAGGAATCTTTTTTTTATGAAGCGTTTTACTAAATGACAAAAGGGAATGTTTTTGTCGTATGTATGCGGCGACAATGACTTCTTCGCCGTCGTGACCGTTATTTGAGTTTCGGCTTCCTCTACAAGCCATACCTTCTTTTTAAAAGAAAAATAAATACCATGTTTTACTTTTCTTTTATTTTGGTATTGAAAATGGTTTTCACTATGTTTTTTGTGTTGTATTGATATATTGTGATTGAAATGTGGAAATGTTATGTTTCCTTTATGCATGTTTTATGTGATACGATTATGTTATGGTTCTTGGTCATTATTATGAAGACGGGTGGTTCCGTGATAAACTAAGGGCGGGTGAGCCCGATATAGCTCTCCAATGCATTGGGTAACGCGAAGGAGTGAAACGTTAAGGTTTATCCAAAGAGATTTTAGGGAATATACTGTGATGGGTATTCCAAATGTAACCAAGAGGGTTACTCCCTACGTAAGAATGTTATGAATGCCTCAAGTTACCTTTATGTCTTATGATTTCTATGATTTATTCATGATTTGATGAGGTATGTTAAAGTGCTTATGTTTTATGGGTAAAGTATGATTTCATTCTTATTTATATATGTACCCATGTTTCCTTTCCATGTTTTTATAACCCATACTGAGCTTTTTATGCTCATCCCAAGTTTTTTTGAAATGTTTTTCACAGGTCAAGGGAAAGGTACATGATATGATGATAGTGTCAAGGAAGTGTGAATAATGAATCCATGTTTTATTTTAAATATGTTTCCATTGATGTGAATGAAGAATAATATCTTTATGTAACCACTTTGTTTATATGTGGAATGTAATGCAAGTTTTATGATCTAATTCTCTAAAACTATAAACCTGAAAAGATCCTCAATGTGTAATCTTGTAATAACTCAAGATTAAGTAAGGTTTAAGGCTGGGGCCTTATAAAAGGTATTTATAAAAGGGGAGTCTACGATGTTAAATTAATTGAATCAAATATATTTCAATATAAGATGTATGAACATACAATATTGTAAATAAAATTTTTTATTAAGTAGTCTAATGAGATACTAATACATGTTATGGTATGTGACCATTATTCATTAAAAAATTATATCATTGTTAAATGTATTGAAGTACAAGGAACTGAAAGATATTTTACTGTTGATCAATGAAGACCTTTCCAATAACCAAATAAAGGATAGTGAGACAACTCAAAATTATAATATGGAATTATAAGTGAAACAACCCAAACTAGAAAACCATTTAGATAATAGATTCATCAACCTCCAGTATTATAAACGAATTTCAATTATAGAAATCAAAAGACTTACAAGAAAAAATTATTTTAACAAATAAAACCCAATAATCAACTTTATTATAATTTAAAACCACAAATTCATAACTATATAGACCCAAATACTGATTAATTAAAGAATAAAATAGAATAATTGAAAATTAATTGGGGGTTCTTATAGAAATAATGAATAAGTAACCTTGAAAGACACATGCACAAACGCTAAAAAATCATAAATCCAATATGAGTTTTATAGACCTCAGTAATAAAATGTAAATTCTTCTTAAACTAAAGGAAATACCTGAAAATTCTAAGGGAACCAATGAAATAATAAATTTATTTTTTAATGAAAAGAATCAAGATATCAATTTTAATATCCACAAAAACAAATGTAAAAAACGTTATTACATTTTCCATTATCGACAACCTTACCCAAGTAATTTCAAAAATAGAAGTTGGAATCATTCAAAAAGGATGAGATTAATACACCAATAATAGAATCACATAAATAGATTCCCACATTTATTAGGTTACTTCAGGAACTATGAAAAAAATTATATGATTATATGGAATGAAAGATTTATCTTAGTATAGAATGTGGCATCCTTAAAGAAATCACAACATTACAAAAAAATTCATTCCCCGGAAAATTCGTCATTCCTTACACTATTGGATTATTTTTTCCTAGATAAATTTTGTGATCTTGGGGATTTTATTTTGTTTATATATCATTCAATTTTTTTCATACTTTTAGATTTGATATCTCACACCAATAAAAGTGGTAGGATATCTAGACAATAAAATCACTATATTCCTAGATGAGCTACATGAATATGTCCTTTTGAGTTTATGGAACATGAATTTTATAGAATACATATATGTACATAGCATGGAGGAGGAGCGAGAACCTTACAAGATATAAATCACACTATAGAAAATTATTTATAAGATAGATATGAACATTATAAGAGTTATGAAGTTACCATGTCAATTTAAATTGTCAAAATTTAATTTATTCTAAAAAATATAATTCTATGAAATTTCATTTAGAGGAACACATACTTCTCACACTCCCAAAATCTAAGAAACATTATTCTTATGAAAACAAAAAGATGTTAATATATGTTATTAATTTCTATAATATGTTATGATTTGAGAGCTAAGTAAAAAAATCATGAAAAATAGATATAATATTGGATGAATCAAAAAATTATTTACCTTCTAATTTATTTTCCTGGTTTTATTTATTATTCTCGTATAATGAAACTTAAATTGTGAATTTGTTAAATGAAGTTCATATGGAAAACGTTAGTGAAAACATGTTTTGTCCATATTTAACTAATCCACTTAAAAAAGAATAAGAACCACTTATAACCCAATTGAAATAGGTGTACTCAATGTTAGAAAGTATGTTTCAAGTGATAATTTCCATAAATTTATCATATAACCAATAGTTTGAATGAAAATTATATTATGAGAGAATATTAAGATTATATAATGAATTCTAGGAAAAATAAGTGTATTATGTCTTATAATATTTGTGCAAAAGATATTTCTTGAAAATGATGTTAATTATTTCAAATAAACTCAAAGAATATTAAACCCAACCATGGTGGAGGTAGTAAAAACACAGATAGATAAAGTTTTTGAATCATATATCATACAAAATACTTCTCAATCATTATTGTTGAATCGAATTGAAATCATAAAATATAATTTATGTCTATCCATTTTTGAAAATGAAAATATTGAACTCATTCCTACGAGAATGAAACATTATTGGAATGTATTAATTAAAATTAGGACACAAAATTAATTGACTAGAAAATACTAGATAATAATATATTTCATGGACTAGATTTCTGATATTATTTCAAAGGAGATTAATTATTACCTCCAAGATGGATTTTAGGATATTTCTCAACACCTATTGACCTTGATGACTAGGATAAAAAACTTCTACCACTGTTTATAAAACTTTTTCATAAAAGTGGATAACTATTAGATTGAGTAATAATTTAGAACATTATAATTTTATTTTGTAATAATTTCTTATAATATAATTGAAAAATACCTTGAAGTGGTTCTTAATGAATTCACTATTTTTGAAAATTGATTTTTTAATTTATTATCAATCATTGAAAAAGTATTGAAAATGTGAATTAAAAAAGACCATATGATCAATTATGAAAAGATTCATGTGAATGATGGAAAAATAATTATTCTGAGACATGTGATTTAAGATCATGGATATGATTATGATAAATAAAATATTTAAATAAAAATTTCATTACATTATACTACTTTTTTACACATGTTATATCATTCTTATAGTATTAAATATTTTATAGATGCATCATAAATTTTTTTATTAAGATATTTATACTATTTTATGATTTAGTTCAAAGATACACTGATTTGTTTCTGATGATTCATGCAAAAATCCTTTAATGGGATGAAGGTCAAACTATTTTCACTATGAATGATACATTCTCTAAATTGGGAACACCTTTTTAAACCACGTTATGATTTATTAAAATATCATATAGGTACATGCCTTAATTAAAATTTTATGTAAAAATTCAGGTTATAGATTATTATTCCAATTAATTAAATTCTGCATAACATAACTACCCAACAACTAAAAAAGTGCATGTTATCGGTTTACACTTTTGGGAAATTTAGATTAAATTAGCTAGGTACCAAATTTTTTTCCTCTAATCATGTAGATATTATATTTATTTTAATGAAATATAAATATATTCCATGGATTGTGAGATAAATTTAATTGTAACTGGAATTCAATATAGAGATCACAGAGAAATAGGGACTTTATAACCAAATGATAGACCACCTGAGTAAATTACCACACAATAATAAATAAGTAATTTTTTACTAATATCCCATTAATTTTCACATTAAGGGTGAGAAACTCTTTTTGGCTATAGTGCACTAGAATGATGATGTGGTTAACTTTTATATTATAATCCAAATCCCTTCACACCTCAAATCACACTAAATTCAAGACATCAATCAATGTTATCTATATTGGATTAACTATAACATAGAAAATATTCATTGAAACATTGAAAATAATTTTATTTTATAAGTTCATAGTATAATGAATAATTTAATTAATATAAAATTATTTTAATGAAGGTCTATTTGGACCCCAAATAACTAATATATATGGAACCAAATCAAGATTATTCTAGGGAAAATATATTTTAATTCCTAAAAAATAACTAAAAAAGTCATGAAATGAACCAATAAAATATGAATTTTCTAAAAAAAATATTTTATGGGGAATGGAATGTATGGGACCCTTTACATTTTATTTTAGATTTCATTATATATTACTATTTTATGATTAGTATTATGTTTGTTAGAATACAAATCCACCAAAACTAATGACTAGTCTATAATTTATAACTTTATCAAAACTAATATATTCAATAAATTTGGAATCTTAAGGTATATCATCTATAACCAAGATACATATTTATAAAATAATATCATGGAATATTTAATGAATAGATATGCAGTGAAACCTAGAATTTCAACATTATACCACCCCATACTAATGGGATTACTAAGGTAACCATTAGAAAAGATAATATAGTTCTTATGAATATAGTGAGCCCTAATAAAAGGATTGTGGATAATGGATTAAAAAGACATTATAGGATGATAGAATTAATTTTAATTAACACATTTGAATGAAACATTATAATACTGTTTATGGTAAAGGTTATATAATTTCTATAGAATTGGGGAAAATATTATTGGGTAGTGAAGAAGACAAACATGTACCTGAAAAAATATGGACACTAATGAAAATTTTAAATTTGAAAGATATAAAAAATATGAGGAGAATCCTCTAAGAGTGACATAATACACAAATATAAAGAAATGATTAAATAATAAATTATGATATAGAAGTGAGAAATCCATATTGGAGACATAAATATGTCTTACAAATCCACATTAAAATTTATACCTGGTACGATTTATTCTATATTGGAAGGACATTTCATCGTTTCTAATGTTATATATTTTTCAATAGTACAGATTACTAGAGGGGGTGAAAGGAAACCATTATTGATGAATGGGTAAAGAGTGAATAAGCTCTAGGATACTAGACAAGAAGATCAAATGGAGGAGATTAAACATCTCTATCCATTGTACAATTGAACCCACTCGATCATCTTTCTCCTTAATTAATAGTTCTATGATTTAAAAATTGCATAATAATATTGAAAACCATTATAATAGACAAGGAAATTACATTAAAAAATTATGGGGAGAGGACCATTAAATAATTAATTATTTTGTAAATTTAAAATTTTAAAATTTTATGTTATTTTTTACTATTTTTCTTCTTTTGGGTACGTTTATAAATCATTTGACCCAAATAGAGAACCACTATTAAAACTGGAGTTAGTGAAACAAATTATAAAGTGCACTATTTTTTGTATAACAAATAAAATTAATATTAGTTGAAATTTTTTTTGGTCTGTAATATTTTGAAAATAACTCACTAGAAATAGGAAGTCAATCCCATGTAACTAGTTCACTAAATAAAACTAGGACCATAATGAGCCTAAGTAAATGAAATTTTGATATATTATATATAGTGGAGTGAAATGAGTATATGAGATATGATATGGAAATACACCTAATACAACCCAGTGGTGTAAGTGTGAGGTTAATCCATTAAAAAGAGAATCGAAATATGATATTTGATTTTAAGAAACCTATATAACACGCTTCTTCTTAAACAACCCATAAGTACCTGATTTATACAATGTTTTTCTGTTTACAATATTTATATAATATTATTTTCTAGATTTTTTTGATAATTATATCAAACGTTTACAAAAAAATCATACCTTATAATGTGGACACTTCCACAAAATTTCACTTTTCCTAAAAGAATGAGACTCTTAAATTTAGATGTATATTTCACTCAAGTCTAATTTGATTCATTTAAAAATTTTCCGCCATATTAGAAATATAAACATTTCTATAGTTCCTAATCTTTTTTATCCATATAAATTTTTTTCAAATCATGGGATGTGAATAAAAGTTTTATAAATGGGTATAAAAAATGAAAGGAACTCGTTAGATCATTGAAAAAAACATTATAATCCACAATTTTTTTTATAGTTTTACATAATAAACATTGAGATCATATATTCATTTAATTAAAAATTAACTCATCACTATTTATCTATGTTTTAATTGATCATTTTTAATGGAGAATAAACTAAACTCCATAATCATTAGGGTTTCTTAGAAAACATGAGAACCCATAAAAAAAATTTCTTGAAAAACACACATTTTCACCCTTGAAGTGGTCATAAAAATTCTAAAAACTTAAGATGAGTTTCATACCATGTGAAATCACAATATTTATAATAAAACACTAGGAAAATATAGAAAAATAATTTATTTTCTTTAGCCCATCATCTTCATTGAAACCTCACATGAACCCTAAGAAAATTAATAACCAACTTGAATAAATTCCAACATAATTCCTTGAAGATAAAATCATAACCTAATGTGTTAATTAGATATATCAGCCTCAGAAGTCATAGTAAATATTTTATAGGGACTATAAAATATATAAAACACATATAATCTTTTATTTTCATTATAATATCTCGAAAAATATTACTTTTAACACATAGAAAAATGTAATTTCATGCTTCATTTAAAAATAAGGATAAATTATTTATTTCTTTGAAAACACTTAAAATGAATATTTATTAGTAGAAAAGGAAATTATATTTTTCTTAATTAGCCATAAAAAAATATTCATATTTTTAGATGATAAAAATCATAATGGTGGGATGTTTGATTCTTGTCATATATAGTAAAAAATTAATTTCACTCTTTTCAAAAAATAACTCATATAGATAATGTTAAACAGATAGCTTTATTAACAATAGAAAATTGATTTTAATGATAATTTAAAATGAATTTAATTACCTATTTGATTATAATAATAATATCCAAGGAATATTGGAAAAAATATGGATGATGAAGACAAATTGTTGGAAAAAAACATTAAATCATTTTAAAATTTTTTTTAATGAAAATCCCTTACAACATTGGAATTTTTCAATCAAAATGATGTTGAATGAGATAATTTGATTATTATTTTTAAAATTATTTTATTTTATTAAATTAATGTTAAAATAAAACTTTATGGTATTATATAAAAAAAATTATATATGTGGTGTATATTGGATAAGTCTCAACGAAAGGAGATTGAGATGATAAATCCATTACATTGAGTCTGACTCTCCAAATATGTTATTTAAATCATATATTATAATATTAAATAAAATATTTAAACATTTAAGATCCATTTCTCTTTTATTAATTTATAATAGCCTTTTTTTTAATTTTTACCATGTATCATATATCTACTAAATCGAATAAGTTCATGTCAGATGTTATAAGGACATTCAGTTTGTAATCCCATCAAAAATTTTGTAGAATAACCATGATCAAAGGGTTAATTGTTACACAATATATATAATATTAATTATTAAATAATTATAATATTTATACATTAAATATATTTTTATAACCATCCATGTACAATGGTGAAGAAAAATGAAGCACATTGTTTTATAAAGATTGCAGTCCTTACATACATATTAACATCATTTTCGTTTTTCTACTAGGTGGAAAAGTAAAAAATAGGTTATATTTTAATTTTATATAATTATAAATACTTTATAAATTCTATATTTATTCATTATTTCAAAATTTATGACGAACAATGGGAAGAGGTAGTTAAAAAAACACAACATCGCTTCGTAGAGGTGGTAGCCTACACGTACACATGTGTCATTTTCCAATATTTGAAACGATAAGAAGGTAAATAATATATTATCATTAAATAATAAAATTAATATCATAAGAATATTATATATTCCTTTATTATATATTTATAACCAGTAATGTGATACGGTGATGGGAAATTAAACACATCACATCATAGAGGTGTTAGTCCACACAAACACATGATCATAGTTTTCATTTCCCATAGGTTGAAAAAGGAGATGAAAAGAATTGTACCATTAGTATAATAACATTGAATTATATCAGATATAATTATGTTATTATATCATCATTGTTATGGTAATATTTATGGTTCTTGTAGAATAAATAATCATGAATGAATTCAATGAATATTTATACCCTTTCTTTGGAGAGCCACATTTTACTTACACATTAAGACCTGATATGTTAGCCTTCTATTTATAAGTGGGAAACTAAGAAATGTTTAAAAAAGTTAATAGGGTATATGATTTGGTATTAGATGAGGTATACTTTTTAGTGTCTATATATATGTGAGTACAATATGTTCTCATTTATAATGAAGGGGAGTGACACACTTGTAAATATCTGTAACTTTTAAATATAATAAATGTATTATTCATGGTTTGGTGGACTGAAATTAATAGAGTTTTGAATATAAGGTAGTATTTACTAAAATAATCCAATGAAATAATAATTAATATAATATTTTGGGACATTATAACTTAGTTCTCACCTTAATTAACTTGTATTACCTTTTATTGTGGTAAGTTAATTTTATCAAGGATACTCTTAATTATGAACCTAAATAAAAAACATAATTGTTAAAATTGAAGGAAAAAATTAAAAATATTAAATTTTTTTCATGATTTCATATTTATAGGTCGTATAAAATAATTTTATTATAAGAATGAAAAATTCAATAGAAATAGTTTTTTAGAAAAAATATGTTTTAATCAAAAAAATAAATTTATATAAAAAATAAATCTTATTTATGATTAATATTGAATTATTTGGATTATATTTTTTCATGTGGGATGAATGTAAATTTTAAAAAATCAAAGACATAATTTTAACTTTTAATATCATTAAAATAAATTATAGTTATAATACAAATTAATATTTTTCACCGTAAACATAAAAAATAACTCTTTTAAGAAAAAATCACACTAAGATAAATTTGATATGCTTATAAATAATATATTACATATTATGAAATTAAACAAAAATAAGTGGAAGAAATTAATAACAATATCAACACAAAAAATGATTTAAAATCCATTTTTGAATAAAATATACTTTTGATTTATAAATTGTATTTATACTCATTCTTTAACTAGTATACACCATTATAAGAATGTTAATTTATTTAATTAAATATTTCAACTAAAACTTTCATAAAAATTAGTCTTATATTGTGATTAAATTAATTTACATTGAATCAAACTATATTACCTATAAAAATTAGTATAATGAAAAAAATATTGTTTTACAATTAAATGATTATTTCATCACTTATGAAAAATTAATAATCAACTTATGAATGCTTAATAATTATTTTTAAAATATATAAAATACATTTTCAATAAATATAATGCTCTAAATAATAAAACATAATATACAAATTGAATCATATAAAATATAAATAACCCCCACTTGTGTAGAAAAATAACCTTTTTAAGCTATAATTGTTTATAATTTTATAATATTTAATTATTATAATTAACAATTCAGTAATTATTTCTTAATAAATAATAAATAATCTTTCATTACAGGTATGTTTATATATATAATTCATAATTCAGTAAAATCAATTCAAACCCTCCAACATAATGACTAGGTTATAACAATCATATTTCAATAATAATGATATGGTTTTTTAAGATCATTGTTAAATGTGGTAAATTATATTGAACATTGTATTCATTTAAAGTAATATAAATTTTAAAATCTCATGGTTTGACATTCTACCACCTTAAATAAATTTTATCCTAACCTTATACTCACATCCAATAAAAAGTTTTTTATAACATTTTTAGAATCCATTCCATTGAGTTGGAGATGAATTTCGATATATATATATATATATATAATATATATATATCTATGGAAAGGAATTCCTTTTAATACACATTAATAACATTTATTTTATAACATTGATATAATTTCTAGGATTATAATAGATAATTTAGTATTTCTTAAATATTTCATAAACCATGAAATTAATATAATGAGACTCATTCTAGATAAAGACATTCATAAAGAAAACCATCATATCTAATCATTATTTTTGATATAATAAAAGATATATTTATCTACATCTTCACTGATTTAATAATTTTTTTTTCAAAAAAAATATTGAATAAACCTTCATATGACGAAATACTAAATTTGTCTCAAAATATATAAAAATAACATCCAATATTTATCATATATAATTCCATATATAACTAACCTTAAAACTCATTAAAATATGGTAGAAAAAAATTTCAATCTAAAATATTATAATATTTGATAATATATTCTTCCAAAAATATTTACCTCTAAAAAAATTAATTAATCATAAATTAACAACCAAAATATTTATATACGGCCTTTTCATATATTCTCCAAAGTATTCTAGTCAACCCAAAATAATATAAATCACTATAAAACCACTATAAAATCATATATGATTCCAAAATTTATCTCAAATAAAATTCTTAAAAAATACTATCATATCCAATATTATTAAATTTACCATAATTATAAAATATTCCCAATATATAAAAAATTTTCAAAAATAAAATTATTAACTTAGACACGAAATCACATTTCAATCCAACAATTATTTATATTATAAAACATATGCTCCAAAAATTTAATAAACCTTTTATCCTAAATAATGATATTTACCCCAAAATAAATTATTATATTAACCCAAAAGGTAATAAATTTTTATAAACATATGTCTGAAAAAAAACTATTTCATCCTCAAAAATATTTTCTCTAAAACAAATTTTAAACTGAAGGGTTTCATATACCCTAAACATCACTTAAAAATCTTTAAATGTCTCTTATTGAAATCCCATTATATAAAAATTTACAAGGGTATCAATTAAAATAATATTATCATAATCTATATATTTATTGAAAATTAAGTAAAATTCTATAACATCATATATCTTGATTCCTTATATTTTGAAACATTGATCATTCAACTCCTTTGTAAACCTTAAACCCTGATATTTCATCTTGTTCCATTACACTTCCTTAAAATAATAAAAAATATAAATCCTATATTATGATTTATAAATTTCAATATAATAACAGTTCCTACTATAAACATAAGAAAATATATAAATCATACCCTTTATATGTAATTTTTGATTTCATTATTTTGGACATATGTCCTTGGTAAAAATTATTCATATGATCTTGTCGAACCTATTTTTAAACATCCTACCTAAAAAATAAATTTAAAAAATATATTTCCACCCCCATTTAAAACAATCAATTTATATCTTAGGAAGATATTTATTCCCCTACATAGTGGTAACTAAACTCTTCACTTTTTTTCTCGATAGTTAATTTCTCTATAACCTTATTTTCCACATATAAATTTTTTATATTATTTTGAAACATCCAGTAAGATGTTTCCTCCGATATTTTTGACATGTAAAAAGTTAAAAATTCTTTCACCTATGGTATTTATAATTTGAAGTCCCAATAAAATCCATTTTCACTTATTTTGTGTGATTTGGGGATCAATTATGTTGATATTGTCAATAATTAATCAATATAGATGGTTAAGAATTGCCATAAAAGTTTTCCCTCTAGCTCTTATCCTATTTAAATTTTCATTTTGGAAAACACCTTAGTGTTTTTATCATCTATTGATAACCTAGTTATAGTTGTTACTGACTATTTACTAAAACTATAAATTCTTAGTATGAGTATATCAAATAAAATTTTAATAAAACATATTCCGAAGAGGATAAATACTATTATTTACTCAACCATATATTCTTCTATTCATCACTTTTGATTAAACAAAAAATTAATGTAATTCTCAATAATGCACTTGCCTTTAAGGTTATAAAATTATTCAAAATTATGTTTAAAAAATCATAACCAAATATTTTACCTAAACCATGTCTCTCATACAAACTAAAATGCCTCGTTTCTTAAATAACTCATAATAACATTATTTATACCAAAAGATTACCATTATTATATATATGAGATATTTTTTGTTTAGAGTGTTAGATAATTAGGATAAACAAAAAAATGAAACAAAAACATTAAAAAGTGGACACAACCACTTAATTTCTATTTTTTCAAAATAAAATAAGATTCTTAGATTTACATTTACATTTCATTCCAGTATCCTTTTCATCATTTAAAAAAGACCCGCCACAACATAAATATATATCTTTTTATAGTTATTAATAATACCTAAATCTTTTGAAAAACATTTTAAAACTTGGTTTGAGGATAGTAATCTAAATAAATCTCTAAAAAGTAATGAAACCTTTTTAATATAATAGTTAACTATGAAATCAATTAGAAAATTTTCCCCTTTCATAAAATAATCATTAATATTAATTATTCCTTTAAATAAAAATGAAATAAAATTTATTAATCATATTTTTCATCAAATATATCATAACCATTAATTAAAGAAAAAATATATTCATTTTGGTTTCGTAGAAGGCATTACAACCCACAAAAATCAATTTCTATAAAATCATACGTTTTCACCCATAAAAGGATCATAGTCTTTCTTAAAACATAATCTCATTTTGAAACCTACTAAAATCAATATATTTTCATATAAACTATTTTAAAATCCTATAAATATAATTTTGGTTTATTGGGACATCATATTAAACAAAACCATACATGAACAATTACAAATGAAATAATCTACTCTTTTATTTCCAATATAATTCTCTAGATAAAAAATCATTACCCACTGAATTGAAGAGATATATTAGTCTCACATATCATCATAAATTATTTTCAAGTGTAATAAAATAAATAAAACACATATTATTATTCATTATGATCATGAAATCTTATAAAATATTACTTTTCACACACGTGTCAAAGAAAATTTTTGATTTATGTAAAAATAAGAATAAATATGATTTATCAAGAAAATAATTAAAAAAATACATGAACATGTGATATTAATTTCATTGAAAGCAATCAAAACTTAGAGTTGAATCTTCTCAAATAATAATTTTAATGATGATGGTATTTTTTATTCATTCCCTATACATTAAAAAAAATTCTTTTCACACATTTTAAAAATTAACCCTTATAAATAAACTTAAAAATATTCCTTTTTAAACCACCATAATTAATGTTAAAGGAATTTTAAAATAAATTTAAACAACCATTATAATAATAACATTCTGGAAACATTTTATGAAATACAGATATGGATGAAAATATATCATAAATAAAATAAAAAAATAATTTAATAAGAACCTATAACAAAATAAGTAATTTCTTAATCAAAAGAACATTAAAGGTGACAATTGGATAAATATTTTTAAATGAATTAAATTAAAGTATATTAATTATAATATTCTTAAATTTAGAATTATATATTTTTAAAATGATAAAAAAAAATATATAACAAAACTTGTCTAAATCTCCAAGAAAAGAAATAAAATGAGAAATATCGTACATTGAGTTTTTCTCACAAAATAAGTTCATTATCAACTATATATTAAACTTATATTACTTATTTACTTGTTTAAGATCCATTTTTAGGTATATTAAAATATTATCATACATTTCATTTCGATTGTTACAATTTATTATATAGTTACTAAATTGATGAAGTTCATGTTGGATTTCTTAAGGATGCTTGGTTCATAATCCCAAAATTACTTTTATTGGTTGAAAATTGACAAAGGGGTCATTTTTTCATCATATCCATCATAGAATTCAGGAAATAATTATATGTTTTATACATTTAATATAGACTCAAAACCATCCATGTAAGGAACTCATGAAAAATGAAGCATATCATTTCCAGGTGATGGTAGTCTATACATACAATTAAAAAACGTTTTCATTTTTCTAATGGGTTGAAAATAAATTAAGTATATAATATTTTACATTAAATGAGTCAAAATAATGATATAAATTATACATTTTTCATTAGTCTCATACTTATGACAAACCATGTGAAGCAGTAGTAAAGAATGAATCACATCACTTCTTGGATATTATAGTCCATAGGTACACATGAGCAACGTTATCATTTTTCAATGAATGGAAGTGTAAAATGTTAAATAAATAATATATTTCAAGGATTAGATCTATTTTAAAAAAATATAATATATTCAATAATTCCATATTTATAACCATCTATACGAGGAGGTGGTGAAAAATTAAATACATGTATTTGTGGTGGTGGTTGTCCACACGTAATCATGAGTGATGTTTCCATTTCCTAGAGGATGAAAAGAGATATGAAAAAAAGTTTTACCACAAAAATAATAACATATATGTTTATCTTAGATACTAATATTATTTTTTTCATACGATTGTGATAGGTTTTAAATTAATTGGGGAACAAATAAACAAAAAATAACCAAATTATGTGTTATATATATTATTTTTAAAATATCATTTGGTTTATAAGTTAATCCTTCATATATTACACTATTAGAGATTCTAGTACCTATATGATATGGGATAATAATTTGTGAAGGTATTTGGGTAGGTATTGGATGATCTAGTGTTCTCAATGTTTTTGAGTAAGTGAGCAGAAGAGGTTCCCTTTTACAAGTGAGGGGAGTGTCACACTTGAAGATATCTTTAGTATATAAATATAATAAAATTATTACTCATAAAAAAGTTGAAAAAATTATATAATTTTGAAAATATGGTGATAATGTTAAAAATTATCTAATCCAATAATAATTAAAATTAATTATTTTAACATTATTATATAGTTTTTACCTTAATGAACATGTTTTTCCCTTTTTCTGTGATAACTAATTTGTACCATGAATACTGATAATTATGACCAAAAAATATATTAAACTCATTATTAAATTAAAAATATTGATTCCAAATAAGAAATTCAATTTTTATAACTGTAATAATAAAATTTTAAAATTATGAATTCCAATCTTAAAAAATAGTTTTTTTGAAAAAGTGTTTTAAAAAATTGAATTTGTTCCAAAAAAATTATAATATTTATTCATATATAATTATTTGGTTTTTTAGTCAAGGTGTACTTTGTTTTCTTGAAAACCAATCTAAAAATTAATTTTACATCTTACAAACATTAAAATAATTTATAGTATTTATAAAATCGGTATTTTTCACTGTTAACATAAAAAATCAATCTTTTCAAACAAAATCCAAAACATTCACCCTAATATAAATTTCGGATTATGATATAAAAAATCATTTTTACCAAATTAAATATCTAAAAGTGAATGAAATTAATCGTAATATCTAAACACAAAGTAAAATATTTTTTAAAGAAATTGTAGTTTTTGAATTAAAAAATAAATTCATATTCATTCTTTATATAGTAACCACCATTAGATTTATTTTAATTTACATTGTTAAATATATGATCTATTAATTTCATTGAAATCATAGATATATAGTTATTAACTTAATTTACTTTTAATAAAAGTTTATTATGCACATAAAAATACTTTCCTCAAAATATCAATTTTTACAATCAAAGGATTTTAACTTTATTTAAAAACATTTGATAATAAATGATTGAATGACTATTCATGAGTTTTAATTATAAATAATAATTTATCAATGAATTTAATACAATATATAATAGAAATTTATCTTCTTATTAAATATATATAATATATTGAAATACATTTTTTATAGAAATTCTATCTTTTAAACATTATTTTTTCGTAACCATACATGTTTTCATTATCGATATTCAAATTTAGTGATTTTTCATAAAAATAATATATATTTTTTAATTAGAATAAATTTTATACATATATAAGATATTTTGGTTACACTTATTTAAAACAACTAATTCAATGGTTAGGTCATAAAAATCATATTTACATTATATAGTTTGAGTTCATTTAATATTAGCATTTCATGTGTAATACTCTATCAAAAATAAAAATCATTTAATGGTATATATATTCTAAAATATTATGGTATTACACCCTAATTATGGGCATTAGTTTTTAAAAATAACCTTAGGGGATGCCTAATATTTTGAAGTAAGTAGTTCGAGATTAGTTGTACTCATTCAATAAGTGTTAAAAAAATTCATGGATAAGGAGAATCCAAAAGGTTCTTAGTTAACAAATGAAGATAGATAGATTTGGGGATTTCTAAACTAAAATAAAAAAACTTAATATGATTCATAATTATTTTATGTATTAATTGGTGAGGATGTGTGATATTTGGTAGTGAATAAAGTGAATGATATAAGAGGTATTTTTTAAGGTACAGATTTTAGTGAATTTTATTCAACTAGTTTATTTTTACTTATCCTTCATTATCCCTTTTATATGACATGAGAGGAAGTGGAACCTGTGTTAATCATGTGAAATTAATTACTCCAGGATATGTAATTGTTAATGGGTGGAAAAGTGATTCATTTGATTTAGAAATAATATTCCATAAATTATATATTAATTTCATTCAATTGCAAATGTTAGTATTAAAAATTTTATGGTATTTTTTTTGTCACTACTGTTTTCATGGAATTTGAAGAATATTTCATTAATTTGAATAATTATGAATAGTTTTTATCAAATCATTTTTTGTAAATAAAATGAATTTTCAAAAATACAAAATTCTTTAACTTGATGATATCTAGGAATAAGTTGAATCATTGGAAGAAATAGAAGAAGAAAGAATTTACAACTATTATTTGGATATTGAATCATTATAAAGAAATAAGTATATCGTTGGAAAGATAATGTTAACCAGGTTATCATTTGAGAATGCATCTTGAGAACAATGTAGTCTCATTCTTGAAACATTGAGGTTGTCTTATGTTTCAACGAATCACCAAACTACTAATTAAGAATACATTAATGTTTCAACATATCCTCTATCAACTCTACAATACAACATTTTTAGCCAACAGTGATACACATCAAAACATGAAGTTAAACTAGGTCCAATATTCCCCCTTGTATGTTATTAAAATTATATAGAAGGCCAAAAATTTTACCATTCCCAACATTAAATTAATTTCTCTGCTTCCCAATGGATAATATGATATTCAACATCAACACAACCATGGGAAACACATAATTTTTCATCTTCTCTAGCACTATCTATAAAAATAGAACACAACCCTTGTGTCTCCATCAATGTATGGAAATGATCCAATTCAGATTACAAATATGATATAACACTCCACACTATATTAACCTATTCTTATAGGCATCCATATATATCGTAAAATGAGAATATATCCATGAGCCAACGTAATGCATGATACTTCCCAAAGATATGTATGAGCCAACACAACTTTCAACCCAAAACGAAGAATGAGTTCTCCAATTATAATTTTATGATTCCCTAATTCATGTTTCAATAACACTCCAATATAACCCATAAAATAAAATCCAGAGATTACATTTCATACCAAATGGAATTTTTGGCACCAACATTAGTGACATCATAGCCACTATAATTTTAGGAATCAAACTTAGAGATTTATATAGTTTAATAATGACACACCTGAATTACTGTTGAGAAGTTTGTGCAACCCATGAAAACTGTATAAGGGTCTTAAATGATTGATGGAAGAAGATTTAGGTAATAAGATCCATTTTATCATGATTTTATCCATTTGGGAAGATTATTGTTGTATTTAGGACCAAGTGTATATTCTATTCATCATATCTAACTAACTTGGGAAAGGAATCAATTGTAACATCTCAGACCTGAATGCCACCCTATGGTTTCCTGATCCAGGTTAGCCACATAGACTCAAGCGTATCTCCCCAAACGCTAGAGGCTACCGACTAGAAGTGAGGGACTATGTGAGTGAGTGGGGAGACTATTCCCTCATTACCAGATTCTCATAATGGAATTCTAATATATAGTAAATAGTATAAGTGAATAAATAATCATTCAATTGAAGACAATACATTACATGAATACATATCAATAGAAAGAACTGTCACATATAAAAAGTGATGTAGATGGTACAAGTATATAGAATTTAGCCAAATAGGTTCATGGTAATATAGTATAATACAAATATCCTAAAATAAATAAATGACAAAAAATGTATCCCAGCATTGAAAGCCTCATCTTGGTCTTATGCTCCCATGATCTAAGACACAATCAACATCGTATACTAGGGTGACATCCACTATCATCAAATGAAATCATATAATCTATTTGAGTCCACAAGGAGGACTGAAAATGGTGTGATATAAACATACCAATAGGCAACTACCCAGTTCAATATAAATCAAACAACAATTCAATAAAAGTGTTAGAATATGTAAACAACCATTAACTTAATTGCGTATGCCCATAGAACAAGTCTACTATATCAAGTAAAACTGAGTAGCCCTCAAACATATCTGCAAAAGAGAGTCAAATCCTAAAAAAGAAGTTATAACAAGTAAACATTCAAGTCACATGGCCACACCTTACATCCATCTAAATTATGCCACCCACAACCACGTTGTATAATAAAGTCAAGTATCCCATACCCATGTCGTGTAGTGAAATTAACATCCCACACCCATGTCGTATAGTGACATAGAAGACCTCAAGGGTCGGATCCAAGGTGTCACCAGACCAAAGAAATTTATTTATTAATTTCTAGATCATGGATGGTTGAATCCTCAATGAATGTATAAGGAATCCCATCGAGTCTCATGGGCATCCCTAGTTTAAACTCGGTTAAGAAATGGTTAGGGTCCTAGGAGCATGGAAGTGGAATGTCTTATGCGATCCCAAGGAAACCAGATCCTAGGGGTAGCAAGGCTCAAGTCATCCCATGGAACTAAGACCCAAGGGGATGAGTCGACCCAAATAGTCCACTACCGCATTCCAGATCCATGGAGAGAAGTCCATGAAATTTATCAATCCAATCATTCAAACATTCAAGCATTCAAAATTAAATAATCATAACATGTGAGTATACCCACTCACTTCACTAAGAATCATTCATGAGTATACCCACCCATGAAAACCATTCTTTATTTACCGATCATATGGGCCTACCCTCCCATATAAAAACATTTCATTTAAGCCAAGCTATCCTAACATGTATGGTGTCAGTAGATATCAATATACAAGGAGGCATTAAATATCCTAACCAAGCTACTCATTCTATAAAGTCATCTATGGCCTCCCTCTTACTTGAAAATCATTAGTGCACACCCCTTAGGTGGTTTCAATAGGAATAAAAAAGCTATTTTCATTATGGTGCACTCCTTGGGCGACCTTGAAACTTGAAAAGGTTGTCACCACACCTAAATGGAATCTACGGGTATCTTCACAATGTCAAACTATAGCTACAACAAGTGAATCACTAAAAAAAGGCCTTACAAGAAATTATAATAGATGGACTATCGGTCGAATGCTAGAAAAGTACAAGAAAATCCCAAAGAAATCATAGACCACCTACCTCACCACAGTAGTAGATAGATCATCCAGTATCTTGTCCTGATTCATCCCGGTTCAGAAGAAATTTGAAGAACAGTCAAAGAATAGAAAATTAGGACATAAGATATTAAATCCAAAGAGTGTAGTTTTTGTTCCAAAGATTCAATAATGACTAAAATGGAATCGATAACATACCAATACAGTTCAAAGGTGACATATTGTGCTTGAATCAGAGTCTGAATGACTTCAATATTTGAAAAAACTATAAAATTGGGTTTTTGGGTTCAAAAACAAGAGGAGAAGGTTTTACATAAAAATATTATCTATTGTCTCTTTTATAAAAAAACTATCTGGGAAAGTACACGATGTGTACCTCAAGTATAGGGTGTGAGTTCTAATTTATTTTTTTCTGATCCAGACTGGCTACACGTCATGATGGCCAAGTACATAGCGTGTTCTTGAAGTACATGGTGTGTAGACCATGTGCATGACATATACCTAGCCTGAATCCATATTTCATCATGTTTTCCACTTTCTTTCCCAAAATAAACCCAACCGGAGCATGGGCTGGAATTAAGTGTATCTAAAAAAGAAAATAAACAACATTAAAATGATAAGAGATATCTATACCTCAAGAAAAAACCAAGATCTTACAATCTCCCCCCCCCCCTATAACAATTCATCCCTGAATTTATTTGAAGGGTGGTGAATATCTGTCTGAAAACAACTCCATCCACTAATCATATATGCTAGCCTCCCTCTCCCATGTCTCACCCTGTAAATGGCTGTGCTGCCATAGCCCCTGTACTAGAAGAAATGATCGGCCTTGGAGATCCTTCGTGCTCTTGTCAATGACATGAATCATATGCTTCTCAAAGGATGCATCAACCTAAAGATATAACTCCTCATGCTAAAAAACATGACACGTGTCTGAGTGATAGAGGTTCAACTGAGATGTAAAGAAGATTTTGTGCATGGATCAGTACCTCTGAGGTAACTGCAACTGATAGGAAACCGACTTGACACTCTCTAGAATCTCAAACGGCCCGACATATCTCAGTAAATGTTTACCCTGTCTTCTGATATGCATGTGCCCCTACCTCGTTGAAACACGCAAGAAAAACAGATCCCAAACCTCGAACTCTAATGGTCGTCTACATTGATATGCGTATGATTTTTGAAAATATTGTGTAGTATCCATCTGCTTCTGAATCAACTAGAATTGCTCCAAAGTATCCTTCCTGATACGCGGTCCCAGTAAATCTACCTCACCTACCTCTAACCTTCACACAAGATAATGGAATTGAATACCATATAAATCCTTATAAGGTTCCATCTGTATCTTCACATAATATCTGTTATTATAGGAAAAATCAACCAAGGGAATGTGCTTCTCCCAGGATCCCCCAAAATATAGGACGCAAGCATGCAACATGTCCTCTAGCACATGTATCGTACGATATGACTAGCCATTAGTATGAGGGTGGTATGCAGTGCTCCTAAGTACATTTGTACCTATATACCTCTGAAAACTCTTCTATAAATGAGACCTAAAGTGAAAATACCTATAGAAAACAATAGTGTGTGGTACTCCATGAATTCGTACCACCTCTTGGATGTACAACTTTCCAAGATCATAAAAACTAAAGGTCTCTTTGATGGGAAAGAAGTGTGGGACCTTCATAAGCCTATCAAAAGAAACCCACACCACATCATTACCTTGAAGAAACTATGGAAAACCTGTTACAATGGTTATCATGACATCATCCCATTTCCACTCTGAGATGGGTAACTATTGTAAAAGCCCAGCTGGTAGCTGATGTTCCTCCTTCACTGGCTTGCATATGGAACACCTCGTAACAAAACCAGCTACCTCTCTCTTTATTTCCAGCCACCAGTACTATCGTCTCATGTCACGGTATATCTTGGTGACCCCGAGATTAACTTCTCATGTTGAATCATGAAACTACCACATCAACTCCTTGTGTATGTCCATTGGAACCCAGACATGTCCATGGATACATAAGATCTCATGATCACCTACCTTCCAAACATGAGTAGGGTCCTCACCTGCCACACCTACCCATAGAACTAGGCATTCTGAATTAGATAGATTCCTCATCCTAACTCTGTCTAGTATAGTATTTGTAATAGATAAGGATGAAAGAAAAGTCTACCCCTGTCTGTCTTGCACCTTATTTTGTATCTCAAAAAACAACTCCATAAGATTCCACTCGCTACTAGACTACTACACTACATGTATCTCAGTCCTCATACTTAGTGCATTAGCTACTATATTTCCCTTACCATACATGTAGTTATGATCATTGTCAAAGGACATTAGGTAATCCACTCACCTTCAATGCCTCAAATTCAGATCATGTTGCATTAGGATATACATGAGACTTTTGTGGCCTGTTTACACCACAAAACACTCTCCCAGTAAATTTTTCCTCCAACTGTGCAACACATAAACACCCATAGAAAACTAGAGATCATGAATAGGGTAATTATTCTCATGAGGCCTCATCTATTGAGGCCCATATGACACTACTCGATATACATGTATCAAAATAAACCCCCACCCAATACTTGAAGCATTACAGTAAACTATGTGACTCTATCCCTACTCTGGCAGTTTCAGGATTGGTGCTGATTTCAAACTCCCTTTCAACACTTGAATGTCAGTCTCACATAATTCATACCACAAAAAATTCACACCATTTTTATTCATGCTCATTAAAGGCTCTACAAATCATGAGAGGTCTTGTATAAAACACCTGTAGTAACATGATATCCATAAGAACTCCTTAAGTCAAAAAAATTATTTAGCTATTTTTAGGAAACTAAGATCTCACCTTCTCTGGGTCTACTGACACTCTCGTCTCTATGATTATGTGACCCAAGAAGTGAATCTGATCCATCCAAAAGTGTCACTTTTTTAGTATAGTATATAACTGATGCTCTCTCAGTGTATTCAAAATGACCTCAAGATAATTGGATTGGTCGTGTCGAATGTGAGAATATACCATGATATCGTCAAAAAAACACAACAAAAAAATCTAGGTAAGGATGGAACTATCAGTTCATCAAATCCATGAAAACTTCTGGTGCATAAGTGAGACCGAACGGCATAACCAGATTCCCATATAACCCATACATGCTAAAAATGGTTCTACGAGGTATGTCTCTAGGTCGAACATGAACCTACTGATATCATAACCTCATGTTAATATTCAAGAACACTCGAACTACTCAAATATGATCAAACAGGTCATCTACCCATGGAAAAGAATATCATTTTTTAACCATCAACTGGCTTAGTTTCCGATAATCCATACATAGTCTAAGGGAAACATCTGCATTTTACGCAAAAAGGACTAGTGAACCCTACATAGAAGTACTGGGTCTGATAAAACCATTCGCATCTAAATCCTCTAGCTTGCTCTTGATCTTCTGAAACTCCTTCCTAGCCATCCAATAAGGATCAATGAATATTGGCATAAGTCTTGGCATATACTCGATGGATAAATCCACCTCTCTCTCAGTAGGTAGACCAGGAATTTCATCGAGAAAGACATCCCTGAAGTGCTCAACCACTAGAGGAAATTATTCTTGACCGAGTCTTTTATCATATATAAAAAAACTAGAAATTTGGGTTGTCATCCCAACAAGAACATGATACTTGGGTTTAGCTCTGCTCACTTGGACATCCTATTCACCATTATGAATAAGCATTGCACCCTCTGGTGATGTGAAAGTCACCCATTGGGTAGAGTAGTCAACGTACCCACGATAAGTAATGAGGTATTCCATTATGAGAATGATTTCAAAACCTGCCATCTCGAGGACATAAAGATCCCATATGATGTGAAACATTCATACCTTAAGGGGACACTCTATACACTAGCATATATCACCCATTCCAACTCCAAATGGTGTGCCTAGCATCAACCTAAAGATATAACTCCTCATGCTAAAAAACATGACACATCATCGCGGAACATGGCGTTGATTCGGCGAACTCAACGGACCATGAAACAATAGATTTAATTTAAATAATTAAATCCGTGTTTTGGTAAAAACCACAAAGGAGATTAAAAAGAAAGCCCGATACTCTTACCTCAAGTAGCCGATCGAAGATCTGTCGCAGAGGAAGAGACGTCACAGTAGAACGTTGCAGGAAGGGAACGTCAGCGTCGCGGAACACGGCATCGTGTCGCGTCGATTTCCGGGTTCGGCGTTCTTCGTCGGAGGCCGGCGTTCTTCACGTTCTTCGTGTTCTTCACGAAGGGGGATGGAGGTTCAAGAATCCTCTCTCAACAAATAATCCTCCAAAAGATAGGTTGGTCTTATTTTATTATTATGCCATCAAACGAAAACGGGTAAGTAACGACCCATCAATTCGTTGAATTAATTCAACGAAAGAAACATCTCATTTAATTTACGAAATAAACCGCCCAATTAAATGGTCTGTTAAGATTTTAAGAAAACGTTTCAGTTGACTTTCATAATGACGGGTTTTCGCGGGAGCGTTACTTAGTGGAAAGAAACGGCGGGGCTCGTGCAGGCCCCACCTCACAAATATCCTACCAAGGGGGTATGATATTTCTGGATAGCATCCTATCTGGTTCAACTCAGATTAAGCCGTCTTTAAGAGGCTTCAAGTGGCTTCCAAGTGGCTTAAGTGAAATAAAATAAAGTTGTCGAAAAATTTATTTTATTTCTTAACTTTATGCCCAAAAATTAAAAACCACACTCGAGCAAACGCTACTCCGGAAGAGGTGTTTATAAGCAAATACCGGCGCTGCGATTTCATTGGTGCCCTCAGAATTCGATTCCAGGCACCGGTTCAAAAGTTAGAAAAACCCGCTCGCCCGTTCACTGAACGTACCCGAGCCAAACTTCAGAAAATGATTTCGGGCACACCGGGCCTCGGAATTAGGTGCCGTCAGAAACTGCGTTCTTGTAAAATTCCAAAGAAAATTAAGAAAAAGATTTCCTTGAAATTTACGGGACTTTACACATGGTTTTAAGAAGACCCGTGATACTTGATTTAGGCTCAGATATCAATCATGATTTATTGATTTTTATTTCAATGGTGTGATGTCTATAATATCTAGGTCATACCAATGAAATCCACATTATTGATACTAAATGTATTACATCATTAATTATCTTTAATTTTCACCAGAGCTTCCTTGTTTGATTGATTAAAATTCCTATTTGACCTTATTTTTGATATTATGATCCTTGATTCTATTGTATTAACTATTTTGTATCTCAATATATTTGGTGAATACCCATACCACTTGGTATATCTTACTTAATATAGTGATTTTTTTGAAAATATTTTCATGATACTTTTAGGTTTCATATGATGAAATGTCATGTTAATATCTTGGATTTCATAAATGGTTTTGAAAAATTTAATGTTATGTTTTTTAAAACCAATCTAATTATGATATGATATTTATTGATTTAGTTTCCATTATGGACTCTCAATATCTTTTATTTATTATTATATCCCCCTTTAGAATGTTTTTATTATCTTCAAAACTAACTACATAGAGTCTTCAGTGGAATCCTAATATGTTCTTTATTTCACAACCTCATTATATGGTTTGGTTTTTGTAACATTCTAGTTCTTATATCAGGTGTTTGTGGGATCTATATCTTCTTTTTATGGGTTTGAGCTCAGTTGTACATGGGTGGGTAAATTGGGACAAGGTGGGTAGTCATGAATAACTGAAAGAAGAGTTTTGGTAGTTTTGGATCAATTTATGTATTTATATCATCTACTTTCTCCTTGATATGGTTGTATGGATATATTTTTTGATGACATTTCAACAGTTTTCATTTACATTTTTGTCTTATGTTGTGAGTGAAATATAACACCATGAGTTTTTATGGACCTTTTTTCTAAATGAATTAATTTTCATTGATATCTCGAATTGAACTATGTAATATATTCCTCTATCATGGAATGGAATTTTCAAACATTACATGAAACATAGACTTTGGGATGTGTTACACACAACATTGAGTTTCTACGAAACACTATTTTATTTTTATAATTATTTAAATGATATAATTACAACTTATGAATTAAAAATATTAATATAAATAGTATTAAATACATTTAAAATATTTTTTTATTACGATTTTATATAAATATATTATATTGATAATGAAAAATATAATTATCGGTAATGTGTTTATATGTTTAAAAATACTATATTCTCAAATAAACCTTCTTTTCATATCCTTCTATGAAAAAATTAAAATAAATTTTAACACATTTAGAAATTAAATTTGATAAAAGAATCTCTATTATTTAATAAATAATATTGAAATTATCTTAGGGTTATTTTTTAGTATTTTTCTGAGAAACCTCATTGTAATGAATAGTAAAAAATACTGAATTTTAATTAACAAAAGATTTTTAATTTAATTTGTTAATGTATTTAAATTATATTTTATGTTGTTTTTAAATTAATATTAAATTGATTATACATATATAACCACAATTTAGTTTATTGGAATATTTGTAAATTATATTTATATATAAATGATTAATGAACTTTGAAACATTCTCACTTTAAAAACCCTCTTTCTCGCCACGTTTGTGAGAGTAGCATTAAAATTATTTTTTCTTCCTCTGTAAATGTAATTAAAAAATACTAAATGGTTGTATTAATTATTCTATTTATAGTCTAACAAGATCAAATTAATTTTTATTACAAAAAATATTAGTGAAAGTGATTAAGATTAACTGCATTAATTTAGGTAAAAATAAGATTATCAAGTGAATAAATCTTAAATGTAAGGGCCCAACTGACTTATCCACTTGAAAAAACCCATTTCATAGAATTAATTCTCCCATAAACCTTGCATTATTTTTTTTATTGGATTTTGATTACTATTTTTAAGAATAAACTTGGAAACACCTTTATTGTTTTAAAAAAAGGAATGTGTGTCCACTCATTCTCTTATAATGAAAACCAACTATCCCACTTAATGACACATCTCAAATCCCATAGGATAAAAAAATATCTTCCCAATTTAATTCCCAGAATCCTTCCCTTACTCTTTGATGCTTTCATTTGGGAAAAAATCCATCAAAGGAATCCCTTTTGTTGAAAACAATATGTACTTTTCCAAAGAGGAGGTAATATCCTTCCTCAAGATCCTTTATTATATTCTCATTCTCCCCACCTCAAATATTCTTATTACAAGAAATAAAAAAATATCCTCAATATCATTAATATACTGTGATGTTTTTATATTAAGGGTTTAGCATTCACTTACACCCACATCTATCTAATGGATAATGAACATACCCTACTTGTGTGTGATATACTATTGCATCATGAAACAATGTAGTTCATTTTACCTTTACCACATCATATGATTAGGAAAAATGATGGAAAATCTATTTTTATATGATACATATGATATATTTATACTTATTTAATTAATATACAAATCATACCATCAATATTTCTATCTTTTGTAAATAATATAACATCGTTTGTGGACATGTGGATTACAACCTTCTCAAAGTGATGTGATTCATTCAAACATCACATAAAATGTGATAAGGATGGTTTTAGTGAACATATTTGTTGTATATAACATAATAATTCTAATTTACTGATTATATATATATATATATATATTAATTTACATACTTTCTTTCAATATGACAACTAAATGGAAACAATGTTCATGCGTACATACGACCTACCATCTCTATGAATAGTGTATTAAATTTCATATATCAATATTTTATATACTATTATAAATTTTTATATAAAGAATATAAAAATATATAAGTCATGTTTTAATTTCTATAAATAATTAAATCACGATCTATGTAATATGATCAATAATAATAAGTCAAAACATATGCCAAGATAAAGAAGGCTATTAACTGAAATGAAAACTTAACATAGAATTGTTAATAGAATGGTAATATAAAGTCATAATAAAACTATACATGGTATTGTATATAATAATATGGTTCTGTGATAGATTTATAATAAACATGTATTTTTAATATCGAATTTTTGAATGAGTGTGATGAGATTCAAGACACAAGGTAAGGTAATCTCATCTCAATTATTATATATATGAAACACAACCCATGTTCATCACACTTTTTTATTAATATGTGTATATAATTAATATTAATGTATTATATGATTCTTATTATTAAATATATTTTTATTCTCATATTCATTATATGATCTTTCTTTCATGGGGTTTATGTTTCAAAGGTTACCGAATCAGTAAGATATTTTTTTCTCAATTTTATTTCTTTGAGACTCATGTTTTGTAAAGTTAGAATAGAATTATTAAATTGTTAATATGGGTGAAAATATGAAGAGATAAAGTGAATTACATGATTAAATTTCACATGATTTGGAAAAATATATGACCATTGAAAAGGATATAAAATATATCATAATCCCTCTCAAAATAAAATTAGAATATAGTAAAGAATATGCAACAAAATAAAGCATATGTATGAGGATGGTGACATCTAAATTAAAGAAAAAGGATATGAAGATTAAAGATCTATAAAGAGGTATGAAAACATCAAATGAGAAGACAAAAATCACTCCAATGAGTGCATTGAAAAATGAGGTACCCAAATATTTAAATCCAGAGTGAACACGTTATTTGAAACACCATTCCAAACATGTTTGAGAAAAAACATGAAGGAAGTTATCCAATAATTTCTACTAATTTGGAATCATTGAATATGCCATATGTATATTCCTAGAGGCCCATGGGATTAAAGTAAAGATAGAATATGCTAGAACAAAATCTCAATCAAGGTGCTACTATACAAGGTACAGTTTTATGGGAGATTATTTATCTATGATAAACATAGTCATATATCTATAAATTAATATCAAAAGAGAACTAAAATAGATATAAGGGGTTCCTTAATTTATGTGACTAATTAGAAAAATTTATTTATTAAAATAATGTTCTTTAATATATAGAATATATATATAACTCTGGAGGAAAATAATCGAGCTCAAAAAAAGATGCATCAGGCATCAACATCAGTTTACTCATAGTATAACTCCTGGAAAGAAATAATTCAAATATATAAGAAAAATAAGGAATCTTATCAAGTTATGTGAATGGTGGATAAGAATTCACTAAAATATCCACCATTGAAGAGAAAAATATGTGGTGGATCTATTTTATGTAAAAGAGGAAAGACGTGAGGAGTGCTTATGTGGGATTGAAAAATGTACCACAAGTCAAGATAAAATAAGAATTGGGAGTATTCTCAAGAAAATGGAATATATTATTGTGAATGAATGTTCCAAATTAGGTGTTAAATATAAAAATTCATGGAATTAAAAGGATAAGGTTTGGAAAACTTGAAGGAATACAAAGGATTCTCATAGAAAAGATACATTCTAAAATAACACATGGGTTTCCAGATATGATATGTAAAGTAGAGATAAGCATAATATTAATAATATTTGGAGTATAAGGGTCCAATTAGTATGATTCTAGGAGGTCCTTATAGGTAAGAGTATCCAAGGAAGATGACTTTGAGAGTAGTAATATGAATAAAATGATATTCCTAAGCCAGGAAAGGGGATTTGAAAATAAAAAATTTGAAATAAGTTCTGTGTAAGTGACATTACACAAAGTACATCCACTTGTAATTCCCTTAAGAATCTTTTCATGAATATTGATCAGGAATATGAAGATTTAAATTGTGTGATAGAAGTCATATCCTTTAATTTTAAAAAGGGAAATGAAAAGCTTGATACTGATAGGGTGGTCCACCATGACCAGAATCATTCCTCAACTTGAGGAAGTGAAATATCCGCTCTTCTTATTTATTTAAATACTATTATATAATATTTATGTGTTTATGGTTTTTGGGGGGATATGATCAATGTGGATGTTGTATCAAAATATATAATGTGGTGTACTAATGTGCAGTAAAATTTCCATTGATTCGAATCTATATAAGCATAACATTTACTCTATCGGAAATCTTAATGAATGATAAAATAATAATAATTTGAGAAGTAATGATGATTCAAAAATATTATAATCAAGAATTGAGAGTTGATATTTCAATTATTTTCATGTGGTATTGATACCCATGAAGCATTATTTTGAAGAGCATATGGTCTATCGGATGTTAGATCTTGAAGATAGAAAAATATAGAAGTTGAAATATGATGATCACTAATGTTTTATTTGTTATTGATATAGAATTTGAAATCATCTGACTATTATTAGGATACACGATCCTTCTATGGAGTTATAACTCTTATTATGAACTCATATGGTATATTCGATAAAAAATATAAGAATATTAATGTGTATTTCATATAAAAATATGATAGTTTGTATCAACAATAAATAGATAATGACACCCTATGGATGAATAATGAAATTAGTTACCATGTTAAATATAGGAAGTAATCTCAAAATTTGAAAAAATGAGTTTCTATTCCATCAATTGGCATCGATAAAGATTCAACGAATTGTATCTTCCATCATATTGATATCTATGAGAGTTAAAATAAATTTCAAAAAATTCACATATGTTTAATTTATAGAGATAAATAAGATACCTAAAAGAATTATTTGAAACAATCTAATGTTTTTTGGCTACTAGAAATATTTGGAAGCATGTAAGTGAAATTTATAGTGATAGTGTAATTACTATTATCTATTTTTTAATACACCAATTCCTAAATCAGTTGGTTTTAGAGGTTTTGTTGATGTATATTTGTTAAGTGGTATGTTCACCCACTACAAATATTATTGAAGGTTACTACAACTAGAAGATGTTTTTGAGTGGTAGAGGTTTCTCATACCTATAATCATAAGTAAAGTAATGATGTAGGAGAGAATATACATTGTGGGTCTAACTAATGATATTAACAAAATAAAGAGTTTCATATCATAGAGCTAGAATTATTTCTCCTAATTAGATGAAAGGAACATGTTTTAAAAGAGAGAGAAGTAGATTTACTCTTTTCATAAAATTAATAAAAGAGATGGAGTTCATTGAAATAATTTATGGTCTCCATGGTTGAGAAAGAAGTAAGATTATATGTTATAACATCAGGAAGACTGGGAGAGAATCATAAAAATTATGAAAAGGAAAACCTTTTATCCAAAGGTATATATTTATAAGGATTTTATATTCTATACATATGGTACTAATTATACATTAGACTTTATATCAAATGAGGGGAGAGGATGGATCATAAATACATGTGATGTTATTGTCCAAAAAATAAATGATCACGAATCTGTGACTGTTCCTCCCACTTCATGGGGGGGGTTGGATGTAAAGGTTATAAATATGATAATGCTTAAAGTGTACACTCAATTAATATAAATTAGGGATGCATTTTGTGAATAAATCAACATTTATGGGGGTTGAATAAGGTGCCTTCTTGTATGCCACATAGTATACAATAGTGTATATCAATCACAAAAAATAATTAATAAGTGGCATTTGAATTCATGGATAATATGTGTTTAAAAAATTTTCATCTTCTGGAATTATGGTAGAGACTAAGAATTAATTAATGTGTTTCCATCTAATATAAAGTGGTATATTAATTGAAACTAATGAGAATTGGGGTTTCCATGTGTTGTTAGTTGGATCTGTTGTCAACCCTATAATTTTAAACCATGGTGAGTTGGTTTGTTGGATGTGGTGTTTCCATTCATGTAGTGTGGTAAATCATATTGAAATTTATATTAACCATGTGAAGAACTACATGAGACAATGGTGTTCCTGATATTGGGAATGTGGTGGAGTGGATGAAGTAATGTGTGAGCCCATAATGTAGATCACAATAATACTGGGTGATGGGTTGAAGTTATCGAATAAAGAGGAGCACCCGGATAGAGTTTCATCACACAAAGGTCATGTATATGTGTTTTATTTATTATTGTCCAATTGTGTTTAAAAAAATTCATTATAGTGTTATTAATAGTATGGAAGTGGTATAAAAAATTGTGTTTAAAAGGTGGAATTGAATCTCTATTTTTTCCAAAATTTTGGGGACTAAAATTTGGAGTAATGGACAAGTTTTATGAATGATGGATTTCCATAGCCATATCCCAAATTTATAGTACAGGAATTCAATTCATGAATATTTTCAGTTTCTTGATTTTTTTAAGATGGTTTGGAGATTCAGGGATGAATATTTCATTAAATATGGATGAGTCATGAAAGAAATATGGTAAGTTATGTGATAAAAATGAGATTCTTTAATTGAATATATCCCTTATGTTTGATAAAGAAATGGTATTTTCAGAATAGTTATAAAGAGTTTCATTAAATGGTGGTGGTGATTTTTAATATTTTGTGAAGGGGAAGAAATTTCTATAAATAGGTTATTCACCCTTTTATTTAAAGAAACTTGTCTTTTTAAATATCAAATGGATCTGAATTCATGAAAATGTTTCAATAAGGGTTTTCATGTGTGAATGATTCATATAAATATATGATTATAATGGAAAGAACATTTTTTATCTAGAATATAGTTTTTGTGATTCTTTATAGTGAATTGTGAAATGTTTTCAGTTTTATTAATTACTATGAGTTTCTCAAGAGAAAAATCATTCATGAATAGAGAGAAATATTCATGAAATTGGTGAAAAGGTTTCACAATATTGTTTTGTTTCATGTAATAAATTGTTATTGGAACTTATTAATGTATTTTCCAATGGAATTTGGTATTCCTTGAAGATGATTTCATCGGGGAATGTTAAACTATTATAATGGTGATAATCATAAATATTTATTGATATAGTGGAGTGAAATTCAATGGGAACTAATTATTTCATAAAGTATCAAATAGTGAATATGGGTATTATCATGTAAACCAAAAGGAATTTCCCCTTGGATCAGGGACAACGAAGAGATGATAGAGGGAGTGAAACATGGGTGGTATTGAGACAAAAACTAAATCCAATATAGGTATTCATCTGGGAATGGAGTGACCATAGTTAAATCATTTTATACACATGAATTTTGAATATTAGTGTATTTTCACATATCGACACAATGTCGGTGTGTGCTCTGTGGCCATAGACTAGTGTAGGTAAACAAAGTAAAATTCTTGTATCTTTTGTTATTTCTTTTATTATATTTTTGAAGATAAAAATCAGTTCTTTTTTATTTAGTTTTCAATGATATTTTATGATTTATTCTAATTTAAGTGCACCATTTATTCAAATCATCACATAAAAGGGGAACAAAAGAGTATCCATACTAAAAAAGGAGGTCAATATTGTCAAGTACAACAATATTGTTACATATATGTGATGAAAACATAATGTGTTTCATACTCTAATGCACCCCCTCTATGTATATTTCATTTTAGTCTGCTCTGGGTCTAACAATTAGTATCAAAGGGAAATGTGTATCTTGTAGATTTTTTGACCTGAAATTACCCAATCTTCTTTTTGAGATGAAATAATTTCCACCGTTAAAATATGGGAAAGATAAATAATTTGATTATGAATAAGGACTCCAAATAAATTCTATATATTAGGAAGAATTTTGAGAAATGTTTGATAGAACTAGGGTATCTTAGTAGATCACAAATAAAAGGTATAGATAAATATTATTGTCTATAAACTTATTCATATAGTGATCTTTCTGGTCTATATAAATATCTTAATATTAAAATAAATGGTATAACTATTGTTTAATATAGAAAATATGTATATTCAAATGTTAATAAAGTTAACATTTCAGGGGATATCAATTAGGTGCTGAAGGAAGAAAACGTTGGGTTGAAACCAAATAATGACTCTCAAAGAATCCATGTTGATGTGATGAAAATTGAGGTCAAATAACTAAAAACCCTCAATCAAATACTAATTGAAATTGAAAAAAAACTATGAGAGAAAAATGTTTCTGAAGCTAAAATATTAGTGGAGCTGTCTTCCAATGTGATGGATTATAAAGATGGTTCCAAAGAAACAAATCCTTGACTCAAATGAGTGTAAAAATATAAGAACCATGAATAATTAATTGTTTTCAAAAATGTAATTGTTGTTTGAGGAGAAAAAATGGTTGAGGTAGGTAAAGGTGGATCATAATGTTGACATTTTGAATATGGGTGCAAATATGAAGAGGTAAAATTACTTGATAAACTTTTCAATGAAGTGAAAAATAGATGACCGGTGAAAATGATATCAAATCTAGCATTATACCTCTCAGAAAACAATTATAAATGAGGTAAAAAACGATAATACAAGAAAGAAAAATTATAAGTAAGATAACTTTTCAACTGAAGTAAATTGATGAGAAGAATAAATAGCTCAAAAAAGGATAAAAACCTCAAATTTGAATAAAATATCCTTTTATGGGAGCACTGACAAGTGGGGTTAAAAAAGTGAAAATCAAATTATAAAAAGTAAGACATAGCACCATTCAAAATATACAAGAGAACACACTTTGAGGAAGGTTGCATGAAATATATCTTCAATAATATGTGGAGTAAAACAGTCCAATCAGCAAGGTGTGAGGAGGTCGTTATTAGTGAGAGTAATAAAGGAAATTTTTTTGGGATTTTGGAAATGAAGAAAAGGAAATACCTAATCAATAAAATGGAAATGCAAATTAAAAAATCAAAATTGATGACTGTGTAAGTGAAATTACTCAAAGGAGGTTTAGTTGTATGAAACTACATAATGTTTTCATGAAGATTGACCAGGAGGAAGAATAAAAAGTCAATGAGGTGATAGAATTAATGTAATTGAATATAAAAAAGGGAAAGTGAATGATAATGAAGGGTTTTTGCACGATGACCAAACTCATTCCTTAACTTAAATATGGGAAATATCCCCTATCACTATTTGTTTGAATACTATTAAGTACCATTGAAGTGTTTTATGTTTTATAGAGGATATGATCCATAGGGAAGTTACATCAAAAGTTGAAAAATGGTGTTCGAGCGTGCACTAAAATTTTAACTAATTTAAATCTGTAGAAAAATAAATTTCATAATATGGGAATTCTCAATAAATGAGAAAAAGAAGAAGAATAAAATCAGTAATGGGGATTCAAAATGATTGGAATCATAAATTAAGATTTCAAGTTTCAATTGACATCAAGTGGTATCAATATACATGAAGCATTAACATCAAGAAAATATAGACTATCAAAAAATGGATCTTAAAGATTGAAAAATGGGGATGAAATAATAAGATGTTATATTATGTTTTATATTTACATGATCTAATATTTAATATCATATGTTTTTCTCATGATATTAGAAGCTTTTGTGGATGGAAAACTCTTATTATGAAATTCAATGCTATATTTGGTGAAAATTCTAAGGAAATTTGGCTGAGTTTTGAGATGTAAATATAATAGTTACAATCCAAAGAAAATATAGAAAGGAATCCAAGGGATGACATATGAAATATTTTAACAAGTAATGTTTAGGAAGTAATCTCAAAAGTTGAATAAACGTTTCACAATTTCATAAGTTGGCATCCAGAACGATTCAATAGAATAATTATCAATTATATTGGTTTCAATGTGAGTTGGAATTAGTTCATACAAATGGTATATTATTGGTATTTTGGCCAGAAAATATATATTGAAGAATTCTAGTATATAATCAAATTTTCTATGGATACTAGAGATATTTATAAGTATGTTAGTGAAATGGATAGTGACAGTGCTATTATCTTTATCTCATGATTCCTACATTGAGTCCATACTCAATAGGCTTAGAGGTTTTGTTGATGGATTTTAGCTAATAGGTAAGTTCAACCGCATAAAATACTATTGAATGTTTCTAACAATATAAAATTTTTTTCTATAGATTTTTTATAGACCTTCTTTCACATGTAAATAAATGATACTGGATAAAAAGAGACATTGTGGGTTAAACTATTGGGCCTAATAAAAATAAGAGTTACATATCATAGAGAGGTAATTATTTATCCTTATTGGATTCAAGGACCATGCTGTCAAAGGGGTAGAAGTATAAATAACCTTATGAACATCATTACTAAAGGAGATATAGTTCAATGACCTAATTCATGGTCTAAATGGTTTAGAAAGGATTCACGCTTATATTTCTAACAACATAATGTCTGTGGAAAAATCATAACAATTCCAAAAATTATACCCTCGATTCCTAGGGTATATGTTTACAAAGATTTTTTTTCATATGGTATTAATTATATTTTGGATGTGATGTCAAATGGTAAGAAGAAAGGATCATGAATCCATGTGTGATTACTATACATAAAAAATTCATGAATTTGTGTGTTTTCCTATAACTTTATAGGGGGTAGGAAGTAAAGTCTATAAATATGATAATGAAAATGATGGTCGTTCACTAAAAATAAATCTCTAAAAGAATTTTTGATGAAATAAGATTACAAGGGGGTTAAATAAGTGGTCTCCTCAAAATCAAAAAAGTAAGAATTATAAGATATTGAATGCCAACAACAATGAATTATTGGTATTTTCATTCATGTATAGTTGTTTTTTGACAAGGGTTAATCAAGTGGTATAAAGGTAGAGAAAAATAATTCATGATAGTGTTTCTAGTAAATCAATTTGGGAGATTGTTAAGCACCAATGAGAATTGTTGTTTCCATGTGTTGTGAGTCACCTCCATTATGAACACTATCACTTTCATCCATGTTTAGTTGGTGTGATGGATGAATTTTTCTATTGATGTAGTGTGGTGAAGCATGATGAATTTTTTATTCACCATGTCAAAAACAAAAAGAGTGTAACACCTCAAGGTTTTGAAAATAAATATAGAATTCAATTTTATAATCTAACCATTAAACACAACTTTTCCTCTTCTATGCTTTGAATTTTGAAAAATTGTCATCTAGAGTTGCGTTCAATAAGTCATTTGGAGTCTGATGGAACAAACATTATTTTTAGTCAATAGTAAAATACCCTTATGAATAGTAATATGAACCTTATGAATAGTAAATAATGATATTATTTTATTTTCTTATGGTAATAAGATAATGGGATCTTAATTAATTTTTCAATGTCACATAAAACTAATTATTACTCTAAAATTTTTATTTTTCAAATTGACTATGAACATATTTAATAATTAAATTAATAATATTTAGAAAATTGTTTTTGAGAAATGGAATTCACTTTTGAATTCTACACGTCGAAAATTTGTAGGGGTGAATTTTTGAGATTTTTGTGAAATTCTGGAATTTTTTATGAATAGTGAAATATGATAAAATATCGAATATACAAATTGTCAGTTAAATACACTATTTATGACATCACAAGTGATTAAATTCCACTTGGTTCGAACTCACATGCACTTATTACTATTAGGGGTCAATGAAACCACACTATTGGTTGTCTTGAGGGAAATAATAAAATAATGAATTAAATATTCAAAATTTACTCCTATCCTCCACTATAAAAACCCATCACCACTCCCTCTTCTCTTCACTCATATAAGCCTTGAAGATCTTCAATGTTCTTCCCAATTACCCTTCCCTAGTCTCTCCCCACGTCCAAGAAGCTTCTGGTCTCTCCAAAAGACCAAAACCACTTCCCTTAAGGAGTTTTCCAAGGAGGTTATTTCAAGAGGTAAAGCACCCTTATTTTTCATTTGGTTTCATTTCAATTTATCTTCTTTTGATATCCTCTCCTCACCTCATCTGTACAAATGACCATGATAACTCCAGTAACATCTATATACTGTATTTATATCATGTGAATGGAAGAACCGTCATAAATATTCTTACTCCCTCCCTTTTATTTTTATAAACGAAATCGACATCCATGAGGTTCGATTTATAACCTTCGTGGATGATGAAGTTTCATTCTTAAATTTATTCTTTATTACTAGTCATGAAACCATATTAATGGTTGAATCAGACTATAATATATGATTTATAACCTAATTAATATTTAGAAACAAAAATATGTACATATAATTAAGTTATATGACAAAACTAGTTCATAATATTCTAAATACAGCTGAATAATCGAAGGGGTTGTCATCTAATGATTCATCCTCATTCCATGTAACAAAATGATATAAATGACCATTATCAATTCTTTATGTTATTTAATAATATATATCATATAGATTTATAAAAATTCCACATGAATTTTGTTACTTAAAAACAAGTGAACTGAATATAAAAATAAAGGAAACGAACACTCCAGAACGACGAAATTCAATACAATAACTTATCGATAAAGATATAAATGAACGAACCAGAATTATGTTAAACTAAATACATGTCTAATAGGTTCTAAAATAAGTTATTAACAAGTATAATTTCATATTGAAATAGCTTAAGTACAAGAGTGGAACATGTTTGGAGTTAATGTAAGGGGTTTTCCACCCGAACTTCCATTTTCATTCGGGATACTTTAATTGTATAATTACCTCATTGTAATTCTTATGTATTTTCATGTACTCATCATATGTTATGTTTGAGTATCATATATATATTTACAAACCATAATCATTCCTTATTTTATGGGCAGTTACACTTTTTAAAAGGAACTTTCAAAATTGTTTAAAAAACACAAGCCCGATTCAAGGGAATTTCTCAAATTCATACCTATTTTCAAGGGCACTCAATAAACTATTTTTTGAAACCATTATCTTCATAAAATAAATCATTGTATTATGATAATAATATCTTACATAACTTATGGTTTTATAAAAATATTTTTCTAAAAGAACTCTTCTTTTCAAAATAAAAGAGTATTTATCTCCAGAATTGCTTAATGATTTTATAAGAGTGTTTTTATCTAATTCAAAACACTTGTTGATTCCATGGTATTATTGGGTTTAATAATTTATGAAGTCATATACCATATTTGATTTAGTTTTTTATGACTAACTCTATTTTGGATGATCTATCCTAAAACCATTCACCATAATATTCCAAATGGTTAGTGTTTAATGTTTAATGATTGGGGAAGGATAGTTACATTTCATATGATAGTTTCGATATGAATTTATTTGTTATTTATGTTTATCCCCACTAATATGAGGAATGAATTGGACTTATTATGTGATGGGTGGTCCCTCTATAGCCCCTCGATGCATCAGTAGGTCTCATGAGAAAACTAGACGTGGAATTGGCCGAGGCCTTTCCCAATGTAATATGGATTTTGGATGAGGCCTTAATCACTAGATGTCTTGGCCGAGGCCATGAAAAAATGTTTCAAAAAGTCTGTCATATGCACATCCCTCATTATGGAGCTATTAGTTGAATGTTCATGTGGTTATTTGACTAGTATAATACCCATGATTATGTTTTTTTATGGAATTTTTTACTCATCTCATATTCCGGCCATAATGTGTTCAAGTTTATTATTAGAGGCATGTGTTTTCAATTACTCACCATGTCTAATGTTTATATTATCTTCCATTGTATTACTTACTCTTACTGATCATTTGAGCTCACCCCTTTCTTTTGATTCATTTTCTCATGACATGAAGAAGTAATTTATGAATGATTTGCAAGCATAATCTAGGAGACGTGATGACTCTTGTGGAATAAATTAGTGTTGTTTTTCCATTCCATATATAAAGTTGAATTTATGTATGTATCTTGTTTCCAATAATACTAAACTACTTGGTCCTTCGGGATTTTTATTCCTTGTATGTATGCCAACGAAATCAAAAAAGGCACCGACTCTGGGCAACTGGGATCAGGTCCTTACAATTGGTATTAGAGGAAGTTTAGTAGAAAATTTGGAAACTGGATTTAGAAAACATTGAATTAGGGAAGAGTCCGTAAGTTAGTCTTTGAGGAAATACATACAATAACATCCTGATATTTTGGTAAGGAATAGATTATGTGGATCTTTTAACCAATACATCTCTATCTGGATATGAGTAGGTAGAGGCGGCTCTGGAACAGATGTATCTAGGGGTAAAACTCGAAAACACCTCTTTGAGATTGACTCGAACTGGAACTGGTGCACAAAAATGGGCCTTACTGCACTCTGGGTTACGACACTCCCAGGAGATATGTTTAGGATTATTAACATTTTTTTACAGGCCATTATGAAGGATTGAAATGTAAAATATTCCTCAAAGAAACCATTTTTTTGAATATGGGAATAACCATGCATAAGATCTCAATTTTTCTGAGTATTTTTAAGTTAAGATTATACATTATGATTTATAACCTAATATAGTGTATGCCATTATCTAGATATGGCACCTAGTGGACGGAATGGAAATCGCACAAATGCATGTGTCCCCTGTAGGGATTTTCCTCCGATGCAAGATAATGATGTTGGCTCTGGTGCTGTGACTAGTGTTGAGAAACTCATAACTATACTGGGACAACTTATATAAATAATAACCTTACCTGTATGGAGCATCCAGATCCACCATGTGGAGGAGACATTCTAGATCATTTTATGCGACAACAACCTCCATCATTCAACGGGACTACAAACCCATTTTTATCAGAGCAGTGGATATCTGCCCTTGAGAAGATATTTCTCGCTTGGGGATGTAATGAAAGAGAGAAGGTTGTAATAGTTGTATATCATCTACTAGGAGATGCAGATAAGTGGTGGTCATTACTCTAAAACAAAAAGGAGGAGTAAGAGATAGAAGAGATTAAATAGTGGGAATTTAAGGAAATATTCTTAGAAAAATATTTCCCTCGTGAGCAGCGAGCTGAAATGGAGAGACAATTCTTGAATATGAGGTAGAAGAAAGATGATAATGTTACATGGTACAAATCTAACTTCACAAGATTAGCATGTCATGCTGTAGACTACATAAGAAATCCAAGGAGCAAAATTAATTGATTCTTTGATGGCCTAAATCCATTCCTCTGGAGGGTACTAGTCTCCTAATGTTTTTCATCATATAAGGATATAGTTTCATGTAACATCATGATAGAAAAAGAATTCTCTAAGTCTTATGACTTTAAGGGAAAGCAAAAAAAGAAGAGGGATACTGAAAACCTAGGGAAAGGAAATAAGGAAACAGGGAAGAAGGGAAGAGTTGAATTTACACCATGTGACAATTGTGGAAAGAAGCACCCTGGAGCATTCTTAAAAGGAAAATGAGTATGCTACAAATGTGGTCAGAAAGGTCATCTTGCTGGTGATTGCAAAGGGAAGAAGGAAGCCAATGATGTTTAGTGCTATAGTTGTCGGGAGATGGGACACTATGATAATTATTGTCCAAAATGTCAAGGAAATATGCAAAAGAAAAGGCCAAGGGGTAAGGGACAAGCTTATGAAATCACAACTGCAGAGGTTGAAGTTTCTAATGATGTGGTGGTAGGTACTTTAATTGTTTCCTCAAGTTTATCCAATGATTTATTTTATTCTGGATCATCGTATTGTTTCATATCTTCCCTGTTTGCTAGGAAAATTAGATATTTTCCAATTTGATTTAACAAGGGAGTTGTCAGTCAAAAATCTTAAGGGAAGTATCATTATTACAAAGTTTTTTGAATCAGTTCCCATTAGGGCATATAAATGTTCTTTATCTGCTAATCTCATCGTCATAACCAAGATTAAATTTGATATAATACTCAGTATGGATTAGATTTCATACCATGATGAAAAAATTTAGTGTAAGAAGAAGGAGGTTACTATTTTTGATGACAATGATAAAGAACACCTTATCTTTAGAGTAGAATCATCACCACCTAATTCTTATCTAGTTCCACCCCCAGTAGCTCAACTAAATTCAATTATTGGGGATGAATAAAATGAAATAACTATGGGTGAGGAAAGGAATGTTGAAATTGAGGTTGTACCTACTATTAGAGAATATGATGATGTGTTTCTAGAATATTTACATGGACATCCTCCAGAACAAGAAATTGAGTTTTTCATTGATTTAATTCCTGGTTCAAGGCCCATATCGAATACCCCTTATAGAATGGCCATTGTAGAATTAGTGTACCTAATGATAAAACTAGAGTAATTAAGTAATAAGGGATTTATTTTCCCTAGTGTTTTTCCATGGGGATCCCCTATCCTTTTTGTTAAGAATAAAGATGGATCTATGAGGGTATGTATCGACTACATAGAGATCAATGCTGTAAAAATAAAGAACAAGTATCCCCTTCCTTGCATTGATGATTTATTTGACAAAATGCATGGAGCTTAATAATTTTAAAAGATTGAACTTTGATATGGATATCATCAGTTGTGTGTGAAGAAGGAAGACATTCTGAAAACAACATTTCGAACCAGGTATGGGCATTACGAGTTTACAGTGATGCCTTTTGGATTGACTAATGAACCCTCTGTCTTCATGGATCTAACGAACATATTTTTCAATGAATATCTTGATGATTTTGTAGTGGTATTTATTGATGGTATCTAGTTATACTCCTAAATCTATGAAGATCATGAAAATCACTTGTGCATTATCCTGAAGACTCTTAGAAGACATGAATTATATAGGAAGTCCAGCAAGTGTGAATTCGGGATTCAGGAGATTTCTTTTCTTGGCCATATTGTCTCTAGGGATGGAATCCTATTAGATCATGGAAAGAGAAAGGCAACCCAATATTGGGCCACACCAACAAGCATAACCGAGGTACGCAGTTTTATTGGCTTAGGATGCTATTATCGATGTTTCGTGCAGAATTTTGCCCGACTGGATAACCCGCTAACAAAGCATACACGTAAAGGGGTTAAATTCGTTTGGACAAAATATTGTGAAGAATTTTTCTAATAACTAAATAGAATATTAGTCAATACTCGTATATTTACTCTACCATCGGGGAATGACGAGTTTGTTATTTATAGTGATGCTTCAAATAAAGGACTTGGTTGTGTCCTTATGCAAAATGATAGGGTTATTGCTCATGCATCACGACAACTAAAAATTCATGAGAAAAACTATCATACTCATGACCTTGAATTAGCTGCTATAATCTTTTCTTTGAAGATATAGAGACATTATTTCTATGGAGAAAAATGTGAAATTTATACTAATCAGAAGAGTTTGAAGTATATTTTCTCACAGAAAGAACTCAACATGAGGCAAAGGAGATTGCTTGAACTACTCAAGGATTATGATTTCACGATACAGTATCACCCGGGGAAGGTAAATAAGGTGGCAGATGCCTTGAGTAGAAATGATCATGGAGTTTTGAACAACATGAGAGTTGAAAGGGATCCTATTTTTGTGGATATATTAAATATGGATGTGGGAATAACCATGGAAGGTGAAACATCAATTCTTTTTCAAATGGTTTCCAAACCATATTTACAATAAAGGATAAAAAGTTCTAAGGCTGATGATGAGGAGTTTCAAAATAAGATTAAAGCTGTGAATGAAGGGATATTGAGTGACTTCATATATGAAGATGGAATTTTGAAATTTGGGAAGAGACTTTGTGTTCCTGATATACCTGAACTAAAAAGGAAATTGTTATATGATGATCATAGCTCAAATTTCTCTATACACAAGGGTATCACAAAGATGTATAGAGATCTAAAGGAACATTTTATGTGGGAAAACATGAAGAGAGAGATTGATGATTACATGTCGAGATGTTTAGTTTGTAAACATGTGAATGCAGGAATACAACATCCTGGTGGAGTCATACAACCCCTTCCTATACCTATGTGGAAATGGGATGATATTACAATGGAATTTTTCATGGGGCTAAAAAAGAATCCCAAAAGGAATGATACAATATGGGTCATTATTGATCTTCTTAGAAAATATGAACATTTTCTTGCTATAAAGGATGATTTACCACTTGAACGTTTAATAAGAATTTATATTAATGAAGTTATAATACTTTATGGTGTACCCTCATAAAATGTTTCTGATCATGATCCCCGTTTTACATCAAGATTCTGGAAGAGTCTTCAGAAGTCCCTAGATACAAATCTTCATTTGAGCACTGCCTACCACCCACAAACTAATGGACAGTCAGAACAGACTATTAAAAATTGGAAGACATATTGAGGTGTTGTTCACTTGACTTTCAAGGCATGTGGGATCATTATTTAACTATCGTGGAATTTTCCTACAATAATAGCTTCCATTCAAGTATTCAGATGGCACCCTATAAAGCATTATATGGGTGGAGATGTCATACACCAACTTGCTGAGATGATGTTGGTGAAAGAAATCTCACGGGCCTAGAACTTATTGAAGAAACAATGGAAAAGGTGAAGATTATCCAGAACCATATCAAAATAGCTCAAAGTAGGCAAAAGAGCTATTCTGAAAACAGAAGGAAGGATTTGGAATTTCAAGAATGTGATCACATTTTCTTAAAGGTACCTCTGTGGAAGGGTATTATACGATTCGGTTAGAAGGGAAAATTAAGTCCCAGGTACATTAGACCTTTTGAAACTCTGGACTGAATTTGAGCCGTATCTTACCATTTGGTATTGCTGCCAGGTCTCTCCAAGGTTCACAATGTGTTCCACCTATCAATGTTAAGAAAGTACATGCCAGACCCAACACATGTACTCACTTATGAAGAAGTGGAAATTGAGATCGATCTATCTTACTATGAAGAGCCTATCAAGATTCTTGATACTAGAGAACAAGTATTGAGAAATCGGATGACTCGTCTGGTGAAGGTTCTCTAGAGGAACCCTAATATGGAGGAAGCAACATGGGAGCTTGAGGAGCTTTTGTTAAAGACATACCCGAATCTTTTTAGGTAATATTTTGTGAATTTCGAGGATGAATTTTTTGTAAGGAGGGGAGAATGTAACACCCCATGTTTTTAAAAATAAATATAGAACAAAATTTTATAATCTAACCATTAAACACAACTTTGCCTCTTCTATACTTTGAATTTCGAAAAATGGTCATCTAGAGTTGCGTTCAATAAGTCATTTGGAGTCTGATAGAACAAAATTGATTTTTGGAGAATAGTAACATACCCTTATGGATATTAATATTAATATTAATATCACTCTTATGAATAGTAAATAATGATATTATATTATTTTCTTAAGGTAATAAGATAATGGGATTTTAATTGATTTTTCAATGTCACATAAAACTAATTATACATCTAAGATTATTACTTTTCAAATTGACTATGACCTTATTTAAAAATTAAATTAATAATATTTAGAAACTTATTTTTGAAAAATGGATTTCACTTTTTAAATATACATGTTGAAAATTAGTAGGGGTATATTTTTGGGATTTTTCTGAAATTCTTGAATTTTTGATGAATAGTGAAAGATGATAAAATACCGTATATACAAATTATCAGTTAATTACACTATTTATGACATCACAAGAGATTCAAGGCCACTTTGTTAAAACTAAATGCACTTATTAATATTAGGGGTCACATGAAATCACACTATTGGTTGTCCTGAGGGAAATCATAAAATAATGAATTAAATATTTAATATGTACTCCTCTCCTCCACTATAAAATCCCCTCACCACTCCCTCTTCTCTTCACTATTCTAAGCCTTTAAGATCCTCAAAGTTCTTCCCAATTACCCTTATCTAGTCTCTCCCCACGTCCAAGAAGCTTCTAGTATTCCCAAAAGACCAAAACCCCCTTCACTTAAGGTGTTTTACAGGGAGGTTATTTCAAGAGGTAAAGCACCCTTCCTTTTCATTTGGTTTCATTTCAATTTATCTTCTTTTGCTATCCTCTCCACACCTCATCTATCCAAATGAACATGATAAATCCAGTAACATCTATATACTGAATTTATATTATGTGATTGGAAGAACCATCATAAATATTCTTACTCCCTCCCCCCCTTAATTTTTATAAATGAAATCGACGTCCATGAGGTTCCGATTTATAACCTTCATGGATGATGAAGTTTTGTTCTTCAATTTATTCATCATTACTGGTCATGAAACCATATTCATGATTGAACCAAACTATAATATATGTTTTATAACCTAATTAATATTTCGGAACCAAAATATGTACATATAATAATGTTATATGACAAAACTAGTTCATAATATTCCAAATACCACAGAATAATCGAAGTGGTTGTCATCTATTGATTCATCCTCATTCCATGTAACCAAATGACAAAAATGAAAATTATAAAATATTTATGTTAATTAATAATATATATCCTGGATATTTATAACCATTCCACATGAACTTCATTACTTAAAAACAAGTGAATCGAATATGAAAATAAAGGAAACAAATACTCCAGAACGACAAAATTCAATACAATAACTTATCAATAAAGTCATAAATGAACTAACAAGAATTATGGTAAACTAAATACATGTCTAATAGGTTCTAAATTAAGTTATTAACAATTATAATTTAATATTACCTGAGCATAAGAACAAGAGTGGAACACGTTTGGAGTTAAGGTAAGAGGTTTTCCACCCGAACTTCCATTTTCGTTCGGTATACTTTCATTGTCTAATTACCTCGATGTAATTATTTTGTATTGTTATGTATTAATAATATTTTCTCTGTGAGTATCATATATATGTTTACAACCCATAATAATTCATTATTTTATGGGTAGTTACACATTATAAAACGAACTTTCAAAATTGTTTCAAAAATACAAGCTCGATTCAAGGGAATTTCTCAAATTCTTAACTATTTTCAAAGGCACTCTATAATCTATTTTTGAAAAACATGATCTTAATAAAATCAATAATTTTATTATGAAAATACTATCTTACTTCACTTATGGTTTTATACAAAGATTTTTCTAAAAGAAATCTTCTTTTCAAATTAAAAGAGTATTTATCTTCAGAATTGCTTAATGATTTTATAAGATTGTTTTCATATAATTCAACACACTTGTTGATTCCATGGTATTATTGGGTTTAATAATTTATGAAGTCATCTACCATATTTGATTTAATGGTGTATGACTAACTCTATTGTTTATTATCTATCCTAAAACCATTCACCATATTATTCTAAATGGTTAGAGTTTTATGTTTAATGATTGGGGAAAGATAGTTATATTTCATATGATAGATTCAATATGAATGTATTTGTTGTTTATGTTTATCCCCACTCATATGAGGAATGTATTGGAATTATTATGTGATGTGTGGGTCCCACTATAGCCCCTCGATGCATCGGTAGGTCTCATGAGACAACTAGACGTGGAATTGTCCAAGGCCTTTTCCAATGTGATATAGATTTTGGCCAATGCCTTAATCACTATAAGTCTTTGCTGAGGCCATGAAAAAATGGTTCAAAATGTATGGAATACTCACTTCCCTCATTATGGAGCTATTAGTTGAATGTTAATGTGGTTATTCGACTAGTACAATACCAATGAATATGTTTTTTATGGAATTATTTAATCATCTCATATTCCTGCCATAGTGTGTTCCAGTTTATTATTAAAGGCATGTGTTTTAAATTATTCACCATGTCTAATGTTTATATTATCTTCTACTATATTTCTTACTCTTACTGAGGTTTTGAGCTCACCCCTTTCTTATGTTTCATTTTCTCAGGACATGAAGAAGTAATTTATGAATGACTTGCAAGCATAATCTAGGAGATGTGATGACTCTAGTGAAATAAATTAGTGTTGTTTTTTCCTTCCCATATGTAATGTCGAAATTATGTATGTATATTTTTTCCAATAATACTAAACTACTTGGTACTTCATGATTCATATTCCTTGTATGTATTCCCACGAAATCAAATAAGGCACCAACTCCGGGCAACTAGGGTCGGGTCCTTACAGTTGGTATTAGAGGAAGTTTAATAGAAAATTTGGAAACTAGATTTAGAAAATGTAGAATTAGGGAAGAGTCCCTAAGTTACTGTTTGTGGAAATACATACAATAACATCCTGATGTTTTGGTAAGGAATAGATTATGTGGATCTTTCAAGAAATACATCCCTGTCTGGATACGAGCCGGTAGAGGCGGCTCTGGCATAGATGTATCTAGGGGTAAAACCCGAAAACACTGCTTTGAGCTACACTTGAATGGGAACTGGTGCATGACAATGGGCCTTGCTGCACTCTTGGTTACGACACTCCTAGTGGATATGCTTAGGATAATTCACATTTTTTTACAAGACATTATGAAGGATTGAAATGTAAAATATTTCTCAAAGAAACCATTTTTGTAAATATGGGAATAGACATGCGTAGGATCTCAATTTTTCTGAGTACTTTTATGTTAATATTATACATTATGATTCATAACCAAATATAGTGTATGCCATTATCAAGATATGGAGCCTAGTGGACTGAATGGAAATCGCATGAATCCACGTGTCCCCTGTAGGGATTTTCCTCTGATGCAAGATAATGATGTTGGCACTGGTGTGGTGACTAGTGCTGAGAAACCCATAACTGTACTGGGAAATATTTCTCAGGTTATGAATAATAAACTTACCCATATGGAGCATCTATATCCACCATGTGGAGGAGCCATGCTAGATCACTTTATGCGACAATAGCCTACATCATTCAACAGGACTACAAACCCATTTGTAGCAGAGCAGTGGATATGTTCCCTTGAGAAGATATTTATCGATTTGGGATATAATGAAAGAGAGAAGGTTGTCATGAATGTATATTGTCTATCAGGAGATGCAGATCAGTGGTGGTAATTTATCCAAAAAACAAAGGAGGAGTAAGAGATAGAAGAGATGGAATAGAGGGAATTTAAGGAAATCTCCTTAGAAAAATATTTTCCTCGTGACTAGGGAGCAGATATGGAGAGCCATTTCTTGAATCTGAGGCAGAAGAAAGATGAGAATTTTGCAAGGTATGAAGCTAACATCACAAGATTAGCGAGTCATGTTGTAGACTACATAAGAAATCCAAGGAGCAAAATTGATTGATTCTTTGATGGCCTAAATAAATTCCTCCGGCGGGCACTGGTCTCCCAATGTTTTTCATCATATAAGGTTATAGTATCATGTGACATCAAGACAGAAAAATAATTCTCTAAGTCTTATGACTTTAAGGGAAAGCAAGAAAAGAAGAGGGATACTAAAAACCATGGGAAAGGAAATAAGGAAACGGGGAAGAAGGGAAGAGTTTAATTTCCACTATGTGACAATTGTGGAAAGAAACACCCTGGTGCATTCTTAAAAGGAAAATGAGTATGCTACAAATGTGGTCAGAAAGGCTATCTTTCTATTGATTCCAAAGGGAAAAAGGAATCCAATGATGTTCAATGCTATAATTGTTGGGAGATTGGACACTATGCTAATGATTGTCCAAAATTTCAACGAAATATGCAACAAAAAAGGCCAAGGGGTGAGGGAAAATCTTATGCAATAATAACTGCATAGGTTTATGTTCCTAATCATAAGGAGGCAGGTACTTTAATTGTTTCCTCAATCTTATCCAATGCTTTATTATATTTTGGATCATCGCATTGTTTCATATCTTCCCCGTTTGCTAAGAAAATTAGATATTTCCAATTTTATTTAACAAGGGAGTTGTTAGTCAAAACTCTTAAGGGAAGTATCATTGCTACAAAGTTCTGTGAATCAGTTCCCATTAGGGCATATAAATGTTCTTTATCTGATGATCTCATCATCATACCCATGATTAAATTTGATATAATCCTTGGTATGGATTGTCTTTCAGACCATGATGCAACGATTTATTGTAAGGAGAAGGAGGTTAAAATTTTAATGACGATGATAAAGAAGACCTTATATTTAGAGCAGAATCATCACCACCTGATTCTTATCTAGATCCTCCCCTAGTAGCTCAACTAAATTCAATTATTATGGAAGAACAGAATGAAATAACTGTGGGTGAGGAAAGGAATGTTTAAATAGAGGATGTACCTACTGTGAGAGAATATGTTTATGTGTTTCCAGATGATTTACCTTGACATCCTCCAAAACAAGAAATTCAGTTTTCTATTGATTTAATTCCTGGTTCAAGGCCCATATCAAAGTCACCTTCTAGAATGGCCACTGTGGAATTAGTGAAAATAACGAAACAACTAGAGTAATTGATTAATAAGGGATTTATTCTCCCTAGTGTTTATCTATGGGGAGCCCTTGTCCTTTTTGTTAAGAAGAAAGATGGATCTATGAGGTTATGTATCGACTACTGGGAGATCAATGCTATAACAATAAAGAACAAGTATCCCCTACCTCGCATTGATGATTTATTTGACGAACTGTATAGATCTTAAAACATTTCAATGATTGACTTTCGATCTAGATATCATCAGTTGTGTGTGAAGAATAAATAAATTCCAAAAACATCATTTCAAACCAGGTACAGGTATTACGAGTTTACAGGGATTCCTTTTAGATTGACTAATGAACCCTTTGTCTTCATGGATCTAATAAACATAGTTTTCAAGGAATATATCTATTGGTTTTTAGTAGTATTTATTGATGATATCTTGGTATACTCCAAAAGCTACGAAGATCATGAAAATCACATGTGCATTATCATGAAGACTCTTAGAATACATGAATTATATGGTATGTTTAGCAAGTGTGAATTCTGGATTCCGGAGATTTCTTTTCTTTTCCATATTGTCTCTAAATATGGAATCCTAGTAGATCTTGGGAAGAGAAAGGAAATCTAAGATTGGCCCACACCAATAAACATAACTGAGGTACGCAGTTTTATTGTCTTAACAGGTTATTATCGGCGTTTCATGCAGAATTTTGCCCGACTAGCTAACCTGCTAAAAAAGCTCACACGTAAAGGGGTTAAATTTGTTTGGAAAAAATATTGTGAAGAATGTTTTTAAGAACTAATGAGAATATTAGTCAATTCTCGTATACTGACTCTACCATCGGGGAATGATGGGTTTGTTATTTATAGTGATGCTTCCAAGAAAGGACTTGGTTGTGTCCTTATGCAAAATGATAGGGTTATTGCTTATGCATCACGACCACTAAAAATTCATGATCAAAACAATCCTACTCATTATTTTGAGTTAGCTACTATAATCTTTTCTTTGAAGATATAGAGACATTATCTCTATGGTGAAAAATGTGATATTTTTACTGATCAAAAGATTTTGAAGTATATTTTCTCAAATAAAGAACTCAACATGAGGAAAAGTAAATGTCTTGAACTACTCAAGGATTATGATTTCACGATACAGTATCACCAGGGGAAGGTAAATAAGGTGGGATATGCCTTGAGCAGAAATGATCATGGAGTTTTGAACTAGATGAGAGTTGAAAGGGATCCTATTTTTGTGGATATATTAAAGATGGATGTGGGAATAACCATGGAAGGTGAAACATCAATTATTTTTCAAATGGTTTCCAAACCATCTTTACTAGAAAGGATAAAAAGTTCTAAGGATGATGATGAGGAGTTTCAAAAGAAGATTAAAGCTGTGAATGAAGGGAGATTGAGTGACATAGTATATGAAGATGAGATTTTGAAATTTGGGAAGAGACGTTGTGTTCCTGATATACCTGATCTAAAAAGTGAATTCTTGGATGATGCTCATAGCTTAAATTTCTCAATACACATGGGTAGCACTAAGATGTATAGAGATCTAAAGGAACATTTTTGGTGGCAAAACATGAAGAAAGAGATTTCTGATTACGTTTTGAGATGTTTAGTTTGTCAACAGGTGAAGGTAGGAAGACAACATCTTGGTCGAGTAAATCAAACCCTTCCTATACCTATGTAGAAATGGGATGATACTACGATGGACTTTGTCATGGGGCTACCAAAGACTCCAAGAAAGAATGATACGATATGGGTTTTTTTGATCGTCTTACAAAATCTTCACATTTTCTTGCTATAAGGGAAGATTTACCACTTGAAAGTTTTTCTAGAATATATATTAATGAAGTTATTAGACTTCATGGTGTAACCTCATCAATTGTTTCTGATCGTGATCCTCGTTTTACATCACGATTTTGGAAGAGTCATCAAAAGGCCCTAGATACTGTTCTTCGTTTGAGCAATGCCTACCACCCACAAACTAATGTACAATCAGAACGAACTATTCAAAAATTGGAAGACACATTTTGGTCTTGTTCACTTGAATTTCAAGGCATGTGGATCAGTATTTACTTATCGTTAAATTTCCCTACAACAATAGCTTACATTCAAGTATTCAGATGGCACCCTATGAAGCATTATATGGGAGATGTCGTACACCAACTTGTTGGCATGATGTTGGTGAAAGAAAGCTCATGGGCCCAGAATATGTTGAAGAAACAATGGAAAAGGTGAAGACTATCCAGAACCATATCAAAATAGCTCAAAGTAGGAAAAAGAGCTATGCTCATAACAGAAGGAAGAATTTGGAATTTCAAGAAGGTGATCACGTTTTCTTAAAGGTATCTCCATGGAAGGGTATTATACAATTCGGTAAGAAGGGAAAATTAAGTCCCTGGTACATCAGACCTTTTAGAATTCTGGACAGAATTGGAGATGTACCTTGCCATTTGGTAATGTCGCCAAGTCTCTCCAAGGTTCACAATGTGTTCCACATGTCAATGTTATGAAAGTACATGCAAGATCCAACACATGTACTCACTTATGAAGAAGTAAAACTTGAGCCCGATCTATCTTATTGTGAAGAGACTATCAAGATTCTTGATACTAGAGAACAAGTATTGAGAAATTAGATGACTCATCTGGTGAAGGTTCTATGGAGGAACCATAAGATGGAGGAAGCAACATGGGAGCCTGAGGGTCATATGTTAAAGACATACCCGAATCATTTTAGGTAATATTTTGTGAATTTTGAGGACGAAATTTTTGTATGGAGGTGAGAATATAACACCCCAAGGTTTTGAAAATAAATATAGAATTCAATTTTATAATCTAACCATTAAACACAACTTTGCCTCTTCTATGCTTTGAATTTCTAAAAATGGTCATCTAGAGTTGCCTTCAGTAAGTCATTTGGAGTCTGATAGAACAAACTTGATTTTTGGTGAATAGTAACATACCCTTATGAATAGTAATATGAATAGTAATATGACCCTTATGAATAGTAAATAATGCTATTATATTATTTTCTTAAAGTAATAAGATAATGTGATCTTAATTAATTTTTCAGTGTCACATTAAACTATTTATACCTCAAAGATTGTTATTTTTCGAACTGACTATGACCTTATTTAAAAATTAAATTAATAATATTTAGAAAATTATTTTTGAAAAATGTATTTCTCTTTTGAATTCTATATATTGAAAATGGTAGGGGTGAATTTTTGGGATTTTTCTAAAATTCTTGAATTTTTGATGAATAGTGAAATATGATAAAATACCGTATATACAAATTATCAGTTAAATACACTATTTATGACATTAAAAGCGATGCAAGGCCACCTGGTTCGAACTCAAATGCACTTATTACTATTAGGGGTCACATGAAACCACACTATTGGTTGTCTTGAGGGAAATAATAAAATAATGAATTAAATATTCAAAATTTACTCCTCTCCTCCACTATAAAAACCTCTCACCACTCCCTCTTCTCTTCACTCTTCTAAGCCTTAAATCACCTCAATGTTCTTCTCAATTACCCTTACCTAGTCTCTACCCACGTCCAATAAGCATCGGGTCTTCCAAAAAGACCAAAACCCCTTCCCTTAATGAGTTTTTCAGGGAGGTTATTTCAAGAGGTAAAGCACCCTTCTTTTTCATTTGGTTTCATTTCAATTTATCTTCTTTTGCTATCCTCTCCTCACCTAATCTATATAAGTTCCCATGATAACTTCAGTAACATCTATATAATGGATTTATATTTTGTGAGTGTAATAACCATCATAAATACTCTTACTCCCTCCCTTTTATTTTTATAAACGAAATCGACGTCCATGAGGTTCCGATTTATAACCTTCGTGGACGACGAAGTTTCGTTCACCAATTTATTCTTCATTAATGGTCATGAAACCATATTCATGGTTGAACCAGACTATAATATATGTTTTATAACCTAATTAATATTCAGGAACCAAAATATGTACATATAATTTTGTTATATGACAAAACTAGTTCATAATATTCCAAATACCGCTGAATAATCGAAGTGGTCGTCATCTAATGATTCATCCTCATTCCATGTAACCAAATGATAGAAATGACCTTTATAAATTCTTTATTTTAATTTATAATATATATCCTGGAGATTTATAACCATTCCATATGAACTTCATCACTTAAAAATAGGTGATCCGAATATGAAAATAAAGGAAACGAACAATCCAGAATGACAAAATTCAATACAATAACTTATCTATAAATACATAAATAAACTAACCAGAATTATTGTAAACTAAGTAAATATATAATATTTTCTCAAATAAGTTATTAAAAAGTATAATTTCATATTCTAGGATCTTAATAACAAGAGCCGAACACGTTTGGAGTTAAGGTAAGGGGTTTCCACCCGAAATTCCATTTTCGTTCGGTATACTTTCATTGTCTAATTACCTCGATGTAATTATTTTGTATTATTATGTATTCATCATATGTTTTTTGTGAGTATAATATATATTTTTACAAACCATAATCTTTATTTTATGGTTAGTTACACGTTTTAAAAGTAACTTTCAAAATTGTTTCAAAAATACAAGCCCGATTCAAGGGAATATCTCACATTCTTACGTATTTTCAAGGGCACTATATAATCTATTTTTGGAAACCATTATCTTTATAAAACCACTCATTTTATTATGAAAATACTATCTTACTTCACTTATGTTTTTATACAATGATTTTTCCAAAAGAACACTTTTTTTCAAAATAAAAGAGTATTTATCTCCAGAATTGCCTAATGATTTTATAAGAGTGTTTTCATTCAATTAAACACTCTTGTTGATTACATGGTTTTATTGGGTTTAATCATTTATGAAGTCATATACCATATTTTATTTAATGGTTTATTACTAACTCTATTGTGGATTATCTATCCTAAAACCATTCACCATATTATTCCGAATGGTTAGTGTTTTATATTTAATTATTGGGGAATGATAGTTACATCTCCTATGATAGTTTTAATATGAATGTATATGTTGTTTATTTTTATCCCCATTCATATGAGGAATTCATTGGAATTATTATGTTAAGGTTGGGCTCTGCTATATCCCCTCTATACATCAGTAGGTATCATGAGACAACTAGACGTGGAATTGGCCGAGGCCTTTCCCAATGTGATATGGATGTTGGATGAGGCCTTAATCACTAGACGTCTTGGACGAGGCCATGAAAAAATGTTTCATAATGTCCAACATATTCACTTACCTAATTATGGAGCTATTTGTTGAAATTTAATGTGGTTATTTGACTAGTAGAATACCCATGATTATGTTTTTTTTACGGCATTATTTACCCAGCTCATATTCCTCCATAATGTGTTCAAGTTTATTATTAAAGGCATGTGTTTTCAATTATTCACCATCCCTAATTTATATATTATCTTCCATTATATTGCTTACTCTTACTGATCGTTTGAGCTCACCCCTTTCTTATGTTTCATTTTCTCAGGACATGAAGAAGTAATTTATGAATGACTTGCAAGCATAATCTAGGAGATGTGATGACTCTAGTGGAATAAATTAGTGTTGTTTTCCCTTTACATATGTAAAGTTGAAATTGTGTATGTATCTTGTTTCCAATAATACTAAACTACATAGTCCTTCAGGATTCGTATTCCTTGTATGTATTCCAATGAAATCAAATATGGCACTAACTCCGGGCAACAGGGGTAGGGTCCTTACAATGAGACAGTGAAGTTATAGATATAGTGAAGGTGGTGGGGTGAATGGAATAATGTGTGAGATCAATATTTCGATCATGATAATACTAAGAGATGGGATTTTGTTATTGAATAAAGAAGAGAACCTAGAAAGGGATGCGTCATTTAAAGGTTAGTTGTGGAAGTTTCAAGGATTATGTATGTGAACAAATATTCACGAAATTGGTATGCATTCTCTAGAAATGATAAAAAAAATTATTTATATAATGTGGTAGAATTTAAAATTGTATTCATTAATTTTAGTGTCCAACATTTGGGGGAGGGGAAATTTTTTTTGAAAGTTGCAATTCCTAAGATGGATCATAAAATTATAGAAAATGCATGAGATTCAGGAATGTTTCATGTTTATAAATTTTTGTGTCACCAATATTTGGAGATTCAGGAAAGAATATATCACAAAATATGGATTTTTCATGATGGAAATAGAATAATATATTTCATTATGATAAGTTTGATGAATGGAAATTTTTCTAGATGTTTTGTGATGGCTGAGAGTTTTGTGAATAGTTACGAAGAGTTTTGTGAAAAAAAATTAGCGAGAGATAATGTTTTTGATAAGGGGTTAAATATCTATAAATAGGTTGTTACCCCTCTCATTTGAAGTAGCTAAATGAGTTGAATATCAAAAATATATGTATCATTGAATGTGATTTATGAAGATTTATCTTATGTAAAGGATTCATATAAATATTTGTTTTTCAAAGAAACGATTTGTGTCAAAATAACTAATGGTTTTTTGAATATTTATAAATATTTGAAAATATTTATGATTTTCATGAAGGACTATGTGTTTATCAAATGTAGACGGTTTTGCGAATAGGAAGAATATTTCCCGAATGTGGAGAGAAGGTTTCGTGAAAGGGTTATGTTTTGTGACGTATAATGTTATTAAAACATCAAGAATATCTTTACAAAGGATCTTTATATTCCTTGAATAATAGTTCATTAGGTAATGTGAATATTTCACAATAGTGATATTCAAAACTATTTTGAGAAAGAGTTTAATGAATTTTAATGGGAACTAATGAATTAATCATCTATCAAAAAGTTAATACATTTATTATCCTTTGAGAAAAAAATAATTTCTTTCAAGATCACTGATTATAGGGAGATATCCTTTGGTGGTAGTTATCCAAAACCTAATACCTTTATAGGTATTTATCAATTTTTGGATTGACCATTGCTAAATCATTGTATCCAAAATATGATTAAATATTAGTGTAATTTGGTACATCAACAAAACATCAGTGTGTCCACCAATGTTATACCCAAGTGTATGTGAACCAACTAAAATTCTTTGTCCTTATGTTCTTTATTAGATTATATTTTTTAATATGAAAATATTTTCATCTATATTGATTGATCATCGATGGTATCAAAATAATAATAATATAAGAGAAACATTTAATTAAATAATTACATAACATGTGAACACAAGAGCGACCCTACTAATAAGTGTGTTTAGGATAAATTAGAATAGTGAGAGATAAAAACATATGTGGGGAAACATGAATGGTAATCCTACCCTAATTCACCCCCCTTTCAAGGAATCTCTCACTGTAGTCTCCTATGGGTCTATCAATTTATATCAATGGAAAAGATTTTTATTGTTGAATTTCTTTTGTACTAAATTAATCTAATCAGTTTTTGAAGTTGAAATTATTTTTTACCATAATATAGGGGAATGATAAATAATTTTAAGAAGATGCGAGACTCTAAAGGAATTCCATATAGTGGAATTTATTTTTGAGAAATGTGTGATCAAACTAGAGTATCATGGGGATCAAAAATAGAAGGTATGGATAAATCTTCTTGTCTATATACTTGTTCATATAATTATTTTGTAGGACAATTTGAGGATCTTAATATTCCAAGTGACTTTGTAAATATTTATTATGATTATAATTTAATATATTCAATGGTGGAAGTTGTTATCATTTCTGGGGGGGGCTTTTTCATGTGTTTAAGGAGGACAACATGAACCTAAATAGATGAAGGAATCTATAGAGATCCATATTTAAGTGATAAAGATTAAGGTTAACAGACTAACAATAATCAATTCACGAATAATTTATTTAGACACACAAATGATGGTGAAGAATGTTACCTAGAATAAGGAATTGAGGGAGATTTCTTCTTAATTGAAGGAGTGTAAAAGTGGTTTGAAAGACAACAACATTGGCTCAAATGAGGTTCAAAATATGAGATCCCTGAATGATGAATTTGTTTTAGACATGGAAATGTTGTTAGAAGAGAAACAAAGGAAGAGGCAAGTAATGGTGGTTCAGAATGATGACATCATAATGATGGGTGCAATGTAGAAGAGATAAAGTGACTTACTATAAAACATTCACTTGATGTGGATAAACATATTGAAATTGAGAAAAAACTACAATATACCATTATCCCTCTCAAAACATAATTACAAGAGAGTTAAACATTCATAATATAAGAATGATCATGTTCATGTAGGATGACATCTAAACTTATGGATAATGATGATAATATTAAATAGGATGAAAAATGGTTGTAAACTTCAAATGAGAAGAAAAAAATTCCTTCAATGGGAGAGTGGAAAAGTGGGGTAAAAAATGGGGATATTTGGGATCATAAAGAATGATAAAGCATCATTCCAAACATGTTTGAGATGAAACATGGATGATGGTAGCAGCTGAGTGATACTACTATGGAATCATGGGGCATACCATGAGTATCTTCCTTCAAACCCATGAACTTAATGTAATGATATCATCTACTAAAACAACATCCCAATCAAGGCACTACTATATGAGGTATGCTTTTTACGAGATACTATTCATATATACGAACCATCGTCATATGAATATTCTTTGTTACAGAAAGAGAACTAAAATATATTTATAAAGTTCCAACATTCCCATAACTAATTAGATAAGTTTTTTAACTAACATAATTTTTCTAAGATGTATAATATATTTAAACTATGGGATGAAAATAATGAAGCATAAGTAAAGGTGCATTAGGAATAAACAACAGATTAATAATAGTATGCCTCTTGGAAAGAAATAAAAAATAGAGAGGAAAAAGTAATCTTTTCTAACATTGAGAATTGTAGATGAGTGTGAAATTAAACATCCTCTATGGAAAATAACATCTGAGGTGTATCTATTTTGTGTTAAATAGTAAATACATAATGATTGATTAATTGGGATTGAAAAATGAATAATAAATAAAGAGGAAAAGAGAATTGGGGTGTTCCTATGAAAAAGGAATATAATAGTTTATAAATAGAAGTTCCAAATCATGCATTGAGAGGAAAAACTCAATGAAAGATATGAAAAGGATTTGGAAAACATGATGGACTCCAAAATCCCCTCATATTAAATATACATTAGAAAATAACACATGGGACATGAAACCTGATAAGTCATATTGGGATAAAATGTGCTTCCATAATATTTGGAGTTGATGGGTCCAGTTAGTAAGGTGTGCATAAGCCTTTGTTATCATGAGTACTCAAGGAAAAAAGTGTTTTTTGTGTTGGGCTATGAATAAAAGGAAATTCATAATAAAAAAATTGGGAAGTAAAAATAAAGAATCCAAAATAATATCAATGTAAGTGACATTAATCAAAGGAGATCCTCCTATAAGGAACTGAATAATATCTTTATAAATATTGATCAAGAGGAATATGAAGTTTATGATGTGATGGACTTCATATCCTTCAATATAAAAAGGTAAATATAAAGTAGGATACATAAGGGGTCATCCACCATGACCAGAATAATTCCACAACTAGAGGTATTGAGATGTCCCAACTCCATATGTTTTTAAATGAAATTAACTATTGTTGAAGTGTTTTAGGTTTTAGGGGAGATACAATCCATAGGTAATTTTCATCAAAATATACAAAGTGGTGTTCTAACATGCACTAAAATATCGACTGATTCAAATATGTAGTAGAATAAATTTTATTATATCTAAAATCTCAATGAATGATAATATATGAAGAATTTGGGAAGTAATTAAAAGTCACATTGATGGGGATAAGGAATTGAGAGTTGATATTTTAATTAATGTACAATGGTATATAGATCCATGAAGAATTAATGCCAAGAGAATCTAGTCTATCTAACATTGGATCTTAAAGATATAAAAACGGGGAAGTAGTAGAATGATGAGATATCAGGGTTTATTCTTTCAGGAACTAACATGTGATATGATTTTATTATTATTTGGATATTTGAGGCTCATATGGATGGATAAATGTAATTTTTTATTTCAGTTTTATAATCAATGAAAAATTTTCGAAAATTACAGTAAGTTTTCATATGAAAATATAATATTTGGTATCCTTAAAAAATATGAAATTAAATTCTATATATGAAAGATGAAATCATTTACCAACTAAATTTTATGAAGTTACCTCAAAATATTAATAAAATATTCATCATTTCATGAGTTGGTATAGAGAAAGATTCAATGAATAGTATCATCCATCATATTGGTATTTGTCAGATTTGGTTTTAGATTCAAAAAATTTTATATTCTTGGTGTACAATGCTGAATAAGATATCTGGAAGAATTCATTAAATTAATCTAAATATATGTGGATATTAGGGATATTGGGATTTATATGAGTGTAACAGACAATGATTGTGTTATTAACTTTATCTGTTATTTTCTACATTGAGCTCAGACTCAATATGCTTAGAGGTTCTGTTGATGGTTCTTTGCTAAGTGTTTGGTTCACCCACTGAAAATATTATTAACAGTTATTAAAAATTGGGAGATATTTTAGAGATATATTGTTTTCCCAAACCAATAGTCACATGGAATGAAATGATGTAGAAGAAGACGATACATTATGGGTCTAACAAATAAGCGTAACCAAATTAATATTTTAATATGACATAGGGATAATTATTTATCCTTATTTGATACAAAGACCATATTGTAAAAAGGTGTATAAGTATAAATACCATTTTAAACATCATAGATAAATGAGGCAAAGTTCAATGACTTAATTCAAGATCTCAATTGTTTATAATGTATTGAATCTTATGTTTTCTGATATTTGGAATACTAGGGGATAATCGTTACAATGGTGAAAATGAAACCCTTATTTCCTATGGTATAGGTTTACAAGGATTATAAATTATGTAAATATGGTATTATGTATACATTTGATTTGATTACAAAGAGGGGGGGAGGAAGTATCATCAATCCATGTGCAGTAACTATCCATAAAATAAAGAATAAAGAATCTATTTGAATTTATACTACTTCATACGGGGAGTATAAAGTGAAGGCTCTAAATAAAAAAATGCTAAAGATGGCCATTCAATGATATGATAAATCAAGGAAGTATTTTGTGATGAAATAATCTTCCAAGGGAATTAAAGAAGTGGTATTTCCATATTCCACATAATATTTAATAGTGAATATCCATCACCAATAATAATCAATATATGGTATTGGAATTCATGGATAATTGGTGTTGAGAATGGTTCATCTGATAGTATCGAGGTAGTGAATGATTATTCATGAATGTGTTTAAAACAAATTCAAGGGGGGCATGGGGATTTTTGGACACCCATGAGAATGAGTTTTTTCAAGTGTTTTGAGTTTGATTCATTTTCAACCCTGTCATTGTCAAACCCAGTGATTTGGTGTGTTGGATGTGGTGCTTAAATTAACATGGTTTGGTGAAGAACCTTTTATTTTATATTTTCCATGTCAGCAACAACATGAGGTTTTGATGTTCTCAAATAGAGGAAAGATGAAGAGTGCATGAAGTAATGTGTGAGTTCAAAATATCGGTCATAGTAATACTGAGATATGAGTTAATGTTATTGAAGAAACAAGATCACCTAGAAAGGTTTAGATCATGAAAAGGTTATTTTTGTAATTTACTACATGATTATTGACCATGTATGTTGAGAAATATTCAAGAAATATGTACAGATTCTTGGGAAGTGGTACAAAATATTTTTTTTGTAAAAGGGGGTGTTGCTTCTCAGTGTTTACCAATTTTCCATGGGTCCAAAATTTTGGGGAAGTTCCTTGTTTCATGAATGTTGTATTTCTAGAGCTGCCTCATAAATTTATAAAAGTCATGGAATTCATTTATTTTTTGTTTTTCATGAAAATATTGCATCATGAATGTTTGGATATTTTTGAAGTAAAGTTTTTTAAAAGATGGATAAGTCTCCAAGGAAACATGGTAAGCTACATGATTGCGATAAGTTTTATGAATACAAAATTTCCTTTTAGTTTTGTAAAGAGAGGGATTTTCAAAAATAGTTATAATGTGTTTATAAAAAGGTGGTGGTGAGATAGAATGTTTCATGAAGGGGTAACAATGTTTATAAATATTTCACAACACCAATAATTATAAGTAGATATAATTATTGAAGATTAAAAGGCTCTAAACATGAAAAATATTTTTGTAATGTATTTTTATTTAATGAATCATTCATTTAAATATCTAATGCAGCGGCGGTGGAACTGTAGCAGGTACTGTTGCAGCATGTTTACTATAGCATTACTGTTTACCAAGGGGCATTTGGGGCAAAAAATGGGATTTTATGCCTTATATTCAAATCATATGGCCTTGGGCCTTCAGGATATGTAATGGTTCACCCTCTTCCTAGTCTAAAGAGGTCTTTTCATTAAATAGTAAATTATGGCTTTGACCCCAATCTTTAAAAAAAATCTATTTCATGAATAAAGGAGTTGTGTTAATCTGAAAATTAGGTTTCTTAAAATATTAAAATGTTTCATGAAAGGTTGAGAGTTTCATGAAATACTGTGAGTTTTTATAAAGTACAATGTTTCATGAACATAAAAATGTTTCCTAAATTTTTTGAAAAGGTTATGAAAATGTTTTATGTTTTTCCATATATAATGTTATTGGCACATCATGAAGAGTTTTACAAAGAAAGTTGGTCTTGATTAAAGAATAGTTTATCCAAGAATGTGAAGATACATCCATGGTTAAATTTAAAAAAAAATTGTGAAATATAATAGTGAAGTTCAATGGTAATGAAACATTTCATAAACTATTAGATGGTGAAGACATGTACTATCTTATGATCCAAAAATCATTCCCCCTAAAGTAGTGAGAAAGGAGATAGGACAAAGTGAGTGATCCTTGGGTGCTAGTGATCGAGACCCTAAATCATTTAATGGTTATGAACCTAGAATTATATGACCATAGAATAATAATTATATCCACTAAAATAGTAAATATTAGAGGATTTTGGCACATTTAAAAAATATTGATGTGTGCTCCTTAGATTTAGTCCAGTGAAAATGATCAAATTAAATTTATTTAGTGTTTTGTTATTTTTTGTCTTATATTTTAAAGGATTAATGTTAGTGTATGTAGACTGAATGATCATAGATATTATCTAATAATGATTAAGATAAGATAAAATTTTAATCATATAATCATGTAACAGTTGAACAGAAGTGTGACCCTACTAATAAGTGAAGTTGACTTCAGTTTTGACAGTGATAGTTTTACATATATGAAGGGAAATGAGAAAACGTTTCATACCCTGATTCATCCCCCATATCATGGAATTTATCACCATAGTCTCATATGGGTCATATAAGTTTCATCTTCAAAGTTTCAACAACTTTTAATATAGTTTTACATATGATTAGTTTGTTAAATTCTATCAGATGGACTCAAATACATGTATACTTATGTTATCATGTCTAGTAATACTATGGTGTGGTGAACCTAGGTGCTATAAATTATAACGACAGTTATGAAGGTTGTGGTGAGGATGACATACTTAATTTCATAGGTGGTGTAAAATAACTTATTAGGTCATTTTTGGGAATTTATTTACATTTAAATAACTCTTTGAATAAAAATAATATGTATATTTTAGATTGATTGTGGAGAAAACTACAGTCAATGTTGATTTTTTTTCTTATAGAACATAGTGGAATCATGTTAAGCCAAAGTAGAAATCCCTAAATCCATTTATGGTTAGTCTAATAGAGAATCTATCATGGAATAACCCTTAGTATTTTCTTAGATGAATCTTCATGAGTTGTGACCCCTAGAAAAAACTTGTGTGGGTTTTTGTTGTAGACATTGTGGACTAGAAAATTTGAACCTAGTTATTGACAAGTCGGTTTCTATTACATCATTAGAGTAACCTGAGTTTCAATTATCATTGTAAATGGATATTAGAGGATAATTAATTAGGGATATTTTAAATTGATGATAATTCTATGTTCATTTTAGAAACCTATGAATGTATGAAAGGAATGTGTTTAAATTTTCCTTTCACCCTTGGAGTATAGAGAATATATAGTGTTAGTACTCATGATATGAGGTTTGGTTACAGAGCGATTTCATGTGTATTACATAGATGACATGCTCATGGGTTTTCTAGCCTGTTAGTTTAGAACTCACCCTAATGTGAAACTATGGGAAGATCCTAGGTGGTCAGGCCGGGTGGGGCTAGAGCATGATCGAATTCTCTATACCTTGAATGGACACCCACATGATGGGTGTTCACTAAGAATCCCAATAGTAAGAAGTTCTCTTTTAAAAAAGTATCATTAGGAGTTCTTCAGTTTTGTAGAGATAAAAATTTATGGAGAGGGGAGATTAAAATGTGTGATTCCATCTTGGAGTCCCATGACTTGTGAAAAAATCACACTATTGTAGCAATGAGTGATGATTTCATGCATTGTTTGGAGATCCTTAATGCAAGAGTCTGTATACCTATGGACACGTGTGAAGTCAATTTAATTGGTGTATCATGGTAGTGAGAAATACTTTGTGAATTATACAGGTTCTATGAAAAATACAAGATATGTTATTGGTGGTAGGCCACTAACAACTTCAGTTTATGGTCACCCATGGAATTTTCAATCGGCGTGTTTGGTGTGGATATCACATGGCTTAGTATCTAGAGGTTACATGAGGGTAAATTTATATGTTGTGGTATATTTAATCAATAATATTGTTTGTTTCTATTTTTTCTCGACCAAGGCTTCCACCTATTAGAGATATTGTGGTTAAAAATGGATGCTTGAATGAGGGGATGAAAACCATATAGGGTGACAGTCGTAACCCTCATTGAGATTATAGATATATACTTTCACATTGATAATGAACCATTAATTTATGTGGAATATTTTCTGATCAATATAGGTTCGTGTAGTTCTTTTTTCTTTTCTTATCAATCAGTTTGAATGGATAATCAGATTAAGTCCATACATTTTGTCATAAACAATTTGTGGTTAGAGTGGACAAATTTAAGCATTGTGAGGTGAATAATGATACTCATATAGTGGAAATAATTCACATTGTCATGTGTTAAATGAAATATCTTGTGGGAATGGTCATGCTGTTGTGTTATAATATCCATTCAATGATCATGATGAATCATGAAGGAAAACGTGTAGTGATACCAAGAGTATTTGGTTCTATGTTGAATTTCTGATTTTTGATTTGGATATAACACTAGATGAAGACTTGATATGGGATTTGGACACTGGATAATTTTGGTGAGATCTATAATGGAATCTGATAATTTGTGTTTTTATGATAACTAAGAGCCTTTTTTTAGGTTAAAATGTTTTTGGAAAAAATGAGGGAATGATTCCTATGATGTCAGTGATGACATTAGTTAAAATTTCTGGCCGATTAAATGATGGATCTGAGGTTTAAGGCATTGTGATCGGTGGATTTATAGTGAATTAGTTTCTTATATTGGGAAACATTTTAGGTAAACATTCAGAAATTTACTAATTGGTTTTTCTACATAAACATAAATGTAGTGGGTTGAAACTACATCAATCTAAATGTTTTGGTAATGACAATTATAGTTTCAATTAGTTATTACATTTCATAAAATTTCATATATATTCATGTTATGTAGGTTGGTGATGATCATTGAATTTTTTATGGAAACAAGAATGACTTTTTCATATAAACTTTTAACCATTGATTGGGTTGACATGTTTTAGGATGTAAAATCAAGTTTCAACGCATGGTTTTAAGCGTGAAGCATGGGATTTTGAACATGTTTGATGAGGTAAAACACATGAATAAATGTTCTGATGGTGACTTTGGGGAAAATTATTGAAAATAATGGTATTGTGGTGTTGTGGTGCATAAAATTACTAAGTCCCTAAGTGTTTGTTTGTTAGTTGAAATGTTCGGTTGGAGAGGGGAATTTATTAGAAGGGTGCATCGGTAGGGTGGAAGAACATTTTGAGAAAAGTTGGATAGAGGTAGTCCGATTGGAATTATTTCTTGAGGATGGACATGAGTAGAGGGGAACTTTGTTAGGATTATCATGTAGAATGTGGATAGTGGGTCGGTAGACCACTAGTATGGACTTTTTGGTAGGTGATTCTTATGATGGGGACACCAAGGTCTGTGAATCAGAGATGGAATGTTGAGTCATATGGTTGTGAAACTATATTTTTCAATAAATACTTGTCTACTCCATGAATATAGAAATTTAAAGATGTGGAAATCACTTTTTGGGAGTCTATATGAAATATGAATAGCTTTAATATTGGTTTTTGGTGTTCATCATTAGAGTTGTGGAATGAGGGAATGATGGAATTTATGGAAAGAAAATAACCATATGGCAGTGATTTGGAATTTGGGGATGGAACATAGAGAAATTATTTATTATGATGTGGTTCTTATGCTACCACAAATTCATGATTATTAGAGGTTCTATTGTTCGGAGATTTTAAGGACCCACCCCATTGTCGGTCAAAAATTCAAAGGATAAAATTGAACTATTTTTCTTTTAGTAGATAGTTATTATTTAGAATAGGATATCGATTTTGTAATATAATAGTTTTAATACCATAAAGGGATGTTTTATGATAGTGTACATTTTTTTGGGTGATTCAGGGGTGACATTAAGTCATTCCGGAGGGGTTTCTAAAGTAATTGGGAGTTTTAGGAACGATTTATAGCATGACACATTATGTTATGTTGTGAATCATCATCCCTATGATACCTTGAGTTTACATCCAAAATTATCATGATTTGAAACTGAGTTACACACTATCACCATATTATGTGTTACATTTTTGGTATTTTAAAGTGAACACATTTTTATAGAACCCTCATTTCTCATTCCTATAAATTTTATATAAGGTTCTGGATGGGAATGTCAGGTTCTGGCATTAAATAACTTTTTCAACCTCATTTCTTCCTTTATTGATAATATGTTTATTGTGATGGATCCCTATTAATCAGACTTATCCCTCTCAATATCATGTTCCTTTCCTCTTGTAATTCCTATTTATAGTGGCTTATTTATGTTTAGAGAAACCAAATTTATATTCCACCAAAACTCAATGTAATTGTCTTAGAAAAATGGTATTCTGGATCATCATGAATAGAGGATGTCCTATGAAGAAGAACATGTTCTACTAATGAGTGTTTTGAAGGAGGTATGTCCCTTTGTGATATATTTTATTATTTTGGTCAATTGAGTGGAATTTTTTGTTGAACCTTTGAATTTATTTGGGGACTATTATAATCATAGAACCAGTAGTGTGTTGGGAATCACTCGAACTCTATTTGGAGAAATTATGGATAAGGTACATTTATTAAATGGTTCCTTATAAATTGTACCAATATAATTATATTAATTTTGGTTTATTTTTGTTTCCACGTGATAGGGATTTCAACCAGTTTTGTGTTAGATGAACATTACATACCTTCTATAGGTGGATAGTCATGGTTTATGCTAACAAGTGACATATATTATGTCTTTTTTGCATGCGATCCTTTCATCGTAATTCATGTTTCATGCTTATATTCATTTAATTGAATATAATTTAGTTATAATTAAAGTTTTTTAATTTTGAGAAAGAAACCCAAGTCATCCCTATATCGGATAGATGATATAACATGAGATAAGGACTAATGGGTGATCCTGATACCCAATGATTGGAAAAACTTCCTAGTCATTAGTGAAACATCACCAAATAATGATACGACTAATTATATAATTGATGAAAGATGTGGGAAAAATAAATAAATTTTTGACATAACCCATCTGTACATCAGATATCCATGATAAAGAAAAATAATAATTAGTAAATTAACATCAAAACAAGAAAAGAAGTAAATAGAATAGATTTCCAAAAACCTCCCCCAGCCTTTGAACACCCTCACCTATAACGAAAAGAGGTCCCTCTAATGGCTTCGCTTCACCCTCCATCAATTATATCTACCATCTATTAATAGAAACCAATAAAATCCTATATGGCCAATGTGATAAATGATACAGAAATAAAACGAAACTAAAAATATACATGTCTCTATGTGACTATACAAGTAACTACCCACATAAATAATCCTAGTACCCTATGGGTGAGCATAAAACATAATCTCAAACCTATATTTGAAAAAATGGTACACAAATAGGCATGAGAACAAAAATTATCAACAAGGAATCTAAAGAAAAGAAATCTATTTTCCTTAACATACAAATTATACCATTTTATTCTATTTTAAAATATAAATATGTAAAATTATGGCCTTTCTTTCATTTGAAAACATGTAACAGTCTGGTGCTACATAAAACTATTCCCCATTTTATTTCCAAAAATAGTTTCCAAAGAATGAAATATATTGGAAAACCCCATTTATAAAATGAATCATGTGATAAAAGAATAATCTAAATGGATATTAAAATAGTAGAAATCATTTGATAAGGGGATATAAAAGAGATGAATGTAAATCATGTATACACTTGTTCTAAATTAAGAGTTACCAGTTAAAACAATCACAGTGAAAGCATTTTATATTTTCATACAAAAAAGGAAAACAACGTAAAAGTTAAAAAGTTACCATGGGAGGTTCTATAAAACAAGTGCATAAACCCAATATGTAATCAATTTGGTTCAATATTTCATCATATGATGTGGTTCAAAGTCTATAAACAACCTAACTACTCTCAACCAGCCTCACTAGTGGTACAACCCACTCATGCCATTTGTCTACTAAGGGGATCTAGGCCATCTCATCAGGAACAAGTTAGAAACCATTTCTCAACCATTACTATGACTCATAGAATCCCAAAGAGTTTTAAAGTATATGTTTATGTGTTCATCACATGCTTGGTATTAACTCTAACCCATATATTCCAATGTTCATTCCATTCCCACATTCTCAACACCATCCATACGAAAACCCTCTCAATTGGAGGACTTAAAGAGGGGTTTACATCAACCAAAAACAATATCGTGATTCAAATAAGACTGATCATTTTGATAATTATTAATCAATTCTAAAAAAATATCATTCATTTCAATCCCAATTCTAATATGGTGGACTAAGCTTCATTTTCCTGGTCTCATTTGGGCATTTGCATTTGAAAATAAATAATAATATTTTGGAAAACTGATTTTAAAATATTATAATATTAAAAATACCCTCTTCACCCATAGACACAAATTCATCTCAATATATATATATCCCTGTAACTAATGTACATATTCACCCAAAATTGTGAAAATATGTATAACTAGGGTGTTAAAGTTGGTATCTTATGACCAATTATTTGTAATTTTACTACATGAATATTGGATTTTTGGAATACTAATAATATATCTTATTAAACATTTTCATTATTATACATGAAATTATTGTATTAATGTATTATAGTATCTATTTAATTGAGAAGTTTATATATGTTCACTACAATGATTATAAACATGAAATTTTATGATGATATTCTTAAATATAGGTCTACAGTTTGATAACATCTATGATGGGACATAAAGGTTATGACTATCAAGAGTGAGAAATCATATTTAGTTGGGGATCCGTCTCATTAAGTTAACAATTGGTAGTCTCCAATATGGTTAATTATGATAATAGACATGGTTGTAGAAATTCCACATGTTTTGGTTTCATAGGATATTACTATATGCAAGAATTTGTAATGGTCCTTAGACATTATAATTACCATTGATGCATGAAATGACAATCACACATATATTTACTGATGAAAACTATCACAACATATGTTTTTGGGAAGTAGGTAATGTTGGGTGTGTCAAGAAGGATAAGTTATTAATGGATTAATTGAGGAAGGATTTGTCCCAACCATCTTTATGGAAGTTTATATCTCGACACATTGATTATAATAGAACAGTTACATTAAATTTCATGGATATTGTTTTATGATGTTTTTATTTCAAATATTCAAAGAAATAAATATTGATTATGTTGTTTGGTGACATAGATGTTCAGTCTTCTTGATGATATATTTTTAAAATGTGATTATATGACACAATGATCATTGATATGTAGTTTTTGTCATTGAGACATTATGTTCTTTCTCTTGGGTTCCATTACCCATTTCAAGTAATTAATCAAAGAATTTTTGTGATACCACCTAATTCATATTTTAAATAATAATATAAGGTATCACACAATGCGTTTCTATTAATATCGATAAAATTATATTTGAATTTAATTAATGGAAAAATATTATTCTTAAGACTGATGAATAAATTCATTTTTTTATATTAAATATTTATTTATGAATAAAAAATTTATTAAAAATATTTATTTGGGTTTTAAATATATTTTAGAGGAGTCTGAAAGGACCAAGATCATGTCCATTAGAAAAATTCTAATTTTTAAACCTGTTATCTGATATTTTTTATCATAAAAGTTAGCATGCTCCATAAAATAATAATATAAATATTAATACTTTTGGGAATGGGATTAATAAATATTATTATATTATTTATGGGAATTAATGAAACTAAATAATATTCTAACCTAAAATATAGTTCTATAAATAGATGGTTATGTTTATATTGTAGAGTTAATCGAGAAATAGAAAATTGTTGTGCACAAGGGATTTCCATCATGAATTCATCTTACTATATCCCTTTTAAGAACAAGAAATGTAAGATATATTTCTTAAAAAATTAAGGATTACCAATAAAAATTAATAAAAAAGATAATTTATTTTTCATACTTGAACTCATAAATCAATTGAAATTTTTTAGAGAACAAAGGGGCACATGTGGGTCACCTCAAGAAGGGATTTTACACATGAATCCTTATAGTACAACAGAGGTAATCAATAAAAGGGTTTTTCGATGATCAACATCTATATAGAAGAAAGGATCATATGTTAATTTAAATAATTTATGCAGATCTAAAGACATTAAATTATTAACTTAATATGAAAATAGACTCTTAGTTTAGTGTTAATTCATATCATCAATATCTGATTGAAAAAAAAATCATTATTCATGAAATTCACATCACTGGTATTATTTTTTGTGATCCATCTGATCAAAAATATTTTATTTGTTCCATGACCATGAAAGGATATTCCACTTCACCTAAAACCAATAATTTGTATCAATGGCATTATGTTTTATATTTATAATTGATTATTTGATTGTTGATCAATATGCACAATAATGGATATATTTTCATTTCAAGATGATACATTATTAATTTTATTTTTATTTAACAAATTTGGATAAATTAATCATTTTCTTATAGTGTTTTATTTTCATTAATGTCTAAGAAAATATGAATAATGACTGTAGATTCCATCAGGAAGTGCCAAATTTTTTACTGGTGAGATTGGAGTACAAGGTGTGTAGTTGTAGTACATGTTGTAACCCATGTACATTTGTATCTGGATTCTCCAAAAGATACATGTAATTCTATTAAATAACTATACAAGATGAATTTATTGAACATCTCATGTAGAGAGATTTTATTTGCAACAGATGTTTTCAAATTACATGGCATGCAGTTAGCATCCATTCCATTTAGATGACATGGTTTAGTGGTGAAATTTTTGCATCTCGTGTGGTCATAGACATAATAAAAAAAAATTAGAATGATTTCATAGTGTAATAATGACATAAAAGATATGTAGTTTCTTGGTACTCACTTTGTGTTGCATTATTTCCTATGTCCGAAATAGACATGGATCTATTCTTAGAGTTTAGAAGACACACCGGAAGTGGAACACAAGGCGTTTAGCTGGCATAAAATTCCAATGGTTCCACATTCAAAGAGCATGATGAGTCTTTCAGTGCGTTAAGAAAACACATGGAAAGCGTAGAACATGGTGTATAACTAGATTGTACATGTAGTGAGGTCCTATCGAGGAAGACAGGAAATCCCCCTGGGTGTAACTCGAGTACGTAGTGTGTAGCTCATAAGTACACATTGTGTTGTATTCCAATAATGTATATAGTCTCATGATCATTCCATTTATTTATTTATATCTTTGAAAAATATCTTTTAGGAATTCGCAACAGTGATCACATAAATAAATAAATTAATGTGAAAATATTGAATTTAAATAAATTGATAATGCATACATTTTTTATTCAATAAGGTTAATAAAATATTTAAAACCCAAATAATATTTAACAAGGAAATTAAAGGATAAAAAAAGATAAAATTTACTCATAATTATTTTAAATATGTCAAATATTTATAAATTACTCGACGACATTTTGATAATTTATTAAGAATTAATGACTTAGAAATAAATGTTGGACCAACCCTCATTGGGACACTTAATTTTAATGTGGAGTTACTGTAAAGGTTATCGGTTGAATTAACTATCTAACATCATGAGATGTTGACCTCAATAGAATTTATTTAACTTGAAGGAATATATTGAAGAAATAAAACTCATTATTTTATGATTGGGGTGTCCACTCAATAGATCAAGGAGATACAAGCCCGAAGTTGGCAAATACATACCTACCTAAATTCCTCCAAGTATCTTGACCATCCCTCATTAGGCTTATGAGAATGGGAATAGTGATAATTTCTACTAGATGTCTTTGAAACTATAAATTGTGAGTTCAATGGTGAGGCCTATTGAGACTTTATAAAGTAATGGGAGGTTTAATAAAATAATTTAGTTTTTTATTTCTCACAAAATTTTTTATCAGTAAAAATACTAATAATATTCTATTTAATAATTATTTAAAATCGAAATTTCATCATTCTAACTTATCTATGATATATATTGGATAAATACCTCATTCTTATAAAAAGTAATTTTTAGGATGTGGGTTTTATCCCTTTGGATTTTTTTATGAAATGAATATAAATATTATGTCATTGAATCACCAATTCCTACTCCACATACTATGTAAGTGTGGTATGAAGAGTTCTTTTTTATGAAATAAATTTGAGGGAAGTAGTCAATGTTTGATGTTTGATGTAATCTTCTATGACTAGTGAACTCATGATATCTGAAGAAAAAAATATTCTAATAGAATGATTGAGAATATATATGTCGTATATCATGAAAGAGTTATAAATAAGGGGATTATGATCTAAAAGGATATTTTTTAAATCATTCTTGGAGTGGTTTCCCCAACTAGGCCTCACATTCTAAATCAAATTTGATGCATTGAGTGTCTACATGTTATAGAGTTTAAATGGATTAAAGAACCGGAAACCAATATCATTCATAGATAAATCCCTCATGGATTATATTAATTTTCATTAAATTTTAATATGAACATCATTGATAATTCTCCTTCATACCTACTTACTCTTATTCTCCAAGTAGATAAAGAGATGAAGAGAGAACGTCCATCCATCCATATGGTGAATAAACAGAAATATCAAGTGAAGATCTCTAATCCCAAAACATATTCCCAATTCTCTTATAATAATAGGAAGATCTAGAGGTATACTAGAAAGTAGGATGATATTCGTTCTCCATGTGTCAAGAAGGGTCACTAGAAGATAAATCTCACCGAGCCAAACAAGATAGGGGAATTATCATGTGAATTTTCTATCAAGGGAAATTTATCCATTTCTATAAATTGGGTATTAGATATTTTTATAATGATGAAATATGTATTAAAATACAATAACCAAGTAAAATTAGATGAATTTTCCAATTTGAGGTTAATAGATGAGAAGTTAATGTAGCTAAACATTCTACTACAGCTAACGGGGACTACCACCTCATTTTACAATAAGAAAGTTCTTGGTTATACTAGACTATTATTTAATGTCATATGTAACAAAAAAATTGTTTTTTATCCTACCTTGGTTCATATAGTCTTATTTTCATTTTCAAAAATAAATTTTTCAGCATTTAAAATGATATAATTTTCTTATCGTAAGGAACATTTAAACAATTTTTTTATGTTTTCAATTAAAAATACCAAGTAATGGAAATTGATAGTTAAACTAGTTTTCATGAGTCATAGCCCACACAACATTATAATCGTTGGATATGTCATCTAAAAAAACATTTTACTAATTTACACAAAGTTGGATGTCTGGATTCCATTGAACGAAAACCACTTTGTGTTGGTCACACATGTTTATAAGGAAAATGTCAAAATCTACATTAAGTGTAAAAGATGAAGGGGGAAAATGATCTATGAAGTAGTTTATATTGATGTTGGTAGACCATTTCTTATTTAATAAAGAGGTTGGTACTCATACATCATAAATTTAAAATGATTTTAGAAGATATGTATATGTCTTCTTGATGAGGTATAAGTCAGATTACATTGAGAGATTCCAAAAATACAACAATAATTAAGAGTTCCATATTAGTAATAATATTGTGAAACTCTACTCTGACTATGGTGAATAATAGCATAATTAATGTATCATTTATTATTTAAGAGAGTTTAGGATTATATGAAAACACACTCATCTATATAGACCTCATTTGAATATTGTAAGTTGAAGGTGTAACTCCGCCATATTAGACATGGTGAGATAAATAATATGTTATTCGAGTCTTCAATTATTCTTCATTTGATATGTGTTTCAAATATTGTCATTAATACTAATCCATGTTCCAAATAATGTGGTAGACCATATACTATAACAATTGTGGAATGGAAAGAAACCTATGTTTTCATAATTACATGTGTGGGGATTTTAAGCATTTGTTAAGGCCTTTTTAGGTAACAAACTTCCACAATAAGGAAAAAATATACCTTTATTAGATAACCAATATATATAAGGGGATATAACCTATATCATCCCATAGAAAAAAGATAACAGTGGAAAGACAAGAAATATACCCTAATAGGGGGAACATATCTAAAAGAGATATTGGGAGAGATATAAACCATGATGAAGTCAATGATCATGGTAATCAAGAGTTCACATTGGAATCAATTCCAAATATATCTGTAGAAGAATTTTTTCAAGAGACATGTACTGTGTAAGAGTACAAGAGAGGTTAGAGAACCAGAATGTTATGGTTTTATAGTCATAGAGGATGGTGACTCATTATTAGTTCATAATAATGTTCCTATAACCTATAAAGAAGTATTATGCAGCATGAATATTTCCATGTGGAATGAAGCCATGAATTGTGAATTAGATTCCATGTACCAATTTGTTTTTTTGATTTTGGTAGATCCATGAGTTTATATAAATCCATTTGGTTGAAAATTATTATTGAAGAAGCAATTTGGCATGGTACGACATGCCAATACCTATAAGTCACATATGGTTATAAAAGAGATTCAACCACATCCCATTATTGATAATTATGAATTCTTTTCACTTGATTCAATGCTAAAAACCATTAAAATTATACTTTACATTGCGGTGTTCTATGACTATAAGATTTGAAAATGGATTTCATAATAGCAATCCTTAACGGGAAACATAAGGAAGATGCCTAATGGAATTTGGTTTCATAAAGGATGAATTAAATCCATGTGTATATTAGTATTTTATTTAGATTGTTGTTGTTTTTAGAATATTATATCATGATAACATATTACTTATTATAATCAAGATACATGTATTATAGCCTACTGTGGAATGTTTGAAAAATATCATCTCCATAAAGGACTTAGGTGTGATAGAATATATTATATGGATCAATATATATTATGAGTAATCCAAAAGGCTACTCAGATTAAGTAAAATTATAATTATTGACATGATACTGAAGTGGTTCAGTATGAAACATTCAAACTAAGGATTGTTGCTATTATCATGTAAAATTCATATTTCCTAGAAAATGTGTCCATAAAAATATGAGGAAAGAAAATTAATGGAAAGTATTCCATACAAATTGATGATTGGGTTAGTCATGTATGTTATGATATATAGTGGTCTACATGTTTCTTGACATTATTTATAGGAGGATGATATAAAGAATACCCAAATGAATGCCATTGGATGGCCATCAAAAGTATCCTTATGTACCAAAAAAGTAATAAGGATATATTCATCATCGATGGAACAAATGAGGAACTAGTCATTAAGGAATATTTAGATTATAGATTCCAAATAAATCAAGATGATATAAAATTGGAAGTGGGATAAAACATCACATTGAATGAAGGTGATGTGATATCGAAGAGAATAATGAACATTTTGGTCTCATATTCTACAGTATGTTCTAAGTATATTCTAACATAAGAGGTAGCTATAAAATAAATATAGATATTAATTTTTTTCAAATAGATGTATGTGATACCTATTAGTAAAGATCATATCACACTCTAATATGATTGTACTGTATCAATTTCCCTTACAAAATAGGAAAGGAAAAATCCATAGATGAATAATATACTTCAAAAGTATCTTCTATTTAATGTTTTTGAAGAGTATTGAGGTTTTAGTAAAGATTTATTTCATAGATGAAAACATGGAGGTTCCCTTAACTAAATCCTTGACTCATTAGAAACAAGATATTCATGTGAGTTCCAGAAGACAGAATGTTTTAGGTTGTTAACTCTAGTCCAAATGGTAGTTTGGTGGATTTTTTGCCCTAGGACCAACTATTTTTACTTTTCATACATATATATTCAATTACATGAATATAAATGTAATATTTTTTTCCATATTATTTATTTTTTTAGATAACAACAATGGAATATGTCCTCGAGTATCTGTTTCATTGATAAGGTCATAACAGTTCCCATTCTTTGATGATAACCATTAAATTCCATGAAAATATTCTTAAATATATTTATAATCATAGATAATGTTCTATAATGGGAAATATATAAAATGAATGTTAGCTGATAGTAGTCAAAGAAAATGAGGATTCTTCTCATGATTTTCTCATATGGTAACCTCCATGATCGAAGATTATGAGAACAAACTCTCTATTTGGAACTCAATATGTTTTTCTACCATTAGATATTCCTATTTATGATCATGTTTAATGGTCTTTAGACTTTAATATTACAATTTATGAATGAAATGACCCACACACATTGATTTACTGATTAGAAGCATCATTCCATATATTATTTGGAAGTATGATGTGCATCATAAATGGTATGTAATTAATCGATATGTCAATGATGGATTTATCCCTTCCATATTATTGGAAATTGATATCTTGGGCCTCTGATTGGAAAAGAACCATATCATTAAAATTCATTTCCATAGTTTAACTTCATGTTTATTTTAGAGATTCCAAAAAATATGTATCAAACATATAAGTTTGTGACTCTGATGTACAACCTACATGATGGGATATAGTGATAAATGGATTAAATTACACAGTGATAATTTATACATGTTATTTATCATTATGAAATGATGTTAATTATCTTGGGTTCCTTGACCCATTACATGATATTAATCGTAGTACTAGTCAAGACTTCCTAAATCCAATGAAAAATAATCAAAGAAAGTTACACACCAAGGGTTTCCATTGATCTTGATTAAATTCTATTTGAATTTAATTCATAATTTAAATATTATTATCAAGACTAAGGAATACTTTTATTCATGTTTTATTAATAAAAAATATTTATTAATGAATAAAAATTTTTATTTATAAAATGGTTTCTTTAATAAATGATAGAGGATTTTTATCAGATCAATACTGTGTTTACTGATAGATATTATTTTATATACGAATTGTATAATATTTGTTATGGTTAAGCTAGTGCACTTCAGAAAATAATAATATTACAATTATTATTTTGGCCTTGGGTTCAGAAATGTTTATTATATTATTTAAGGGCTGAAATTAAATTAAATAATATTTTAACATAAACCCAATCTCTATAAATAGATAGTTATTGATATTGTGTATAATTAATCAATAAATAGATAATCACTGTGAACAATATATTTCTATCTCTAATTATTAATTATCTATCCCTCTCAAGAATGATAAATTCAAGAGAGATTCATGCAAGATTGATGGATAATGAATCTACATAAACCAAACAGAAAAATTTATTCCCCAATCTAGCACCCAAAAATAAATTAGAATTTTTTCAGAGATCAAAGGAGTCTATGTAGATCACCATTAGAGGGATTCTACTCTTGGATATTATAGTGAAATAAAGGTAATCAAGAAATGGGGTTTCAAATAGTCAATATCTACATCGAATAAAGGATACTAAGAGAGGGTAAATAATTTCTTCAAATCCATATGAATTAAGTTATAAATTTAATGTGAAAATATTATCTCTTGTTCTAGGTAATTTTTAATATTGATATCTAACGGAAAAATTTTCATTTCCTATGGCATTCATGTCACTGAAAATATTAGGAATGATCGATTAGATAGAAAATATTTTATTTGTTTCACACTCACAAGAGGAACTTATTATATTACCAAAACAAATATAGTATACCCATATATATATATATATATCTAAATAATTAAAAAATGTTAAAAAATTAATAGGGTTAGAAAAAAAATTTCTGTTGTATTGAAACTAAACATGTCATTAGTCCTTTTTATAAAACAATTTAAAAGACTAAAACATCTATATTAATTTTAATCTCACAAATTTAAAATAATCTATAATAAAACTCCATCACCCAACCTTCTTTTCATTTAAAATAATCATGAAAACATGATTTCATAGAACAAATTGATGATGGGGGCTTAGAAAAGTATAAGTAACAAGGAGGAAACCATTCACAAGAATCCCAACCAATATATATACTATAAAAACTCGATAATATGTTCAAATAACCCAGTAACACTATGAAGAAATTATAGATATAAATTTAATGGCTTAGAAAACGATTAACCTAACATAAGAGGCTAGAATCAAGTCACAATGTTTTCAAAAAAGTTTCCACCTTTGATGATTACTATGAGAATAGTCCTCAAATCATCCCTCAGAAAACATATGAATAATGAATCAACCAAAAAAACACTAAAATCAAGTTAGGGTTCACCCTTGATCACACCATGATTAAGAGATAAATATAAAATAAGAAATAAAAAGAGAAAAATTCAAAGGAGGTTAATAAATGCCCACATGGGAAGATTTAATGAAGAAATAATGAGGAAATTGACCCAAAATGTGAGGGAGGGGAGGGGTAGGTCATGAGTCTGAGAGCCCACTAGGTGTGGCGTTGAGTGGAATAGAGGGTGATGGTGAGAGGATAAAAAAATACCCATATTAGTGGTTTAATTAATTAAGGTAAATAATATATATTCTGAAAAAATAAACACATGAATAAGGTGAATGATTGTCCAAATCATGCTCTAATAGTTCACCCCACACCAAATTCCATGAAGTACCTCACATGATCAACATGAATGGTTAGGGAAACCATGTTCCAACCAAGTTTTTTTCCTTGTAAAATATCCATATTCACCTGCACATTTTTCACACATTATATATTAACCATGCGCCAAATGTGAGACTATACTAAAAATATTAAGTATCACTATTTTAAATTGGTTCAACTTAATATAAAAAATGGTGTTAAATATAAATAAATATTTTAAAATAATTAAGAAATTAATAATGGGGTGTGACAATTTTCCCCACTATTACACCTTCAGTTCTCTTAAAATATATAGAGATTCAGTTGATCAAAAAAATAAAAGTATAAACCAGATCACATGAGAAAACCCTAAAACCTAAAGTCAGATGAGCCAATTATCACCTTCATTTCAAAACACAAAAATGAAATCTAAAAATAGGACAAGTTATCAACCTCAGAAATAAAACTAACATCTTAATAATTATAAATTGAGATCAAGGAACTCAAATTAGTTATCAAGGGAATGGAAAAAGAGACTTTCATTTTTCAAAAAATAAGTCAAACACAGGAACACCCCAACCCCTAATATAGAAATAACCTAAGAAAATAATCATGGAATATTTAAGATCATTATGAGAAACAACCACATGACCCAAATTCATTTCCAACCAAACTACTTTGATAAGTGTTGGGTGGATAAGGAATAAGGAACTACCCCATCAAGAAGCTTGAAGACCAAGTTCACGATCAGGTCTTCTATGATGGTCTCACCACCATATTAGGAATTAAATAAAACATTGATCTTTCTATATAGAATAACTAATGTATCCTAATGAGATCCCATCTTTATGATAAATTAAATGTAGTATGAGAAACTCCACCAGTATATAATAATAAGATTTATATTTACCCAAAATTACACTTATTTTGAAACCAAATTTTCTGAAAGTAGGTTAAATCACCTAGAGGGAATATTTGAATAGGGAACCTACTGACACCCAAAGGAATAAGAAATAGAAGAAATAACATAAGTCTCCTAATAGAAACCTTTGACACCCAACCATCCTCAACATTATTTCTAAATATTCAAGACCTCCCAAACAAGGTCGCACCCAAATGATGGAATCTAAGACTAGATGATTAGAGTTGGAAGAAATGATATAGTTGATAATTCTTAAAAAACATTCCTTAACAATATCAACATTGGATCTGTTCGTGGGTCAAATGATGATGACATGAGACCAACGCTACGAACATCGACCCTCGATAAACCAAATCGATCTGAAAAATAAATCATCCTTCCCAATAATCCCAATCATTCAACCAGACTATCCCTTTAAAATAATTGATACCATCATTGAGGCATGTACCTAATCAAAATAGATGAGCAAAAACATATTTGATACTCCCTAAGTATTTTTTTCAAAGGGTAAAACCCATATAAACACTCATTCATAATTTCCTCAAATATTACAATATGACCACACATAAAAAAAATACAAACCACTAAATAATGACCATTAGTAATTTCTAAAAACATTTTTTACCTAAATAACCTAAGAAATCAGCCCAATGACTAACCATCCCCTCATTACTGATGAATTTATGGTTAATAATAAAATAAAATTAAACATGAATCCAATGATTCATGTTTCAAAATCGAAATCAAATAGTCTAAACATGAATTATAAATCAGATCTAAAAACACAGTTCATAAAAATGAAAACATCTTTAAAAACTACCTTTGTTCCTTTTGAAAATACATAACTTTTTATTTATAAAGGAAACACTTATTTTTTTAAAAGTACCATGAAACATTTTCACCACCCTTTGAAAAATTAAGCAATATTTTATTCTATTCATTTTTGAAACATTTATATCAGAGAACTAAAAAACATTTAAATTTACAAATCACGCTTCGAAAAAGCATCCCTTTTCCTATGATTTGAAAATGTTCCACTGATTTTTTTTTCTAAAGGAATAATTTAATTATAGAACATATTTGAAGTCACTTAATTTCAAAATAGAGTTTTCATATCTTTTAACTATGTTTTTCTATATAAGGGATATAAAATAACTCTGAAAATTTTTAAACCATAACAATGACCTCTTTTTTAAATCACAAACGGATTATGACAACATAAAACTATTTTGAAACACCCGCTTCAATTTTAAAATCATATAAATTTACTTCAAATCTAATTTAAATTCTAAAACCAATTCCTAATCCTTACTAAAACTCAAATTAACATGTTTCCCACAAACTAAAACTAACCAAGAATAGAATAGTGACCATGCATGAATTGATATCATTTATTAGTAGACCACGTTTCAACCATGAAACCACCATTGAGATTAATACAAAAAAATTATAAAAAATATACACATGGGTTTCAAATCTATGTTATCTCACCATGTACCACCAACTTAGCTCTTTATTTATCCCAAAATAAAAGCATAGAATCAAAATCCCAGTCACAACTTGTAACTCGGGTTTTTGTTGAGCAGCAGTGAAGGGAACCAACCCCTGACATTCCTCATAAGCCCATAAAATTATATCGATATCAATTATAAATCACAAATATCAAGGTATACTCAAAAAATATAGAAGGTACCTTTAAGAAAACATAAATATTTTGATACCATTTTTCACAAACAAACCGCAGTCATCTCTCTTTCAGATGCCCAAGTCAGTCCAAAGTAATGCCTAAAGGTGTTCCCAATCCCCATGGGATAGAACAAGTTCTTAGTCATCAATCAAATCCAACTTGTGAATGATTTTACACATTAATTAATTAAGAAACATAATATAAAAAATAAAAAAAATCCGACACAACCTACACCACTCATCGGATGTCCACATAAGAGACAAATAAATAAGAAGAAACCTAATAACAAAACTAGGAATGTCATAAATAGAAATTAGATCCAAAAACCTCACTCAAAAATTAAAAAACATCTCTTAAAAGAAAACAAATCCTGTTTAATTGATTTCATTTTCCAAATAATAACTATTGCTACCCTCATTTTGTAGAAATATGTAAAAGATTATGTGTACATTTTAAAAAAACATAATAGAAACTAATATAAAAACATACCAATCTCTTTGTGACTATAAAATTCACCCCCAAACTAAATAATCCCAATTTATCAATGGTATGCAAAAAAGATAAGATGAAACCTGAAATAGTGAAAATAATGGAGATGTATGCATGAGCACTAAAATTATTAGTGGGGAGGCCAAATGAAAAACCAACCATTATACCATACAATTAAAAATTGAAACCATTTCCTTATTTTTTTAAATATAAATATTTAGACTTATGGGTTTCCATTCCTTTATAATCAATTAATAGGTTTTGAAATTCAAAAATAATTTTACCTTTTTTATTTCACAGAATAGTTTCCAAATAATGAAATAAATTACCAAAAATAAATTTAAAAGAAGAATCATTTGATTAAAGAATAATATGAAGGGAATATATAAAAAATTAAAAATATATCACAAGGAACTACAAAATTGAGTAAAGAGGAGTAGGTATAAAAAGGCGATAACGTAAGAATTTTTAGTCAACTTATTATAGTGAATTAATTTTATAATGTTCCACCAAATAATGAAAAAAGTAAAAGTAAAAAAATTAGTATTGGAGGTCATAGACAACATGTGAACCCCTAGATATACTCAGTTTGGATCCATCATTCAGTGTATTATATAGTCTATAGTTTATCACCAACCTGGCTATTGTCAACTAGAATCACCATTGGCACAACCCACCTATGCTATTCTTAGAGGAGGGGATCTATATCATCACATCATGAACTAGATTGTAACAATTTTAGAACCATAAATAATATTACTGGGATCCAAAAATGGTAGTAAAGGGTAATGTGAGGTGGTCATAACACACTTATAATTTACTATAACCCATAGAATCCAATGTACTTGTATTTCCCACATTCCTGACACTATCCTTGTAAGAACCCTCTCAATTGGAGGACTTTTATAAGGGTTCCAATAACCCAAAAAAATCATTTTCTAACCAGTCTATATAATTTTTATAATTTTAATTCAATTACATGAATACAACTTTCCCTTCACAACATATTCCAAAACCAAATGAATCACCAAGACACATTTTCAATGTGTCAATCGGGCATTCAGAGTTGGAAATAAATATAGATCATTTATAAAACAACTTTAAAAAAATTAATTTTGAAATTAAAAAAACTAATATTTACTTATTGAAACATATGAACCTCAATATTTATATACAAATACCACTTGAATTGATTTAAATATTCACCTACACATGTTTGAATATTTACAAATAAGTAAACTATATAAATAGGTATGTGAAAAAAAAAATTAAAGATATAAGATGTTTAGAGACTATTATGATGTTATTTGAAAACTAAAAATATCATTATTAATTTATGAAAAAATATCTAAATTGCCAAAAAAATCCTTATTCATTTCAAACTAACACATTTAAAACAATTTCGAGAATAATACCAACACCCAAGTTTATGATATTTCAAATAATCATTATAACATGATTTGATAAGATAAACCCTCGATGGAATCATAGTAAAAATATAAAAACATAAGGGAAACCATTTCCAAGTATTAGAACTAATTATTATCATATATACACTTCATAATATGAAGAAAAACCTAATAAAACTATCAAAAAATTATAGTCTTCAATTTAATGTCTTTTAAATAGGGTAACCTATGTCAATAGGTCAAAATAAACTCACAAAGGTTCCAAAAGTCATTACCTTGAAGATGAATGTCACACGAACAACCCAAAAATAGGTCATCATGAGCCATATGAAGCAAGAATAAATCATAACCATTACCTAAATTAGATTATGTATCACTCTATGTCCACGAACAACACAAGATTAAATGAGATCAAGAAATTGGATGTGAAGAAGGAATAGGGAAGAAATTCTTTCCATGAATGACCACATAAAGAAAAAAGGGAGAAATTTACCAAAAATATGATGGATTATAGGGGGTGGTCACATAGCTGAGAACTTTATGGCCATGGTGTTGAACAGATGAGAGGGTAAGGGTGAGAAAAGGAAAGGCCCCTTTGAGGGGTTTTATAAGGACCCAACCAAAATAATTAAATATTTAAAAAAATTAATAACAATTATATATATATAATTCTCATAGATCTTTTTAATTTTGATTATTTGATAATTTGGTCATGACTCATACACAGAAAATGAGTACACTATAAGTGGACACAAATACTAAGAATCCATTTTCCCATTAAACAAAACTTTTTTAGAAAGAGGTTTATTTTCGTTATAAATATTTATAACTATAAACTTGTATTCTAAAGTTTCTTTATCGATAATTAAACCATGGAAAAAATATTTTAAAACATAGGATGTGTAAAAACATATTATTAAGGGAAAAAATAGAAATAACAAATTCAATAGTCTATAATTACTTTTAAAAAGGTTTCATTTTCCAATTAAAATGTTGGATAAAAATATAAATTTTCTGAACTAATAAATCACCTTATCTAACCAATGATTTCACAAAATAATTTTTTTAAATAACATAAAGGCAATATAAAATCTCATAGATGTTTTATTGAAGCATTTCTCAAATTTATATTTTCACCCATAAAATGAAAGCTCTTTAATATACCATAAGAAATCATAAGATTGTTATAAAATGTGTAGATTGAATAGAAAAAATGGAATCATGTGGAATAATATTCATATCACTCATATATATACTATTTCTCTTGTGGATACATAGGGATTAACCATCAATGTTAAATCTAGAATAACCATTAATGTATATTCCCATAATCACTTTTTGGAAACTGAATCAGTTAACTCTATCCCGTTTCCAAATTATTTGGTGAAAATAAAGACATCAACCACCTCCCAGTTTCTAAAGGAACCACATGTACACATAAATAATTAAAAAAAATCTTAATATAATAATAACAAATAAATCCTACATAAAAACAATCCTGAGGAAAATTCCTTTTCCATTTTTGAATCACATTTCTTTCTCTAAATTTATTTTCACTCAAAAATTAAAAGAATTTTTTTAAAAATAAAAAGTGAGATTATAAAGGGGGATTCAAATAATAGAGGCAAAATTAATAGGGGAAATCTATTCACTCTTTATAATTTAGAAAAACATTAATTTTGAATAATTTAAATTTTTTTTTAAAGAGTAGCTTTAAAAAGTGAATTTTAAAAGAAATCACTACCACAAAAACAGGGTTTTGCAGTGCCACCATTTAATAATGAAAAAAACACTGATAAATGGGGTATCTTTTTCAGTGCTAAAAATCATTATTAAATGTACCCCTTTATCAGATCCTTTTTTTAGTGCTGATAAAGTTCCCTACTTTATTATCCCTTTTTTAGTTCTATCATAGGGACCATCTTTATCAGTAATTTTTTAGTAGTGATGATAAGGGGGTCTTTATCAACACTTTTTTACTAGCAAGGATAAAAGCTATATTTCAAAAAAATCATTAAAAATAATATATTGATATATAAATATATAAATATATTTATATTAATACAAATATATAAATATATTTATATTAATAAAAATATAATATATATATATAAATATTTTTTAGATATGTATAAATAGACATTTACATTTAATATATAAGATATATAGTGAATATGACCTATAAAATATTTACAAAAAATATTAGTAATTAATAATTTAAATTATCTTAGAGTAATAATCATTTAATAATAATTTGAAAACACAAAAAAAATATAAAATAAATAGTTAAACATGTTTACATATAAAGTATATTTCTCAATAAATAAGCCTTGAAATATCTATTTTTTTAAAATGCAAATATGTTAATATTTATATACCTATTTATTATGTGTGTGTGTGTGTGTGTCTATATTAGTGAGTGTCTCTATTAACAAACTGATGTATATTATCTATATATTCTAACATATGAATACACATATTAATATATAATATATGAAAATATATATAAATATATGTAATTATACTTACATATTTACATATATATAATATATATACATGTGTATGTATATTGTATTTATATATGTATTGAATTATTTATTTATAAACACACACAAAATCATATTTTATAAATGTATTTAAAACTAATATTATTAATATACGAATAAATATAAGGATAAAAAATATAACTAAATGTATATATATATATATAAATAGATATAAATAGATATTAATATATTCATATTCACATATATATTAATTTAACTATATATATATTAATATAAATCTATATTAATATATGAATAAATATAATTAAATAAATAAATAAAAATATATATATATCATTAAATGGTCTAAAAACAATATTAGTGAGAGGTAAAGGTGCAGGTGCGCAAGGGGGGGGGGGTCTCGAGTTCGATTCCAATTAGAGGTAGGGCTGCACAGGTGGGTGTAGTTTGGGACTAGCACCGTTAAAGGGTGGGTGTGTGCATGCTGTTAAAGGGGGAGGATGGGGGTGGCAGGTGTGTGGGTGGGGCTTCCTAGGGGGTTCAAGTGATATTAAAAGTGGGGTCTTTGATTTAAATTTTTTTATCAATGGTAAAAAAAGTGCTGGTAAAATTCCTTGTTATCAGTGCTTCGTTTTAGTACCAAAAAGGGGTCTTTATCAGAACTTTTGTAGCACTATTAAAAGGTACCACTTTTAATATTTCCTCGATTATAATTTATTATTTATTGTTTATAAAGGCCTTTTTTAGCACTGATAAAACCCTATTTTTTGGTTGTGAAGTCCCTTGAATTGAGCTTGAATTGTCATGTACAATCATTACCTTCTGTAATAATAAAAATTAGATAATTCATACATTCTTAAGAACCTTTTTCAAATTAATTATTCCATTTATATCACATATTACCATGTTATTGATCATTTAATTTCACATTATATATTTTTATGATATTAGGTTCATAAGTCTAAAATTACTTTGATATATTGACTATGGTCAAATGTATAATTTTTATATCATATATAGAATAAAATTCATGGAATATATATCAAATTATTTTATTATTTTCACATATGTATATATCATCCATGTGTTGTGGGGGTGGAAAAATAATCACATCGCTTTGTGGATGCGGAAGTCCACACATATGGATGAAGGATGTTATCATTTTTAGTAAATGGAATGGTAAGAAACAAACTGATATTTTTTCATTTTGGTATGATACGTATGTCTTTAATATAATATACATTACATTTATATGACATATATTCATAAAAATTACATTTATTATATTTCATGTAATGCTTTAGGGATGAACGAATCACGTCACTTTGTGAGGAGGTAATCGCCATACACGCGAGTGACTTTATCTTAGTGCTTATAGAAAGATCTAAAAATAAAAAACTATGAGCTTCAATTAAAAACACTTTCTTTAACTATGAATCACAAGGAAAAAATATTTTTTTTCAAATATCCAAACATCTTTTTTTGTCAGAATTATATTCTAGAAACTTACCATTATTAACAAATTCAACCATTTTTCATAACTCGCAATAATCCTTCATAGATTACTTGATTCTTTTTAATAGAGATTATTTCACTACCACTAAAAAAATAAGGGATGTTCCTATGTCAAAAAAATTTAAACAAATATTCATTAAATCATTACCCAAAGGGTCATGTTTCAAATGTGACACGGTTAATGTTGCACTATTTTTCAAACTCAAATCCTCAACCACATTGTTTTCTTTTAGATGATTGTAATGTATTGTAAAATCATAATTCTTAATCAAATTTCTTTCTTCTCTTCATCATGTTCAAATACTTCTGATTAAATATATACATCAAGTGTTTATGATTAGTATATTTTTAAAAAATGGCTCCAAAAACATGTTGGGACAAATAATTTTAATGAAAACCCATTATAACAAATTATATGTCATTTGTAGGATAATTCAACTCATGAGGTTAAAATTTCAATGAATAATATGAAATTATATAACAATTTATCATAAAAAATATCCATTCAAAAAAGAATCATTGTATATGAAATAGCCACTATTTTTATAGGGAGGGACAAATGCTAGCAGTCACCCATCCTATTTTATGTTCATGAAAAAAAATCATCACATTATTTTTTATATAAATATTTATTTCATTTTAATTTAAAATTAGATAGTGGGATATATATATCCATAAATGGTTTTAAAAAATTATTCTATAATAGCTTGATAATCAAAGAAAACAATGAATATTAGCAACATATCTTGGTCTTGGACAATCATCATCCACTTTAGATTTAGTGGGATCAAGTGTTATTACATCTTTGTTTATAATGTGCCCATGTAATGAAATCGATTGGAACCAAAAATCAAATTTAACAAATTTTACATATATATTCATTTCTTTATGTGTTTTTAGGAGAATCGTTAGGTTTTATTCAAGATATTAAAACCTTATTGAATAAAAAAATATATCATTAATAAAGACAACAATACTCAATTCCCAATATCCATGGAATATTATATTCATAATATCCATAAATATGGTGAGGAATTTTTTTAATTCAATGTGAATAATAAGAATCTCAGTGTCAATATATAGTAAAAATATTTTTTTCATAATTTATTCCTCCTTGGATCAGATCCAACAAGTCATTGATATGAGTAAATAGAAACATATTATTAATAGTAATTATATTAAAAACATTATGATCAATTAAAATATTCATACAACCATATTTATTTTTAAAAAATTAAAATAGAAGCGCCCCATAGTTAAGTACTCTGAGAGATAAAACCATTATCTAACAACTCATATAACTATGTTTTCAATTATAGAAGTTCTATATGAGTCATTAGATATTATTCTCAATAATATGTTCAAGATAACATTAATTTTCAAATTTTAGAATTTTATAAGATTTCAGTTATGTTTTCAATGTTATGCGTTCATTCTTGTATAAAAACTAAGATAATTCTAAAAAAGAACTAATTTATCTCTACAATCTTTCATAACATGGTCAACAGAAATCCATTATATACCTATAGTAACATTGAACTATAATAGGTACAAGAATAATTTTTTCACGTAATGTACTTACATAGGCAATGATAGGTAAATTAGTTTAATTTCTTTTTGACTCTATAATTTCCTCTATATCTTTTACTATAATTTCTTGTTCTATTTCATGAGGTGGAATTTATAGTTTAGCTAAAAAAATTCAAATACGAAAGAATATTTATACCCTAAATCAGGAAATACATTTTCATTATCTAAATACACAAAAAAAATGTACACGATACCACATAATTTGATGTACCATAATCAACAAATGTATTTGCAAAGGATTTCACTATACATTTTTTGTTATGGTCTGGTTTTATTTAATCATTCAAGTTCGTTTTCAAACACTCAAATTCATAATGACCCATATTTACTCATTTAAAACATTTTAATGTCTATTTATTAGAATTGGACTTACCACTACTATGATCTCTATAATTACAGTTATGGGAAATATTTATAACAATACCACATTTTAAGAACTTATAAAACATCAAAAGGCATTCGCCAGTGTGTTTTTACCCCAATTATCACAGACATAAATCTAAATTCATTTTCTATAAAACTAATTTGAAACATTATTTCCTTTTTTCCTTCCACATTGACCACTATTTTAGATGGTTTTTAATGAACACATGATCATCTTAAAAATCCCTATCCACCTTCTCTGCACATTGAACTAGTTTCTCATAACTTTTAAATTATTAGTAATCTAGTTCCCTTCGATATTTTAGCTTCACTACTGAGTAAAATTCAATAATATTACTATCAAGATCATGTATTAAATGTAATACATTCCATTATAATTGGGTGAATATTTATTTTCATGATGAACCTGAATTATTTCTCCTTCATTAATTCCAATCATTGTTTTTCCACCCTATGTCGAATCTCGTTAGAAAAATATTTCTCAAGAAAAATACTTTTGAATTCATCCCATTCCAAAAAATCAATCTCTTATTTATCAATAATATTATTTACCATTTACCGCCATTGTCCAGATTAACCTTTAAAATGGTAAATAGAAACACTTTCTTTTAGTTGATATGGGAATCCCATGATATCAAATATCATTTATAAGGCTTTAATCTACCCCTATTCTTACAACTGAGTTATAATATCAATTAAATAATAGAGGGTCATACCTCATAAAATGTTTCAACATAGAAATATTACTTTTTGGTAGCTCTAAATTATTTCTAGGATTAATTCTACAACCATTTATAACTTTTTTCAATTAAGCTATCACAAAAACAAAATGTTTGGTTCTGATTCAAGCAATTTTGGGATGTTGATTTGGTAGGAAATCTTCCCCCAGTGCCTTCTAATGTTAGTTTCCATGTTTCCTCTATGGAAAAAAATTATTAAATACTATAGTTTAATTGAGGCAACATGGTGATATAAAAATTCATTATTATTTTAAATTAACCATAAAGGGTATTATATTAACATTTTCAGACCTCTAATGTTATCTAAACCTCGATCTGAAACTAGCTTTAAGGGCCTGAACTAATGAATTATATATTCGGGGAAATTTAACTCTAATTTACTTGGTTACCTTCCCATATATATTTTAGGTTTATATATTTATACAATTAGGTCATAACTCATACAAAACATACCCATACATTAAAAGTGGACACTTATACTCAATATCCATTTTTTCCAATGAAAAAAATGTTTTTAAATAAAACATTGTTTATTTTTGTGATAAATGTTCATGAATTTAAAATTTACCTCTTAATTTATTTTACCCATCCTAAAACCCTATAGAATAAATTTTACGATATGGGATGATAAAAAATATCTTAATAAGGTACATAAAGAGAAATAATAAAATCATTAATCCATAAATACTTATAAAAACATTTCCCTTTTCAAATTAAACACTGGGATAATTTTTTTTTCTTACATAAGAAATCACGTTTTAAGCCCAATGATTTCATAAAAACATTTCATAAAATAACATAAATTAAATATGAATTCTCATAAGGGTTTCATGAAATTTTTTACAATGTTATATATTTCACCCATAAAACAAAATCACTTTTTCATACCTTATTAAATCATATGTTTCCTATAAAATCCATACAAATAATAAATAATAAAGGTAAATTTGGGCATAATTTTAATATCATTATTAAATATATGTTAACTCATATTACTGTATAGGTATTAACCATTACAATTACACTTGGAATAAACTTCGCATTATGTTCCCATAATCTCTTAGTTGAAACTTAATTTGATAAATCAGTCTCTTTACCTAGTGTATTGGATAATTATATTGGGATAATTTGAATTTTTTTTATAAATGAAACACATATACACATAAAAAATCCCAAGAACCATACAATAATCAAAGCATTTAAATATTTCTTTAAAAACATTCCTGAAAAAAATAACACAACCATTTTGAAATCACATTTAATTTTTTGAATAGTTGATCAAACATAAATGAAATAATTTTATTTTGAAATGAAATTTTAAACATGTAAAACAAGAATAAAATTATATATGAATAATTATGGTTGGAATATATTATCACTTATTATATGTTAAAAAAATTCCATTTCACTTTTGTAAAAAGAGTTGAAAGTGTGACTTTAGTAGTGTTTTTTAAATAATGTCTCTTAACATGAGTTCGAATAGTGACGTGCAATATTTTCCTTCCTAAATAATAAACACAAGTTATTTTATACTTAATTATGAAACGTTTTCAAGTTTTTTATTCCTTTTATATCACTTATTATCATTTTTTTAATCATTTATGTTTACTTCAAATGTTTTGATGATATTTGATTCATAAGACCAAAATGACTTCGGTATGTCAACTATACAAAAATTATTATTAATAAATCTTATTAAGAATAATATTCACAATATATTTATCATATTGTCTTATTAAATACATTTATATATATATATCAACCATTTTTTGTTATAAAAAAATAACATTGCTCCATGGATGTGGTAGTCCACAAATGGACATGAAAGAGTTTTCAAATTTTAGTGAATTGAATAGTAATAAGGAAAATAATATATTTTAATATTAACCTGAAAAATATTTCATTAATCGAATAAAAATTTATTATATATCAAATATATTCATAAACATTATCTTTATTACTTTCCAAGTAAAGTGTTAGTTAAAACGAATCACACCGCATCATGGGTGGTAGCCCACGATACACATGAGCGATTTTGTCGTATTCCATGTGGAATGGAGAAAAATAAATTATATTTGACATCATAACACTACATATATAAAATTTTTAGAAATATCATATGTATAATTTAAATCAATAATTATTTTAACCTGTGAGAGGTGATAATGGAAAATGAATGACATCTGTTCGTAAGGTGGCAGTCGACGGTACAAAAGAAATAAAATTTTGTATCCCATATGATGGAAGATAAGATATATATGGGTCATTAAAATAAAATAATAAAATATAAGCATACATAGGATACTGGATTTATTATTTTACTAGGGTTAAATAATTTTTTAGGGAGGTGGTGGAAGAATCAAAACTAATCATGTACACAAAACTACACATCTTCTGTAAAAATCCCCCTTTCATTAAGATATTAAGAGTACTGAAGATGGTATTATTCCAAAACCAAGACCTCAATAATGTGGGTAGGTATTATATAAAATTATTTAGGTAGGTATTTGGTGATAAAATTGTTATTTCATGTGTGTGGTATGTATTAGAAGTGGTTCCCTTTTATAACATAGTGGAGGGGAACTCTTGTAATGTCTCAAAATATTAAAATATAAAAATACTAATATGTAGGAAACTTGTTCTAAAAGGAATATATATTAACATGGGTTACATTTTAGACTATATATTATCCCCTTATTTTGTATTTACATTTTTTTAAATAAAGTTATAAAAAAATTCATAAAATATAATTTTTTTCAAATGTGTTACTATTAATCACATTTCCTTTTAAAATATCAATACCACGAGTAAAATTTGAAAAATCTATTTAATTACATCCAAAAAACATCACATTAAGCTATAATTTTTTTATCACATTAATTATATAATAGAATATTTATTTTCATATTATAAATATGATTTATTTGATTTTTCATTTAATTAAAAAATTCCCACCATAGTGTTGTGAACTAGTTTAATGTAATCATTTATTCCATGAAAATTAAAAATAAATTACTACGATGAAGATAAATATTTTTTCATTAAAATTACTATTTATATTAAAACATATCCTTCTGATAAAACTGTAACATCCCAAGGTTTTCTAAAAATAAATTGAAATTGCTTGAAATTTTTTTTAAAGTATATATATATATATGTATCCTTTAAACATATTTTTATTTCTTCTATGTTTTGAATTTCAAGAAACTGTCATCTACAATTGTGTTCAGTATGTTATTTAGAGTCTGATGAAACAAACTTGTTTTTCTGGTGAATAGAAACATGCCCTTATGAATAGTAATATGAATAGTAATATGACCTCATGAATAGTAAATAATATTATTATTAATTTTTACCAAGTCAATAGGATAATGGGATCGTAATTAATTTTCCAATGTCACATAAAACTAATTGCACTTCAATATTGTTATTTTTCAAATTAACTGTGAACTTATATAAAAAATATATTAATAATATTTAGAAATTTTTTTTTTGAAAAATGGAGTTCATTTTTGAATTCTACATGTCGAAAAATGGTTGGGGTAAATTTTTTGTATTTTTCTGAAACTCTTGAATTTTCAGTGAATAGTGAAATACGATAAAATACCGTATAATCAATTTGTCAGTAAAAATGCACTATTTATGACATCATAAGTGATGCAAGGCCACTTGATTCGAACCCACATGATATTTTCACTATTTAGGGCCACTTTATTTGAGATTATTCATAGTCTTGATAAAAAATATTTTAATAATAATTAAAATAATCTAAAATACCTCCCCTCCTCCACTATAAATATCACCCTCACTCCCCTCATCCTCCCACACCTCTCAAGCCTTGAGAATTGTCTAATTTCTGCCAAATTCCCTCCCCAATCTTCTTCCCCACATTCTAGAGCTGCTGGTCTCACCAAAAAACCAAAATCAAAGCCCTTGAGAAGGATCTCAAGGAGAAGAGATCAGGAGGAAAACAACCTCTTTTATTTTCTTTCTTTTCTTTCATTTTTTGTTATTCTCTTCCATTCCCTTTGTCTTGTGTAAGGATATTTCATTAAATATTCCCCCCTTACTATCCATATCTTTTATGAATGATGAGATATTCCATTCCTCTCATCAATCTTGTTTTTATGAAATTTTAAGAGACGTCGTTAGGCTGCCGAATTTTCGTGAGAAATTTCTCAAGATTTTCTTTTATTTCATGATTCGTTTTTCTTCTTTCCTCACTCCCTCTAATCCAAGAGGCATGAAGTCTAAAGAATCTTGTATATTCATTATGTTCTAATGATTATGGAAAATTATTCATTAGTATTCTTCTCCTCTTCCACTTATTTAAAGAATCAAAAAACATTGTCCATTTGTGTCGAATTACCGATATCGTGGATGATGTATTTTCAATTTCCATTAATTATTTCAAGTCTGGTCCTGAAACCATTTATATGGTTGAACCAGGTTACAATATATGTTTTATTAATCATATAAGGTTCTAGAATTCTTTTTTACCCATGGTTCTAATTTAAAAGACAAAATGACGTTGTTATTATCAAAGAACCACTTAAAAGATCTAAACGAACATCATTAATGTTTTATCTAATGAATCATCCTCATATAAAGAAATCAAAGTGATACATGGTGTAATTTATGGTACTGGAAATATGTAAATACTAATCCATTCCAATTCTGGATTTTCACTTCCAATCAACAAGAACGATTCATCATGAACCGATTGTGAAAATCACAAAAGAACTCACCCAAAATAATGCAAGGAACAAAATACAAACAATTAAGGGGTGAAATGAGGTTATGAAATGACCATATAAGATGTTATAAACATGAACATGTTTCTGTAAAATACTAATAACACTCTTTTAACAATTATACACAAGGTTTAAAAAATTTAGAAGTAAGACAAGCCTACGGTAAGGGAATTCTTAACCCAATTTCCATTCTTTGGGTTAATCTTCTAATTTAATATTTATGAGCTATTTAAATTTTTTGTGTGATGGGATCTATTTATATTATGTTTAATTATGTTTATTTACAGAGTATATACATATTTCATCCACTCTATTATGTCTCACTTCAAGTATATGATGTTTATAAGTGACTTTTCTTCTAAAATCCTATTTTAAAATTCTGTTTTACAATATTCAAAAGAAATGTTTTTATGATATTATTTATGTTGTATGATTATGTTTTGGTTATTGGGAATTGTTTATGATGAGGGGTGGGACCTATATTTCCCTCCAATTCATTGGGTATGAGTAAGTTGGAGGTCGGTCGTATGGTTACTCTTTGTGTAACTGTGATGGTTACACAAAGTAAGGTAGTTATGAGGGTTACAAATTTTAAGGTATCCAAGATGGTTACAAGATTATGTAAGTAATTCCCCAAGATACCTCTATGATTATATTTATGTTTGATTGGATCTTTTTTATATCTCATGTTACATAATGTAAGTATTTATGGGTGGAAAGCATGTCTTTTGAAAAAAAAATCATATGTCATGTGTATTCATAGACTAATGTCATTTTTCCTTATTTTTCATACCTTACTGAGCTTTTGTGCTCATCCCACGTTTTTAAATGATTTTTCACGATTTAATGGATGAGTAATACAAGGAAGGAAGACATGTTAAATGTTGAAGAATTTTCAAGGAGTCTTGTTTTAAGTTTTAATGTTTTATATTCTGAGGAAAATGGAAACTGATTTTATGGTATCCAATATGTAACAATTTGTAATGTTATTAATGGTTTGTCTTAATTATCTAAAGCTATAAACTTGAAAAGATCATCAATGTAAAAGGAAGTGTTTTCTTGAATAAATTCAAGATTATGTATGAAATAAGTGCGGGTCTTTATAGTTGGTATCAGAGGGAGGTTTAGATAACTTTAGGGGCTAAGGTGATGCTAATAGAATAGCATAAATAATTTTCACTCTATGTTTAATTTGTTATAGAATTTAAATATTACCATGTTGCTTCATCTAAAAAAAATTTGTTCAGAATGGTTGTCCGCAGAAGGAACAGGGATGCAGAAGAGGAGAGGCACCGACAGAATGAAATCCTTCCTGATCTACAGCCCAGAATCGTAGGGATTGGAACTGAGAAGTTTGTGACAGTAATGTCTTAGCAAACGCAGGCAATAAATGGTGGTGGCATCCATGCACGAGAACCAATAGAGGTACCCCAACAGAACATGATAGTGGTGGAACATTTTATGAGACAACATCCTCCTCCATTCAATGGATCTTCTGACCTAGTGGCAGCAGAAGGATGGCTTAAAGCCCTTGAAAAGATATTTGATGTTATGGGATGTTCGGACAATCAAAAGTTAAGTCTTTCCATTTATCATTTTGAAGGAGAAGCTGGTCAGTGGTGGTCAATGGTAAGGAATATCAGGGGTAGAGAGGATTTTGATGCCTTAGTGTGCGATGAATTTAAAAGTCTTTTTCTTGAAAAATATTTTCTTAAGGTGGTGCGACTTAGAATGGATAAGCAATTCCTTGAATTGAAACAAAAGGAGGAAGATTCAGTGGCTGTGTATGAAGAAAACTTCACCCAACTGGCGAGGTATGCTCCAAATCTTATTCTGGATCTCAATAGAAAAATCAACCTATTTTACTCAGGATTGAAGCCAAGGTATCAAAGGGCGTTGGCCTCCAGTGAATTCAAAAGTTATGAGAAACTTGTCCGATGTGCTGAGAGGGTAGAGATGGAATTGGCTGACGATCACATTCATTTTGGAAACAAAGAGAAGAAGAGGTCGCGTTGGCAAACAATGGGTACGAATCAACCAAAGAAATTTGATGGTAAGAAAATCCAGTTTCCTGTTTTTGTAAAGTGTGGCAAGAAGCACCTTGGGGAATGTCTTAAAAAAACTGGGAAGTGTTTTAAATGTGGTAAGTTTGGGCATATGGCCCGATATTTCAATGAAAATGATCCAAAGACTAATCCTGATAAGAAAACTGTAAAGTGTTTTAAATGCGGTGAGATGGGTCACTATGCAAATGCCTGTCCAAAGAGGGATCCAAATGATGCAAAGAAGCCAGACTACAAGCAGAAAGGTGTAGTGAAATCCTTTGTGACTACGTCAGCAGGTGTTGGGCCATCCAATGAAGTTGTATCAGGTACTTTGTTTGTTCACTCATATTTTTCTAAAGTTTTGTTTGATATGGGGTCTACACATTCCTTTATCTCTGAGAAATTTTCTGGTAGATTGGAAATATCACCTCAACAAATGAAACCTGAACTTATTGTTAAAACACCAGGGGGAAATGTTATAGCAAAGAGGAATTATAATAATATTTCTATTGTGGCATGTGGAAAGACTTTACCTGCAACCCATATTGTTTTACCCTTAGTTGTGTTTGATGTTATTCTGGGGATGGACTGGATTTCTGATTATCATGCTAAGATTGACTGTAGAGCTAAAGAAGTTGTTTTTTAGAAAGATTTTCAGTTTGTATACAAGAATGAACCCATAAAATTGATAACATATCAGGATGCTGAGAAACTACTGAAAGATGGAAGTGAAATTTATCTTGCTCATATTGTTGAAAACAAGGGAACTATTCAAATTAATGATGTGCCAGTGGTAAATGAATACCTTGATGTTTTTCCTGAGGATTTACCCAGTGTCATACCTGAATGAGAAGTCGAATTCATAATTGATTTAGTTCCTGATGCTAAGCCAATTTCAAAACCCCCATATCGTATGGCTCCAATAGAACTTCTTGAATTGAAAAATCAGTTGCAGGATTTGCTTGTCAAGGGCTTCATTCGTCCCAGCACTTTAGCATGGGGAGCCCCTGTTTTGTTTGTTAAAAAGAAAGATGGTTCCATGAGACTTTGAATTGATTATAGAGCTTTGAATAACATCACTGTTAAAAACAAGTATCCTTTGCCTCATATTGATGACTTGTTTGATCAGCTCCAGGGAGCTCAATACTTTTCCAAGATTGACTTGAGATCCGGATACCATCAGCTGAAGGTGAAGGAGGATGACATCCCGAAAACAGCATTTCGTACTATATATGGGCATTATGAATTTTTTGTTATGCCATTTGTTTTAACTAATGCACCTGTTGTATTCATGAATCTTATGAATAGAGTATTTCATGAGTTCTTGGATAAGTTTGTGGTTGTATTTAATGATGACATTCTGGTTTTTTCAAAAAATATAGAGGAGCATGAAAAACATCTAAGGATTGTTTTACAAACTTTAAAAGAAAATAAACTATATGGAAAATTCAGAAAATGTGATTTTTGGTTGCAATAGATTTCTTTTCCTGGGCACATTGTAAATAAGTATAGAATAACAATTGATCCTACCAAAACAAAAGTATTTGATGAATGGCCAAGACCCAAAAATGTTACAAAGATTCGTAGTTTTATGGGCTTAGCAAGTTATTACTGATGGTTTGTTAAGAACTTTTCACGGTTATCTAGCCCAATAACTAAGTTAACACGAAAAGGGGTTAAATTTATTTGGACAGAGGAATGTGATGTTTGTTTTTAGGAACTAAAGAAGAGATTGGTGAATGCTCTAGTTTTGGCCTTACCTTCCCAGAATGGTGAGTTCGTCATCTACAATGATGCTTCTTTGAAGGGACTTGGTTGTGTTTTGATGTAGAATGATCAGGTAATTGCCTATGCCTTGAGACAACTTAAACCTCATGAGCTGAATTATCCCACACATGATTTGGAATTGGCAGCTGTGGTTTTTGCTTTGAAAATATGGAGGCATCATTTATACAGAACCAAATTCCAAATATATACTGACCATAAAAGTCTAAAATATATATTCACTCAGAAGGAATTAAACATGAGGCAGAGAAGATGGCTAGAACTGATAAAGGATTATGACTGCACGATCAATTACCATCCTGGAAAAGAAAACAAAGTAGCAGATGCCTTAAGTCTGAAAAATCATGCATCATTAACCATTCTATGTTTGGAACATGATCCCTTGATTAATGATTTGATGAATTTTGGCTTAGAAGTTGTTGGTGCAGGGAATATATCCATGGATTTTGTGGTGGGACTACCAAAGACTTCTCGAGGTAACAATGTGATATGGGTTATTGTTGATCGGCTAACAAAGTCTACTCATTTTCTTTCTATTGGAGATGCAATGACATTAGATCAACTTTCTCGATTGAACCTCAAGGAGATTGTCAGGTTACATGGAGGTCCTCTTTCCATTGTGTCTGACCGAGATCCCAGGCTCACTTCTAAATTTTGGAAGGGACTTCAGAAGTCTTTGGGCATAGAGTTGAATTTCAGTACAACTTTTCATCCTCAATCTGATGGGCAGTCAGAACGAACGATTCAAACATTGGAGGATATGCTTTGAGCTTGTTCAATGGACTATCAGGGAAGTTGGGATCAGCATCTTTCATTAGTTGAGTTTTCTTATAATAACAGTTTCCATTCCAGTATTCAGATGGCACCTTTTGAGGCCTTGTATGGAAAGCAGTGTCGGACTCCTGCGTTTTGGGATTAAGTCGGTGAAAAAAAGTTTATGGGGCCAGAATTAGTAGAAGAAGTGGCTGAGAAAGTGAGGATGATCCAGCAACACATGAGGACAGCTCAGATTAGGCAGAAAAGTTATGCAGATAACAGAAGGAAAGACTTCTTTTTCGTGGTAGGTGACCATGTTTTCCTTAAAATATCTCCTTGGAAAAGTGTGATGTGTTTCGGTAAGAAAGGGAAACTAAGTCCACGGTTCATCGGTCCTTTTGAAATCTTGGATAAAGTTGGAACAGTTTCATACCGCGTAGCTTTGCCTCTGAGCTTGTTTCAGGTACACAATGTTTTTCATGTTTCGATGTTGAGAAAGTATGTTACAGATTCATCACATGTCTTGAGGCCGGAAGCAGTTCAGCTGGAAGAGAACGTTTATTATGAATAAAAACCGGTTCAAATTCTTGATCAAAGAGAACAGGTATTGCGGAATAAGGTAATCCACCAGGTGAAGGTTTTTTGGAGAAACCACATGGTTGAAGAAGCAACTTGGGAGTCTGAAAATGCTATGAGGGAAAAATACCCTCAGTTGTTTAATAAGTAAATAAAATTGTGAGGACGCAATTTCAAGAAAGTGGGGATAATGTAACATCCCAAGGTTTAATAAAAAAAATTGAAAATGCTTGAAATTTTGTTTAAGGTATATATATATAAGTATCCTTTAAACATAATTTTATTTCTTCTATGTTTTGAATTTCAAGAAACTGTCATCTACAATTGTGTTCAGTATGTTATATAGAGTCTGATGAAACAAACATGTTTTTTGGTTAATAGTAACACGCCCTTATGAATATTAATATGAATAGTAATATGACCTCATGAATATTAAATAATATTATTATTTTATTTTACCAAGGTAATAGGATAATGGGATCTAAATTAATTTTCCAATGTCACATAAAACTAATTGCACTTCAATATTGTTATTTTTCAAATTAACTATGACCTTATTTAAAAATTATATTAATAATATTTAGAAAATTATTTTTGAAAAATGGAGTTCATTTTTGAATTCTACATGTTGAAAAATGGTTGGGGTAAATTTTTGGTATTTTTCTGAAACTCTTGAATTTTCGGTGAATAGTGAAATACGATAAAATACCGTATAGTCAATTTATCAGTAAAAATGCACTATTTATGACATCATAAGTGATGAAAGGACACTTTCTTCGAACTCACATGATATTTTCACTATTTAGGGCCACATGATTTTAGATTATTCATAGTCTTGCTAAAAAATATTTTAATAATAATTAAAATAATCTAAAATACCTCCCCTCCTCCACTATAAATATCACCCTCACTCCCCTCTTCCTCCCACACCTCTCAAGCCTTGAGCATTGTCTAATTTCTACCAAATTCCCTCCCAAATCTTCTTCCCCAAGTCCTAGAGCTACTGGTCTCACCAAAACACCAAAATCAAAGCCTTTGAGAAGGATCTCAAGGAGAAGAGATCAAGAGGTAAACAACCTCTTTTATTTTCTTTCTTTTCTTTCATTTTTTGTTATTTTCTTCCATTACATTTGTCTTGTGTGGGGATATTTCATTAAATATTATCCCCTTACTGTCCATATCTTGTATTAATGATGATATATTCCATTCCTCTCATCAATCTTGTTTTTATGAAATTTTAAGAGACGTCGTTAGGCTGCCGAATTTTCATGAGAAATTTCTCAAGATTTTCTTTTATTTCATGATTCGTTTTTCTTCTTTCCTCACTCCCTCTTATCCAATGGGAATGAAATCTCCAGAATCATTTATATTCATTATGTTCTCATGATTGTGGAAAATTTCTCATCAGTATTCTTCTCCTCTTCCACTAATTTAAATAATCAAAAAATATTGTCCATTTGTGTCGAATTACCGATATCTTGGACGATGTATTCTCAATTTCCATTAATTCTTTCAAGTATGGTCATGAAACCATTAATATAGTTGAACCAGGTTACAATATATGTTTTATGACTCATATAAGGTTCTGGAATTCTTTTTTACTCATGTTTCTAATTTAAAAGACAAAATGACGTTGTTATTATCAAAGAACCAGTTAAATGATCTAAACGAACATCATTAATGTTTTATCTAATGAATCATCCTCATATAAAGAAATCAAAGTGAGAAATGGTGTAATTTATGGTACTGGAAATATGTAAATACTAATCAATTCCAATTCTATTGTTTCACTTCCAATCAACAAGAACGATTCATCATGAACCGATTGTGAAAATCACAAAAGAACTCAGCAAAAATAATGCATGGAACAAAATAAAAACAATTAAGGGGTGAAATGGGGTTATGAAATGACCATATAAGATGTTATAAACATGAAGATGTTTTTGTAAAATAATAATAACACTCTTTTAACCATTATACAAGAGGTTTAAACAATTTTGAAGTAAGACAAGCCTAAGGTAAGGGAATTCTTAACCCGATTTCCATTCTTTGGGTTAACCTTCTAATTTAATATTTATTAACTATTTAAATTGTTTGTGTGATGGGTTCTGTTTATATTATTTTTCATTATGTGTATTTACAGAGTATATACATATTCCATCCACTCTATTAAGTCTCACTTCAAGTATATGATGTTTATAAGAGACTTTTCTTCTAAAATCCTCTTTTAAAATTATGTTTTACAATATTCAAAAGCAATTTTTTTATGACATTATTTATGTTGTATGATTATGTTTTGGTTGTTGGGAATTGTTTATGATGAAGGGTGGGACCTATATTTTCCTCCAATGCATTGGGTATGAGTAAGTTGGAGGTCGGCCATATGGTTATTATAACACCCCGAGATTTTATGAAAAATATTCTTTTAATTTCATTGATGTCTTTTATTATACAGCACACCAAGTTTATCTTATACTATACACAACATCGTATTAGCTTGTAGTACATGCAACTCTATTCATGGATCGTGTTACACACAATTTCATATTTGTTTTATAATAGTCATTCTACGCAACATTGAGTGTGTGTATATATATATATATATTCAAGGTATAAATGAAATATGGTTGGATTCTATTATACGAAAAAATGAAGGATTCTTGCACAACACGCAACCCTGACTTGGCTTGAATTACACGCAATCGCGACCTTCCTCGATAGTGTGTGTTGTACGCAATACCTGGTTTTACTAAACAACAATATATTATTATAATATTATGATGAAATAGCTGTTATGAATAGCATTAACTAAATTTTGAATTTTATAACATTATTATTCATCTTATACATTTTCTAGAATGTGTTAAGAGAACAAAATAAATTTTTCGGGTAAAATAAGTATTTTTCAAAAAATGCAGTTTTACCGCCTTTTGAGGGCGCACCCACATTAAATCTAGTTTTTTAAAATCATATAAGTTCAATTTGACAAAATAGAATTCTTATTTAGAATCAAGATATAAAAATTTACTTTTTGATAATTTTTTCATATTATTCTGATAACTTTCATATTTTAATGAATAGTAAAAACACGCAATATTTTAATTAAAAACAACTTTTTTCATCGTAATAAATTATGTGGTTAAATAATAATATTGAATGGTTTCAAAGTATAAATAGAATATATTTTTTCCATTTAATATAATGTATGTCATTAGCCTTGATTTTACATTGAATTCGTAGGTTAAATAAATTCAATCTTTGGCAATGTTTTAACTTTTAAAACCTGTTTGCTTAACAACAGGATTAATTTGAAATTAATTACTGCAACTTCTGTGTTTTGAATTTTGAAAAATGGATTCCTTATTTGGAATCAGTGGGTCCAAATTATGTTAATAGGTTACTTTTAATTTTTGAAATTAAGAATAGTAACTATAGTAATTTTTATTTACTACGGTTAAAGGTAAATAGGGTAATTCAAGGTTAAAAGAATATTATAATAATTCAAACTTAAGTTGACACTTGTCCTAACCTTATTGGATGAGTATTGGCCGACCATGGGCATCCTTGGGTCGATTTTGGGACCCCAGGGAGCCACTTATGAAGGACAATGACACATTAGATTAATTCATTTAATGTAAAGACAAAATTGGAATTAACAAATATCATTTAGTAATTAATTTTTATAATGTAAAGACACTTGTCCTAACCTTAAGTTGTTTTCTTTTATTCTAATTCTCCAACCCCTAAAATCTTTTTAATCCTTTATTTTGTGACAACACCAGTATCCTGAAAATACTAGGATGTTGTTATGATAAGGATTAGAACTACACTTACACACACCTCCATCTAATGGATGAAGAACATAATGTTTCTGTGATGGAAAACTAACGCCTCACGAAATGATGATTGTTCGATTTTCCCCTACTGCCACTCATGATGGCCATTATGATGGCACTGTATTTATATATAATATATATTATCTTTATTATTTCTTTATTCTTCTTTACTTTCCAATTATATCAATCCTTTACGGTTTCCATTGTCGGTAAATACGATAATCTCATTTGAGAAAGTGCGGAATACCGCCCCCTCAAAGTGATGTGATTCGTTAATACCTTATGAGGGATGTATAAAGGATGTGGTTAATGATATTATATATGATATTATACAAGAATTATAATATAACTTTGTATAATTATGTTTAAATTCCATTAAAATAAGAAATAGAAATGAAAGTAGCTTTCATGCGTACGTATGGCTTGCCATCTCCATGAACGGTGCGTTTCATTTCTTACCTCCATATGTTATGTAATATTATAAATTCTTGTATATGTTGGATATATAATTAATGTATATGATATATAAATCATGATTTAAATTTTTGAAGTAATTAAATCATGTTATAAGTAATAATAAAATCAAGAACAACAAGTCCAAACACGTACGATAAATAAGATGATTTTACCCAAAACGCTACATTAACATTAATTTACAAAAGAATGGGTAATATAAAGTCATAAGTGAACAATATATGATGTCATAAAAATGAATATTATTCTGTAATAAGTCAATGACATTATTTATATCATTATACAGGAGGTTCAGATACGTACGAAGCATATCAGACCTAAGGTAAGGGAAATATCACAATCTCATTTTTATCCGAGATTGTTTATACTTTGGTATTTACTAGGGTGTATTTTATCATCCACATCCATGTTTCCTCAAATTGTAATATTATTTCCATCCAAATACAATTTTTTAAATCACATTTTACCCTTCGTTGAGTTTTTAGTAAAAGATATGAAATGAATCTTTTGTCATTTTTCGTACGAGGTACTTTTTTGAATTTTCCCGACAAAAGTACGAGGAGAATTTTTTCTTAACATATACGGAATGAACCAATTTTTAAAGCTTGATTTTCATGAAGCTTTTTCAAAAGGATTTCACGACTATTTTGAATAAAATCCTTTTCTTTTAAAAATGCATGACATTTTGTGAAAAGAAAATTATTTTAAAGAAGAAAGAATATTTTTTTCAAGAATTCATTTCAAATGTTTTATCAAAACCATTTTCCATATAAAATGAAATTATTTCATATGTGTATGTTTTAAGTATAATGTCTCTATGATTTAAATGGTTTCACTTTTCTTATTATGAAATGATATCCATTTCTTTTATATGGATTATGTTATGATGGGATGATGTTTATGAAACTCATTTTATTTGTTGGGTTATTATGAATGATGTATGTTTATATTGTGGCACACGAAAGAATGATTTCAATATGAGATGGGTGGGACCTATATCTCCCTCCAATTAATTAGGTAAATATTTATATCTCATGAGATAGACATGGCTAGAACGAAAAGTTAAACCAGTTCAGTAATACAGGACTGGAACGAGGAGTGAACTCGATTCAGAAAGGGACTTTGTCGACTAAGATTGTCTTGGCAGCAATGCCTTGGCTACTATGGAAATAATATCATGTGCTTAAAGGTTTCCATAATTACATGTGTTATTCCCATGCTATTTTATCATGATTGATGTTCCCTTATGATATATGCCTTACGTACTTACAAGATTCATGTCATTGCTCAAGATTTTGATGTTTAGATTTTATGTTCAAGTTTTTGCATTCAAATGTTTATCGATTGTTTTATGTTCTCTTTGTTTACCCTTAATGGGCATTTGAGCTCACCCCTTTTATGTTTTCTTTTCCCCAGGATATAAAGAAAGGTTTTAGGTAAGAAAAAAAGGGAAGATCTTTATTGGGGGATGTTGAAGATCTTTCACCAAGATTAGAAGATTTTATTTTGAGTTTCCAAAGACAATAAACTATTAGGGTCCTTGTCTGTCTTTTTTTTTATGTATTAAGTATTCCGCAAAAGTAATGTAATGTTCATGTACGTCAAGCTTCGGGTCACTACAGTTGGTATTAGAGGCAAAGGAGGTAGGAATGTATTCGATCTTTGGGAACTCTCAAATGTGAGCGTTGGACGAAGCATGGCTCTCCGCCCAAGGGCTTCATGAGGAAATGGCTGCCACTGGGGATGGTGGTGTGTCCCTCCCAGGGGGTGTAGCTGCCCATGGAGTGACCTGATAGGTATCCATTATAGTCCAATGTAAGTAATTCCAGACCGTTATAGTTGGTATCAGAGGAAAGGTTTAGTTAACCTTTGGAAACTAAGATGCGAGAACTTTAGTGAGATCCCTAGAGATATTTCTAAGGTATGTCTAGGGATGTCCCTAAGGTTAATTATAAGTATAGGTTATAGTCCTAGAATTACGGTAACGATATTAGAATTAAACGTAAGATTTTAGATATTGAGGGTACTCCCCCTTTATTATGTTGTTTTCCCTAGAATGAATTTTGCCTCTCACACTATTCTTTTTGGGGTTTAGACGATGGATGGAACCCGAAGGAACCGTGTTGATCAATGCAATGTAAAATGCAATGATTTCCCTTCTGAACAGAAAAATGTTATGGGAGATGGAGTGCAAAATCTTATTTCTATACTTACACAAGCTATAAATCATTCTGGACTTCCAAATGAGCAGAGTAGGGAACAATATTCTATTGAGTCCTTCATGAGGCAACGTCCACCTTCTTTCAGTGGGTCTTCTGATCCACTTGTTGCTGAAAAATGGCTCAATACCACTAAAAATATATTTTTAGTTCTTCAATGTTCTGAACATGATAAATTCATCTTAGTAGTCTATCGTTTGGAAGGTGATGCTGATCAATGGTGGAATCTTATCAAGAATATGAGGCCAAGAGATGAAATTGAGTCCATGTAATGGGATGAGTTCAAGAACTTATTTTTCAACAAGTACTTCCCTCGTATTCTTGGAACAAAGATGGAGATGGAGTTTTTTGAACTAAAGAAAAAGGATGATGAATCTGTTGGTATATATGAAGCGGATTTTACGAGGCTTGCAAGGTATGCGTCTGGATTTATCATCCAAACTGAAATTAAAGTTCATCGATTCTTCAGTGGCTTAAAACCAAATCTTCAAATAGAATTATCTATAAGAGACTTCAATAGCTATGAAGAAATTGTGTGTTGTGCTATCAAGGTAGAAATGGAAGTTGGTGTTACTTATCCATCTCATAGTTTTGACAAGAAACGAAATATGGGGTTCAAGGAGAAATCTCAAAATAATGGTGAAAAGAAGATGAATGTTTCCTTATGCTCATAGTGTGGAAATAAGCATGGTGGAGATTGTCTTAAAGGGACTAGAAAATGTTTTCAGTGTGGAAAAGAAGGTCATCGAGCTGCTTAGTGTCAAAGTAATGGAAATAGGGATTCCAATGATGTGAATAAAGAAAAGACAGCAGAGAACGCACCACCAACACTTAAATGCATCAAGTGCAAGGAAATGGGGAATTATGCTAATAAATTCCCTCATCTAAGGGTTAGTGATGATCGACATGAGCAACCACTTAAGGCAAAGGAAAAAAGGGAAGTCACATGTGATCACCATTGGCGACGTTGAATATGACAATGATGTGGTGGAATGATTAAGTGTTTATGTAATGGTATTCCAAAATAATGTTGTATATAGTATCGTGGAATATTGGAATATTTATGTATTGGTCTATTGTGGTTTTCAATAATTTTATGGTACCAGTAACCATGGAAAGTGATTGAGATATTTTTGGAAAAAAGATTATATTCATATAATGAAGGGATAAGGAGAAAATGAAATGTTTGACAAGCTCATGACTGATATAATGAAATAGTTATATCATGGTTTGAGGTTTTGGTATGTGAAAAGAGTTAACTTTTGACAGCACTCATGTTTTCACTAAGATTATATGGGTATTCATTTTACAAGAGAATACATGATTAAGGCCTTCGAATGTTCGGAATGTGACCAACAAGACATATCTCTTGATATATGGGGATCAATGATGGTATTAACATGCTTGTTATATGAACTCTTTGGTAATCGTCTTCACTATAATATGAGATTGGACAATAGTATTTTGGATAAGCCTAAAGATTGGAAAGGATTGAGTGGGATATAAGTTAGTATTGTTTAAGGACAGAACTTTTTTCGATATTATTGATGGGATGTAATAGTAATGTAGTTTTTAAAAAAGGACAACCTGCAGGACATGCGATAGCCCACCGCGTCGGAGAAGGCTGTGGGAATCAAACCCACAACCGAAGTGAGACTGGCCTTTATCACCTACCACTGGCCTACAGGAAGTCCCTGTTTAGTAGAAACTAGTTTTATTATATTAAGTAGTATGATATATGAAGTATAATTCCATTTTAGGAACCATATATGATTTATCTCACTATAGATCGACTTATGTATATTTAATAACTTTTGTTAATCTTTTGTTTGAGACAGATGGAATGACCCGTCATTCTATCACATGATCTGGTAACACTTCACGATTAACAAATTCAACTTCATTTCTTTAATAGATGAAGTGGAAATTGTTCATGGCACGAACAACAGTGAGATTGTACCAAAATAAAGTAAGTATTTATTCTAATTCAAATTCTTCAACTTTAGGGAAATGATCTTGAAAACAAAAAATGTTGTCCTAGTTCCCTTATATATGATGAATCAGATGGTACCCTAGATCATCACAAATTTATGGATTTGTGATTGTTGTCTTTTTCATAGCCATGTTCTCTACCACTCTCCATCAGAACATGGTGGTTATATTTCTCTTCCATATCCATATTTTTCACCTATGTTATCATATGTGGAAACCCAGTGATTAGTAAATTTGGGTGACCGTTATGTATCATAATTTATTTTTTAAAGCCAAGTTTTTGTATTCCTTTTTACAATGTGGGTTTCTATTAAAGAAACTTTCGAGTAATAAACAATTTGTAACCCCGACGAAATTCGAGGGCGAAATTCATTTTAAGGGGGGGTAGAATGTAACCCCCCGAGATTTTATGAAAAATATTCTTCTAATTTTATTGATGTCTTTTATTATACAGAACACCAATTTTATCTTGTACTATACTCAACACCGTATTAGCTTGCAGTATACGCAACACTATTCTTGGATCGTGTTACACACAATTTCATGTTTGTTTTATAATAGTCATTCTATGCAACATTGAGCGTGTGTCTATATATATATATATTCAATGTATAAATGAAATATGGTTGGATTCTGTTATACGAAACAATGAAAGATTCTTTCACAACATGCAACCCTGACTTGGCTTTCATTACACGCAATCGCGACCTTCCTCGATAGCGTGTGTGGTACGCAATACCGTGTTTTACTAAACAACGATATATTATTATAATATTATTATGAACTAGCCGTTATGAATAGTATTAACTAAATTTTGAATTTTATAACATTATTATTCATCTTATACATTTTCTAGAACGTGTTAAGAGAACAAAATAAATTTTTCAGGTAAAATAAGTATTTTTCAAAAAATGCAGTTTTACCGCCTTTTGATGGCGCACCCACATTAAATCTACTTTTTGACAAGTTTATAAGTTCAATTTGACAAAATAAAATTATTCTTTATAATCAAGATATAAAAATTTACTTTGGATAACTTTTTCATATTATTCTGATAACTTTCATATTTTAATGAATAGTAAAAACATGATATATTTTAATTAAAAACAAAATTTTTCATCGTAATAAATTATGTGGTTAAATAATAATATTGAATGGTTTCAAAGTATAAATAGAATATATTTTTACCATTTAATATAATGTATGTCATTAGCCTTGATTTTACATTTAATTCGTAGGTTAAATAAATTCAATCTTTTGCAATGTTTTATCTTTTAAAACCTGTTTGCTTAACAACGGGATTAATTTTAAATTAATTACTGAAACTTCTGTGTTTTGAATTTTTAATTATGGATTCCATATTTGGAATCATTGGGTCCAAATTATGATAATAGGTTACATTTATTTTTTTTATATTATGAATAGTAACTATGGTAATTTTTATTTACTACGGTTAAAGGTAAATAGGGTAATCACGGTTAAAAGAATATTATAATAATTCAAAATTACCTTGAAACTTGTCCTAACCTTATTGGATGAGTATTTTCCGACCATGGGCATCCTTGGGTAGATTTGGGGACCCATGGAGCCACTTATGAAAGACAATGACACATTAGATTAATTAATTTAATGTAAAGACAAAATTGTAATTAACAAATATCGTTTAGTAATTAATTTTTATAAGGGGATATATAAATTATATTTTGGACTATAAATATTCATTTGAAAGATAAAGAGATTTACTACATGTTGGTATTTTTTTATAATTTTTATACATCATATAAATTAAATTATTTAGGACACAATAATGATGCAGTATTTACCTCATTAATAAATGATTTAAATAAATAAGATTAAAATGATTAAAACATCATCCAAAACCTGTCCAATTCCTATTGGATGATTTTATTTCGAATATGAGTCATCTTATATTCAACCGTAATGTGTTTTGGAACTCTCGAAACCGAAGATAAGTTTATAATAAAATAATGTTTTCACACTTTCCTAAAGATCCCCTCCACTCCCTTATAAAAGGAGAACACTTCTATGAAATTCCTCACACCTCTCAAGCCTTTTGGATCATCCAAACTCTTCCCACATAATCTCCCTACATCCCTCTCCTCCCCCTTGAAGCCTTACATTAGGCATAAGACTCTCCATGAAGTACTTTTGGTTCAAACCAAAGGAAGTTACCAAAATTAAAGGTAGCTGTTTCTCTTAACTTGTTTTCTTTTATTCTACTTTTCCAACCCCTAAAATCTATTTAATCCTTTATTTTGTGACAACACCAGTATCCTGAAAATACTAGGATGTTGTTATGAGAATTATTAGAACTACACTTACACACACCTCTATCTAATGGATGAAGAACATAATGTTTCTGTGATGGAAAACTAACGCCTCACGAAACGATGATTATTCGATTTTCCCCTACCGCCTCTCATGGTGAACATTATGATGGCACTGTATTTATATATAATATATATTATCTTTATTATTTCTTTATTCTTCTTTACTTACCAATTATATCAAGCCTTTATGGTTTCCATAGTCGGTAAATACGATAATCTCATTTGAGGAAGTACGGACTACCGCCCCCTCAAAGTGATGTGATTCGTTAATACCTTATGTGGGATGTATAAAGGATGTGTTTAATGATATTATATATGATATTATACTGGAATTATAATATAACTATGTATAATTATGTTTTAATTATATTAAAATAAGAAATAGAAATGAAAGTAGCGTTCATGCGTACGTACGGCTTACTGTCTCCATGAACGGTGCGTTTCATTTCTTACCTCCATATGTTATGTACTATTATAAATGCTTGTATATGATGGATATATAATTAATTTATATGACATATAAATCATGATTTACATTTTTGAAGTAACTAAATCATGTTATAAGTAATAATAAAATCAAGAACAACAAGTCCAAACACGTACGAAAAATAAGATGATTTTACCCAAAACGCTACTTTAACATTAATTTACAAAAGAATGGGTAATATAAAGTCATAAGTGAACCATATATGATATCATAAAAATGAATATTATTCTGTAATAATTCAATGACATTATTTAAATCATTATATAGGAGGTTCAGATACGTACGAAGCATATTAGACGTAAGGTAAGGGAAATACCACAATCTCATTTTTATCCGAGATTGTTTATACTTTGGTATTTACTAGGGTGTATTTTATCATCCACATACACATTTCCTCAATATGTAATATTATTTCCATCCACCTACAATCTTTTAAATCATATTTTACCCTTAGGTGAGTTTTTAGTAAAATATATGAAATGAATCTTTTGTCGTTTTTCGTACGAGGTACTTTTTGCCTTTTCCCGACAAAAGTACGAGAAGAATGTTTTCTTAACTTATAAGGCACGAACCAATTTTTAAAGCTTTATTTTCATGAAGCATCCTCAAAAATATTTCATTAATATTTTCAATAAAATCCTTTTCTTTTAAAAATGCATGACATTTTTAGAAAAGAAAATTATTTTAAAGAAGAAAGGATATTTTCCCCAAGAATTCATTTCAAATGTTTTATCAAAACAATTTTCCATATAAAATGAAATTATTTCATATGTGTATGTTTTAAGTATAATGTCTCTATGATTTACATGGTTTCACTTTTCTTATTATGAAATGATATCCATTTCTTATATATGGATTATGGTATGATGGGATGATGTTTATGAAACCCATTTTATTCGTTGGGTTATTATGAATGATGTATGTTTATATCGTGGCACACGAAAGAATGATTTCAATATAAGATGGGTGGGACCTATATCTCCCTCCAATACATTTGGTAAAGATTTATATCTCATGATATGGACATGGCTGGAATAAAAAGTTAAACAGGTTCAGTAATACAGGACTGGAATGAGGAGTGAACTCGATTCAGAAAGGGACTTTGTCCACTAAGATGGTCTTGGCAGCAATGCCTTGTCTACTATGGAAATCATATCATGTGCTTAATGGTTTCCACAATTACATGTGTTATTCCCATTCTATTTTATCATTATTGATTTTTCGTTATGATATATGCCTTATGTACTTCCAAGATTCGTGTCTTTGCTCAAGATTTCGATGTTTAGATTTTATGTTCAAGTTTTTGCATTCAAATGTTTATTGATTGTTTTATGTTCTATATGTTTACCCATACTGGGCATTTGAGCTCAACCCTTTTATGTTTTCTTTTCCCCAGGATATAAATAAAGGTTTTAGGTAAGAAAAAAAGGGAAGATCATTATTGGGAGATGTTGAAGATCTTTCACCAAGATTAGAAGATTTTATTTAAAGTTTCCAAAGACACTAAACTATTACAGTCCTTGTGTGTCTTTTTTTGTTATGTATTAATTATTCTGAAAAATTAATGTAATGATCATGTATGTCAAGCTTCGGGTCGCTACAGTTGGTATCAAAGGCAAAGGAGGTAGGAATGTATCAGATCCTTGGGAACTCTCACATGGGAGCGTTGGACGAAGCATGGATCTCCGCCCAAGGGCATCATGAGGAAATGGCTACCACTGGGGATGGTGGTGTGTCCCACCCAGGGGGTGTAGCCACCCATGGAGTGACCTGATAGTTATCAATTATAGTCCAATGGAAGTAATTCCAGACCTTTATAGTTGTATTAGAGGAAATGTTTAGTCAACCTTTGGAAACTAGAATGCGAGAACTTTAGTGAGATCCCTAGAGATATTTCTAAGGTATGTCTAGGGATGTCCCTAAAGTTAATTATAAATATAGGTTATAGTCCTAGAATTATGGTAATGATCTTCGAATTAAACCTAAGATGTTAGATATTGAGGGTACTCCCCCTTTATTATGTTGTTTTCTCTAGCATGATTTTTCCTCTCACACTATTCTTTTTGGGTTTTAGACGATGGCTGGAACCCGAAGGAACCGTGTTGATCAATGCAATGGACAATGCAATGATTGTCCTCCTGAACAAAGAAATGTTATGGGATATGGAGTTCAAAATCTTATTGCTATACTTACACAAGCTATAAATCATTCTAGACTTCCGAATGAGCAGAGTAGGGAACAATATTCTATTGAGTCCTTCATGAGGCATCACCCACCATCTTTCAGTGGGTCTTCTGATCCACTTGTTGATGAACAATGGATCAGTACCACTGAAAAGATATTTACAGTTCTTCAATGTTCTGAACATGATAAATTCATCTTAGGAGTGTATCATTTGGAAGTTGATGTTGATCAATGGTGGAATCTTATCAAGAATACGAGGCCAATAGATGAAATTGAGTCCATGGAATGGGATGAGTTCAAGAACTTATTTTTCAATAAATACTTCCCTCGTATTCTTCGAACAAAGATGGAGAAGGAGTTTCTTGAACTAAAGAAAAAGGATGATGAATCTGTTGGTATATACAAAGCGAATTTTACGAGGCTTGCAAGGTATGCATCTGGATTTATCATCCAACCTGAAAGTAAAGTTGATTGATTCTTCAGTTTCTTAAAACCAAATCATCGAAGGGCATTAGCTATAAGAGACTTCAGTAGCTATGATGAAATTGTGCGTTTTTCTATCAATGTAGAAATGGAAGTTGGTGTTACTTATCCATCTCATAGTTTTGACAAGAAACGAAAGATGGAGTTCAAGGAGAAATCTCAAAATAATGGTGAAAAGAAGATGAATGTTTCCTTATTCTCAAAGTGTGGAATGAAGCATGGTGGAGATTGTCTTAAAGGGACTAGAAAATGTTTTGAAGTGTGGAAAAGAAGGTCATCAAGCAGCTGAGTGTCAAATTAATGGAAAAAGGGTTTCTAATGATGTGAATAAAGAAAAGAATGTAGAGAACACACCACCAACACTTCAATGCTTCATGTGCAAGGAAATGGGGCATTATGCTAATAAATTACCTAATCCAAGGGCTAGTGATGATCGACATGAGCAAGCACTTAAGGAAAAGGACAAAGGTAAGTCACATGCGATCACCATTGGTGACGTTGAATATGACAACAATGTGATGGAATGATTAAGTGTTTATGTAATGGGTTTCCAAAATAATGTTGTATATAGTATCGTAGAATATTGGAATATTTATGTATTGGTCTATTGTAGTTTTCAATAATTTTATGGTACCGGTAACCATGGAAAGTGATTGAGATATATTTGGAAAAAAGATTATATGCGCATAATGAAGGGATAACGAGAAAAAGAAATGTTTGACAAGCTCATGACTAATATAAGGAAATAGTTATATCATGGTTTGAGGTTTTGGTATGTGAAAAGAGTTAACTTTTGACAGCACTCATGTTTTCACTAAGATTAAATGGGTATTCATTTTTCAATAGAATACATGATTAAGGCATTCGAATCTTAGGAATGTGACCAACAAGACATATATATGGATATATGGGGTTCAATGATGGTATTTACATGCTTGTTATATGAACTCTTTGGTAATCGTCTTCACTATAATATGAGATTGGACAATAGTATTTTGGATAAGCCTAAAGATTGGAAAGGATTCTGTAGGACATAAGTTAGTATTGTTTAAGGATAGAACTTTTTTCGATATTATTTATAGGATTTTATAGTAATGTAGTTTTTGAAAAAGGACAACCTGCAGGACATGCGACAGCCCATCGCGTCGGACAAGGATGGGGGAATCAAAACCAGAACCGAAGTGCGACTGGCCTTTATCACCTACCACTGGCCTACAGGAAGTCACTGTTTAGTAATAACTAGTTTTATTATATTATGTAGTATGATATATGAAGTATAAGTCCATTTTAAGAAACATATATGATTTATCTCACTATAGATCAACTTATGAATATTTAATAACTTTTGATAACCTTTTGTTTGAGACAGATGGAATGACCCGTCATTCTATCACATGATCCGGTAACACTTCACGAATAACAAATTCAACCTCATTTCATTAAGAGATGAAGTGGAAATTGTTCAAGGCACGAACAATAGTGAGATTATACGAAAATAAAGTAAGTATTTATTCTAATTCAAATTCTTCAACTTTAGGGAAATGATCTTGAAAACCAAAAATGTTGTCCTAGTGCCCTTATATCTGATGAATTAGATGGTACCCTAGATCATCACAATTTTATGGCTTTGTGATTATTGGCTATTTCATAGCCATGTTCTCTACCACTCTCCATCAGAACATGATGGTTAGATTTCTCTTCCATATCCATATTTTTCACATATGTTCTCATATGTGTAAACCCAGTGATTAGTTAATTTGGGTGACCGTTAAGTTTCATACTTTAGTTTTTAAAGCCATGTTTTGGTATTCCTTTTTACGATGTGGGTTTCTATTAAAGAAACTTTTGAATAATAAACAATTTGTAACCCCAACGAATTTCGAGGGCGAAATTCATTTTAAGGGGGGGTAGAATGTAACACCCCGAGATTTTATGAAAAATATTATTTTAGTTTCATTGATGTCTTTTATAATACAGCACACCATGTTTATCTTGTACTATACACAACACCGTATTAGCTTGCAGTATACGCAACGTTATTCTTGGATCGTGTTACACACAATTTCATGTTAGTTTTATAATAGTCATTCTATGCAACATTGAGTGTGTGTATATATATATATATTCAATGTATAAATGAAATATGGTTGGATTCTGTTATACAAAACAACAAAGGAGTCTTGCACAACACGCAACCCTGACATGGCTTGCATTACACGCAATTGCGACCTTCCTTGATAGCGTGTGTTGTACGCAATACCGGGTTTTACTAAACTACGATATTTTATTATAATATTATTATGAACTAGCCTTTATGAATAGTATTAAATATATTTTGAATTTTATAACATTATTATTCATCTTATAAATTTTTTAGAACGTGTTAAGAGAACAAAATAAATTTTTCGGGTAAAATAAGTATTTTTAAAAAAATGCAGTTTTACCGCCTTTTGATGGCGTACCCACATTAAATCTAGTTTTTGACAAGTTTATAAGTTCAATTTGACAAAATAAAATTCTTCTTTAGAATAAAGATATAAAAATTTACTTTGGATAACTTTTTCATATTATTCTGATAACTTTCATATTTTAATGAATAGTAAAAACACGCTATATTTTAATTAAAAACAACTTTTTTCATCGTAATAAATTTTGTGGTTAAATAATAATATTTAATGGTTTCAAAGTATAAATATAATATATTTTTACCATTTAATATAATTTATGTCATTAGCCTTGATTTTACATTGAATTCGTAGGTTAAATAAATTCAATCTTTGGAAATGTTTTATCTTTTAAAACCTGTTTTCTTAACAATGGGATTAATTTTAAATTAATTACTGCAACTAATGTGGTTTGAATTTTTAAAAACGGATTCCATATTTGGAATCAGTGGGTCCAAATTATGTTAATAGGTTACTTTTATTTTTTTGATATTATGAATAGTAACTACGGTAATTTTTATTTACTACGGTTAAAGGTAAATAGGGTAATTCAATGTTAAAAGAATATTATAATAATTCAAAATTACCTTGAAACTTGTACTAACCTTATTGGATGAGTATTGGCCGACCATGGGAATCCTTGGGTCGATTTTGGGACCCCATGGAACCACTTATGAAAGACAATGACACATTAGATTAATTAATTTAATGTAAAGACAAAATTGGAATTAACATATATCGTTTAGTAATTAAGTTTTATAAGGGGATATATAAATTATATTTTGGACTATAAATATTCATTGGAAAGCTAAAAGTATTTCCTACATGTTGGTATTTGTTTATAATTTTTATACATCATATAAATTAAATTATTTATGACACAATAATGATGCAGTATTTACCTTATTAATAAATAATTTAAATAAATAAGATTAAAATGATTAAAATATCTTCCAAAACCTGTCCAATTCCTACTGGATGATTTTATTTCAAATATGAGTCATCGTATCTTCGACAGTAATGTGTTTTGGAGCTCTTTAAACTGAAGAGAAGTTTATAATAAAATAATGTTTTCACACTTTCTTAAAGAGCCCCTCCTCTCCATTATAAAAGGAGACCACTTCTATGCAATTCCTCACACCTCTCAAACCTTTTGGCTCGTCCAAACTCTGCACAAATAAGCTCCCTACATCCCTCTCCTCCCCCTTGAAGACTTACATTAGGTAGAAGACTCTCCAAGAAGTCCTTTTGGTTCAAACCAAAGGAAGTTACCAAAATTAAAGGTAACAGTTTCCCTTAAGTTGTTTTCTTTTATTCTACTTCTCCAACCCCTAAAATCTTTTTAATCCTTTATTTTGTGACAAAAACAGTATCCTGAAAATACTAGGATGTTGTTATGAGAAGGATTATAACTATACTTACAGACACCTCCATCTAATGGATGAATAACATAATGTTTCTGTGATGGCAAACTAACGCCTCACGAAACGATGATTGTTCGATTTTCCCCTACCGCCTCTCATGGTGGCCATTATGATGGAACTGTATTTATATATAATATATATTATCTTTATTATTTCTTTATTCTTGTTTACTTCCCAATTATATCAATCCTTTATGGTTTCCATAGTCGGTAAATACGATAATCTCATTTGAGGAAGTGCGGATTCCCGCCCCCTCAAAGTGATGTGATTCATTAATACCTTATGTGGGATGTATAAAGGATGTGGTTAATGATATTATATATGATATTATACTGGAATTATAATATACCTATGTATAATTATGTTTTAATTCCATTAAAATAATAAATAGAAATGAAAGTAGCGTTCATGCGTACGTACGGCTTACCGTCTCCATGAACGCTGTGTTTCATTTCTTACCGCCATATGTTATGTACTATTATAAATGCTTGTTTATGCTAGATATATAATTAATTTATATGATATATAAATTTAAATTTTTGAATTAATTAAATCATGTTATAAGTAATAATAAAATCAAGAACAACAAGTCCAAACACGTACGATAAATAAGATGATTTTACCCAAAATGCTACTTTAACATTAATTTACAAAAGAACGGGTAATATAAAGTCATAAGTGAACCATATATGATATCATAACAATGAATATTATTCTTTAATAAGTCAATGACTTTATTTATATCATTATACAGGAGGTTCAGATACGTTTGAAGCATATCGGACCCAGGGTAAGGGAAATATCACAATCTCATTTTTATACGAGATTGTTTATACATTGGTATTTACTGGGGTGTATTTTATCATCCACATCCACGTTTCCTAAATATTTAATATTATTTCCATCCAACTAAAATTTTTTAAATCACATTTTACCCTTCAGTGAGTTTTTATTTTAAGATATTAAATGAATCTTTTGTCCTTTTTCGTACGAGGTACTTTTTTGGCTTTTCCCGACAAAAGTACGAGAAGAATGCTTTCTTAACTTATACGGAACGAACCGATTTTTAAAGATTGATTTTAATGAAGATTCCTCAAAAATATTTCATGAATATTTTCAATAAAATACTTTTCTTTTAAAAATGCATGACATTTTGTGAAAAGAAAATTATTTTAACGAAGAAAGGATATTTTCCTCAAGAATTCATTTCACATGTTTTATCAAAACCATTTTCCATATAAAATGAAATTATTTCATATGTGTATGTTTTAAGTATAATGTCCTTATTATTTACATGGTTTCACTTTTCTTATTATGAAATGATATCCATTTCTTTTATATGGATTATGTTATGATGGGATGATGTTTATGAAACCCATTTTATTCGTTGGGTTATTATGAATGATGTATGTTTATATTGTGGAACATGAAAGAATGATTTCAATATGATATGGGTGGGACCTATATCTCTCTCCAATGCATTGGGTAAGATTTATATCTCATGAGATAGACATGGCTGGAACGGCATGTTAAACCGGTTCAGTAATACAGGACTAGAACGAGGAGTGAACTCGATTCAAAAAGGGACTTTGTCCACTAATATGGTCTTGGCAGCAATGCCTTGGCTACTATGGAAATCATATCATGTGATTAATGGTTGCCACAATTACATGTGTTATTCCCATTCTATTTTATCATGATTGATGTTCCCTTATGATATATGCCTTACGTACTTCCAAGATTCATGTCTTTGCTCAAGATTTTGATGTTTAGATTTTATGTTCAAGTTTTTGCATTCAAATTTTATCGATTGTTTTATGTTCTCTATGTTTACCCTTACTGGGCATTTGAGCTCACCCCTTTTATGTTTTCTTTTCCCCAGGATATAAAGAAATGTTTTAGGTAATAAAAAAATGGATGATCTTTATTGGGAGATGTTGAAGATCTTTCACCAAGATTAGAATATTTTATTTCGAGTTTCCAAAGACACTAAACTATTATGGTCCTTGTGTGTCTTTTTTTGTTACGTATTATGTATTCCACAAAAGTAATGTAATGTTCATGTACGTCAAGCTTCGGGTTACTACAGTTACTCAAAGTGTAACTGTGATGGTTAAACAATGTAAGGTAGTCGTGAGGGTTACAAATTTTAAGGTAGCCAAGATGGTTACAAGATTATGTAAGTAATGCCCCAAGATACCTCTATGATTATATTTATGTTTGTGTGGATCTTTTGTAAATCTCATGTTACACAAAGTAAGTATTTATGGGTGGAAATAATGTCTTTTGAAAATGTTTTCATACGTCATGCGTATTCATGGACTAATGTCATTTTTCCTTCTTTTTCATACCTTACTGAGCTTTTGTGCTCATCCCATGTTTTTAAATGATTTTTCACAGGTTAATGGATGAGTAATACAAGGAAGGAAGACATGTTAAAAGTTGAAAAATTTTCAAGGAGTCGTGTTTTAAGTTTTAATGTTTTATATTCTGAGGAAAATGGAAACTGATTCTATGGTATCCACTATGTAACAATGTGTAATGTTATGAATGTTTTGTTTTAATTCTCTAAAGCTCTAAACTTAAAAAGATCCTCAATGTAAAAGGAAGTTTTTTCGTGAATAAATTCAAGATTATGTATGAAATAAGTGCGGGTATTTATAAAAACCATATTCAAAATATAACACTTATTAAAAACAAATGTGTGATATCTTTGACTTTTCATTATATAAAATATTTTTAATGTTATAATCTTATCCAAATGGTATAAAAGGTTTATATCGAATCTCCATTAATGGTTATGCAAGAAATTTACTAATAAAATTAAATTGGTTCAGGTATTATGTATATTTTCTAGTCCTTATCATCTTATTTTTACTCATAATTACCCAATTTACCTTTTACTGTGGTAATAAAAATTACAAAGTTTACTTTTAATAATGTCAAAAAATAAAAGGGAGATATTTAATAATTTTGGAACCTATGATTATAAATATAAAATCAGTTTTTTAAAATACAAAATAGAAATTCTTAAATATTTAATTTATAAGTAAACTGAAAAAACACAAAGTGGAATAGTTTTTCAGAAAAATATTATTTTAACCTACTAAACATATTTTTACAAAATTCATGTATAATTTCCTATAAAAAATTAATTAGATAATTTTAACTCAAAATTAACTAATTTAATTTTTTTATTAATCTAAAACATAATTTTACCTTATAAATACTTTAAATAATATACAGTTATCAATAAAAATTACTATTATCTACTATTCCTTAAAAATTTAATATTTTTTTAAAATTTTAAAAAAATTATTCCAATATTATTTGGGAATGATGGACTAAAAATGAAATTAATTTTGTTAAATTATAATTTCATAATTCTAAAATTATTCTTTTAAATATAACTTTATATGAAATGAGTTTATTAAAACTAATCATTTTTAACTGTAGTAGATTACATAATATATTTATAATGAATATAATTATTTAATTCAAGAATACAAATAAATATGAAAAAAAATTATCTATCAGTACCATGGTTTTTATAGTTTAAATTGATTAATGTAAAAAAACCCATAAATTCTAAAAACATTTTCCCCTAGAAAAGACACACAATTTGGTCACAAAGGTGGAAATACCATGCACCAGACCCTAGAAGGGATATAGCTACTCACATGGTCAGTACCCATGGTTGGAGGACCATGTTACAGTCATGCAGTACATTCTATAAAAGTTAAATATTCGCCTATACATTTTTCTCAAGGCTTCTAATAACTATGTGTTAACCGTGCACCTATACTAAAAATCCAAATTTTTAAATTTTAAAAAATGATCGTCCAAAAATACAATATACAAGATAACTATAATTAAAAATATAAAAATTATCAATTGATTGACGTCATTGTGTGATCTGAATTATTTTTAATGAGTTAGAAAATTGTGGCAATCAATAGAGTCCATATGGACATGGACAACATAGACAAAGTTTGTGAGAATTTATTTAATGGAATTATCTCTAATTGATGTATGTGGTTCGACATACTTAACCCTTATGTTAAGTTTTAATTCACTTTCAAGTGTTTTGTAGTCAATACACACATGTTGGTTGATCATGGGACTCATTTAACGCTTGAAAAAAAAACTAAGTCAATGCCCATCATGGTACTTTAATTGATCTTGTAAATTAAAATGAGATACTCAGTGCCATGTATAACTACAAAATGAATTATATTTATAAACTAAATATTTAAATATTCCTAAGTAATTTTTTTTAAAAGTTTTAGGGTCAATCATTATTTATTTAAAGAAAATAAATAACCCCCTTTTAACAGGAATGAGTGTTGAGGGAACAAAAAAAATAACAAGAAATAAATCCTAACACAAAATGAACTGAAAGTCCAAACAAGGTCCAAAATTTACAAAGGGTAGTAAAAATCTTTACAACCATCAGTTAATGTTCCCTTGAATGTTGGTATTTAATTGGATATGTATTCAATATCATTTTTTTAAATCTGATCTTATGATTGATACATGATATCCTGGGGAGTGGGTGGCCTAGTTTTTTACATCTAAGCTTATGTTTGATATTTTGTGGCATGTTTCTTTGCCCCTAATGGTTGAGGATTAACTGGGTTTGTATTGAATATATTTTTTACATCTAAGATATTTTTTAATGCTTGATGACATTGTGTGTCTGTGTCACGTGAGAACTATGTTTGTTTCATAATCACATGCTACACATGTGTATTTTATGAGACCAATGTTTGATGCATGATCACATGAGGTTCGTGTATAGTCCTTGACCTATTCATGATGTTCCTCACATGTGGGATGTTATGATTGTCATTCGTATTAACATGAAATGATGTCAAATCTGTTATTTTCATTATCTATCATATGTTGTGTCCCTATGTTCTATAGAGGAGTCTATAGGTTGATCCTTATTGATATCCTCTCAAAGGATGTGTTTGCATGAGGTCAGTTTGAGTTAGTCTTTCCCTTCAAGAGGTATGTGTTGGGAAGGTTGGTGAATATATCTCTAATAGGGATGTTTCAAGATATTTGACTATGTTTCTTCTTGTGTAGGGACAAAGAATGTATATTTGGGGTTTTTAGAAGTTATTTGAGTTCCCAAACAACCAAAATATGTTTGTTATTTCTTAACTATGTGTTGGTGATTATATTATTATTTAAGGAAGTTATGTATTTTTTGTTTAATTTATACTTAGTTATTCTTATCACATGAACATAAATTTTATTTACTGATATTATATGGAACTGTGTTTTCAGTAACCTATTATGTTTTACTCATGCCTTGATTAGGTGTACATATCACATTCATACCTAAGAATCCATTAATTGTTACAGGTACTAGTTGGTTAGTGTCCTTGGGTTGATCACATAGGAGGATATATTGCTACAAATCTAGAGGGCAAGATGAGGTGAGGTCGAAGTTTTAAAGCCTCTTGTACATTTATTGTACTCATTATTTGTCTATATGATTTGCCTAATAGATGATTGTATGATTTATTTGTCTTTATACCATTGCATCTATTTTATATAAATTTCATGTATATTTTTTCAATGTATTTTCATTGAATACAATTTATATATTTTTTTATTTGTTATTAGTTTACACTCTAACTGTGGTAATAATCTCCACAAAACTTTAAATAGACCCCCATTTTTATTATACAACCTCTAATGTATAAGGAGACATGCTTTAGGTTAGGTGGCATTCTGACATGGACTCAGTTTTTTGAGTTAGGGTGTTACCTAGAATATAGATTTCTGTGATATGAATGATTATATAGAAATAGGATTCAAAAATTATAATTAGATAATTTAGTTTATAAAAGTGAAGAAACATAGTATGGTATATGAGAATAATAATTTGATCTTGATATATAAATTTTGAAATTTTATTTTAGAAATATATATATATATATATATCTAAATAATTTCTTAATTGCACATTTATTTATATATAATAGGTAGAAAATATGTTAATGAGAATATGTATATATAATATATAGAATCAATTGTAAGAATGATCATATATATACATATTAATTTCTCGATGTGTGTGTGTGTGCATGTGCACATGTATATAATTAATTATAATATTTAAGATTATGCTTTTATAAAAAAATTATTATAAAACTTTATTTAACATATATATATATCTGTGTGTGTGTGTGCACATGTAGTTTATATATATATATATAGTTATATATATATGTATATATTTATATATAATAAAATAATTATATTAAAAAATAATTAAAATCAAAAAAAATGAAAGAAAAAAATAGGGTATTCATCTTCTTCATTCGCCCGCTTGACACCATTATGCGTTCCCCAATGATCACCATTTCACTTTTTCATTTTCCTATTCCTCATAAAGAAATAATATTTGAGAGGGAATATATAAGTTTGGATTTGAATATGGTGTCTTGCTACATAGGACTAGTTTGATAGGATCGTTCAACACTCTATTCTCCTTTATTCCTATCGCCTTCTTCAAACACCCGATGACGTCTGGCTCTGTAAGGGTTTTGATGAATATTTTTTCATTTCATCCCAATGGACTGTAGAAAATTTAACTTTTTATTATATTGGTCATTATATATATATATATATATGTGGGGGTATATATATTTACATACATAACATGGACAATTAGATTCTTTATTTCTCAGATGGACACATTGGATAAAAGATTTCACAAACAATACATTCAACTCCTTTAGAAACAGGTTGGGGGAGAACCATGTATGGTATATATTGGAAAAATATGAAGACATAAGAATAATATGAATATAATAAATGTGGATTTGGATTAACTATTGTAAAATCAATTAAAATTGTAGAAAAAATACATACTATTTTAGGTCACTCCATGCAACACCAAGTAGACTGTTAAATATTTTTCATTTCTTCTATAAAATATAATTTAATTAATAATGTTGTGTGACATTTAAAAAAAATTCATGGGTTATAATTAATTATATCCCTATTATGTTTATCCTGAAGTGTTGGGTATGGTTTTCAATCATTGAGAGAGTTAGTAAGAAAGGGTAGTTTGTAGGAGACAACGTTCTATGGGTGTTTGAGAATGGAATTGAAATTGGAAATTAACACCATAAGGTAATGGATAAAAATATTATTAAAAAGTTTACTTTTTTAAATCTTTCTTGAAAATATTTTTATGATGCCAATTTTCACAAAAAATTCTATTTTAGTTTTCCAAAACTAGATCTTAATCATAATTGGAACCCAAATACAAAATTATATTTTATTCATAAACTTTTTTAACTCGAAGGACGTTTTTAAAATATTTTTAAGGGGATTACACATTAAAAAAATTCAAATTTCAGTATTCAAGGAATCTATAATCAACATTTTATGTGTAACTCTAATTTCATATTTATCATTTTATGTGAATTTTATTTATTAGAACATTTTTTCTTCTGAATGTAATTTGTTTCATAAATTAACTTTTTCCATAGGTAAAAATTATGTATGAAGTATTATATGTCTATTAAATATTTTATTCTTATTGGTGATTCATGTGTGTTTTGAAAAGTATTACTCATGTATAAAATTTATTTAAATTCCCACAATTCATTTTTAAAATATATAATATATATATATATATGTTTTTTGTATAAATATATTAATGGATAAGGTTTCAAAATAATAGTAATGATGCATGGATAGAAAAAAACAATGAAAAAAGGGGAAAAGCTAAAAATTATATTCTAAAAAGTATCATTGAAACATTGTAAATAGATGAGGAATGGAAAGTGAACCCAATAATAAAGATATATTTCCCCCATGTGATGGGTACACCCCACATAGATTTCAAATTTTGAAGTTACCTCATTAGTTTTGATCATTAAATGACTTTTCAATTAATAATCATTTAAACATATATAATGAAATTTTTTGAAGTATATTATAAGTGGAAATAATTATATTTTCAAAATAATTTCACTATCTTATAAATAAATATGTATTTTTTTAAAGGATATAGTTTTCAGTAATTTTAATTTTTTTTGAAGAATAATATTCAATTTTTTTGAAATAACTTTTATGAAATTTAATGGAAAAAAATTGAGATTAATGATTTATAAATTTTTTTCATAAAATTATAAAATAATAGTTTAAGGTTAAATAATTTAAAAGAATAATTCTATGTATTTAAAAAAATATCTTAATTTTTAAAACCCCTTACTGATACTTTTTTTTCACCCGAGGTTTTAAAATATTTTTCACAGGGCTATTGATGAGTAGAATAAATTTTGGAGTCAGTACATGATATTGTGTTTTTTGGTGGAGTGTTCATTTTCAATAAAAATTATGTGAGAGGGAAAGTATATGTTTTTATATTTTCCAAATTTTTCTAATCATCGTAACTAAAAAATATTAGGAATGCACATACTATATATTGTTTAGTTATTCTAAATATTTTATTCTATTCATAAAATAAAAATAAAATATGTGGTGTTTTAGCCCCAGATCCAACATCGTACGTCTAGGTTTCCATAGTTTGTATCATATCAAATTTTAAAAAAGGTTTATTGATTTGGATATTTAGGATAATTGAAGAGTTAGATAAATGATTTTTAGATTTTTTATGATTTTGTTTTAATGTGATTATTATAATTAGATTACTTGTGATGTAAGGGCGAGACTTATGGGATATCTTGGGTTTCACTATTTTGGATAAGGGATTTAATATAGTTCTCTTAAGACAAAAAATTTTATAAATAAATTATATTTTTTTTCTATGAAATTATCTTCATCAAAATCTAAGTGTTCATGAATAGAAAAAACATATATACTTGTTCAATATCAAATTAGAACGTAAAATATATCCAAGGTAATTAATATTGCAAATTCACCATTTATTTAAGTAGGGTGGAGGATAATGTAATGACCATAAATTTATAATATATATTTGATTTTGTTTTACTCGAGAAATGTTATAAAAATCATATATAAAATTATATTTTATATGGTTGTACTGAAAGTTATTATTTAAATTGTTATGAAAATTTGTGTCATAATTTATTTAGATATATATGTGTATGTATATATATATATATTTATTTGTTTATTATAAATATAATTTCTTTAATAAAAACATTTTATTAATGTAAAAATATTTTATATATATCTAGGAAAACATATTAAATTTAGATGAATGTGATAATTTTACTTCAGTCGTACTAATAAGAGGACTGTATTTTTAATAATTGAAAATTGTAAAAAAAATATAATATTAATTAGGGAATATAAAATATTAATTTGAAATTAATATATTTTGATGTATAGAATATTAATATAAATATATAAATATTACACAATATTTTAAGAATTTAAATATTATGAGAAAATAATGATTGATATTTATAAGAGAATTATAATAATTTTTAATATATAATTAAAGTATAATTATACACATGACAAGGAATATAGATAGAAGTGATATGAATTATTATATATAATTAGGTTCCTAAAATTATAAATAGATAATTTTGTTTAGCAAATTGATATAAGTAGTTTTCTGTATAAAAATTACTAATTTAAGATACATATATTTAAAATTGAATACATTATTAAGAGCATGTTTATATGTATATAAAACATCTATATAATACTTTATTGAATATATTTATTTGTAGCAAACCATTAATTGTAAGAATAATAAATATATATATATATATATATGTTTACATATATATTTAATAGATTATAAAATTTATGATTATATTTTAAAAAGGATATAAAATGATATTTATTATATATATTTATAAATCGTATATATATAATAAACTATTTTAATAAAAAATGGAAATCCCAAAAAAGATAGAATGAAAAATTGGGCATCATCTTCATTGTTCCCCTACGTGGTGTCACTATGTATTTCACAAGGGAAAACTTTTCACATACCCATTTCCCTCCTCCCCACTGGGTAATTTTACTATAGTAAGAATTTACATGCTCAGCCATGATGATTGGGTCAAACATTATAAGACTAGTTTGATATGCTCATTTACATGGATTTCTTCTCCTTTGTTCCCGTTGTTTCCTTCAAACTCCCACTCACCCACAGAGTTGTGATATTTTGGGTGATTTATGTCTCAATTTATTCTCAAGGGATTACAGTAATGTGAAATTCGTATTATACAAGTGTGATTGTTTTTTAATATATGTATATATATATATGTGTATATATAAGAAAGAAAAATACAACGGTATTTTTTTCATGATGGATGTGTATGATAAATAATACCACTGAATTTTCCATCTTCTCCTTTGGCAATACAACTTTCTAAAATTATAGACTCATTATTTGGAAAAAATAGAAATTCATGAGAGTTATAATTTTAAAAATTAATGTATGGTCAACTAACTTATGAATGACTCATGAAAATTATAAATTAAATTTCATTGTTAAATTAATTTTTTAGCAATAAATTATAACAGTGTGGTTTGGCCAATAAAAAGGGATCATATTTCATAGGTGATCAGACATAATCACCATATTAGGTTTCTTCACCAGTGATATGCATGTTTTTCATTCACTGAGAGTGTTATTAAGAGAGTGAGGTCTTTAAGAGAATACCTTCGAGGGGGTGTTTTAGAATAGAGAAGAAAGGGTTGGTAAACAACATAAGGTAACAAATAAAAATATTTTTAAACTTTTTTTTAATTCATTCTAATCTATCTTTGAATGAGGGAAATTATTCAAAACATTTTATTTTAATTATCCAAAATTATATTCACATAATATGGGTGTTATTATTTTTAAATTATCTATTTTAAAATTCTAAATCTATATCATCATAATAATGGTAACTCCCATTTCAAAATAATATTTTTTTTAATTTTTTTTCATTTCTAATATTTTTTTATGTATTTTGTAGGAAAATTTATTTTTATATATTTTTATTTCTAATTTTTTCATAAAGAGTTTAAAATCATTATTATATATGTAATATTATTTTTATGTTTATAATTTATATGAAGCATATTCTCATTAAAATATTCTATAATTTCCTAGAATTTCTGTTTAATGTTTTTAATTATTTAGAATTATTTCGAGATCGTGAAATCTGACGATGCGTGATTCCGAGACCTGGAGGGACCAGAATGATCCGTCGAAGTTTTGTTAATCTTTAATTTGTGTGTGTAATAATTTTTCATAAAAATGTGTAATAACTCTTAAATGGATTCCCGGATCATAAACTTAATGGCACAGTTGCATTCAGAATGGTGGTTTTACCCTATGTGTGACTTATGTTTAGTTGGCACATGTCACGACCCGTCCTCGGGACCCGTGCCGTGACTACCCCATGCCCTCCTTCCATAGGCCAGGGGCTGGAGACTAGCACCAAAGGCATAAATCCCGATAACTGGGAAGGCATTTCCTTTATAAAAGTAAACAAATCACCACAGAGTACAAGCAGAAGTAGATCACTAAGTACAAAAGAAAGTGCTGAAAGTAAAAGGGCCAGAATACAAACCCAACTGAAAAGTAAATCTACAACTGAAAGAAAGTACAACAGTAAAGACAAACAGCTATAAGGATAGAAGCAGCTCCCGGGTCGTCCACCACGGATCCTACCTGAAGAGTAGGTACAGATAGCGCAGCTCCTGGATCGTCCAACACGGATCCTACCTGAAGGGTAGGTACAGATAGTGTAGCTCCAGGATCGTCCACCACGGATCCTACCTGAAGGGTAGGTACAGATAGACTCTACAACGCTCTCTCCCATCAACCTCATTTGAGTATCGCCACGTCGTGATGCCCACATCCGGATACTGACTCGTCGTGAGATCTACCTCTGGGTACCGTCCAGTCCTTGAACACTCGGCCTCTGTCAGCGCTGCCCATCATCTACAACCAACACAACGAGGTGCAGGCATAGCCCATGCAGGGGTGAGTATAACGATACTTAGTAGGGATCTTGAGACCCTCAAGGTCTCAGTAAATCCCACATGGATAACCACAACGAATATCTCAACAGATAACTTCTACTTAGGTATATTCCCATAGATAACCTAAGTTATCAAGTAACCCGTCATAGTCATGAGGAAACACAAATATTATGAAATCAACAGATAACCACTACCCAGGTATATGCCCATACATATACCTATGTTATCAAGTGACCCATCTAAATCCTGAGGTAAACACAAAGGTCATAGACTCAGCTCAAACCAGGATTTTCATTATCTAAACTGTAACTGTTGAAGATCCCTGTCTCTAGAGTGTACAGTGGTCCTATCATGACTCTGAGGTACTGCTCACTAACCTAAGACTGCTGAGATACTCCTCCTGTCGAGTACTGTGGGCCTGCTACTACAACCAAGCGCTTCCCACCATGGGTCTGCCACTACAACCAAGCGCTCCCCCTCATAGCTTCCAGAGGTACTCCGTCTATTGAGTACCGCGGGTCTGCCGCTACAACCAAGCGCTCCTCCGCCGTGGGTCTGCCGCTACAACCAAGCGCTCCCCACTGGGCTATCCGAAACACACTGAGTCGATCGGTCAAGCAGTCGTCAGGTCTCAGCCAGCAACACGGTCTCCGTACTCCGCACGCTCATCTCCGGGAGGGTCTGCTCCACGAGCTACTGGTCGATACTCCATGTATCACGAAGTCTCATGAAAAAGTATCTCAAAGTACCACCTCGTCATAGGGGTCTCAATGCAGCAGACGACGCGTCAATCGGACGTCCGGTCTGTGAGTTATTAGCCTTTTCGTCTTAGGGGCCCGGTTGGTTTCGTGTGCGAACCAACCCAGCCGTATCTCAACTGTACCTCGAACTCTCATAGGGTATACTCATAGGGACCGTTTCTCAACGTGATCACCAACACCGCTGACGGTTCATCAAACCGACGTCCGGTCTGAAAGTTATCAGCTTTTCCGTTCCAGGGGCCCGGTTGGATTTCGGGTACAATCCAACCTGGCCATTCTCCAACTGCGTCCAAAACTCAGGCGAAGTATTCCAAAAGTTCCATCTCATCAAGAGGAATCCAACAAAGTCGAAGACACATCAATCAGACGTCTGGAGCTCTAGTTATAAGCGTTTCTGCTCCGAGGGCCCGGTTGGTTTCGGGTTCAAACCAACTCGGCCGTACTTCAAATGAAATCGGTTAACCAAACTGGTCACACCATTTGCGATCCATAGGGAAAAACACACGAGATGGACTACCCAATGGTCCAAAACGGATAGCCGGTGAAAAATTTGCATTCCATCGCAACATGCGCGAAACGGGCCTCGTGGGGCCTGCGCCTCAACCTTGACTTAAATATCCAGAATTGGTTTTGAAACATCCGTCTTTATTCTATAGTCGCAACATCACAGATGGTTCGTCATTCCGACACCGTATGTGAGAGATATTTCAGATACAAGATTTTGTACTAATAATATTATTATTATAATTGGGTGTTTCATGGACCCGAGCCACGAACCAGAATTTAGTATCGTAAATTAGACTTGAATCGACCGTCTTAATGACAAGGTCACGTCGCCGCTGATAGCCATTTAATTGAACGTCACATGTAGGAGTTATAGCAGGTCGAATATTTAATAATAATATTAAATCTATTATTTTCCGACCGCTTCGGGTACTCGATCCAAAAACCCGAAAAAGATATCCAATATTGGACTCAGAATGCCCGTCTAGGAATCTTGGTCGCACTATCATAGATGGTTCATGAAACCGAGGTCTCATGAATAAGTTACGGTCGAAAAAGTGTTTTATCAACAAAATTAATAATAACAATATTTTATTATTATTATTAATTTTTTTATTTAATTTAAATGTTTCATAACTCCCATCTCATTACATGCATGAACATTGATGCGTAACCCACATCTCACTCCTCCTTTGATATTTATTTTTTTTTAATTTTTATTTCTCAAATCTCCTTCTCTCTCCAATTTTCTCCATTCCCAAACTCTCACGCTTTCTTCTCCTCCAAACCCACAGGCTGCATCCTCCGCTAGAAATATGTCGCCTTCGGACTTCCGTCATCCTGGCGTGGCACGCCGACAGCACTTTCCGCGGACCACCAGACGCGCTTCGGTGGGCCGATTCGCCTACCGTCTGCACCCGCGTCTCTCCCGGGACCTGCTCTTTAATGCGACGGCTTCAAATTACCGTTGCGGACCGTTTCTTCTTCTCCTGTCATCCCGCGCACAAAAGAACAACCAGTAGAGGATCTGGGATTGTTCGTAAGCCTGTGCCCTCCGCATTAGAAGCTCAATCCATAACTCATCAATGAAAAGGGTTTAATTTATTCAAGATAAATTATAAAAACACCCTGCGATTAAAATACACATGTATGAGGGTATAATTCACATATACACTTTATACAAAAATCCCCTACCTCGCGAATACGTTGCACATTGTCGAGCTGCGGAAAGAGGCAAGCGTTGCGATGATCGGACATTGTCGAATATCGGTGCCGATTCTGTTGACGTTTGATGAAGTGTCATCATCATTGCGGATTCCCCACGGCGGTGTCTCCTCCTTTGATGGAGAACCGGGAAGCGTTCTTCTTCGTGAGGGAATGATCGTTCTTTGTCGGTGAGTTGGTACTCTTCAAAAAAAACTCAAGAGCTCTCCAATCCTCCACACAACAATTGCGAACCCCATATTTCATTAAGTGCCATTCTTTTAAAAGATTCCAAGAATTTCAAAAGAATTCAAAGAGGTGTGACAAAAATAATTAATAAGGTTATTAATTATCTTAGTTGGCTTAAGCTTGGGAGGTGGAGAGGCTACACTTCAATAAAAGATAAAGTGGATTTACCAAGCATTTAACAAGGGGTGAGTTATGGGGAGGTGAGGAGTTAGGGTCTCATGTGGGCCCATCCACACTAAACTCTCCCATGAGAGGTTAGGTGGGTGTGGGCCCCACCTCTATCGTCCCCTTTGTTGAAAATAACCACCTACCTTGAATAAAATTTGTACACATCAAATTTTATTTGATTTAATCTCATTTCCAAATGTTTAACCTCATCCCGCTCAAAACACAACTATGGTAAAGGTTCCCTTAAGCATTTACCGACGCTGCGAGTTCATCGGTGCCCTCAGATTTCAATTCCGAGCACCGGTTCAAAAGATAGAAAAACCCGCACGTACGTTTATTGAACGTACACGAAAAAAAGTTCAGAAAAAAAAATATCAGTCACCCTTGACCCACTGCGGTAAAGGTTAGGCTCTGCCTAGATGAAACACGCCCCAACAAACCCAACGGTACTCTCATATTTTCAATCCGAGTTACCGTTTAGAAGTTATGAATTTTACAATAAAATAATTGTCACATAATTATTTTATTTGAGGCTAAAAACTAACTTTTTCTGGTGGCCCGCGCCAGCCAAAGTTAGTATCTTCTTAAATAATGCATAACCTCACAAGTCCAGTGGTGGTCTCGGATTTTTAATCCAAGCTACCGTTTGTGCGTTATAAGAATTAGAAAAATAAAATAATTTATTTAATTATTTTATTTACGGTTATGCCATTTTTGGAATTTCTCACAGGAGGCCCGCGCCGACTAAACTTAAGTTGTGCCTAGGGTAAACCATTCATCCTGAGTGCAACGGTTTTCTCAGATTTATGATCCGAGTAACCGTTTAAGAGTTATTCAAATTTTTCAATAAAACTACTTACGCCTGTTAATTTAATCTTAACAAAAATTTAGAAAATTATTTCGGGCACACCGGGCCTTAGAATCAGGTGTTGTCTAATACCACGCATTCACAAAATTCCAAAGAAATTAAGAAAAAAAATTATTTAAATTTTCGGGTCTTTACATTACTCCCACCTTAGGGCATTACATCCCTGTAATGATTCAACACATACTAGGGGGAAAAAAGTGGTATTGAGCATGCATCTGAGCCTTTCTCTCCCACGTGCTCTCCTGGAGGTTCCTGTGCTGCCTGGGGTTTCCTTTTCGTCGACCAAGGAAAACCCATCCCATTGTTGTAAGTAAACCACAACCTTTTTTCCTAATACCTTAAATCCGTGTATGAACTGTGCTTGCCCAGTCCATACCCAAACTAACATCGTAAGGCCTCGACGTTGCCACCAAGAGGTTTCAACCGAAACTCTCACCTTAAGGGTCAGATCACACCTGTCAGTGTAAGTGTGTTTATCGAGTCTCCTCTCAAAGGTATCTCCAGACGTGAGGGTCAATTCAACGATTTTAACTGGAATCTCAAGGTCTGGGACAGGATTCGTGGAAGGAAGGAATGATTGGTACCTATGTCTATTGATATGGAAGCTCGTAGAAGACAAATTCCGCACTTCGAATCATCCTTAGATCCCTTTCTGTCTCACTCCTTGACCGCATGCAGCTACTCTTTTCCCCTGCCCTCTAGCTCCCTGAGCCTGAAGGGGATAACAAAGGTGGGTGGTTGTAACATGTTGAAATGTACACCACCTCATGCTGCTCTCCTAGCCCTGCCTCCACGTCTACTGATCTGCAGATTTATCTGTCCTTAACATTTCCTCTTCTTGAAACATTCACACGCCCAAGTCTCTGAGACTGGCACCAGCTCGCTGCGTTCCAACATCTAACGTTCTCTAGTTGTATTCGTTCAGCAAAAGAACATTCAACCTCAAGGTTTTCACTAGCACCCTAATGTGAGTAGGAATGCATAGAGGAAAAAGTGATGGCTCAAATCGTATTCATCGAGTACCCGGAATGTTGGTACGACACGATGAATTCTCAGCTACCGACAGGTCGTCCTGCCGAAGCTGTATAAGATCTAGAAAACTATCAGCCACCTCCTCAAGCCACTCCTTAGCTGTCTGTGAGTCAGGATCGCCTTGGAAATTGAGGGTATCTGATTTTAGAACACGTGTAAGGCAGTAAGCCTACATGTGTCACCTACCGGTACTGCCGGTTGTAACTGCTGACCAACAGGTAGTGATGTATAGCTGACACACTACCCGAAGGAACTATCTCAGGCATCGGTCCACGTACCGAAGCCTCATCACTATGCGGACCATCCTCATGATCATTTACTGGAAAACACAAGTGGCCAAGTCCACCATCCACTCTAATGATGTCTCAATTAGGCGGAAAACTCTAGTAATTGCCTCCAGCCAGTGCTCTGCTGTCTAGGAATCTACCTCGCCTCATATCCTCGGAGGCCACTACTGCTGGAACTCGTGCAACGCGCTCTTCCAGTGTGCACAGTTCACTAGTTTAGCTGGTGGAATATGCTGCCCAATAGGTGGTGGTGCTGCTGGTACACCACCCGAGGGTGCCAACATAGAAAGAGGGCCCTACACCGGAGCCTCGTCGCTCGGTGGGCCTCCATCGAGTACAATCTCAGAAATCCAACTAACTGTCTGTGTGGAGACATCTTGAACATATGCAACATGGTCAACGTTTTATACCTGGTGAGCTAACCTAGTTTGAGCTGACATTAAAACTTTTGGAAACACACACGCAATTAGTGTTTTTGTGCACAATGTCGGAATCTAGAAGTTAGGGTCCTGGTGTATGGATACGTCGGCCGCCGCACCAACACTGGACTCCCTGAACTGAAAACCACAATCGGTACCCTTAACACTATTGCTTCACAGAAAGAAAATATCAGAGTTATATGTTCTGCAGTAGAACCGACTCCTCTGATACCAATTCTCATGACCCGTCCTCGGGGCCCGTGTCGTGACTACCCCAAGCCTGCCTTCCATAGGCCAGGGGCTGGCAACTAGCACCAAAGGCATAAATCCCGATAACTGGGAAGACATTGCCTTTATAAATGTAAACAAATCACCACAGAGTACAAGCGGATGTAGATCACTAAGAACAAAAGAAAGTGCTGAAAGTAAAAGGGCCAGAATACAAACCCAACTGAAAAGTACAGCTACAACTGAATGAAAGTACAACAGAAAAGACAAACAACTAGAAGGATAGAAGCAGCTCATGGGTCGTCCACCACGGATCCTACCTAAAAAGTAGGTAAAGATAGCGCAGCTACTGGATCGTCCAGCACGGATCCTACCTGAAGGGTAGGTACAGATAGTGCATCCCCTGGATCGTCCACCACGGATCCTACCTGAAGGGTATGTACAGATAGCCTCTACAACGCTCTTTCCTGTCAACCTCCTCTGAGTTTTGTCACGTCATGAAGTCCACCTCCGGATACTAACTCGTCATGAGATCCACCTCCAGGTACCGTCCAGTCCTCGAACACTCGGCCTCTGTCAGCCTTGGCCGTCGTCTGCAACCAACACAACAAGGTGCGGGCATAGCCCGTGCAGGGGTTAGTATAATGATACTTAGTAGGGACCCCGAGACCCTCAAGGTCTCAATAAATCCAACAAGGATAACTACAAAGAATATCTCAACAGATAACTTCTACTTATTTATATGCCCATACATATACCTAAGTTATCAAGTAACCCATCTCAATCATGAGGAAACACAAAGATTATGAAATCAATGGATAACCACTACCCAGGTATATTCCCATAAATATACCTAAGTTATCAAGTGACCCATCTCAATCATGAGGTAAACAAAAAGGTCATAGACTCAGCTCAAACTAGGATTTTCATTATCTAAACCGTAATTGCTGAAGATCCCCGTCTCTGGAGTGTACAGTGGTCCTGTCACGACTCTGAGGTACTGCTCACTAACCTAAGACTACTGAGGTACTCCTCCTGTCGAGTACTGTGGGCATGCTGCTACAACCATGCGCTTCCCACCAAGGGTCTGCCGCTACAACTAAGCTCTCCCCCTCATAGCCTCCAATGGTACTCCTTCTGTTGAGTACCGCGGGTCTACCACAACAACCAAGTGATCCTTCGTCGTGGGTCTTTCACTACAACCAAGAGATCCCCACTGGGCTATCCGAAACACACTGAGTCGATTGGTCAAGCAGTCGTCAGGTCTCATCCGGCTACACAGTCTCTGTACTCCGCACGCTCGTCTCCTGGAGGGTTCGCTCCACGAGCTACTGGTCGATAATCCAAGTATCACAAAGTCTCATGAAGAAGTATCTCAAAGGACCACCTCGTCATAGGGGTCTCAATGCAATAGAAGGCATGTCAATCGGACGCCCGGTCTGTGAGTTATTAGCCTTTTCGTCCCAGGGGCCGGGTTGGTTTCGTGTGCGAACCAACCTGGCCGTATCTCAACTCTATCCCAAACTCTCATAGGGTATACTCATAGGGACCGTTTCTCAACGTGATCACCAACGCCGCTGACAGTTCGTCAAACGGACATCCAGTCTGAAAGTTATCATCTTTTCTGTTCGAGAGGCCTGGTTGGATTTCGGGTACAATCGAACCCGGCCATACTCCAACTGCGTCAAAAACTCAGGCGAAGTATGCCAAAAGTTTCATCTCATCAAGAGGAATCCAAAAAAGTTGACGGAACGTCAATCGGACGTCCGGTGCTCAAGTTATAAGCATTTCCGCTCCGAGGGCCCGGTTGGTTTTGGGTTCGAACCAACCTGGCCATACTTCAAATGACACCGGTTAACCAAACCGGTCACACCATTGCAATCCATACGAAAAAACACACGAGATAGAATACCCATTGGTCCAAAACGGATAGCCGGTGAAAAATTTGCATTTCACCGCAACACGCGCGAACCGGGCCTCGTGGGGCCAGCGCCTCAACCCTGACTTAAATATCCAGAATTGGTTTTGAAACATCCGTCTTAATTCTAGGGTCGCAACGTCGCAGACAGTTCGTCATTCCGACACCATATGTGAGAGATATGTCAGATACAAGATTCCGTAATAATAATATTATTATTATCATTGGGTGTTTCGTGGACCTGAGCCACAAACCTGAATTTAGTATCGTAAATTAGAATTGAATCGACCGTCTTAATGATAGGGTCACGTCGCCGCTGACGGCCAGTTAATCGGACGTCGCATGTCGGTGTTATAGCAGGTCGATGATTTAATAATATTATTAAATCTATTATTTTCCGACCGCTTCGGGTACCCGATCCAAAAACCCGAAAAAGATATCCAATATTGGACTCAGAATGTCCGTTTTGGAAACTGGGTCGCACTGCCGCAGATGGTTCATGAAACCGAGGTCGCATGAATACGTTACGGTCGAAAAAGTGTTTTATCAACAAAATTAATAATAAAAATAGTTTATTATTATTATTAATTGTTTATTTAATTTAAATGTTTCATAACTCCCATCTCATTCCACGCATGAACATTGATGCGCAACCCACATCTCACTCATCCTTTGATATTTATATATTTCTTTTAATTTTTATTTCTCAAATCTTTTTCTCTCTCCAATCTTCTCCATTCCCAAACTCTCACGCTTTCTTCTCCTCCAAACCCACAGACTGCTTCCTTCGCTAGAAATATGTCGCCTTCGGACTTCCGTCGTCCCGACATGGCACGCCGATAGCACTTTCTGCGGACCACCGGACGCGCTTCGGTGGTCCAATTCGCCTACCGTCTGCGCCCGCGTCTCACCCGGGACCTACTCTTTACTGCGACGGCTTCAAATTGCCGTTGCGGCCCGTTTCTTCGTCTCCCGTCATCCCGCGCACAAAAGAACAACCAGCGGAGGGTCCGGGCTTGTTCGTAAGCTCGTGTCCTCCGCATTAGAAGCTCAATCCATAACTCATCAACGACAAGGGTTTAATTTATTTAAGATAAATTATACAAACACCCTACAATTAAAATAAGCATGCACGAGGGTATAATTCACATATACACTTTATACAAAAACCCCCTACCTCGCAAAGACGTCGCACGTCGTCGAGCTGTGGAGAGAGGCAAGCGTTGCGATGATTGGATGTCGTTGAAGATTGGTGTCGATTCCGTTGTCGTTGGAGGAAGTGTCATCGTCGTTGCGGATTCCCCGCGGTGGTGTATCCTCCTTTGATGGAGAACCAGTAAGTGTTCTTCGTCATGAGGGAATTATCATTCTTTGTCGGTGAGTTGGTACTCTTCAAAAAAAAACTCAAGAGGTCTCAAATCCTCCACACAACAATTGCCAACCCCATATTTCATTAAGTGCCCATCTTTTAAAAGATTCCAAGCATTTCAAAAGAAGTCAAAGAGGTGTGACAAAAATAATTAATAAGGTTAATAATTTTCTTAGTTGGCTTAAGCTTGGGAAGTGGAGAGGCTCCACATCAATAAAAGTTAAAGTGGAGTTGCCAAGCATTTAACAAGGGGTGAGTTCTGGGGAGGTGAGGAGTTATGTCATGACCTGTCCTCGGGACCCGTGCCGTGACAACCCCAAGCTCGCCTTCCATAGGCCAGGGGCTGGAGACTAGCACCAAGGCGTAAATCCTGATAAAAAGGGAAGGCATTTCCTTTGTAAAGTAAACAAGCACCACAGAGTATAAGTGGAAGAAGTAAACACTAAGTAAAAACTGAGTACAACAGTAAGTACGGAAAGTAAAAGGGGCCGGAAATACAAGACAAACTGTAAAGTACAACTCGAAAGGGAAAACATCAACTGTAAAGTAAAGCTGCTACGCCGAGCTGTCCACTGGAAATCCCACCTGAAGGGTGGGAACAGATAGCTCCACTGCTCCTCGGGTCCCGCCGTCCGCTCCAAGTATGTCCCGCCCAGTGGTCCACCTCTAGGTACCGTTCTGCTCTGCAAGCCTCAACCACGATCAACGCTGTTTGTCGTCTGCAACCAACACAACGTAGTGCGGGCATAACCTGTGCAGGGGTGACTATAAGCTACTCAGTAGGGACCCCGAGACCCCCAAAGGTCTCCCAAAATCCACAAAGGATAAACCACAAAGGGAAGATACAATCACGAAGTAAAATCCGACTCTGCATAGGTATATTCCCATACATATACCTAAGTTATCAATTCCAATACGCTCCAACCTCCGAGCCCAAGTACAACTCAGTCCACACAGGAAAGTATACGTATTCCACACAGGAAAGCAAACGTAATCCACACAGGATAGCACAACACAATCCACATAGGAAAGCAAACAGGATTCATCTCACACAGGTATACTTCTTTGGAAGACGATAGAGATGATCACTGATGCATCTAAGTCGTCGGACCCACAAAGGATCGATATGCACTAACCCCCGCAATAACCAACACAGGATTAGTAGGAAACTAACCCCCGCAAAGACCCACACAGGATCGGACCCACACAGGATCTGTAGGCACTGGCTCACACAAAACCGCTGAGCACTGACCCACACAGGATCGGACCCACACAGGATCAGTAGCACTATTCCACATAGGATCATTGAGTGCTGTAGTCGTCGTCATCGAATCCACTTAGGATCTCTGCACAGTCGTCGTCGCAGTCACAGTAGCAGTCGCAGCCAGCTCTAGAGTTCCCACACACAGCATGCTCGTTTGGGAGGGTCCGCTCCACGAGCCGAGAGGCTGATACATCAACTGTCACATAGACCAGATTTGATGTATCCAAAAGTTCTGTATCGTCAACAGGAACTCAACGCCGCAGACGGCGCGTCGATCGGACGCCCGGTCTGAGAGTTATTGGCTTTTTCGTCCGAGGAGCCCGGTTACTTTTTAAGGAAAAACCAACCCAACCGTACTCCAACTGCGTCCAAACCTCGGGCGGAGTATGCCAAAAGATATTTCTCACTAAGAGGAACTCAACAAAGTTGACGACACGTCAATCGGACGTCTGTAGCTCAAGATATGAGCGTTTTCGCTCCGAGGGCCCGGTTGGTTTCGTGTACGAACCATCCCGGCCGAACTCAAAGTATTCCGAAACCTTGATTGCGATATACCGAAACGAGCGCCTCAATCCAAGGATCGCATCGCTACTGACGGCGCGTCGTTTGGAGGTCCGTAGCCCGAGTTAGGAGCATTTGAACCCAAACAGTCCGATAACGGGGGTTTCGGGCCCGGACCGACCTGGCCCGAGACCCCCCGGTCAGCCCGAACCGGGTCGACCTGCCCCGGGTCCGGGTCGGCCCGGCCTGGAATGGCCCGGCCCGGCGCGACCTGGCCTAGCGGACCGTCTGGGCACAGCGCGCCCAGCGCGCTGCCGGCTCGGCTCGTGGCTGAGCCGTTTCGGCAAAGGGGGGGGGGCAGCTACCCCCCTGTGTAACTGCGGCCCCCCCAAAATTATGGGGGGCCGTTTGAACCAGCCGGGGGAATTTAATTCCCCCGGCTGCTTCCCTTTCCAGCCGTCCTGGAACCGACCGCGGCCCTTGTCGTCCGGCGCAGTGCGATGGCACCGCGCCCCTCCGTCGCGGCTCCGCTCCGGCCACGACGCCTTCGACTTCCTTCGACGCGGCGCGACGGCGTCGCGTTCTTGTTCAACTTCTCAGCGTAGCGCGATGGTGTCACGTAATACTTGCCGAGCGATTCTCGCGTGGTGCGACGACACCACGCCATCCCGTTCCATTCACAAAGAAACAATCATGAAAATAGGAGGGGGTTAGGCCATGTTTGTGCGGTCCGGCCCCCTCTCGTTAAACGATAACATTTAGTCGATTAACCACGAAGTTCGACATGCTAGAATCAATAATGGAAATTATTTAATAAAATAACAATAATCCCCTACCTCGGTTCCGTAACGGTGTTCGTCAACGACCCGCGGAAGACGAGCGTCGTGGAGGTCAGGCGTCGCAGGGAAAGAACGTCGACGTCGCAAAGCGAGGATTCGAAGTCGTTGACGGTGATTTCATCACAGAAAACCATCATGGAAGAGACGACGTAGAATAAGAACGTCGCGTCGCGGATACGGCATCACGGAAGAACCATGTTCTTAGCGGAGAAGTTCTTCGTTGAAAAACGGTGTTCTTTGCGTTCTTCGTCGAGGAAGAAGGTGTTCCTTAGCATTTTCTCCAAAAATCTCTCAAACAACCCAACACCAACCCCTAATAAAATAAGTTCTAAACTTATTTTATTAACACAAAAAAGCATTTGAAATTCAATTGTTTGAATTTCAAAAACATACATGTAACTCACCAAATTAATTACAACAAGTTGTCAAATATTAATGAAGGAGAGTTAATGGGGAGTTAGGAATGTGAGGGGTTAAGAGGGGTTAGGGAGTTAGGGAAAAATTTAAAAGGTGGGGGGTTCGTGTGGGCCCCACCCTTTTAATTATCCACCCATGGGAAGTTGGGTGGATGTGGGCCCCACCACCAACTTCCCATGGGAGAAACTAACCACCTTGAAAAAGAAATAAAATTGATTTAACAATTTTATTTACTTTTTAATTAAACCCCATTAATTAACATCTTCTCCCGCATAAACGCAACTACGGTAAAGGTTCCCTTAAAAGATTACCGGCGTTGTGAGTTCATCGGTGCCATCAGATTTCAATTCTGAGCACCAGTTCAAAAGATAGGAAAACCCGCTCGTTTATTCACTGAACGTACCCGAGCCAAACTTCGGAAATTGATTCCGGGCACACCGGGCCTCGGAATCAGGTGCCGTCAGAAATCGCGTTCTTGTAAAATTCCAAAGAAAATTATGAAAATATTTCCCTTGAATTTTACGGGTCTTTACATTACTCCAACCTCAGGGCTTTACGTCCCCGTAAAGATACATCAAAACTAGGGAAACGAATGAGGGTACTGAGCACGCATCTGAGCCTCACGCTCCCAAGTGCTCTCTTGGAGGTTCTCGTGCTGCCATCTGATGCGCATTAGAGGAATCGACCATCCTTGTAGGACCCACTCCTGTCAATCCTCGATCTCTACCGGGACCTCCGTAAAAGTCACCCCATCGTCAACATCAAGATCCCCATGGTCAATGATGTGCGTCGGGTCGTGCACGTATCTCCTCAGCTGAGATACGTGGAAGACGTCGTGCACTCAGTGAAACTGAGGTTGTAGAGCCAGGCGATAAGCCACCTCGCCAATCCTACTGAGGACCTAGAAGGGTCGGATGAAGCACGGAGATAACTTTCCACCTCGGCCAAATCTCCGTATTCCATGTCGAGGTGAGACACACAAAAAGATGTGGTCGCCATCCTCGAACTCTAGTGGCCTCCGCCTCCTGTCAGCGTATGACTTCTGCCGGCTCTGAGCTGTCCTCATCCACTCCTGGATGACCTGGACCTTCTCTATCGTGGCCTGGACCATCTCCGGCCCCACAAGTGCTGATTCCCCAGGGTATGTCCAGCACAAAGGAGATCTGCAAAGTCGGCCGTACAATGCCTCGTACGGTGCCATTCCGATGGTGGAGTGGTAGCTGTTGTTGTACGTGAACTCCACCAAGGGTAGGTGGTCCTCCCAGCTATGACCAAAGTCGAGGACACATGCGTGGAGCATGTCCTCGAGAGTCTGAATGGTCCTCTCCGCCTGACCATCCGTCTGAGGGTGAAAGGCTGTGATTAGACGTAGCCGCGTCCCGAACGCCTCCTGAAATCCCTTCCAAAGACGGGAAGTAAAGCGAGCATCTCGATCAGAGATGATAGATGATGGAACACCGTGAAGCCGAACAATCTCCTGAACGTAAAGACGTCCCAAGCTCTCCACTGAGCTCAGCTCTCTGATGGGTAAGAAGTGAGCCAACATGGTGAGTCGGTCGACAATCACCCAAATGGAGTCGTGACCTCTGGAAGTACGTGGAAGTCCAGTCACGAAGTCCATAGATATGCAATCCCACTTCCACTCCGGAACCTCCAAGGGCTGTACCAAGCCTGCTGGTACCTGGTGCTCAGCCTTCACCTGCTGGCAGGTGAGGCATCGAGAAACGAACTCTACCATAGCCTTATTCATGCTAGGCCACCAGTGCTGTCGTCTGAGATCCTGGTACATCTTCCCCACTCCAGGATGAACCACCAAAGGAGAAGTGTGAAACTCTCTCAGAACCTCCTCCCGTAAAGCGACTGGTACCATGGTACGTCCTCTGAAAAGGATGTTGTGCTCTGCTCCAAAGGAGAAACAATCAGGTTCCTGTCCTGAGGATATCTGTGCATGCCGCGTCTCACAGTCAGCGTCCCCACACTGTGCCTCTCTGACCTACTGTAGTAGTGGAGGAGTGACAGTGAGAGACTGAAGGAAGGCTGCTCCATCTCTATCCATGAAGGATACCTGCAAAGAGGCTAGCTGCTTCGTCGCCTCCTCAAGTAGCTGAATGCCCGTCTTCCTGCTGAGGGCATCGGCTACTACGTTCCCCTTCCCAGGAGTATAGACTATCTCAAAGTCATAGTCCTAGAGGAACTCGAGCCATCACCACTGTCTCAGTTTCAGGTACTTCTGTGAGAAGATATACCTGAGACTCTGATGGTCAGAAAAGACTGTAAAGCGCTCACCCATCAGATAGTGTCGCCATGTCTTCAGAGCGAAGACCACTGCTGCTAACTCCAAGTCATGGGTAGCGTAGTTTTGCTCATTCGGCCTCAAATGTCGTGATCCATAGGCAATCACGGCCTGCTCCTACATTAGGACGCATCTGAGTCCGGTCCCAGATGCATCGCAGTAGACTACGTATCCAAATCCCTCCTCAGGCAACCTCAAGATAGGTGCGCTGGTCAATCTCTACTTCAGCTCCTGGAAGCTCTGCTAACATCTGTCTGAACACATGAAGGGTTTTCCCTTCTTCGTCAAAGCTGAGAGTGGTGCCGCAACTCTGGAGAAGTCTGGCACGAATCATCGGTAGTATCCGGCTAGACCCAAGAAACTCCACACCTCCGTCACGCTCCTGGGTGGCTCCCAAGCTAACACTGCCTCGATCTTCGCAGGATCCACTGCAACTCCCGCCTCAGAGATGACATGTCCCAAGAAGTGGACCTCACGTATCCATAACTGGCACTTCGAGAGCTTACCATAAATCTGGTGCTCTCGGAGTGTGTCTAGTACAACCCGTAAGTGGTAGGTATGCTCCTCCTCAGTCATCGACTAGATCAAAATTTCTTCGATGATGACCACGACAAATCGATTGAGGTATGGCTGAAAGATCCTGTTTATGAGGGCCATGAACACTGCTGGAGCATTGGTTACACCGAAAGGCATAACGAAGAACTCATAGTGGCCATACCGACATCTGAAGGCCGTCTTCTGCACGTCCTCGTCTCAAACTCTGAGCTGATGATAGCCTAACCTAAGGCCTATCTTCGAGAACCACCGTGCTCCCTTGAGCTGATCAAAGAGGTCATTAATCATCGGTAGTGGATACTTGTTCCTCACTGTCACCTGGTTCAGGCGACGATAGTCGACACAAAGTCGCAAGCTCCTGTATACCTTCTTGGCGAACAATATCAGGGAAGCTCAGGGTGAAACACTGGGTCGGATGAACCCCTTGCCCTACAAGTCCTCCAACTGTACCCGTAGCTCTCAAAGATCGGTGGGGGCCATCCGATATGCTGGAGTCGATATCGGAGATGTCCCGAGGTACAGGTCAGTATAAAATTCTACCTCTCTGCGAGGAGGTAACCCTGAGACGCTGTCAGGAAAAACGTCCGAAAACTGATCCACCACTGCAGGAAAACCAGGACTCCACATGTCAACTGCTCCTAGGATGTGGCTAGCCAACTGATGAGTGATGGGTTGTCCTCTCCTCTGTGGAAGTCCATCCAGTGCTGCAAAGGATCCCTTCTCGCCGGTGAAGGTGAACCTGCTCCCGTCGGTGCATACACATCGCACCTTGCGCCTAAAACAGTCAATCTATGTATGGACCGTAGATAACCAATCCATGCCCAAGGTGACGTCGTAAGGCCTCGACGCTGCTACAAGAAGATCCCTGCCGAAGCTCTTGCCTCCTAGAGTAAGCTCACACTGCCGGCACCAGTGCATAATCGTCGAGTCTGCTCCCGTAGGAGTCTCTAGCCGTAAGGATCGAGCCAACGGCTCTGTCAGAATCTCCAAACTCCGAACAAGGGCAGCGGCTATGAAAGAGTGACTCGATCCTATGTCTATAAGTACTGCAGCAAGGGTGGAATAGACACAGATAGTACCTAGAATCATCTCGGGTGCACCGTGGTCCTAGACCTCTGCTGCCTGGAGCTGTGCTTGTCTCTGCCCGCCAGCTCCCTGTGGTCGGGGTGGACCTCTTGGTGGTGGTGGTGGTAGAGCCTCAAAGCGTCGCCCACCACCTACTCCTCGTCCAGCACCTCTGCCTCATCCACCTCCTCCCTGCAGACTACCACGGTCGACCCTCTGCCACTGCCTCGGTGGTCCCTCAACCGTCTGCTGCTCCTCGGCACGGCGGGTCGGGCAATCACGAGCCATGTGGCTTAGCCCGCCGCACGAGTAGCACTGTCTGCCTCTCGAAAGACTGGCTCCACGCTGTGTGCCCCACACTGCTGAGCCAGTGTCCTGAGGTCGTCTGCCTGATGGTCTGGTCTACCTGGACCCAAGAGTCATCCGTCGACTGCCTGCTGCGGAAGACTCTGCTACGTGCCACCCTGCGGTGGGTCTCGCTACTGGTGTAGACTCAGCAAGAATGCTCTCGATCAAAAGGGCCTGCTCCAGTACTCCTGTCTGAGTCGGAATGCTGAGGGAGATCAGTGATGCCCTAATCTCATGTCTTAATCCCTGCTCAAAGGTCTGGGCCCGGAAGAATGGGTCCCGTACCATGTCAGTCGAGTAGTGAGAGAGATCGGTAAATCTCGCCGAGTACTGAGCGACCATCATGCTGCCCTACCACAACTTATGAAGCTCCTGAATACGCACCGCACAGAGGGTGGATGGGACGAACTCCGAGCGGAAGAGGCTCTCAAAGTCCGTCCAAAGTAGATATGCCTCATTGTGCACCTGGAGCATCAAGCTCCACCATCGGCCCGCTGCTGAGTGCAGTAGGCTCGCAGCGAGGATCACCATGAGGTCTGCTAGTGTCCTCACTAGCCTAAAAACTTGTACGACTGCCTCCAGCCAGTCCTCGGCTTCCTAGGGGTTCGTCTCCCCACGGAACCTGGGTGGTCGCTGGCGCTGGAACTCATGCAGTGCGCTGAGGTGACATGCATCGTCAGCGGCTGGTGCTGGAAGTATCAGGGGCTCGACGGGTAGAGCTACCACCAGTTCCACTACTAACAAAGGGCCCTGCACCGAGGCCTCGTCACTCGGTGGGCTGTCGTTATGCTCTACTCTCGGAACCCAAGCTGGCTGTTGTCGTGGGGCCATCCTAAAAAGGAAACAGGTGTGCCACGGTCAAAACAATATACCTAGTGAGCTGATACAAAGTAATCACAAAGAAAACTTGAAACACACAGGCAATCAATGTTTTCGTGCATTAAGTCGGAAATCAGAAGTTAGGGTCCTGGTGTACGGATATGTCGGCCGCCGCACCAACACCGGACTCCCTAGACTGATAACCACACTCAATACGCTAAACACTATTGCTTCACATATAAAATATTAGAGTTCGCGGTAGAACCGAACTCCCCTGATACCAATTTGCCACGACCCGTTCTCGGGACCCGTGCCGTGACTACCCCAAGCCCGCCTTCCATAGGCCAGGGGCTGGCGACTAGCACCAAGGCATAAATCCCGATAAAAAGGGAAGGCATTGCCTTTGTAAAGTAAATAAGCACCACAGAGTACAAGCGGAAGAAGTAAACACTAAGTAAAAACTGAGTACAACAGTAAGTACGGAAAGTTAAAGGGGCTAGAAATACAAGCCCAACTGTAAAGTACAACTCGAAAGGGAAAACAGTAGCTGTAAAGTAAAGCCGCTACGCCGAGCTGTCCACTGGAAATCCCACCTGAAGGGTGGGTACAGATAGCTCCACTGCTCCTCGGGTCCCGCCATCGGCTCCGAGTACGCCCCGCCCAGTGGTCCACCTCCAGGTACCGTTCTGCTCTGCAAGCCTCAACCACGGTCAACGCTGTCCGTCGTCTGCAACCAACACAACGTAGTGCGGGCATAGACCGTGCAGGGGTGAGTATAATCTACTCAGTAGGGACCCCGAGACCCCCGAAGGTCTCCCAAAATCTACAAAGGATAAACCACAAAGGAAATATACAATCACGAAGTAACAACCGGCACTTCTTAGGTATATAACCATAAATATACCTAAGTCATCAATTCCAATACGCTCCAACCTCCGAGCCCAAGTACAACTTAGTCCACACAAGAAAGTATACGTATTCCACACAGGAAAGCAGACGTAATCCACATAGGATAGCACAACACAATCCACAAAGGAAAGCAAACAGGATTCAGCTCACAGAGGTATAATTTTTCGGAAGACGATAGAGATGATCACTGATCCATCTAAGTCGTCGGACCCACAATGGATCGATAAGTACTAACCCCTGCAATGACCCACACAGGATTGGTAGGAAACTAACCCCCACAAAGACCCACACAGGATCGGGCCCACACAGGATCTATAGGTGCTGGCTCACACAGAACTGCTGAGCGCTGACCCACATAGGATCAGACCCACACAGGATCGGTAGCACTGATCCACATAGGATTGCTGAGTGCTGTAGTCGTTGTCGTCGAATCCACTGAGGATCTCTGCACAGTCATCGTCGCAGTCACAGTAGCAGTCGCAGCCAGCTCTAGAGTTCCCACACACAGCAAGCTCATTTGGGAGGGTCTGCTCCACGAGCCGAGAGGCTGATACATCAACTGTCACATAGACCAGAGTTGATGTATCCAAAAGATCTGTATCGTCAACAGGAACTCAACGTCGCAGACGGTCCGTCGATCGGATTCCCGGTCTGAGAGTTATTGGCTTTTTCGTCCCAGGGGCCCGGTTGCTTTTTAAGGCAAAACCAACCCGACCGTACTCCACCTGCATCCAAACCTCGGGCGGAGTATGCTAAAAGATCCGTCTCACTATGAGGAACTCAACAAAGTCAGTGTCACGTTAATCGGACGTCCGTAGCTCAAGATATGAGCGTTTCCGCTCCGAGGGCCCAGTTGGTTTCGTGTATGAACCAACCCAGCCGAACTCAATGTATTCCGAAACCTTGAGTGCGATATACCAAAACGACTGTCTCGGTCCAAGGATTTCATCGCCGCTGACGGTGCGTCGTTTGGAGGTCCATAGCCCGAGTTTTGGGCATTTGAACCCAAACAGTCCGATAACTGGGGTTTCGAGCCCGGACCGACCCGGCCCGAGACCCCCCGGTCGGCCCGAACCGGGTCGACCCGCCCTAGGTCCGGGTAGGCCCGGCCCGGCCTAGAGGACCGGCTAGGCATAGCGCGCCCAGCGCGCTACCGGCTCGGCTCGTGGCCGAGCCGTTTCGGCAAACATGGGGGGGGGGGGGGGGGCGCCTGCCCCCCTGTGTAACCACGGCCCCCCCAAAATTATGGGGGGCCATTTGAACCGGCTGGGGGAATTTAATTCCCCTGGCTCCTTCCCTTTCCGGCTGCCCCGACCTGGACGGCCGGTTCCTTCTCAACGGGATCGGCGGTGGCCGGTCCCCTTCCGGCTCCGACGCCGGCGGCCCGGTCCGGCCGCCGGTCACCATGCTCCGCCGCGTCCCGGAACCGACCGCGGCCCTTGTTTTCCGGTGCGTTGCGACGGCACCGCACCCCTTTGCCGTGGCTCCGCTCTGGCCACGGCGCCTTCGACTTCCTTCGATGTGGCGCGACGGCATCGCGTTCTTGTTCGACTTCTCGGCGTGGCGCGACGACGTCGCGTAATACTTGCCGAGCAATTCTCGCGTGGTGCGACGGCACCACGCCATCCCATTCCATTCACAAAGAAACAATCATGAACATAGGAGGGGGTTAGGCCGTGTTTGTGCGGTCCTCCCCCCTCTCGTTAAATGATAACATTTAGTCGATTAACCACGAAGTTCGACATGCTAGAATCAAGAACGGAAATAATTTAATAAAATAACAATAATCCCCTACCTCGGTTCAGGAACGGTGTTCGTCAACGACCCACGGAAGATGAGCGTCGCGGAGGACGTGCGTCGCAGGGAAAGAACCTCAACGTCACGAAGCGAGGATTCGATGTCATTGACGGTGATTTCATCGCGGAAAACTGTCGCGGAACAGACGATGCGAAAGAAGAACGTCGCGTCGCGGATACGGCGTTACGGAAGAACCATGTTCTTCGGCAGAGAAGTTCTTCGTTGAAGAACGGTGTTCTTCACGTTCTTCGTCGAGGAAGAAGGTGTTCCTTAGCTTTTTCTCCAAAAGGCTCTCAAACAACCCAACACCAACCCCTAATAAAATAAGTTCTAAACTTATTTTATTAAAACAACAAATCATTTGAAATTCAATTGTTTGAATTTCAAAAACTTACATGAAACTCACCAAATTAATTACAAAAAGTTGTCAAATATTAATGAAGGTGTGTTAATGGGGAGTTAGGAATGTGAGGGGTTAAGAGGGGTTAGGGAGTTAGGGAAAAATTGAAAAGGTGGGGGGTTCGTGTGGGCCCCACCCTTTTAATTATCCACACATGGGAAGTTGGGTGGATGTGGGCCCCACCACCAACTTCCCATGGGAGAAACTAACCACCTTGAAAAGGAAATAAAATTGATTTAACAATTTTATTAACTTTTTAATTAAACCCCATTAATTAACTTCTTCTCCCGCACAAACACAACTACGGTAAAGGTTCCCTTAAGAGATTACCGGCGTTGTGAGTTCATCAGTGCCATCGGATTTCAATTCCGAGCACCGGTTCAAAAGACAGGAAAACCTGCTCGTTCGTTCACTGAACGTACCCAAGCCAAACTTCGGAAATTGATTCCGGGCACACCGGGCCTCTGAATCAGGTGTGGTCAGAAACCGCGTTCTTTTAAAATTCCAAATAATATTAAGAAAAAATTCCCCTTGAATTTTATGGGTATTTACAAGTTAGGGTCTCATGTGGGCCCATCAAAACTAAACTCTCCCATGAGAGGTTAGGTGGGTGTGGGCCCCACCTCTAACTTCCCCTTTGTTGAAAATAACCACCTACCTTGAATAAAATTTGTACACATCAAATTTTATTTGATTTAATCTCATTCCCAAATGTTTAACCTCAACCCGCTCAAAACGCAACTACCGTAAAGGTTCCCTTAAGCAATTATTGACGCTGCGAGTTCATCGGTGCCCTCAGATTACAATTCCAAGCACTAGTTCAAAAAATAGAAAAAACCTCATGTACGTTTATTGAACGTACATGAAAAAAAGTTCAGAAAAAAAAACATCAGTCACCCTTGACCCACTGCGGTAAAGGTTAGGCTCTGTATAAATGAAACATGCCCCAAAAATCCCAACAGTACTCTCTGATTTTCAATCCGAGTTACCGTTTAGAAGTTATGAATTTTAGAATAAAATAATTGTCACATAATTATTTTATTTGAGGATAAAAACTAACTTTTCTGGTGGCCCGCGCCGGTAAAAGTTATATCTTCTTAAATAATACATAACCTCACGAGTCCAGGGGTGGTCTTGAATTTTTAATCCGAGCTACCGTTTGTGATTTATAAGCATTTGAAACATAAAATAATTTATTTAATTATTTTATTTACGGTTATGCCATTTTTGGAATTTCTCACAGGAGGACCGTGCTGACTAAACTTAAGTCGTGCTTAGGGTAAACCTTCCATCCTAAGTGAAACGGTGCCCTCAGATTTATGATCTGAGTAACCGTTTAAGAGTTATTCCACTTTTTCAGCAAAACTTCTTACGCCCATTAATTTAAGCTTAACAAAACTTCGGAAAATTATTTTGGGCACACCGGGCCTCAGAATCAGGTGCCGTCTGAAACAGCACACTCACAAAATTCCAAAGAAATTACGAAAAAAAATTCTTGAAATTTCCGGGCCTTTACCGCACATGCCTCCAGTGGGAAATCCTGTAAATGACATAACTGTTAATTAAATAATTAAATAAAATTATTTTGTTTTTCAAATGCTTATAACTTGTGAACGGTGACTCAGAATAAAAATATGAGACCACAGCTAAACTCGTGAGAGTATGCTCTCTTTCGGAAAATATTAACATTGGCCGGTTCGAGCAACATGTGAATGATAGATTTTGGCCGTAAATAAAATAATTAAGTGTTATTTATTTTATTGTAAAATCCATAACTTATATATGGTAACTGAGATTGAAAATCTAAGATTTCCATTGAGTTCATTTAGGTGTGTTCTCTTTAGGTAGAGCCTAACGTCTACCAGTGTGGGTTGATGGTGAACGTAATTAATTTATTGAACTTTTTTAAAGTTACGTTCAATAAACGCGTGAGCGACATTTTCCAACTTTAGAAATGGTTCTCAGATTAAAATATGAGGGCATTGTTGAATCTACAACGACGAGATTTTCTTAAGGGCGACATTACTTTGACCACAATAGGTCCAGAGAAAATTTTATGTTTTGCGACCTTTTAAAAGAAATGAAATAAAATAATATTGTTATTTTATTTCATATCCTCCAACTGACAAGAAAAGGGGTGGGCCTAGTGACGTGTCAAGACAATAAATGGATTGACCTACCAAACCTAAGTAATGACATCGTTGGGGTATTAGGAAGCTTCCTAAATGATAAGCCCCATTAAACCCTAACATCCTTACATACCCTCCCCCGCTCCTATATATATATATGTAGTTTAAGGGGGAGGTACCAGCACAGCTTTTCCAAGCAATGAAGTGATGAAGGAGAACCGCAACACCGGCCCCTTAGAGTATGGATCTGAACCCAGTGGGAGGTGAAAGATGACACTAAAGGACGACGTACGATTGGCGTCGTTGGGAACCATTTGCGGAAACGAAGAACACCAACCCACCTTAAAGCCACAGACACTCTCCAACGGGTTATTAGGTAGGTGGTTTGTTCATTTATGATGATTAAATGATTTTCCACTTCCCCATTCTTGAATAATAGCAATAATGTGGGTCAACCTTCTAACGGGTTGACCCACGATTCATTCATCCTTGTAGGAGGTTGTGGCGGGGTATCTTGTGGGCTTTATCATGTTGTTTAATTAAATTGTTATTAAACCCTTAACCCCCCTCATATTTTTGAGCTAACGTGGAGGTATTAAGCCTAATGAACCTGTTCGAACCCTCTACTATCTTTGCTACATCCCAGTGCCTCCATGGAAGACCAACAATGCAGCGATGCCGACCAACTATGTGGGGGATAGCGCATCGACGCACGGTGCAAGAGGAGGCCGCGAGACAAAGCTGCGACGGGCGTCAGAGAGTCTAGCACTGGCCGACCGCGTAAGAGGCGCAACGTGCTCTCGTGTGTCGTCAGTGAAAAAAGAGGGCAACAACTTGTTACCCATGATAGCCAAAGGAAGGCAGCCGACACACCATCCAGCCATGGGTGATGGTGCGGCATGTTGTTGCGCACTGCTGGAGAGGTCGGTCGGCATGCCAGCCGGCCGCGACGGAACCGATAGTGGTGGGGCGCACCCCTGACGTCACACCCACATGGAAGTAGGGCCACATCCTTCATGGGTCACGGAAGGAGCAAGGGCCACTGGATCCAACGACAGCAGGACGTGGCGCGTGACAGCGGCGTGCCCAGTGGCAAAGCCGCGGCCCGCCAGCCACGGCACAAAGGACCCGCAGCACCATGTGGCGCCGCATTGGGTCAACTCCCACGGGTTGAGCCACTGACTTGGATCTGCGACATGTCATCCCTACCCATACGTGCAGTGTCCTTGTAACATCCTAGGTAAATAAATAATATTACATTCTAATGTTTATCCATATTTGTGAATAAAATGTTAATATTAATTTAAAGGTAACACTATGCTCGATGGCTTACCGAATATGCAACAACGAGTTCCTTTAAAATCTTATGTCGCACTCTAATAATAAAATAATTTTATTTTAAATGGTAGTTAACACCTAGACATTGTAATGAAGTGAATGAACAGAACTAACTACAAAATGATTATATATGTTTTTCAAATATTTTTACTTTTTACAATAAATGTTAGAGGATTAAAAATGCGAATGAATCCAATTTTAAGCATAAACATTCTAATATTGTTTAAAAGGCCGATTAACCGCCTTTTGATGGAGAACCACTTTTAAATCCACTTTTTGACAATTTTATGTGTTATATTTGACAAAATAAAATTCTTCATTAGAATCGGGACTTCAAAATTTACTTTGTGTAAATTTTTGGTATTTTTCCGATAAAGTTCATTTTTTAAAGAATAGTGTAAAATGTTGTATTTCAATTAAAAACCCCTTTTTAATCTAATTTATTTATATTATCTGTTTTATTGGTTTTAAAGTGAAATTAGAATATATTTTTACCATTTAATCCAATAGTGGTCATTGGAATTAATTTCACTTTGAAATTGGACTTAAACTAGTGTCAATCTTTTGATATATATTATTTCATAAAAACACACTATTTGTTCTGACAATGGGAATTAATTATTAAATTAATTAATATAACTTATATGTTTTGAATTTGGTAAAATAGACATCATTTTTGAATTCGGAATATCAAATATATCTTAGGTTGAATTTTTGGTATTTTTCTGAAAAACTTCAATTTCTGATGAATAGTGAAACCACTAAGTGGTAGTTAAAGAAACTGATTTTTCGTTTAAATGAAACTTTATCAATTCTGTGATTTGATTTTAAAAAATCCGACATATATGGTTGTCATTAGGAAGTAAAATTTGGTTCAATGAGATTAAAATAATTTTTGGTGAATAGTAACTTTTAAGTTTTATTAATCGCGATTAAAGGTAATTAGTGTGATTTAAGGTAAAAATGATATTATAATAAAATGAAAATCTCTTGACACTTGTCCTAACCCTATTGGATGAGTCATGGACGACCAATACAACCCATGGGTTGATTTTTGGGACCCCATGGAGCCACTTGGGTAAGATAATGACATTAATGCCTTTTATTTAAAGTAAAAGTAAAAATGACAGAGACATGTATTGTTTTACTAAAAAAAAATTTACATGGGGTTATACAAGTAAGATTTTTGAATATAAATAGTAATTGGAAAGATAAAAATATTTCATACATTATAGTATTTTTTATAATTTTTAGACATTAAATAAATTAAATTATTTATGACATCATGATGATGCATCGAATACCTCATTATTTAACGATTTAAATAAAATGAAAAGATAATGTAACATTTAAGAACTAAACATGTAAAAAACCTATTTTATGGGTGTATTTAGAACCCTTATCACCTTATCCTAGAAATATATCAATTTGGGACCTTTCAAATCTGAAACTCATTTGAAAATAATGTAACCTTTTTTTTTGACTTTCCAAGAGTTCCCCTCCCCTCCTCTTATAAAAGGCCCCCACCTCTACCTACTTACCCACACCTCTCAAGCCTTTGGCTCGGCCAACCCCTGCCCATTTCATCTCTCCAAATCCCTCTATTAATCATTTAAGCCTCACCTTTGGGAGGATTCCTTTCCAAGGAATCCATTGAGCTCAAATCAAAAAGAGTTACCCGATTTAATGGAAATGTCTTCCCTTGTGTTCTTTTGTTTTATTTTCCCTTCCAACCCTCTAAACTCTTTTTATTCATTTATTTTGAAACAACAACAGTATCTTAAATATACTAGGATATTGTTTTGAGATGGATTCGAGCTACACTTACACACACCTTCATCTAATGGTTAAAGAACATTCTGTTTCTGTGGATGGCGAATTTCTGCCTCATGAAACAATGATTGTTCAATCTTCTCTTAACACCTTTAATTGTGGCCATTATTATGTCACTATATTTTATATATCATATATATGGTATTTAAGTTTTCTATATTCTTATGGATTTTATATTTAAAACATGCCTTTAGGCTTTTCATTTTGTGCAAATGCGATAATTTCATACGAGGAAGTGTGGACTACCGCCCCCTCAAGTGATGTGACTCGTTCATGCAATACATGGAATGTATAAAGAATGAAATTAATAAAAATATTTGACCTATATAACATATATATTATTCTGTAATTATAATATATATCTCTCTCAATTATTTTTAATTCTATTAATATGACAAAGAAATGAAAGTAGCATTCATGCGTACGTACGGCCTACCGTCTCCATAAACGGTGCATTTCATTTATTTTTATCTAAAAATGTTATGGAGTAGTATAAAATGAATATGAACTGGATATATATGATATTTAAATCATTAATACTATTCTGGATATGATTTACTTATAACTACATGGACAATCATTTTCAAACAAGTTCATTTTTGACTCATGTACCAAACATCGACAAAAACGTCTGATATGAACTCACATTATTAACCAATTATTATAACATGATAATATTTGATATTAACTGAATAATAATATTTAAAAGGGTTCCTTAATAAATTATAAATTGACCAAAGTTTATTATTCAGGAATATAAAGAAACGAACAAGATAAGTCAGACTTGAGGTAAGCGATCCAACCTCCCTCTTTCTTTTTAAGTACTCTCTTTTATGTCATTTCTTTTAAGATAATTTTTATTATGTTTGGTTATGTTATTTTATATTCTTCATAATTTAATTTTTATGTTCATATTATGAGAGACCCTTTTTGATCTCATAAATCCATTTTTGTAGGTTTTAAGTGGCGCCGTTAGGCTGCCGAGTTTTCATAAGGGATTTTTCATCTCTGTTTTATTCCTGTGACATTTATGCTACGTTTGCCACAATTTCCATTGATTGGTGTATGTAATTCCCATTATTATACACTTTGTGTAGTAAAATTTCATTTATGGGTATTTACATCTTCATTTTATGACCCTTCTTCCATGGGGTGTATGTTTTGAAAGTTACCCAACTCGGTAAGGGGACCTTTCACCCACATTTTTTAAAAGACGTCTTTTGTTATGTCTTTTAATTCACATACTATTATGTTGAGATATGTTCTTATATATCATTATTTATGTAAATTTTACATTCATGTGATGAGATACCATTTTCTCTCTCATTAACTCATTTTCTGAATTTTTAAGTGACGTCGTTAGGCTTTCAGATTTCTGTAAGGGAACTTCTTAACCCACATTCAATTATTTATGTTAAACCTATACTTCATGATTTTATTATTCCATGATTATGTGTGTAATCTCTATGCTTTAATTTCCACAACCCTTTGTGTGGATATACTATTTCTAGACATAATCATCTCATTGATAAATTCTTACGAACTTGTATGGGAAATCATAACTCAATCTCATTTCATTGAGTTAAATATCTATGTCATTGGTTTTGTTTTTCCAAGATTATGTGTGAATGTACTATGATTGTTTTACACTTAATATACACTTATATTGGGTGTATTTATATTTATAACACATAATTATGTGATAGATTTATCCTTAATTTAAGGATACTATCTTTATAATGGATTTCATCTCAATTTACATTTCCATTGAGATTTTATTGTTGTTATGCACCAATTCACTCTTATATGGTGTGTATACTGTCCTTTGACATATTATATCCTGAATCCCTTTATTCTCATGATATTATAATGTTCGGATTAAATTTTATTCCGCAATTATTTTTATTCAAGAGTCTCACATTTTGTTAAAAAATCTTTAACAAAAATATCGTTTTAAATGTTTTAAAGATTCATTATTCTAAATATTTATCTTTAATGTACATGTTTTAAAAATGGTTTATAGTATTTATTTATATGGACATTAATGTTTTAAAAATATAATTCCATTAAAATCTTCAAAGTGGTATGGGACACTTTGATTCAAAAATCTCTTTTAAATGATTTTTGAAAATGGATTGATTAATTCAATATCTTGGAATTAATTATTGTGATTGAAAATGAAATGTTGTTTTTGAAATGTTTATATTTTCAATATTTTATGTGTAATGATGGTACATGGACATTTTACGGGTGGTTAAGTGATAAACCATATGACAGGTGGTGCCAAGGAATACCAGGACGGGTGGTTACGTTATAGCCTCCAATGCATTGGGTATGGAAGTCCGTCGTATGGATATTCCATTAAGTATGTGTGGAAGTCGACCGTATGGTTATTCCATTTAAGTATGTTTATGTCCCAAGTTACCTTTATATGTTATGTGTTCTTTATATGGGTTTTATGGTAATATTTTGGTTACAAAAGGGTAAGTAATGGTCTTTTATTCAGTGAATAGTTATTACTACTTCATAAAGGTGAAAAGTATTACTTTGGTAAAGTACTCATGGTTTACTTGTTGTTTTGAAAAACTAATAGTTTTCCTTCTTTGTGTATCCTTTACTCGGCTTTTTATGCTCATCCCATGTTTTTTAAATGTTTTCCACAGGACTTAAAGATGAATAGGGTCAAGGATGGGATCAAGGAAAGACATTCTATCTAAAACATGGAAGTAGAAATGTTTCTATTCAAGAGTTTTATTTTATTTTATGGAAACATAGTAGAAGTGTCTACTATGTAATCTTTTGAGATGTAATAGTTATGACCTAATTATCCAAAACTCTAAACCTGAAAAGATCATCTATTTGAATTATTAATTTAATTCATGATTAAGTAATGTTTAAGGTTGGGGCCTTATTGTCCTGGTATCCATGGTGGCCCGCACCGCTAGGGGGGTGGCACCACTGGGTCGGCCCAGTGGACCGACCCGCCACCCAACGGTCCTACCCACAGACTAGCCGGGTCAGGCCGAGCCTAGCGGGCTGGGTGGACCTGGGTTGGGTTAGACCTGAGTTAGGCCGAGTCATCCCAGGTCGATACGGGTCTGCCCGACCGAGGCTGACCAGACCCGGACCCAGTACTGACCAGTTACACTAAATGAGCACTAACTCTTAAATCATATATCTGTTTGAGGAACCGTCTATGTTGTTGGGATCCTTAGAGCGAGATGGTCTTTTTTACTTACTCTATGAGAGATTTAGAGAATGTTGGAGTACATACATGTTGAATCACACAAGAATAAAAATGGGCCCTTGACACTGAAATGCCAATAGTGCATAGACCAACCATCCTGTTGATGCGTCGTTTGTTGTGTTGGAACCGTTATGACATGTCAGATCATCGGGACACTTTATTTTGAGAATTTGTGCTAGTTGAAATATTAATGATGGCTTGGGGAGCGGTTCTCCCAAGTGAGCTAGGTATGGAACCCTACGACTTGCTGAGACTTGACGACTGCTAACCATTTTAACTCAGAGTGACTCGACGGGCATATTGGGGAGCGCTTCTATGTGCCGTGGTAGACCGACATTGGGGGGCACCTCTGTGTGATGCGGAAGACCCATGGTACTCGATAGTTGGAGTATGTCAATAGTTTATGAGGAGGAGCACCGCTGTGTGACATGGAATACCCACGGTGGGGAGCGCCTCTATGTGACACGGCAGACCCATGGTACTCGACAGAAGGAGTACGTAAGAAGTCCATGGTTAGTGGTAAGCACCTTTGTGTGTTGCAGCAAGCCCACTATACTTGTTTGATAATGAGTTCTCTAGAAGCCTAGTTGTTCAACGCTGTGACTAGAAATGTTACTTGTTTCTAGGCCTAGGGAATCTGTGGATGGCTATCAGTATTCATATCGATCCTATGTGGGTCAACATCATAATCCTATTTATCTAATTTATATAACTGGTTTGATCTAAGACACTAATTGAGCTGTGTATATTGCTTTGTGCATTGTGATTGAGATCATTCCATGTGATTTTCCTTTTTGAATTATTAAAGACGACCAGGGGTCTCGGTGTCCCTACTGAGTATCGTTATAATAATCAATGCATGGGCTACACCTGCACCTTGTTGTGTCTTGTGCAGGCGATGAGCAGATGGGCTGAGGGTGGAGGGAGCCGGGACTAGGCAGTACATGGAGGAGACAGGAAAACACAGAGTGCTGAGGAGTTGATCTGTACCTACCCTTCATTTTGGATCCTCAGAGGATGACTCAATAGCTTTTTTCCATTGTTTAGATGTATTGTTCCTTTCAGTTTTATTTTTACTCTTCATTTGTACGCGTACTTTAAGTTGGGCTTGTCTTTTGGCCCCTTTACATTCAACACTCCTTTTTCTATACCAGTTTAATTCACAGTTTCTTCCTATTGTGTTCTTAGACTATATTTGTGTACAAGTTTAAAGTAAATGCCTTCACATTTTAGGGAATATGTCTTTCAGTGCTAGTCTCCAGCCCCTGGACTATAAATTCAGGCTTGGGGTGATCACATCAAGAGCCCTGGGGGAAAAGTCATGACAAAGTGGTATCAGAAATGTTTGGTTCTACCGAAGAACTAGGACTCTAATATTTTCTGTGCGGAAATAGTATTATGTGTTATGAGTATGGTTTTTATTTTGGGGAATCTAATGTTGGGGAAATGTCTAACGTATCCATACCCCATGATCCTAAATTCTAATTTCTGACTCAGCATACAAAAACACGGATTGCATGGGTTTTGAAAAGTTTTTCTTATTCTTTATTTGAGTCATCTCACCTGGTATAACTTAATGACCATGGCACACCCATTACTTATCAGTATGCTACCACGTAGACATATAGCTAGGATTCCCTAAAGAGTACACGATAACGGCCCACCGAGCGATGAGGCCTTGGTGTAGGGCCCACTAATGGTGTTAGCACCTTTGGGTGGTGCACCAGTACCACCACCACCCATTTGGAAACAGTTACCACCATCCACACTGGAGTACGGTGAATGCCGACTGAGCGTTTTTCACAATTTTCAGCAGCAGAGACCTCCGAGGTTTTGAGGCAATTCAAATTCCCAGGCAGTTGAGGGCAGGATGGAGGTTGTGGCCAGAGTTTTCCGCCTAGTTGGGACACCAGCAAATTAGAGGGTGATCTTAGCTGCTATTCCATATCAGTGTGTTACTATGATGATGGTCCACAAGGTGATGATGCTTTAGTACATGGAATGTTTCCTGAGATGGTACCATCGGGTAGTGTTCCAGCTATATCACTGGTCGTTGGTCAGCAGTTACAATCAGTGGTACCGGTAGAGGACACAAGTAGCCTTAGCGCCTTACAAAAGTTTCAACACCAGATACCCCTCAGGTTCCGAGGTGATCCCAAATCACATGCAACTAAGTACTGGCTTCAGAAAGTTGACAAGTTTCCATCTAGCTAGGACACCATTAGAGTATATGACAGTCCTGGTAGAGAGCCTTTTTTATAGCTCAGCAAGATGATGAATGTTTTTAGATTACGCTGATCTTGCGAAGAGGGGACTTTTCTTTGGACAAGATAGATAACCTTCTTTAGAGAAGGGGGACATTTTTCATAAAGAGATAAGGGATGAGAGTTCCCTAGAGCTTCTATACCGTTAGTAGGATGACATATCAGTAGCTAATTATTAATCAAGGCGTACTGACCATCCCAGGTACTCGATGAATATAGTACAGTCAGTTCTTCAAGGATTGGGCCGCTGAGTGAGGTGTGTTTAGAGACATCCGATCCAACACTATTCCTCTATGCATTCTTACTTATGATAGGGTGCTAGAGAAAACCATTGTGGTTGAATATTCTTTGTCTGAGCAGATGCAGCTAGTGAATGTTAATAGTGGGAAGGCAGGAAACTGACGTCGGTCTCCGAGAATTGGGCGTGTAAAATGATTTTGGAAGAAGAAGTGACATGGACAAATGAATCTTTAGGGAAATAGACGTGGATGTGGATCTAGGAGAGAAGCATGAGATGGTATACATTTCAACATGTTACAACCACCACCTCAATGTGGTCCCCACCATGCTTAAGGAGTTGGAGGATAGGGGAAGGGAGTAATTGCATGTGGTCAAGGAGTGTGACCCAAGGGCTCAAGAAATGATTAGAGGTATGGTCTATGTCTACTACTAGATATTATATTAATAGACATAAGAACTAATTCTTCTTTTCTTCCACAAATCTTGTTCAAGACCTAGATTTTCCAATTAAACCGTTGACTTGAAACTTACGTCTGGAGATACCTTAGTGAGGAGACTCGATAATCACACTAATGTTGATGGTGTGATCTGACCCTTAAGGTGAGAGTTTCGGTTGGAACCTCTTGGTGACAGAGTCGACGAATTAAAAAGTTAGTTTGGGTATGATCTAGACATCCACAACTCATAATCAGATTGATTATATTAGGAAAAAGGTTGTGGTTTATCTATAACATTGGAATGGGGTTTCCCTTGGTCAGCGAAAAAAATGAAACCAAGGCAGCACAGGATAAACTCATGAAAATGAGGGTGCAGCCGATCACTCTTGAGTCAGCCGGCCTTACCCTCGTGGAATCAAGAGTATTGAGTTTTCAGTTCTCAACAGGATTTGCAGAGTGTGAGGACATCTTTTCAAATGATGTTTCGAGGATTATCTCCTAGAAGGGAGAGGGAATTATTATTTGGCTGGGTACTACCATAGATTTGTACCCGAATTCTCTAGGGTAGAGGCATCCTTGTCAGCACTGATGAAGAAAGGGGTGCCTTTCCTATAGACAGAGAAGTGTCAGCAGAGCTTTCAAGAGCTGATACAGAGACTGAAAAGTTCCACCATATCAAGGATACCAGAAGATGGAGTTGGTTATGTAGTATACTGTGATACATTAGGGACCTAACTAGTTTGTTTATTGGTGAAGAAGAGGGTAGTGATCACCTATTTCTCCTGGAAGTTCAGAAATCACAGGCAGAACTACGCTACCCAAGATCTGAAGTTAGAAATAGTGGTATTTGTGCTAAATATGTGGTCGTAATACTTTATGGGTGATCGATATACTTTTTACACTGATCACAATAGTCTCTAGTGTATATTCTCAAAGAAGGACATGAACCTGAGACATTGACGATGGATAGCATTACTCCAGGACTTTGACCTTGCGATAGTCTATACTCCTAGAAAGGGGATCGTGGTAGCAGACGCACTCAGTATGAGGTTTATTCTACAACTACTGTGTAACACCCTGATATTTTATGAGAAGTATATTTTTTTATGTCTTATGTTATATGCAACATCAATTATATCTTTCACAGCACACAACACTAGCTTGGTTTGCGTTACATGCAATCGTGACCTTCCTCAACAGCGTGTGTAGTACAGAATACCGAGTTCCACTCAAATAACGATATATTAATATAATATTATAAACTTGCTGTTATGAATAGTATTAACTGAATTTTAAATTTTATAACATTATTATTCATATTTCATATTTTCTAGAACATGTTATGAGAACAAAATAAATTTTTCGGGTAAAATAAGTATTTTAAAAAAAATGCAGTTTTTCTGCCTTTTGATGATGCACCCACTTTAAATCTAGTTTTTGACAAGTTTATAAGTTCAATTTGACAAAATATAATTCTTCTTTAGAATTAGGATATGAAAATTTTCTTTGGATAAATTCTTCATGTTATTCTGATAACTTTCATATTTTAATGAATAGTAAAGACACGCTATATTTGAATTTAAAATTTTTTTTTCATAGCAATGCTTTATATGGTTAAATTATAATATTGAATGGTTTTAAAGTATAAATAGAATATGTTTTTACCATTTAATATAATTTATGTCTTTAGCATTAATTTTACATTGAATTAATAGGTAAAAACATTTCAATCTTTGGCAATGTTTTAACTTTTAAAAACCCATTTGCTTAACAATGGGATTAATTTTAAATTAATTACTGCAACTTATGTATTTTGAATTTTGAAAAATTGATTCCATATTTGGATTCATTGTGTCTAAATTAAGTTAATAGGTTACTTTTATTTTTTTGAGATTATGAATAGTAACTACGGTAATTTTTATTTACTGTGGTTAATGGTAAATAAGTTAAATCAAGGTTAAAAGAATATTATAGTAATTCAAAATTACCTTGACACTTTTCCTAACGTTATTTTAAGAGTAGTGGCCTACCATGGGAATCCTTGGGTCGATTTGGGTACCTCATTGATCCACTTGGTAGTGATAATGACAATTTTGATTAATTAATTTAATGTAAAGACAAAATTGACATTAACAAAAAGTCTTTTTGTAATTAATTTTTATAAGGGGTTATATAAATTATATTTTAGACTATAAATATTCATTAGAAATATAAACATATTTCCTACATGATGATATTTGTTTTATAATTTTTAGACATCAAATAAATTAAATTATTTATGACACAATAATGACGCAATATTTACCTCATTAATAAATGATTTAAAAAAATAAGATTATAATGATTACAATATTTTCCAAAACATGTCCAATTATGATTTGATGATTTTATTTCGACCATGAGTCATCTTATCTTCATCTTTAATGATTTTTGGACCTTTTGAAACCAAAGATAAGTTTATAATAAAATAATATTTTCACACTTTTCAAAGGTGCCCCTCTCCTCCCTTATAAAAGGGAACCTCCTCCCTCTCCTCCTCACACCACTTTGAGCCTTCAGGATCGTGAAAACCCTTACAATTTCTATTCTCCACTTCCCTAGAAACATCCTAGAGGTCTTTTTATTCTTCAAAGTCCAACCCTAGTGCCCTAAGAGAAGGTTAAGAAGATGTGTGTCAAAGAAGAGGTAATATCAATTACCGATCCTTTCCAATTTCTTTCTTCTTCAAATTCTTCCTCCTTAGTTGTTTCATTATGAAGTAATAACATAAGTATTACTTTTATACTGATATGTTATTATAAATATGAAACAACCCCATTTCACCTACTATCCATCCTACGGAAAACGAAATCACTGCGCGTGCATACGTACAGAATACCGTCTCCACACCGTGGTGTAATCAATTTTTCCACCACCACCTTACTTGGATGGGTATAATGGTGTAAATAATAACTATATATTATTATTTTAAAGTGATATTGATTCTTAAATAGTATACATACACTTCAATACAATTCCTTGATCATTGGAACAATATCATCGCTCATGCGTACGTACGACCTACCGTCTCCACGATGTGATGCGACTCGTTCTAAAAGATCTTCATTGAATACTTATTATATAAATGAATTGAATGACTAAATATGATATATATTACACTAATACTATTATTGAAATCAGTTATCTATTACCTAAAATGAACAATAAGAATTTATTCGACAAAACACGCATAAGAACATAAAGCAAAAAACACCCGAATAACAAGTAGCAATGAAATATTACTAATAAGAAGCTAAGAATATGACCATATATGATATCATAACAATGACTATGATTCTGGAATAAGTCAATGACATTATTTAAATCATTAGACAGGAGGTTCGGACATGTAAAAAGCATATTGGACCTAAGGTAAGGGAAAATCTCGCAATCTCAATTTTTATCTGGGATTGTTTATACTTTAGAATTTACTAGGGAATATTTATCATCCAAATCCATATTCCGCCAATATTTGATATTATTTATATCCTCATACAATTATTTAAATCCAATACTACTCATTTGTGTTTTTTAGTAAAAGATATGGAAGGAATCTTTTTTTGTTTTTCGTACAAGGTACTTTTTGACTTTTTCAGCCAAAGTACGAGAAGAATGTTTTTTTAACTTATACGGGATGAATGGATTTTATGATTTCATAAAACATTATTTCCATGAATCTTCCTTTACAATTTTTTAGGTTTATTTTTAATCTACTTTTTTTAGTTTCAAATTTTATGACAAGTTAAGAAAGGAAAAAAAATTTTGAAGTAGAAAGGATATTTTCTTCAAGAATGGAGTTCTAGGGTTTTATCAAAATTATTTTCCATCTAAGATAATGTGGCGTTCTGTTTATATCCCTATTTTTACATTGATTTGATTATGTTATGATGGAATTATTTTTATGATTTTCTTTTATATTATATGGATTATGTTATGATGGCATGGCGTTTAAGAATCTCATTTTTATTACATGGGTTATGCTATGATGTATGCTTTATGATTTTGTGGCACAAATAAGAATGGTTTAATTATTAGATGGTTGAGACCTATATCTCCCTCCAATGCATTAGGTAAATATTTATATCTCATGAGATAGACATGGCTAGAATGGCTAGTTAAATTGGTTTAGTGATACAGGACTGGAACGAAGAGTGAAATCGGTTCAGTAATGGACTTTGTCCACTATGGTAGTCTTGGCTATGAGTCTTGACTAATATGAAATGATTTTCTATGATTATGTGTGTATTCCACAATGTGTCATGTTTTATGTTATGATTATTTGGGATTACATTTCATCACTATGATTTATACCATGTTATGATATTATGATCTCTTTTGTAGGTTAAGATATTCAAAATGTTTTGTTCTTATGAATATGATATGATTGATATTTCTTTTGTTTTCCCTTACTGAGCATTTGAGCTCAAACTTTTGTATGTTTTCTTTTCCCCAAGTCTGGATGAAGGGTATTAAGTATAATATTCCAAAAGGGACTCTAGATATGATGAAATAAATGGGAGAAAACGTAGATGATTTATGAACCAGTTGTTTATGTTTCCCAGTTTTTAAAGACACTATACCTATATGGTCCTTTCATGGTTTTTTTATATGTTGTAATAATTATGCTTCAATTTTTGAAGTAATAACCATGTATGTAAATTATGGGTCGTTATATACTGAGTGAGGCATCAGAGCAGCTAGTCGCGCTACAGATATCTTTTGTGGATAAAGATAGAGAATCTTACCTCTAGGATATGGCTATATCTCCCACAATTCATCGGAAAATTCAGGAGGTACAGCTTCAGACATTGATTGTGAGGCCCGACATGCTCAGATATCCTTAGGAGGGTCTCCTGAAATATTTTTTGAAGGTTGTGAGCACATCATCCTCTTCAGAGGTTGCACCATGGTACTAGTGGTGCTTTGGGAGGAGGTGTTGAGGGGGTTCAATGCATCCCCTTTAACGGTACATCATGGAGTGGAGAAGATGTACCAGGACCTCCAACGTCAGTACTAATTGCCAGATATAAAGAAAGAAGTGGTAGAGATTGTTTCACGATGCCTCATTTGTTAGAAAGTAAGAAATTCTTAGAGCTGGTAGATGACTTGTGCCAATAGGAGGAGGGAGGCTAGGACTTCCTATGGGTCTCACCTCGATGAGGTTTGTGAAGATTTAGCTGGGGAAACAAGTTATCTCTGAGGTTCATTGGACCTTTCTAGATTCTCAGTATAGTGGGTGAGGTGGCATGTCATCTACCTCTTTCCCCACAAATGCAATGGGTGCATAATTTGTTTCACGTGTTTCAGTTGAGGAGATGTGTGCATGATCCTTCGCACGTTATAAATAAGGGAAAGTTGAACATTGACGATGGGGTGACTTTTATGGAGTTCCAAATGGAGATAGGGGATCAAAAAGAGTGAGTCCTTCATGGATGGTCGATCCCTCTGGTGTGAGTTTGATGACCGCCCAGGGACCTCCAGGAGATCACATGGGAGTGGGAGGCACATATTCATTCTTAGTACCCTCATTTGTTTGATTTGCCTTTTTTTTGGAATTTGAGGACGTAAATCCCTAAGGAGGGGAGAATATATAATGTCTCGGAATTTCTGTATAATTGTTTTTAATTATATTAAATTATTTCAAGACCGTGAAATTTGATGGCGCACGATTCTGAGGCCCGGAGTTCCCAGAATGATCCGTCGAAGGTTTGTTAAGATTTAATTAGCCCACGTAAAAAGTTTTCTGAAAAAAGTTGAATAATTTTGAAATGGTTTCCCAAATCATAAATCTGAGGACACCATTGTGTTCATGATGGTGGGTTTACCATAGGCATGACTTAAGATTAGTCAGCACAGACCTCCTGTGAGAAAAACCAAAAATGAAAGAATCATAATTAAAATAATTATATAAGATTATTTTATTTTTCAAATGCTTATAACTCGTCAATGGTGAATCTAATTAAAAATATAAGAAAATAACTAAACTCATTAGGGTATTCTCTCTTTAGGAATATACTAACACTGGTCGGCATGAGCCACCTATGAAAGTTAGTTTTTTTGCAGTAATTGAAATAATTAAGTGACAATTATTTATGGTAAAATATATAACTTTTAAATGGTAATCGGATTTAAAATCCAAGATTACCATTGAGTTTGTTGGGACATGTTCACCTTAGGCGGAGCCTAACCTTGAATAGTATAGGTTGAGGGTGAATGTAATTAATTTATTGAAATTTTATGAAGGTACGTTTAGTAAATGCACGAGAGGCATTTTCTATCTTTTGAACTGGTGCTCGGAGTAAAAATTTGAGGGCACAGATGAATGATATTCTCTTAAAGGGGGACTTTACATTGACAGTAGTAGGTCCAGATAAAAAGTTATGTTTTGCAACTTTTTAAAAGAAATTAAATAAAATATTTTTGTTATTTTATTTAATATCCTCCAACAGACAAGTAAAGAGGTCGGGCCAGTGATGTGTCAAGCCAGTAAATGGCTTAACCTACCAACCCATCATTAGGGAATTAGGAAGCTTCCTAATTGATGAGCCTCATTAAACTCCAACGTCATTATATACCCTGGCCCTCTCTTATATATATGGAGTTTAATGGGGAGGTATCGACACAACTTCTCCAAGAAATGAATTGCTGAAGGAGCACCACAACACTTGACCCTTAGAGGACAATTCCAAAACCAATGATAGGTGACAGACAACATCGAAGGTCGACATACAAGTGGCGTTGTTGGGAACTGGTTGCAGGAATGAAAAACACCAACCCACCTTCAAGTCGTGGATACTCTCCAATGGGTTACGAGGTAGGGTGTTTATTCATTTATGATTTTTAAATGATTTTCCTCTTCACCGTTCTAGAATCATACGAAGAATGTGGGTTAACCGACTAAAGGGTTGACCCGCAATTCAATCGTATTTGTGGGATGTCGTTGCAGGGTATCTTGTGGGGTTTATCTTATTGGGTAATTAAAGAGTTTTTTAACCCTTAACACCCTCATGTTTTTGAGTTAACATGGAGGGAGCATGCTTAATGAACCTGACCCAAACCCTACACTATCATTTCTAAATCCTTACGACTCCATGAAATACTGACACCGCAGTGATGTCAAACAGCTACGTGGGGGGTTGCACGTCGTCACACACCACAAGAGGAGGCCACGAAATAATGTCGTAGTGGTCATCAGAGCGGCCAGAACCGGCCAGCCACGAAAGAAGGCACAGTTTACCATCGCATGTCATGGATGAACAAGGAGGGTCATTGATCGTCAGCCACAACGGCCGGAGGAAGGTGACCGACACACCAACCCTCTGCAGGGGACGATGCACCATGCCGCTGGAGAGGTTGGCGGGAATGCCAGCCAGCCGCAATGGAACCGGTAGGGGTGGGGTGTATCCATGGAGATGCATCCACGTGGGAGTAGGGCCATGGCCTGCGTTGGATGTAGAGAGAACAGGGGACTCTGAATCGACCGATGGCTAGTGGACGGGGCACGTGCCAGCAGCGTGCCCAATGGCAATGCCGCGACCCATCGGTCGTGGCATAGAGAACCTGCCGTGCCATATGGCACTACGTTGGGTTAACCCCTACGGGTTGACACAATGATTCAGATCTGCTCCACATTAGCCATACCCGGATGCACCACATCTAGGTATCCATGGAGGCCCATGCCGCCAGGTAGGGGGCACCGCCATATCGGCCCAGTGGACCGACCCACCGCCCAGCGGGCAGACGCACAACCCAGCGGCCAGACCCACAGCCCATCCAGGACGAGGCGGGGTGACCCGATTCGGGTCAGACCCAATTTAGGATGGGTAAACCCAGGTCAATCAAGGTCGTCCAATGCCGTACCGGGTCAGTTTGGTCCGACCGAGGTGAACCAGACCTAGACCTAGTACCGACTAGTTACAGAAAATGGACCCGAACTCCAAAATCTGACGTCTGTTTAACGAACTTTCTGCGGCATCAAGATCTTTGTATTGAGACAGTCCGTTTAACATAATCCATGAATGTTTTGTAGAAACGTGGAGTATGACCATGTTGGACCACATATGAATCCAACTTGGCCCTCGACATTGAAATACCAATAATGGATAGACCGTGTGACCAGTTGACACGTCGTCTGTTGAGTTGGAACCCTTATGACATGGCAGATCATCGGGTTACATTCTTGTGAGACATTGTGTAGGTTGAAATACCACTGATGGGTTGGGGATCAGTTCTCCTAAGTATGCTATATACGGAACCCTGTGACTAGCTAAGACTTGACGACTGCTGACCGGTTCAACGTAAAGTTACTCGATAGGCCCAGTAAATAGTGGTTGTATGTGTCACGGAGGACCCATGATATGTAGTGCCTCTATGTGATGCGACTAACCCACTATACTCGATAGGTGGGGTACCTCAGCAGACCCAAAGGGGAGCACCTCTATGAGACGTCGCGGACCCATGGTGGGGAGTGACTCTGTGTGACATTGCAGACCCACGGTACTCAACAAGAGGAGTACCTTAGTAGTCCAAGGATAGTGGGAAGTGCATCTATCTAATATGGTAGACCCATTGTACTCTTTAGAGGAGGATTTCTCCACTAGATGAGGTGTTCAACATTGTGACTGGGAATGATACTTGTTCCTAGGCCTAGAGAATACGTGGATGACTATTAGCATTCATAGCGATCCTGTGTGGGTCAACATCATAATCATGTTTTATCTGAGGTGTATACCTGGTTTGAGCCAAGACTCTAATTAAGCTATGTCTATTACTTTGTGCTTTGTGATTAAGATCAGGCTTTGTAGTTTTTCTTAGGGAATTCTGAGAGACCTTCAGGGATCTCGGGGACTTTATTTAGTATCATTATACTCACCCCTGCATGACCTACGCTCGCACATTGTTGTGTCTTATGAAGACGACGAACAGATGGTATGAGGTTGGAGGGAGCCAGGACTAGGAAGTACACGAAGGAGATAGGAGGATTCGGAGTACTGAGGAGGCAATCAGTACCTACCCTTCAGGTAGGATCCTTGGAGGATGACTCAATAGCTGTTTTCCCTTTTTCAGTTGTATTTTTCCTACAATGGGCCAAAGGCCTTCATTTTTTTATTGATTTTTTGATAATCTACCTTTCAAGGGGTGAGGTGGAACCCTTACAAGGCCCGTAGGCGTAAGTATTACATGGCCTGTAGGCCATAGAAGATTTTATTTCCCATAGGCTTCAAACATTACAAGCAACCCAGACTCAATACTTGGAACTTCTCCTCCCCAGCATCTTCATCGTGAAATCAGCTCTCCACCTTCTCATTGCTGATCAGCTAGGCTTTCCCATGCATGAACTGGCTTGTCCCGATGGAAGGTGCCATACCCTCTCATTCTTTCAATCTGTTTAGCTTCTGCTATGGTGAAAGCTCCTTGCTCCTCCTTTTTCTAAAGCCCTATTCCTTGTAGGTTGTCTGGTTTGCATCTTCACTTAAGGTGGACCAAAGGCCTTGAGGTGGCCCTAAGGCCTTACTGACCTGAAGGCATGGGTCGCCCAAAGGCCTTAAAGGACTCCGAGACCAAATAGGTGGCCTGAAGGCCCAAACGGGGAAATATTCCCACCTACTACATTGCCTACTATAGTTCCTTCTGCAGTACCTGCTACAGTTCTGCATAGTTCCTACTACAGTACCTTCTACAGTCCCTACTACAATATTCCTTTTTCAATAGTAGTTTACATAACTGTTACTTCTTGTTGTGTTCTCGGACCGTATGCGTGTATAGGTTTAAAGTCAATGCCTTCATGTTTTAGGGAATACACATTTCGGTGCTAGGTGTTAGCCCCTCGCCTTTAGAAGGTGGTCATGGGGTAGTCACGGCATGGGCCTCGGTGGACAAGTTGTGATACAATCTTTCTTCCAAAATAATTTTTCAATTTTAAATTATCTGTTTTCATGGATTATATTTTATGTATGATTTATTGTTTGGTTATACATTATTTTTTTCTGATCAGTGTTTCATATGTGTTAAAAAATAATTAATAATTCCAAAAAATTATTTCTATTGCCTCTATTTTAATTAAAATAATGCATTAATATATATATATATATATAAGTGTATTATGTAAATATGTCCATTGTAAATATTTCAAAAAATAACTGTTGGTAAAAAAATCCAGTTAAAAATGGTATAATCCAAAACTCTTTTTCTAAATATTATCACCCAAAACATGTAAAAAATGTAGAGTGAGGAGGGAACTCAATCCTTAAGGGAAATTTTCAGATATGGTAAAGGTAGGCCTTATATCACCATATATGTTTTAAGTAGTCTCAAATTTTTTTGATTATAACTTCCAAATATTTTTTATTAATAATCAATGGAATCATTTAAACAGAAAATATTTACAATAATTTAAATTTGGAAAATTTATATTTTCAAAAAAAATATATTTTTATAAATATCATATGATTTATTTAAAGAAATAGTTCTATTAATTTAATGTTTTTGAATTAATATTTTTCATATCTTATTTTCTGAATACCCCCTTTTTAATTTAAATAAAAAATTGAAAATTTTGATATATCACATATTTTATTAAAATTAAAATCTTTGGTTTTGAGGTAAATTTTATTTAAAAATATAATAACATATATATTTAAAAAATATACCAATTATTAAAAAAAATTATTGATCATTTCTCCTCACCCCATGATTTGAAATATTTTTATATGGATTTTTATGTTTAGAAACAATTTTGTAGCTGGTACTCGATGTTGTATTTTAGTTGGAGTGTACGTTTAAAAAAACTCATAGTGATAGTATATCTTTTAAATATTAATAGCTTTGAAAATATCTTGATTAATTAATTTTTAACAAAGTAAGGACATTATAATATCCAATGATAAAAGTATTTTATTTTATTCTTTAAAATCATATGATGTTTTCGAATAAGATCTTAGAGTATAGGTGTAGGGAATAATTTATTAGTATCAGAACAAAGGTTTAGAAAATTATAGAGATTATGATATTGAGGATTATTTTAATTGTTAGCGGTATTATTTATTTTGTTTTTGGTGAATTCATTTTTTGGGTGATTATTAAGATTAGATACCTATTCATATGATTAAGAACAGAAGGGGATTTTTACAGTTTCAGTGTTTTGGATCTACAGTTTCAATATTTGGGATCTAGGATTTGGTATAGCATTCTTTAGATATAATTTTTTTTACAAATTATTTTCATATAATTTTTTCTTTTAAATTATCTTTATCAAAATATATATATTCCTAATAAGAAAATACATATATATTTGTTCCCTATTGAATTATAATTTAAAAAAATATGATATACTTAAAATTGTGAGGATACAATATATTTATGGGAGAATGTAATGAACCCTGATTTCTAAAATATATTTTATTTTCTACAATTGAATAAATTATATAAAAACTATACATAAAAGTATATGTTAAATATTTTTATTAAAAATTTATATTTAATTTATTCAGATAATTTATGAGAATATATATATATACACACTCATATATCTGTGTGTCTGCATGCTTTAAATATAATCCAAGTGAAAAAAAATTATTAGAGTAAACATATTTGATATTTATCAAGAAAAAAATGTATTAATTTGTGATTAATATCACCATTGTAGTTGAGTAATACTAATATAAATAAAAAATTATTAATAATTAATTATTTTACTAATAATATAACATTTATGAAGGGGTATAGAAAATTAATTTGAAATGATTATATTATGGAACAAAGAATATTAATCTAAATATATAAATATAACATATAATCTTAGGAATAGAAAACTTATTAATAACATATGAAATATAGTTATAAAAGAACAATAATTATTATTACTATATAACAAAAGTTTAATTATATATATGACAAAATATATAGATCGTAATTGTATTAATGATTATATAAAATTCGGTATATAAAATTATAATTAGTTAATTTATATTATAAATGTTATATACATTGTTTTTTAAATAAAAATACCAATTTAGGATCGATATATAAAATTTAAAATATGATTTTAGTGACACACACACAAATATATATATATATATATATATGAAATGGAATGAATTTTTCTATGTTCATGTAAATCTGTATATATATATATTATTTATATAATATGTCAATGAATATATATGTGTGTGTGTGTTTGTGTTTGTGTATAAAACCATTAATTTTAAGAATAATGAGATACACACACACAGACACATACACACATATGTATATATGTGTGTGTGTGTATAATTTATTATAAAATTTAAGAAAAGGTTTCTATGAAAAAATTAGTTTATAAAATGATATTTAATATATATGTTTGTGTGTGCTCTTATTACCAATATATATTTATATAAAAACTATTTGAATAAAAAAAATTAGAAAAAAGAAAAAAGAGAAATTTGGTTATCATCTTCTTCGTTCCCCCACCATAATTTATTGTGTGTTCCCCAATAACGACCCCATCACTTTTTCATTGTCCCCTTCCTAGTTGAGTATTGTTACTCAAGTGGGAATATATAGGGGCAAACATGTATATGGGATCTAGCTCCATGATACAAGTTTGAAAGGTTTTTTTTGACACTACCTTCTCTTCCTTATTTATCGTCGTCTACTTCAAACTCCCACTCACTCCCAACACTATAATTGTTCTAATGAGACAGATATTCATTTCTTCTCGAGTGAGTATAGAAAAAATAGCTATTTATTATATGTGTGTTTATATATGTCTATAGATATATCCAGATATCTCTTTCTCTCTCTCTCTGTGTGTGTGTGTGTGTATAGAACAAGGAAAATAATATTTTTTCATGATGGATGTGTTGGATAAATGGCACCACTGAATTATAATTCATCTCGTTTGGAAATATAGTTGGGGAAAACCCAAGATAATATATTTGGATAAAATATAAAATCATGATAAAAATATTCAAACAATTGATGTGGGGTTAGAAAACTTATGGCATACGAATTAAAATTATTGATAAAATGTGCATTATTTTTAGGTCACTTCATGAAACAACATACTGATTGTTAAAATGTTGTGAAATAAAAAATAATCTAATTAAAATTTTGGTCTAGCTAATAAAATGGACATGTTTTTCTTAGGTGATCAAGTATCCGCTCCCTTCTGTGTCTCTTCAATAATTCTATTAATATTTATCAGTCACTAAATGAGTTATTAAGTGACTGAAATTTACAAGATATTACCTTCGATGGAGTGTTCATGAATGAAAGAAGAAAGGTTTAATTATTAGGATAAGGGAATGGGGGAAAATATTTTTACAATTTTATGTCTAAACTCTTTCCAAACCCTCTTTTTAAAGGGAAAATTATTTAAAAACAACTATTTTAATTTTAAAAATCCAAATATGTGTGCAAATGGGAAAATTATTTCAAAAATATCAAATTAAATTTTCCAAAACCAGATCCTCGTCATAAGGGGAACCCATATTAAAAAATTATAATAGTTTGAATACAATATTTTCAATTAAAACTATATTTTAAAATATTTTGTATGGTGATTATGATGTTTATATAATAAATTGAATGTCTTTTTAATGAGTTTAAATCATTATTTTTATGTGTAACTCTATTTTCATATTTGTCATTTTAAGTGGAAAATATTTGTATTAGAAAATGTTTTTTTAAACTAATTCTATTTTGAATTGTATTTTATTCATGGAAGCGGTTTATGTATAAGTTATTGTATGGTGATGAATTATTTTATTTTGATAAGTGTTTCATGTGTGTTTTGAAAAAAATAACTCATGTCTAATTTTTTTTAGTTTCCTATATTTTTCTAAAAAAATTCTTATATACATGTGTGTATGTGTGTTTTAGGTAAATATTTCAATTTTTTATGTTTCAAAAAAACAATATGGTTTGGATAGAAAACTCTAGTTAGAAAAAGTGGGAAGATACAATTATTTTTCTAAAAATTAGAACTCCTAATTTTTAAATAGATGATGAATGTGTAGTAAACTGAATCCTTAATAAACTTTGTCCACTACTGGATAGGTATGCCTTATATATCCTTAAATGTTCTATGTTTCCTAATGTATTTTTAAAATATTACAAAAAAAATTAAAAATAAACAAAATAATTTATACGAAAATACATTGAAGTATTCTAAAAGATGGAAAAATATATTTATAAATAATATCATTGTATTATAAATATAAAATGTTTTCGTAAATAAATTGTTTTTAGTATTTTAAAATGTATTTGAAAAATGTTGTAGATATTTTATCTTTTAAAAACCCCATTATTTTATTTAATGAAAAAAATGAAATTATTAATTTGTGAAATGTTTTATAAAAATTAAAATATTCTATTTTTATGAAAAATTCATTCGAAAAATATTTCAATGTATTTTTTTATTCTAATGATATCTCATTTTGTGAATCTCTTTTTCATGACTTTTTTCTCACTATAATTTTTGACATATTTTTCACAGGCCTATTTATGAGTAAAATAAATTCTGGATTTGATACTCAATTTTTATAATTATTGAGAGGATTTTTTTCAAAAAACCTTATCTGATAGATAGTATGGGTTGTTAATTTTTTTAATTTTCAAAAGTGATGGACTAAAAATATTATTGGTAATATTAGTATTTTGTATTATATAATGATGTCAAATATTTTTTTTTTAAATGTACATTATTTTATCACCATTTCTAGTAGTGTGGGTCTAGAGAATCATAAAGTAAACCCTGATTCACATAGGTTCCAATGAATCCAACTATGTATATGAATGTGTTGTGTTCTAAGATCCTTAATTGAAGTGAAATGATATTTTGGTAAAACATACTTGTTCATCCACAAGGTCGAATCTATTTCCACTCATTAATTTATTCGAACTCTAAAATATCTTCAAGAGAATTACATGCAACTCGATCACTATATTGAATAGTTTCACTTAATGCAACTGAATATGCTCATCTAGATTTCCAAATTGTTCACTAAAACTCATTACAATGAACTCAGGAAAGATCATATTTTCATATGAACACTAATTTAGTTATTTGAACACTTTCCTTCTTCCTCGACTCCTAGATCACTAAATAGTGTCTGATATTGTTTTTTTCTTTTAGATTTAATACATAAAGGATCTACATAATTGAAACAATTTTACTATCCTCTAATGAATTAGAACAACAAAAAACAAGTATAACTTTACCATCTAATTTTAGATTTATTAGATTCTCAGTTTCTACTACATCTCTTGGTTACCCGCTATACTCAATGTCTATCAACACCAGAAGTAAATTCTTCCTCAACTCCATTCTCTCATTTACAATTTAATAAATTTATTATATACATTCAATGATTAATTTGGGATCATTAAATCAATCCTATCATAATATATTTACCCATATGGAGAACATAAATATTTATTCTACTTTGAAAGAAGCTATCATAATATAGCCACATCGATAACCACCACTTTTGTACACCTTTACCCCCAAATATATCCATCATGGAAAATGTTCCCACATTTATTTACTCAAGTTCTATTTTATTATTTTATATCCATCCTTATAATTTCTTATATCTCATAGTATCTATTCTATATTCTTCTATCATACATGAAATATCATCATTTTATCCTCACTGATCCATCCTCAAGCTCTATTTACATAAACCATCTCACATGAAAAAGAAGCTCATCAAATTAACTTTGTAGCTCAACAAATATTCAGATTCATCTACTGCAGTCTCATATCACTCATTTTATCAAGATACATCTAATAAAGTTATAAAAATTTAATAAAAAAACATGGTTGTATTAGAAATAAAATATAACAAATTTTTATGTGGCATGTAACTCATTTTCAAAATTGGTGGATTCCTAGCAATACATCTCTTTTCATCTCAAACACTCAAACAACCCCATATCAAGATCATGAATTCAGAAATTAACAACATTTCTATAATATGTGGTTCATCATCATCATTATTATTAAAGTTGTGATAAATAAGTTTTTTAATATAAATTTATATATTAAGTGGTTCGCTTCTTTCAATAATCCAATAAAAATCTAAGATCATGGCTTAAATAATCATGATGACATTTTGATCTTGTTTGCAGAACATAATCATCATTGAATTTTATCTTCATTATTGGAATGAATTATGCTGAAAATTCATATTTTTTTTAACTAGGATGTATTGGAAAATTGTTTTCATGATTTTCATTTTTTTTCATACTCATACTAAGTTATATTACATTACCATATATTGGTTATTCTTGATTCCAAATAAAAATATGTGGTGCTAAAATTATCTTCTTAATTTTGAATTTTTCTATGCCGGATGGGTTATATAGTATTTGGATATTTACTCTAAACTTTTCTATGTAGAGATTAATTTCCAAACATTGTTCCTAAATTTGGATAAGTAACATATTTATTCTATGTAAATTTCAGTTTCAACACAAAAACCCCAATTGTATAACTTTTAGCTCTGTTATTGGATTCAACTACACTAGAATTTATTTACATAATAATTTTCATATGTTATCATTTGATTATGTGATTCATGTAAAAAGACCAATTTTCTTACATTGATTCATTTTGATGGCCTATGAATCAATCAATCTTTTTTATGTAAGAAAATTCTCTTATGGGGGGATTTTATCTACCCAGATTTTATATTTGATAAATTTTCTAAATATCTTTAATTTCAAACCTGGGTGCCTATAGTCCTTATCCAAAAACTCTAAAAATCTTCCATGTGATATTAAAAATAATGATAACAGGTATTCATTTGTGATCACTAAAGGATGGATCGTTTTACATCAGATAACTCTCTAACTCTATGAATACTTTTTCTTCATTTTACCTACATTACAAAAATATGCTCACCCATAATAGATGAAAAAACATCTATTAATTATAATTCCCATATATAAAACTACTAAATAAAATGGTTCCTTACATTCATCATTTTAATATAAATAAATAATATCTTATCAATTGTATGATTTTATCGGCTACACCTCAACATTATCCATCTAAATATTTAAGTAGTAGAAGTTCACACCATTGGCCAAAAATCATGGGAATAATCCTCAAGATCAATATAATTGGTGGAAAATCCAATACATCAAAAAATTAGTAATCCATAAATGATGAAATTAATAAATTACTAGTTATGAAAAAAAATTCACAAATCCAAGGTCACTTCACCATATGTAAAAAATATATAAAAATAAATAAGTCTCTGAAAATAAATCCCCTTAATTCTAGTTTCATATTTCATATTATGTATCATAAAACCATGTTTCATAATTTTTTTTATTATTTTCCTTGATTATCAACATTTTTTAATTCTTTCATATTATGATCTCTTTTAATTATTTTTTATCTTATTCAATTTTTGAGTTTTATTATTTTTTTACAGTCATTTTTTATAGTTCAATTAATGATTCCAAATATACATAAAAATATTAGAATGAGTCTATGTTCACATCCCATTAGTTCTTTAAGATTTAGATTTATCAATATTTAGTGTTAATTTCATTCCATAATAACATGATTTCAATATCTAAATATATTCAGAAAAATAGTTTCAATTGAATAAGTGTTTCTTCATAAGCTTGTATTAAATTGTTAAAATCACTTCGATTATTTTCTTTAAAAATCATTATTGTCATGACTATATTGTCATTCTATAATAATGAAAAATATCTAAATTGGTTATTAATATTATTTTAACTCAATGAATATAATTTTAAGAATCAAAATTAATGTAATAAGTGGGAATCCATAATCATTGGTCACTTAGGTGGCCTAAAATCATCAAGGTGAATTATGTTTTGTTTAAAAGATTAAAAAATAAGGAAAAGGCTAATAAATATTTGAGATTAATATAAAAAATATATTATAATTGAGATGGAATATTGAATATTTTTTCTTTAAATTATATTTTAAATTTTATAAAGGGATAGAGAATAATGAAAACTAAAATATATTGGTTTAAAAATATTCACTTTGTAATAGTAATGACTCGTTAAAAGAGTTTAATGAGAGAGGATATGAAATATATCATAAATAATCAATCAATATTTTAAAAATGAAATTTAATTATTAATATGTATATTTATAATTATCATAATGAAAATATATTACAAAAAATGAGTTTAAACAAAATTTTGCAGGATTATGAACCCTTAACTTTCCCTTCAAAAAACCTCCTTTGATATTCACCTGAAGGCTTCAAGTAGTAATGTTTTTATAAGACCATGCCTTTAGAAAATTTTAATGAAGTTTTAGTAGTATATTTTGGTTTATATTATTATTATAAAGGAGTTTTGAAGTTAGTGGGAATGGTTTTAAGAGGGATGTATTTATAGGTGTATGAGAGGAGGAATTTTCAATAAAATTTTGATCAATTTTTTTTAATATTATTAATAACATTGATTACCATGTATAATAAAAGTGTTTTGATAGAAAATACATATTATCTTAACATTTTAAAACTTATAAAACTGAAATATTTCATTTTTATATTTAATCCAATATAGAAAATAAAAAATAGTATTTTATAATAAAATATAGTTTATATTTTTTGCATTCAGTTTAAGTTTGGAAATTAAATTTACTGTTTTTATAGATGTATTATTTTACACCATAAATCGATTTTAATTCAAAAAATAATGTTTTATAAAATATTTATTCATATTGATATCATTTTTAGGCCATAATATTTTTATAGACACATAAACGGTATCAATACTATTTATCCAAAATTCATCCTTTTCAGAAAAAATAAAAAATATATTCCTGAGTTAATTTTGATGTGGTGATTCAAAAAATGAGGTTTATTTTATTAAAATAACAATGTAAATTTTTTAATTATAATATTTTATTTTTAATATAAAAAATTAACATCTTTAAAGATTACAAAAAATAATTGAATAAAATTTTACAAATAAATAGAGATTGAGTATTATATTTTCAAAAATAATTTTATAATATTCTAATATTTATATTTACTTATTTTATTCATGTTAAATAATCTTTAATTTTTTCATTATACTAATTATCTAGTTCCTATTTGAATTATCAAATCATTATTCCAATAGTCATATTAGTATTCCAATGATCATATAATACTTATACTTCTTATAAATACCTATTATATCATTCATTCATCATTTTCCATAATTCCTCTTAGGTTTATATATTCAAAATTTATTAAATTTCAATAATATTTATAATTTTTTGAATCTATTTTAGAGTTTTTTTCGTTGCTGTGAACGTTATAGGAGCTAACGACACACTATAATTTCAAATTCAATTTCTGTTATATACTAGAAATTAATTTACCATTGTATGATATTCAATTTTATGGAGTATATTTAATCTTTATATATAATTTTTATGTTGATGACATCAAATGATATTTGAATATTTAAATATGGAATTATATTTATTAGAGCAGTATTTTAATTTACATTAATTTAAATTTACTAAAAAATTAAATTTTATAATTTCATGAAAAGTTATTATTTCATCAATATTATTGATTAATAAAATTAAAATAAATAATTCATCCAATATTTAAAAATATTATTTAATGGTTAAAAATAAAATTATTCATTGAAAATTTAAGAGGTTATAATTTTTATGTGTTTTTATTAGTTTAAGAAGTTTATAATATGAAGAATTTCATCCAGAGGTTTTTAATTTAAGTAAATTTTTAATGATTATTTAAATAATTTGTGTTTTTGATTAATCATGTGTTTTTATAGTGATCATTTATATGAATAAAATTTTTACTATATTAGGAGGCTGTAAAATACTTTGGGGCATTTTGCAAATTGTGGGTCAATGAAAAAATCACATTACAAATGTTAAATTAGTTATTTTAAGGAATAACTAATTAGAACGAGTTATCAAATCATTTCACATATTATTGTGTTCTTATTATTTTTGTATATGTGTAGCGGATTGGTTATGTTTTATTAAAAGACCAATGTTTCCATAACATATTTTATGTAATATATGTTGTTTTTAGTTTTATTTTTAAATAAATATATATTTGTATTTAAGATATTTTTAAATTCTTATATTAAAATTTAAGACTTATAATCTTTTTTTATTACAATAATAATTAATGGATTAAATATGTTTATAGTGATTGATGGTGTATTTCTCATAATTGATTTATTATCGTAATTCTTTTCGAATCACATCCCAATAATGTATTATATTTAATTAAATTAATCATTGTTTTTTATTTCCCATAAGTGTGTTTAAATTTTTTGATTGTAATGTGTTTTAGTTTTAAAAACATCAACATTTGAGTAAAAATATATTTAAAATTTATTGATCTAAATATTTAAAACATGAAATTGGATATATATATATAGGATTGAATTGATGTCTTTTAATATTTAATAAACTAAAACTTTTTTTGGAATATATGATGTATTTGTTATAAAAATAGAATGTATCATATATTTTTTAAATATTTATTATTGATGTAATCATTTTAAGATCTAATAAAAAGTGATATAAAAATCAATTTCAAGATAGTTTTCACATGATTTTACTTTTACTGCAAAGACCCGAGAATTTCATGGAATTTTTTTTTAATTTCATTGGATTTTACGAGTCTCTGGCTTCTGACGAAACTTGATTCTGAGGCCCAGTGTTCCCAGAATCAATTTCCAATGTTTAGCTTGGGTACGTTCAGTAAACGAATGAGCGAGTTTTTCTATCTTTTGAACCGGTGCTTGGAATTGAAATCTGAGGGCACCGTTGAACTCGCAGTGTGAGTTTTCGTTTAAGAAGACATCCACCTCGACAGTAGATGATCGTGTGTGAAAGTTTGTTTTTTGGGGTTTTACGTGGGTTAATAAAATAAAATAAGTGAACAATTTATTTTATTTTGTTAAACACATGTCATGTGGATAAAGTGGTTAGAAGCCACACATGGGAGTTGGTGGTGGGGCCCACCGAGATCCAACCTCCCATGTGAGGTTGATTATGGTGGAAACCACAAGAGGCCTCCCATTAATGGGAGGGTAATCATAACTCCTTTACTCCCCCACTTTTATGATGGAGATCCTCTAAGGTTTAAATCCACCTCTTAATTGAGGAGGATGAAACCTCCCTTTTTAATGAGGGGACCACCCAAGCATTAACCCCCCCTTTTGACTTTATCCCCATGTTAATGCACCACCGCAGGGAATTAATTGGGTGGAGCCCTCTGTCATAAATCCTCCATTTATGACATGCGTGCCAACGAAAAACCCTCCCACTCCTATATAAAGGAGGCAAGGGGAAGGAATTCTAGACAGCTTCTTCAAGTGGCGGAACGCTAGCAGCGAAGCATGATGTCCAACACTTGAAGTGTTTTCCTATTCCTCCAATGAATAATGAAAAACGAAGAACGTCGACGCCACCCTCGGCTCTTTCCTTCCCTATGTTGATGGAACAACGTTCGTCTTCCATGAATCGCCATCGTTTAAAGCCATTTTATGGGGTAGTGGTTTTGTTTTAAATTTATCCTTTCCTTTTTGAGGAAAGAATGATGAGCGCGAACCAACCATTTCCTGGTTGATCAACGAATTGATCGTTCATGCAGGTTGGAAGCAGGGTTATTTCCGGGATTGGATTTGATTTTGAATTCTAAAATCTTGTTTGAGCCTCTAATGCGGAGGGCACGGGCTAACAAATAAGCTCGGACCCTCCGCATATTGTTTGTTTGTTGGTGCACATTTTGACAGGCGATGATGAAATGGGACAGCAACGGTGTATGGAAGCTGTCGTAGTGAAGAACGGGTCCCGGAAGAGCTACAGGCGCAGATGGCAGGCAAATCGGGGCACTTGAGCGCGTCCGATGGTCCACGGAAGATGTTGTCGGCGCTACGGCGCCGACAACCGGAGGTGGCGGCACCCTAGTGTACTGCCAAAGGAAACTCGCCGCGGAAATAGCCGCGGCGGCGGTGCGATGGACCCCGTGGCCGTGCGGTATCTTGGATGCCCGGTGGGCGGTGCTAGCTGGCGCCCCCAGCGTCAATCAGCGGGGAGGTCGCACCTCCCCCGCTCGGCACAATGCGCTCGGCTAACAGGCTGAGCCGTAACCGGCCACCGGGCTGGGCCGCCAGTGCCGGGCTGCGCCAGCCGAGCCGGGCCATGCCCTACCGGGCCGGACCTAGAACTAGGACGGGTCGACCGGCTTCAGGCCGACCCAGGTGGTGTTGGGCCAGATCAGACCAGGCCCAGCCCCCTATTTTCAGACCGTTTTTGGTTAAATAGAAATATCTTGGGTTGTGGACCTCCAATCGACACACAGTTAGTTGCGTGGAATTCCTCGAATTGCGACGGTCGTCTCGGTTTATTACACTCAAGGTTTCGGTGAAGTTTGCGTACGGTCGGGTTGGTTCAAACCCGAAACCAACCGGGCCTTCAAAGCAGAAACGCTTATAACTTGAGTTCCAAACGTCCGATTGACATGTTGTCGACTATGTTGGATTTCACATGATGATATGGTTCTTTTGGCATACTACACATGAGGTTTGGACATAGTTGGAGTAAGGCCAGGTTGGTTTTAGCATAAAAACCAACAGGGCCCCTGGAACATAAAAGCTAATAACTCTCAGACCGAACGTCTGTTTGACGAATCTTCAGTAGCGTTGATAATCTCGTTGAGAAATGGTTCCTTTGATTATACCCCATTGGAATTCAGGGTACTGTTGAGATACAGTCAGGTTGGTTCGTACACAAAACCAACTGGGCCCCTGGGACTAAAAGGCTAATAACTCACAGACTGGGCGTCCGATAGACGCGTCGTCTGATGCGTTGAGACCCCTATGATGAGGAGGCCATTTCAGATACATCCATGTGAGATTACGTGAAATATGGAAGTATCGTCCAATAGCTCGTGGAGCGGACCCTCCTGGAGATGAGCGTACGGAGTGCAGTGACCTTGTAACTGGATGAGACCTGATGATTGCATGTCCAATTCGATTCAGAGTAACTTTTATAGCCCTGTGGGGAGCACTACTTTGTGAGGTGGCAGACCCATAGAGGAGGAGCTCTACTTTGTGAGGTGGCAGACCCGCGGTATGCGATAGGAGGAGTACCTCTATAGGCTATGAGAGGGAGCACTACCGTGTGAGGTGGCAGACCCATGGTGGGGAGCACTACTTTGTGAGGTGGCAGACCCGCGATACTCGACAAGAGGAGTACCTCAGCAGTATAAGGTTAGTGAGTGACACCTTGGAGTCGTGACAGGACTACTGTGCTCGACAGAGGAGGAGTTCTCCCGCTGCCGTGTTTTCGTCATCGTGAATAAAAATCCTGGTTTGAGCAGAGTCAACGACCTTTGTGTTTACCTCATGATTGAAATGGGCTACTCAATAACTTAGGTATATGTATGGGAATATACCTATGTAAAGGTTTATATTGAAATATTTGTTTTTGGTTTATCCTTGTTGGATTTAGTGAGATCTTGAGGGTCTCGGGGTCCCTATTGAGTATCGTTATACTCACACCTGCACGGGCTTTGCATGAACCTCGTTGTGTTGGATGCAGACGTCGGTACCCAGAGGTGGACTTCACAACGAGATAGTACCCAGAGGTGGAATTTATGATGTGATGGTACCTGGAGGTGACATACAGACGTGGCGAGATGAGGTGGCCATCTGCACCTACCCTTCTGGTAGGAACTCTGGAGGACGATCCAAGAGCATCTTGGCACCTTCCTGTTGTTCTGTATTTTCCGTGTACTTTACTGTTGGTCTTGTATTTCCGGCCCCATTTGTACTTTCAGCACACCTTTTATTTCCTAACTTAGTGTTTTCTTTCTCTTGTACTCTGGTTGTGTGTGTGATTATGTTTTATAAAGGCAATGCATTCCCAGTTATAGGGATTTACGCCTTTGGTTCTAGTCGCTAGCCCCTGACCTATGGAAGGCGGGCTTGGGGTAGTTACGACATGGGCCCTAGGGGACGGGTTGTGACAAATTTGTATCAAAGGAGTCAGTTCTACAGCAGAAATTATAACTTTGATATTTCTTTTCTATGAAGAAATAGTGTTAAGGGTACCGAGTGTGGTTTTCAGTTCAGGGAGTCCAGTGCTGGTGCGGCGGCCGACGTATCCATACACCAAGACCCTGACTTCTAATTTCCGACTCAGTGCACGAAAACACGGGTTGTGTCTGTGTTTTCAAAAGTTTTCCTTTAAATCAGCTCAAATAAGGTCATCTCACCAGGTATAGTCTTTTGACACAACTGTTTCTTTCAGGATGTCTTCAACCAGTCAGCCCACGTGGGTACCGAGTGGGGAACACGATGATAGCCCACTGAGTAATGAGGCTTCAATACAGGGCCCTCCACCATTTGAGACACCAGTAGAGAGTGCACTCTTCTTGAGCACATTGCATGAGTTCCAGTGACAGAGGCCTCTGACATTTCGAGGCGAGTCGGATTTTCAGACGGCTGGGCACTGGCTGGAGTTTGTAGCACGAGAATTCCACGCAGCTGGGACACCCACAGACTTGATGGTGTACCTAGCTGTTAGTCTCTTTCAGGGAGTATTTGAGAGGTGGTGGAGCCACATGTTCCAGTTTTGTGATGAAATGACCTTCACCTGGGAAGACTTCGAGACATTCTTCAGGGTGGAGTTTATACAAGTGACTCAACCCTCTGAGTGTGCTCAGGAGATCCTTCTTTTTCCGCAGGGTTTTCCTTCAGTAGTCGGGTCATCTGTAGGCAGTAGACGGATGATGCAGAGGTCCAAGAGGACCAGGACAACAGGTGGGTGACCTCGAGTTATAGGTTCAGTAGTGCAGGGCACCCGGGGTGGAGTCAGAGCCAGGCGTGCCAGAAACAGACAGTGTTTCTCCTGCGATGGGCTTGGTCACATGGCACATGACTGTTTGACCCGCCCTGAAGAAGATCAGTAGATAAATGAAGGACCTCCCAGGCAGAGGCAGAGGTCCACCCCGACCGTAGGGAACAGGTGGATATGGGAGATCACATCTTGAGGCAGCTAAAGCATACGACAATGGAGCTCCGAAAGAAGGTGTACATGATCAGGACTAGTTCCAAGCATGGAGGCCTTTGTCTTTAGTGCTTCTAGTTTCCATGTTGTTGTTGTTGAATTTGCTTTGTGTCTTTGTAATTCAAGATGCAGTAATAAAATACACTTATCTTGTGACGTTTACCTTCCTGTCCTTTTTGTTTGGTTGATACTAAGAGGTTCCAGTTAAAACTGTTGACTTGACCCTCACTTGTGAGATTCTCACTGGAGGAGACCCAGTAACCATGCACTGATGCCGACTGTGTGACTCAAACCTTGGGGACGAGAGTAATGATTGGATCTATTGGTAGTAGAATTGAGGCCTTACGACGTCATCCATGACATGGAATGTACTGTTCATGTTAGGATTGATTGTATTAGGAAAAGAACGTGGTTCATCCAGGGAATGAGACCAGATTTCTATTTTTAGCAGAGCAGAAATCTCAGCAGATCTTTGGTAGAATGTAGACAAAGAAGGGTGGAGATGAGTTCTTACAATTGGATATTTTCACCCATTGTTCGTTAAGCGAACGGTTTACGGTTCTCTCCAACTCAATAGTCTCAGGTGTATCTTCACTCAGAAGGACATGAACCTGAGACAGCGGCGACAACTTCAATTCCTCCAGGACTATGACTACGAGATAGTTTATACTCGTGGGGAGGGGAACGTTGTAGCAGATTATCTTAGTTGGAGATCGGGCATTTAGCTGCTAGGTGTGGTGAGATAGTATCTAGCCGCATTTCATATATACTTTGTGGATAGTGATAGAGTTAGTATGTGTAACACCAGAGATGGTTCAGGCTACGGTGGAGAAGGTGCAGATCATCCAGGAGCGGATGAAGACTACATTGAATAGTCAGAAGTCCTATGCTGATAGGAGACGAGACCACTGGAGTTTGAGGGTGATGACCATGTCTTCTTACGGGTCTCACCTCGATGGTGTATATGGAGATTTGGCCGGGGCAGCAAGTTATCTACACGTCTCATATGGCCTTTCCACCTCAGATGCACCAGGTGCATGACATCATCCACATATCATAGCTGAGGGGATGTGTGCACGACCTATCCTTCATCATCGACCACTAAGAACTGGACATCGACGACATGGAAACTTTCACGAGGTTCCAGTAGAGGATGAGGAACGACAGGAGTGGGTCTTATGAGGACAGTGGATTCCTCTTGTGCACTTTCGCTGGCAACACGAGAACCTCCAGCAGAGCACATGGGAGCGGGTGGCTCAGATACGTGCTCAGTACCCTCTTTCATTTCCCTAGTGTGTGTTGTAGCTTTATGAGGACATAAATCCCTGAGGTGGGAGTAATGTAATGACCTAGAAATTTCAAGGAATTTTTTTCTTAATTTTTTTGTAATTTTACGAGTCTGTGGCATCTGACGACACTTGATTCCAAGGCCCGGTGTTCCCAGAATCAATTTCCAAAGTTTATCTCAGGTATGTTCAGTAAACGAACGAGCGGGTTTTTCAATCTTTTGAACTGGTGCTCGGAATTGAAATTTGAGGGCACCGTTGAACTCGCAGCGTGAGTTTTCACTTAGGAAGATTTCCTCCTAGATGGCAGATGATCGAGTGTGAAAGTTAGTTTTTGGGTTTTACGTGGGTTAATAAAATAAAATAAGTGAACAATTTATTTTATTTTGTTAAACACATACCGTGCAGATAAATTAGTTATAAGCTCCACTTGGGAGTTGGTGGTGGGGCCCACCAAGATCCAACCCCCCATGTGAGGTTGATTGTAGTGGAAACCACGTGAGGCCTCCCATTAATGGGAGGGGAATCATATCTCCTTGACTCCCCCTCATTTATGAGGGAGAGCCTCTAAGGTTTAAATCCACCACTTAATTGAGGAGGATGGAACCTCCCTTTTTAATGAGGAGACCACCCAAGCATTAACCCCCCTTTTTGAATTCCTCTCCATTTTAATGCGCCACCACAACAAATTAATTGGGTGGTGCCCTATTTCATAAATCCTACATTTATGACTTGCGTGCCAATGGTGAACCCTCCCACTCTTATATAAAGGAGGCTAGGGGAAGGAGTTCTGGACAGCTTCTTCAAGCGGCGGAACGCTAGCAGCGAAGAACGATGCCCAGAATGTGGAGATTTTTCCTATTCTTCCAACGAAGAATGAAGAACGAAGAACTTTGACGCCACCCTCAGCTCCTTCCTTCCCGACATTGACAAAACGATTCCCGTCTTCCACGACTTGACATCGTTTAACGCAGTATTACGAGGTAGGGGTTTTGTTTAAAATTTCTCCTTTCCTTTTTTAGGAAAGAATGACGAGCGTGGACTAACCTCCTCCCGGTTGATCCGCGGATCGCTCGTTCATGCGGGTTGGAAGCGGGGTTATTTCCAGGATTGGATTTGAGTTTGAATTATAAAATCTTGTTTGAGCCTCTAATGCGGAGGGCACATGCTAACAAACAAGCCCAGACCCTCCGCAGATTGTTTGTTTGTTTGTGCACGTTTTGTCGGGCGAGAATGAAACGGGACCACAATGGCATATGGAAGCCGTCAGAGTGAGGAACGGGTCCCGGGAGAGCCACATGCACATACGGCGGGCAAATCGGACCACCGGAGCGAGTCCAGTGGTCCACGGAAGACGTTGATGGCGCGCCTCACCGGCGAGGCGGCACTAGCGACCGGAGGCAGCGGCCGGCAACCGACTGGCTGCCTAGAGGCGGTGGCGCCCCAGCGTGCCGTTGGAGGAAACCCGCCCTGACAACGGTGCGATGGACCCTGCGACCATGCGGGATCCGGGACGCCCAAGGGGTGGCGCCAGCTGGCGCCACAAGCATCAATCAGCGGGGAGGTCGCCCCTCCCCCGATCGGCGCAACACACGCGGCCAACGGGCCGAGCCGTAACCAGCCACTAGACCGGGCCGCACTGGCCGGGTCGGGCCGTGCCAGCCGGGCCAGGCCACACCCTACCCGGTCGGACCCAGATCCGAGATGGGTCGACCCACTTCGGGCCGAACCAGGGGGTGTTTGGCCAGGTCAGAGCGGGCCCGGCCCCCCTATTTTCAGACCATTTTTGGTTAAATAGACATATCTTGAGTGGTGGACCTCCAATCGATGCACCGTCAGTTGAGTGGGATTCCTCAGATCAAGATAGTCGTTTCGGTATATTACACTGAAGGTTTTGGTGATGTTTGGGTATGGCCAGGTTGTTTCGAACCCGAAACCAATCGGGCCCTCGGAGCAGAAATTCTTATAACTTGAGCTCCAGACGTCCGATTGATGTGCCGTCAACTATGTTGGACTTCTCTTGGTGAGACGGTTATTTCAGCATACTCTACTTGATGTTTGGATGCAGTTGGAGTATGGCCTGGTTGGTTTTAGCTTAAAAACCAACCGGGCCCCTAGAACGGAAAAGCCAATAACTCTCAGACCGGACGTCCGTTTGACGAATCGTCTGTGGTGTTGGTAATCTTGTTGAGAAATAGTTCTTTTGAGTATACCCCATGGGAATTCAGGGTATTGTTGATATACGGTCGGGTTGGTTCGTACACAAAACCAACCAGGGCCCCGAGACTAAAAGGCTAATTACTCGCAGACTAGACCTCTGATAGATGCGCCGTCTGATGCGTTGAGACCCCTATGACGAGGCAGTCCTTTGAGATACTTCTAAGTGAGATTACATGACACTTGGAAGTATTGTCCAGTAGCTCGTGGAGAGGACCCTCCCGGAGACGAGTGTATGGAGTGCGGTGACCATATAGCTTCTTGAGACCTGATTACTTCTTGTCTGATTCGATTCGGAGTGACTTGTATTGACTAGTGGGGAGAACTACTTTGTGAGGTGGCAGAACCATAGCGAATAATCACTACATTGTGAGGTGGCAGACCCGCGATACTTGACAGGAGGAGTACCTCTATAGACTATTAGGGGGAGCACTGTTGTGTATGGTGGTAGACCCATGGCAGGGAGCACTACTTTGTGATGTGGAAGACCCATGGTACTCGACAGGAGGAGTACCTCAGTAGTCTAAGGTTAGTGAGTGGCACCTCGGAGTCAAGACAGGACTACTATGATCGACAGAGGATGATTTCTCTAGCATCCGTGTTTTCATCATTGTGAATAAAAATCCTGGTTTGAGCTGAGTCAATGACCTTTGTGTTTACCTCATGATTGAGATGGTTTACTCGATAACATATGTATATATATGGGAATATAACTAATAAAGGTTATCTGTTGAGATCTTTCTTTTTGGTTTATCCTTTTTGGATTTAGTGAGACCTTGAGGGTCACAGGGTCCGTACTGAGTATCGTTATACTCACCCCTGCACGGGCTATGCCCGCAACTTGTTTTGTTGGATGCAGACGATGGTACCCGAAGGTGGACTTCACGAAGAGACGATACTCGGAGCTGGAATTTACGACGAGACGGTACTTGGAGGTGACAGACGGACATGGAGAGATGAGGTGGCTATCTGTACCTACCCTTCAGGTAGGAACTCTGGAGGGCGATCCAGGAGAAGCTTGGCACCTTCCTAAGGCTTTTTATTTTCCTTGTACTTTACTGTTGGACTTGTATTTCTGGTCCCCTTTGTACTTTTAGCACACCTGTTATTACATTACATAGTGTTTTCTTCCGCTTGTACACTGGTTGTGTGTGTGTGTTTACGTTTTATAAAGGCAATGCCTTCCCAGTTATAGGGATTTATGCCTTTGGTGATAGTCTCCAACCCCTGGCCTATGGAAGGCGGTCTTGGGGTAGTTACGACACGAGCCCTGGGGGACGGGTCATGAAATTTTCATTGGAAATGAAAATAATTAACATAGATCATGTAATTTAATTAAATATCTTTAATTTATATGTTATGGTTGTATTTTTATATTAATAAATTATATTAGGTAAATATGTTTGACAATTTCTTCTTCTTCAAATACAGTATTTTATTTGTGTGTGTTAAATTTGAAAAATGATGTTTTGTGGATTTTAACTTCCATTTTATATTGAAATGGGTATATTGGTTTCATATTGGTTGGGGTTTTTTCTAAATAAATGTGGGTCACTTATGTAAGTGACTTTTTGGTTGGTGTATTTTTAAGCAATGATAAGACCCACCCCTGTTCATCCCCTAACCAAACACATAGGCCATCCTATGGCAATGCACAAAGGGAATTCACGATCCCTATGGGAAGGATAAAAAGTCATGGGCATCAAGAACATCCATGAGGAATGGTTTATACCACAAATATAATTTTAAGGGAAATAAGAATGGTTTAAAAAGATATAATACTCCATAAATGATTCTTACAAGAGAATATAAAAAAATAAAAGGAAAAACTTGTTTTGAACACAAACAAGTAAACCCAAGTACTAAAATGGTAGAAAAACAATATCCATGAGGACCATGTCACAACTTAATTATTACATCTCACTATCATGGATACCTACCCCTTCCATGAGGAACATTTTCTTTCATATACATCAAATAAACAAATTTCTTCAGACACCGAAAGGTATGTGTAGGGTGTGAGTAAAAAAACCCACATAGATCCCAACCACGTGTTCTATAAGAATAATAAATAAGATAAACCATTTAATGTTATTTAACCAAAATAATGGAATGAAATAATATTTTATATTCCATATCAAATAATGGAAATTATCCAATTTAATATTGTTTATGAAGCCATTCTAAATAAACAAATTTTCAATGAAAATTTAATAAAACCATTTTCCTTTGAAAGTGTTTGAAATATTTAAATGATTAAAAATCATTTCAAACAATTAATATTTACATGAATGTATATAAATGTATTTCAGATAGAATTGAAAATGGAAACTAAGTCCTAAGATACAATATTTCCATGATAGCTATGATCCTCACACTATCTTAGTGGATAGTGATGACTAGTGCACACGAAAAGTACCTTGTCTGATAAACACAAGGGGATGAAAAAACACCTAGATATTTGAACCCCCTGATTATGTTATGAAACCCATTGTTTACATATAGTTTTAATCATATATCCATGCAATGAAAAAAAATAATGCATAGCGCACTTTTCCTAATTCTACCCCCACATATTTACCTAACTATCTTAGGTTTCCAAGTGATCTACCTGTAATGAGGCCAATCAATTAAATTCAATCAACATGTGTTTCCTAACCTCATAGGCCTTTCAACTTCACATATTATTCTTTAAAACCATTTTTCATCATAATAATACCTTTATAGAAATAACTTTTCATATAAACAATATATTCATTAAAACCGCTTCCCTGTGAAATACAACATCATTAAAATCATTTTCCATAAAAATAAAGCATTCATTAAAATCACTTTCCATCAAAATAAAACATTCCAAAAATGATATTCCATAAAAATACTATAAAACCATTATAGAATAAAATTTCATCAAAATAACCAAAACATGGTTCTTTTTGGAATTATAAAACATGAATTCGATAATCTTATAACAAATTTCTAAATTTAAAGAATACATAGTTTATAATAAAAAGGATATTTATAAAATCACCCTCCCCAAGAACATGGTATTATTTTTAAGTATCCAATTTTGATACTCAATTAAAATAGGTAAAAAGTATCCAAGGAAGAATTAAAGAGACCTAAGGCACTAATCCCATACCAAAAAATTCAGATTAATTAAATTACACCAGCAACGAGAAGAATGTCTAGACAAAAAAGGGAGAATCTATAAGGATAAAGAGAGGTTGAATGAAAGCGAAATCAGGGATTAAATCAATTTAAACTATGTAGAGATTAATTAAGTTTAATTTTAGTCCAACTTCTTCATGCTATGAAATTTAGATTCCCACTGTGAATCAATTTTACACATCTTCATGAAGAAAACAACCAAATCATGAAAAAATGTATACTCCTCAGTAAGTTCACGATATGAACTGAGTTTCATGTTGTGAATTTTTACGGCTAAAAACATAACCCATTTCTAGATCTATTCACAATATGAACATATGGTACGAATCATGAACCAATAAAAGGCAACGTCCTTTACATCACTTGAACACCCAAAATCTCAAATAACAATCCAAATAAGAAGCTAAAATTATATATCGTCAAGTTAAATGAATTCATGTACCTGGAATAAATATTGATATTTTAATATTATCAGCACTATAATTTTTTTAACCTATATAAATATATGTTAATAAAGGGTGATCCACACACATATGAGGTCATTTCCCCTAAATGTATACTCTCTGTCCCACATCACATGAGTATCTGGTCCACACATCCTTATATATCCAACAAATTGTAATAAATTTACATATAAAACCATTACTTAGGAGTTAATAAATTTAGCATACCACTTAGTCATCGACATATTAGATTATAGATTATGGTCGTCCAAACTAAAAAAAATAACAATACAGGTCAATGTGATACTTCTTGAGCTAAGAAACCTGGAATACATCAAGAATTAAAGTCTACTAAGATTGAAAATCTAACCAGTAATCCACATTTTAAAATTTTCTCAGTGACCTAAAATGATACTAGGTATCTTATAACCAAATTTCCTTATTTTTTGAGCTAATACAGACCCATACTGGGTGATATGTTCCTAAAAATCTGGCCAAAAATAGAGAATTAACAAGTAGGATATTGATGATCCATATATTATTTATATTGACTCTCATCTATAACCACATCCACCAAATCAATTTTTTTAATTTCCTGAAAACACTTTTATGATAAAGTGTGAAACTTCACAAAATTACAACACATCACAATTCACTCAAAAAAAACCCAAAACCCAAAACAACCATAACTGAATGTTTAAGTAAAACAATTTTTAAATTCAAAACACCTAAACAAAATGTTTATAAGATATGTTTTACCTAATTTGGACCAATAATGTGATGATTTATATGAGTGACTATAAAGGGCATTAAAAGTATCAGTTTTAAGTGTTCATTAATAAATATTTTTATTATAAAACTCTAAAATTCAAAATTTTCTATTTCAAGAACCTCGATTATCTTTGATGTATGTATAGAGCATATCCTAAAAAATCTTAATAGCATGAAATCTCTATCCATTTTTATAAGGATGTTCATCCATATTAAAATTTACTTTAGAAACCATTACCTCAAATATGCCATTAAAAAATAGAGAAGAAAACCATCAATATGATATAAAATAAGTTGGAACCCTGTGCAATATGATAATCTATTGAAGGTAAATTTTCTTCCAAATTTTCAAACTTAGTGGTGTCCCAAATTATAATTGAATTTGTAGACTTGTTCAATCGATCAATCACAACCAAATAGATTTCTTCCCCTATGGATTCTAGGATATTCCAATAATGAAATAAATGGACATATATTCCTGCTTCCATACTCACATAGGAAGCGGAAAAAAAGAAATATTTTGGTTCACATCCATGTTTTACTTTAAATAATTACAATCATACATAAAATGAGAAATGTAACATTATATTCCAGGCCACCTGTACCGAATTTTTATACCATGACACAAATTATCACATATTATGTGATCTTTACCCTGAGAAAAATGACAATCCAATATCATTGTATTTCTCACGAATACTATGACAAAAAACACTACTTGGAGAAAATAATTCAGTCCAAATAGAGATACCATTCACTGATAGTCTCCCAAAAATATATTGAATTTATAATAGCCTCAAACATTTCATCTCATTGCTTCTACTAAATAATAGATTCAAGATAATATGGGATTGTTTCTGATGCTTTATAAGGTGTGCACACATCCATATATGGAGGACGCACATCTGTTTCCCTGCATTCCCGCTTTCCAAAGGCGGGCAACATTCGTTCCTTATTCAGGGACGTCTGCTCCTTGATCAAAATCAGGATGATGGAATGTCAGTTCTATAGCGACCCGACCTTTTCTTACTTTACTATTACATCATTTCAAAGATAAACAACATAATAGTATTACACATGGAGGATCCAGAGGTTTAGTGTCTTGGGCAAACTAGGACAATACTTAACAAATACAACATCAAGCATAAAAAATTTATTTAATTTCTTCTTCACTAGCTTCCCAGTGGCACTTGTCCACTCCTTAGTACATGTAGCCACCTGAGGATATACATCAAAAAGGGTGATCTAAAAGCCCAGTAAGAGGTTAAATAAGAATAATACATCATGGGGTGAGCATAATCATATCATAGGAAAAAGATCATGATCATGAGAGGAGCATAAGTAAAAGGCTTGAAATATGGCAATGCATAAAAATGAAACATCGTGTCTTAGTGGTTAACTACCACACATACTTGTGAACAAAGCTAGAATCATGTTCACACATCATTTCACATTTACTCATGATATTCATCACTTTACCCAATGAATTGGAGTGCTATATAATTCCGGGCACACCCATCAAATTTAAACATTCATATTGCGCTATATAATTCCGGGTGCACCCGACACATCATAACATTATCATTATCATGCTTTCCACATAGAACACATATCAAACATGTACATAAATAAACCATGGATAGGAATGGGTTTCATCTCATAATAACACATTCATAAGCTTTGGGTTCCCAAAAGAAAAAGGGAACAACATACTTGATACAAGAACCATCAACCTTGAATGAGAGGTAAAAGGTGAGATCTTGAAAGAAGAGTTCTTTTGGAAAACATTTTGATGGACAAAAAACCAGTGACAAACATGTATATCCCAGAAAATTAAAGGAAATTATGAACAAATTATCTTTGAGGAGTAACCATATAAATAATGGAGTGAAAGATGGAGAACCCGAAGGAAGAAAATCGGGTTTGAGATTTCCCCTTACCTTGTAGTCGAAAGCCTCCTTATCTTTAATGTACTGTATAATGACATTATATTTATTAATTAGAAATTATAGAACCTTTTATACATTAATAGGCTTAATTATGGTTTCATTATTTCATATTATGTTCCTTTGGATGACTTATAGAGTTTAAAAACATTGTTCGAGGATGTTCGTTTTTATGGTTTTCTTGAGCGGTCCACTTGTATTCTTAAATTGATGTTTGGATAGATCATGGGTAAACATCCAGAACTGATACTAAATGTTATTAATTATATTACAGTAGATTTAATAATTTTATAGTGAATTATATTAGACCCAAGTGGACGAATCATTAGATAAAAATTTAATGAAGGTTATTTGGGTTAATTTGGGCGGTTTTTGGATCACAACGATCTTGTTTTAAAATTTAACTTAGTAATAAGGCCATAGGTTATTTCCAAAACATAAAATAGAACATAATATATATAAAATGTTCTGGTTCAACCATAAAAATGGTTTCATGACCAGATTTGAAGGTAGAAATGGATAAAGAGAGCATGTCGTTTTTGAAGGTGATAAATTATCACCACATGAACAACGTTCTCTTTAATAAAATAAAAGGAAGAGGGAAAGCGTGTGGGGTGATATAATATAATATTAGAATCACAATGTTATATTATATATATAATAATGGATTTACATAACAATTTGGATAAAGATAGGTATGGATAGATCAAGAATGGAACTTGAACTTGAAAGGAAATTAAAGGAGAAGAGAGAGAGAAATTACCTTTAGAATCCTTCTCTTGAGATCCTCTTTAAGGAAGCTAGGTTTGGTATTTTGATGAGACCAGAAGATTTTTGACGTGGGGGATGATCTAGGGAAGGTGTTTTGGGAAAATTTTAGAGAAGTCTTGGAGCTTGAGGGGTGTGAGGAAAAGAGGGAGTGAAGGGTGGCTTTTATAGTGGAGGGGAGAGGGGTTCCCTTAATATAAACTTGATTAGTTTATTAATTTCACCAAAGAAAAGGAATAGTGAGTCTTGTATGAACAATAATAGTAATATTATAATGTAATCCCGAACTAAGTGGGCTTAAATCAGCAGAACATCATCGATGACTCAATTAATACATTATTTAGCTTTTATTGTGAATTATCGGGTTCCACTATTCATCAAAAATTCAAGTATCTCAGAAAATTCCCAAAAATTTACCCCAACCATTTTTAGACGTGTAGAATCCAAAAATGAATTCCATTTTTCAAAAATAATTTTGTAAATATTATTAATTTAATATTTAATTAAAATCATAATTTACTTAAAAAACAGTTTATAAAATTAAAACTGATTTTGTAGTTCTTTCAAAAATTACGTAGGGTCTTATAAAATTATCTAGAAACTATTAGGAATTGATTCAATACTTTATGAATACATTCCAGGGGAATAAATATTCTTTTAAATTAATTAATTAATTATAATTAATTATTTATGACTTATAAAATACCAAAAACGTTTACTAAGGTCAAATTATCACTTTCTATGATGTCTAAATTTTATTTTATTATTCATAGGTAATTTTAATCTTATTTACTATTCATAAGGGTCATATTACTATTCATAAGGGTAAGTTACTATTCATAAGGGTAGGTTACTATTCACCAAAAATTATTTTTGTTTCATTAGACACCAAAAACTATCTTGAGCACAACCGTGTATGTCGGATTTCTAAAATTCCAAACATAGGGGTGGGAAAATTATGTTTAAAGGTCACTTATCACTTATTAGTTCATTATTTTGTGTTTTTATGACATAGATATAAGAAGGGAATTTTCTATTGAAATACATTGGGTCATTACATTCTTCCCCCCTTAAGAAATTTCGCCCCCGAAATTTGACATTACACAAACAGGTGAGGGTACTTCTCCTTCATTGCCTCTTCCGGTTCCCAAGTTGCTTCCTCAAACTTTTGGTTCCTCCACAACAATTTGACAAGGTGGGTTGTCTTGTTGCGTAGAACCTTATCACGTCGATCCAAAAATTTTACCGGTTTCTCCTCATAGGAGAGATCATCATCCAGTTGTACCACCTATGAGTTTAGTACATGTGAGGGGTCTGGTATGTACTTCCTCAGTACTGATACATGAAAAACATCATGAACTTGAGCCATATTTGGTGGAAGTTCCAGACGATAGGCCACGGCTCCAATATGCTCAAGGATCTCAAAGGGTCCAATGTACCTTGGGATTACCTTCCCTTTCTTCCCAAATCTCATAACTCTCTTCCATGGAGATATTCGAAGGAAGACTTTATCTCCAACGTCAAACTCCAAGTCCCTTCGACAATTGTCAGCATAGCTCTTTTGCTGACTTTGAGCAGCTTTGATGTGTTTCTGGATGACTTGAACCTTCTCTGTCATCTCTTGAACAAGATCGGGACCAAGTAGCTTTCATTCTCCAACTTCATCCCAATAGGTTGGAGTTCTACATCGCTTTCCATAAAGAGATTCATACGGAGCCATCTGAATACTTTAGTGGAAGCTATTGTTGTATGAGAATTCAACCAATGGGAGAAGCTGATCCCAACCACCTTTGAATTCAAGAGAGCAGGCTCTTAGCATATCTTCAAGCGTCTAAATAGTCCTTTCAGACTGGCCATCAGTTTGGGGGTGATAGGCCATGCTGAAATTTAATTCAGTACTCAAAGCATGTTGAAGGCTCCTCCAGAATTTAGATGTGAAACATGGATCACGGTCAAAGATAATCGAGAGTGGAACACCATGCAGTCTCACCACTTCCTTCACATATATCCTTGCAAGCTGTTCAAGTGAGAGGTCTTCCCGAATAGCGATAAAATGGGCAGTCTTGGTGAGTCGATCAACCACAATCCATATCACATTATTTCCTCTTGACATTTTCAAGAGACCCATGACAAAGTCCATAGTAACATTTTCACATTTCCACATGGGTATAGGCAATGGCTGCATCATACCTTTGGACTTTTTCCGCTCAGATTTAACTTACTGACATACCAAGCACCTTGATATATATTCTGCAATCTCCTTCTTCATGTTATCCCACCAAAAGTGTTCTCGGAGATCACGATACATCTTAGTACATCCAGGATGTATAGAGAAAGTTGAGCTATGTGCATTATCCAATAGATCCTTCTTTATCTCGGGTGATGAAGGCACACAAAGCCGCATTCCAAACCAAATTACACCATCATCATCAATATGGAACTCTTGCAGCTTCCCTTCCATCACTTCATTCACCCTCTTTTGTATCTCCACATCATCCATTTGTGCTTCCTTAATCTTCTGTTGGATGGATGGTTGCACAATCATTTGGGCAAGGTAGGATGTATCCCCTGCCCTTACGATTCCCAAATCCATCCTTTTCATATCCAAGAAGATAGGGTCTTTCTCAATCCTCAACATGGATAGAGTAGTAGGTTCTTTCCTTCTTAGAGCATCAACTACCTTGTACGCCTTTCCAGGATGATAGTGAATAGAGAAATCGTAATCCTTGATTAGCTCTAACCATCTCGTTTGACGCATGTTGATCTCCTTTTGTGTGAATATATACTTTAGGCTCTTTTGGTCGGTGTATACGTCACACTTCTCACCATAAAGGTAGTGCCGCCAGATTTTCAAGGCAAAAATCACGGCTGCTAGCTCTAGATCATGCGTCGGGTAGTTCTGCTCATGGATCTTCAACTGTCGTGAGGTGTAGGCTATCACATTATCATTTTGCAAGAGTACACAACCCAAGCCTTTCTTTGAATCATCGCTGTATATCACAAAACTTTCTCCACTTTTCGGTAGTGTGAGTACTGGTGCAATGATCAGCCTTCCCTTTAGCTCCTTGAAGCTTCCCTCACATTATTCCGTCCATACATACTTTACCCCTTTCCTTGTTAACTTAGTTAGTGGGCTTGACAATCGTGAGAAGTTTCTCACAAAACGTCGATAGTACCCAGCTAATCCAAGAAAACTACGAATTTCTGTGACACTAGAGGGCCTGGGTCATTCCTCAATCACCTTTGTCTTTGAAGGGTCCACAGAAATTCCCTCCCATGTAATCACATGTCCCAAGAACGTGACTTGATTCATCCAAAAGTCACACTTGCTGAACTTGGCGTACAACTTCTCCTTTCTCAATATCGCCAACACAAGTCTTAGATGTTCTTCATGTTCCTCATTAATCTTGGATTAAATGAGAATATCATCAATAAACACTACCACAAATTTGTTGAGGTAATGTATAAAGACTCTATTAATCAAATCCATGAAGATTGAAAGGGCATTAGTAAGTCTGAAGGGCATCACCCTAAACTCATAGTGCTCATACCTTGTACGGAAGGCAGTCTTCTGAATATCTTCCTTCTTTACCTTTACTTGATGATATCCAGAATGAAGATCCACCTTTGAGAAGTATTGAGCTCCTCTTAACTGATCGAACAAGTCATCAATCCTTGGGAGAGGATACTTGTTCTTTATGGTGATCTTGTTGAGATCCTGATAATCGATACACAGTCGCACGGTACCATCCTTCTTCTTTACAAAGAGTACTGGCGCACCCCAAGGTGATGCACTAGGGCTTATGAACCCTTTGTCCAGATGCTCTTGTAGCTGCTTCTTTAACTCCTCCAGTTCGATAGGAGCCATCCTATAGGGGCACTTCAAGATAGGAGTAGCTCCAGGTATGAGTTCAATTGATAACTCTACCTCATGATCCGGGGGAATTCCGGATAACTCTTCGAAAAATACATCGTCGTATTCCCTTACGATGGGCATTTCCTCAAGGTTGGCACTTTCCTTTGACTCAACCATTTGGGCGAGGTATGCTTCTTCATAGGGAATCAACACCCACACCATTGAAGGATTTTTCAAAGGAAATTCATGATCTTCTTGCATTTGTAGAGGAGCATGGGATGGTTCGGAATATGAAAATATATTTCCTTTTCCCGACAGTTGATATGTGCCCTATATAACGAGAGCCAATTCATTCCCATTATAGCGTCGAATTCCACCAAGGGAAGTATAACGAGATTTTCCGGAAGAATCTTCCCACATACGTCAATAGGAGAAGAGTCAAGCACTTGGGTTGCAATGATTGCACAACTTGGAGTTTTTACAGATATCTCTACTTCAAGGTTTTGGGGCTTCGATTCTATAGTTCTAGGAAACTTGCAAGATATAAAGGAATGCTTAGAACCAGAATCAAATAAGACTTTTTCCATTCTTGAGTGAATAGGAAGTGTACATTGTACGACTTCATTATCATGTTCCACCTCCACAGTAGTGATGGCATAAGACTTCCCTTGTTCCTTTGCTTTTGGTGGTTGTTGGCACTGATTACCCTCGAGATCTCGAGGTTTAGTGCACTTGTTTGAATAGTTCCCTAGCTCACTACAGTTGTAGCATTGAACCATGAGTGGTTCTCTCCTTTCATCGGCTACATTATCCTTCCTTATCATGTCTTTTCAACACTCGTGAGCTTGGTGTCCTTCCTTCCCACACTTAAAGCATTTAGCCGTACCTTTGAGACAGTTACCATGGTGCAACTTCCCACATTTTTGGCATGTGGGTCATTGTGTTTTCTACCCATCTTTATCACTAGATCCACCAGCTTGAAACTACATCTTTCTTTTCTTATAACCATAGCCATGGGACCATTCTCCAAACTCCATCTCTCCTTTGAGAGCACACCGAACAACTTCTTCATAACTCCCAAAGTCTCGAATTGCAAGAGCCTTTCAAAGATGTGGTTTTAATCCACTAAAGAATCTATCAATTTTGCTATCATTGTTGATAACAAAACCCGAATCATACCTTGCGAGCCTTGTGAAATTTTCTTCATAGGTTGTGACAAATTATCCTTCTTTTTTCTTGAGCTCTATGAATTCTCTCTCCATCTTCATGCGAAGAGTTCACGGGAAGTACTTATTAAGAAACATTATCTTAAAGTCTTCCCATTCCATCTCTTCAATTTCATCCCTTGGCTTGGTGTTCTTAATCAAAGCCCACCATTTATCATCTTCTCCATCTAGAAGATAAACGGATAGAGTCACCTTATCCGTCACGAAATAGTGAAGAACAGAAAAGATCTTCTCCGTGGAGTTGACCCACTGTTCTGCAACTAGTGGATCAGAAGATCCACAAAACGTCGGTGGTAGTTGCCGCATAAAACATTCGATAGCTAGTTTCTCCCTCTTTGGTGAAGGAGGACATTCCCCATTATTATGGTTATTATTCATAACCCGAGATAATTGGGTAAGTATCACCATGACGTTTTGAACTCCACCTCCTAAATCATTGGGGATGTCGTTCGGGCAATCGTTGCATTGGCCTTTGTAAGAGTTGTTGGCCTGATTTCTCCTCGTTCCCACCATTTTCTAAAATATAAAAGGTTAGAACAGAACATAAGTAAACAAGTCATGAATAACATATTCATTTAAACAATTATAAAAAAAACATACCATATGGGATCCCTAGGTAAATATCCTTGTGTGCATATTTGTACTTAGTCTCATGCTAGATGTTTTCTTTAGGGTTCACTAATCCTAATTCCCAAATTAACTAAACCTTTCCTCTGATACCAACTATAGCGACCCTGCCATTTCTTACTTTACTATTACATCATTTCAAAGATAAACAACATAATAGTATTACACATGGAGGATCCAGAGGTTTAGTGTCTTGGGAAATCTAGGACAATACTTAACAAATACAACATCAAGCATAAAACATTTATTTAATTTCTTATTCACTAGCTTCCCAGTGGCACTTGTCCTCTCCTTAGTATATGTAGCCACCTGAGGATATACATCAAAAGAGGTGAGATAAAATCCCAGTAATAGGATAAATAAGAATAATACATCATAGGGTGAGCATAATTATAACATAGGCAAAATATCATGATCATAAGAGGAGCATAAGTAAAAGACTTGAAATGTGGAAATGCATAAAAATGAAACATCATGTCTTAGTGGTTAACTACCACACATACATGTGAACAAATATAGCATCTTGTTCACACATAATTTCACATTTAATCATGAGATTAATCACTTTACCCATTGCATTAGAGTGCTATATAATTCCGGGCGCACCCGTCACATTTAAACATTCATATTGCGCTATATAATTCCAGGCGCACCCGTCACATCATAACATTATCATTATCATGCTTTCCACATAGAACACATATCAAACATGTACATAAATACCCCATGGAAAGTAATGGGTTTCATCTCATTATAACACATTCATAAGCATTGGGTTCCCAAAAGAAAAAGTTAACAACATACTTGATACAAGAACCATCAACCTTGAATGAGAGGTAAAAGGTGAGATCTTGAAAGAAGAGTTCTTTTGGAAAACATTTTGATGGACATAAAAACTAGTGACAAACATGTATATCCTAGAAAAGTAAAGGAAATGATGAACAAATGGTCTTTGAGGAGTAACCATATCAAAAATGGAGTGAAAGAGGGAGAACCCGAAGGAAGAAAATCGGGTTCTAGATTTCCCCTTACCTTGTACTTGAATGCCTCCTTCTCTTTAATGTCCTGTATAATGACATTATATTCATTATTTAGAAATTACAGAACCTTTTTTATATTAATAGGGTTAATTCTGGTTTCATTATTACATATTATGTTCCTTTTTATGACTTATATAGTTTAAAAACATTGTTCGGGGATGTTCGTTTTTATGGTTTTCTTGAGCGGTCCACTTGTATTCTTAAATTGATGTTTGGGTAGATCATGGGTAAACATACAGAACTGATACTACATGTTATTAATGATATTACAGTAGCTTTAATAATTTTATAGTGAATTATATTAGACCCAAGTGGACGAATCATTAGATAAAAATTTAATTAAGGTTATTTGGGTTAATTTGGGCGGTTTTTGGATCACAACGATCTTGTTTTGACATTTAACTTAGTAATAAGGCCATAGGTTATTTACAGAACATAAAATAGAACATAATAAATATAAAATATTCTGGTTCAACCATAAAAATGGTTTCATGACCAGATTTGAAGGTAGAAATGGAAAAAGAGAGCATGTCGTTTTTGAAGGTGATAAATTATCACCACATGAACAACGTTCTCTTTAATAAAATAAAAGGAAGAGGGAATGGGTGTGGGGTGATATAATATAACATTAGAATCGTAATATTACAGTATATATATAATACTAGATTTAAATAACAATTTGGATGAAGATAGGTAGGGAGAGATCACAAAAGGAACTTGAACTTGAAAGGAAATTAAAGGAGAATAGAGAGAGAAATTACCTTTAGAATCCTTCTCTTGAGATCCTCTTTAAGGAAGCTAGGCTTGGTCTTTTTATGAGACCAGAAGCTTTTGGACGTGGGGGATGAGCTAGGGAAGGTGTTTTGGGCAGAGTTTAGAGACGGCTTGGAGCTTGAGAGGTTTGAGGAAAAGAGGGAGTGAAGGGTGGCTTTTATAGTGGAGGGGAGTGGAGTATCCTTAATATAAAATTGATTAGTTTATTAATTTCACCAAAGACAAGGAATAGTGAGTCTTGGATGAAAAATAATAGTAATTTTATAATGTAATCCCGAACCAAGTGGTCTTACATCAGCCGAACATCATCGATGACTCAATTAATACATTATTTAGCTTTTATTGTGAATTATCGGATTCCACTATTCATCAAAAATTCAAGTATCTCAGAAAATTCCTAAAAATTTATCCCAACCATTTTTCAACGTGTAGAATCCAAAAATGAAGTCCATTTTTCAAAAATAACTTTCTAAATATAATTAATTTAATATTTAATTAAAATCATAATTTACTAAAAAACAGTTTTTAAAATTAAAACTGATTGTGCAGTTCTTTCAAAAATTACCTAGGGTCTTATAAAATTATCTAAAAACTATTAGACATTGATTAAATACTTTATTAATACATTCCATGGGAATAAATATTCTTTTAAATTAATTAATTAATTATAATTAATTATTTATGACTTATAAAATACCAAAAACGTTTACTAAGGTCAAATTATCACTTTCTATGATGTCTAAATTTTATTTTATTATTCATAGGTAATGTTACTCTTATTTACTATTCATAAGGGTCATATTACTATTCATAAGGGTAGGTTACTATTCATAAGGGTTGGTTACTATTCACCAAAAATTATTTTTGTTTCCTTAGACACCAAAAACTATCTTGAGCACAACCGTGTATGTCAGATTATTAAAATTCCAAACATTGGGGTGACAAAATTATGTTTAAAGGTCACTTATCACTTAGTAGTTCATTATTTTGTGTTTTTATGACATAGATATAAGATGGGAATTTTCTATTGAAATACTTTGGGTCATTACAGGTTCTTCCTTCTGTGGATTCTTCCTTAGAACATGTCACCTAGTCCGGGTCTCCCTCATAGATTTAAGATGTTTTTCGTGAATCTCATTCCTGGTGCCATATCTTCATGGATGCTGGTTAATTACACTACTTCCGTCAAGACATTCCATGGGGTCTTGACATGGTAGCGACCTTCAATCGGAGTAGACAGCAACATCAGGCATGTCGGGGCATCTCTGGGTGCGTGGACATAGGGGAACCTATATTCTTCCTCATAAGAGGGTATCTCAAGGGTGCAGAACCTGAGGCATCCCACATCGGATGTGGGGAATCATATGCCATTTGAGGTTTTCTTCATATTCCCATGTTTATCACGGGGAATGCTGCGAGTTTAACATCTTGCGGAGACGTTTAAGCCAAGGGTGTGTCTTCTGAGGTTTTCCTCAGCTTCCCATGTTTAACACGGGGTATGCCGCGAGTTTAACGTCTTATGGAGACGGTTACACCAAAGGTTTGTCATCCGAGGTTTTCCTCAGGCATCTCATGTTTATCATGAGGTAGTCCATGAGTTTAACGTCTTACAGAGATGGAATGAGGGTGATCAGAACGTCCCATAGAGATGGATCAGAGGTGGTGTGCCACGTAGAGGGGAGATGTCACACCGTGAAAGTTGATCTGGACACCACTGAGGGCAGATCGGGCAGTGTGCATCCCAGAATGGGGAAACACTAAGGTTTTCCATTGGTTGGGATTGAACCTCAGGGAGGTTTCCTACATACCCTATATAGACAACAAGGATCAAAACCCGTGTAGTTCATAGGGTGATGAATCGGGTTGTACACGAAGGACAACGACCCAGAGATATGATGGGGCTTACACATGGATAGCGGCCCAGGTGCTACTAGGAGCAGTGAGGAGGTGGATGGATGATCCCACCGGGATGTGGCTGCCTGAGTGAGAATCAGGATGGATGATGGAGATTTTAATGAAGTGGAGGGGGAATGAAATGGGACCATCGCAAGGGCGACGGTGAAGTTGGGCTTGAGACTCGAAGAGACCTCCTACGTATCCCCATGGCAGGTAATCAAAGTCCACGTTGTTCAGGATGGTGTCAGTGAACCGACGTGAAGATGGACCTTGGTCCGATGGATGTTGGGCTTGAACCTCGTTATGTTTCCTACGTACAATGCCTTGACATGGATCAAAGTCCTCGTAGTTTGGGTGGGTGCGCCGGAGGACCGACGTGAATGTGGACCTTGGTCCGATTGGTGTCGTCAGCGAATCGACGTGATGGTGGACCTTGGTCCAATGGGAATCATCAGCGAAATGACGTGAAGGTGGCCCTTGGTCCGATGGGCATTTTCAGCGAACCAACATGAAGGTGGACCTTGGTCCGATGGGTGTTGTCAGCAAACCGACATGAAGGTGGACCTTGGTCCAATGGTGGTGGGATTGAACCTCATGAGGCTTCCTGCATACCATGCCTTAACACGGATCAAAGACCACATAGTTCAAATGAGGTGTGGAATATATTTTAACATCATGTGGGACGTGGGTGAACCGACGTGAGTGAGGTTGGAACGACCGGCTGATGGGCTTGACCCATATAGAGGCTTCCTACGTACCATGACTTGACATGGATCAAAGACCTCGTAGTTCATAATGGTGTATCGGTGAGCCGACACGAGTGAGGACCTTGGTCCAGATGGTGTGGGGGGCTTACACACTAGGCTGCCCAGGTGATGGAGACCTAATGTGAAGAAGGTCAGAGTGACCAACAGGTGGTGGGCTTGGACCTCTAGGAGGCTTCCTACGTACCATGCCTTTACATGGATCAAAGACCTCGTAGTTTGAAGGGGATTCGTCGGCGAACCGACATAAAAGTAGACCCGGGGGTCCACTAGTGGTGGGCTTGAACCTCTGGGAGGCTTCCAACGTACCATGTCTTGACATGGATCAAAGTCCTCGTAGTTTGGATGGTGGGTGTCAGCGAACCGACGTGAGGAAGGGACCTTGGTCCGATGGGAGATGGGCTTGAACCTCAAGGAGGCTTCCTATGTACCATGCCTTGAAATGGATCAAAGTCCTCGTAGTTTGGGTTGGTCACAACGGCTTTCCGTCGGACTGGAATGCAGTTTAACGTCATGCTGGAGGAGGGTAGAACTCGACGTGAAGAAATGAGGGGTGGGCTTGAACCTCGTGGAGGCTTCCTACGTACCATGCCATGACATGGATCAAAGACCTCGTAGTTCAAGGTGTTGTGCAGTTTAATTTCATGCGGAAAAAGGGCATACAGTTTAACATCATGATAGATGAGGGAATTTCCATGGCGGATGCTCACTCTAAGCCCACGTGAGTCATGCTCAGTGTGAGAAACAAGAGACAACAAGGACCTGACAATCACGTCGTGAAGGGTGCGTCTGTGAAAAGCGAAGAGGGGATTACGCATTAGGCGGCCAATGGTGCTGGGACATACTCTAGTATGGAGGCCTGAAGTGTGGAAAGCGCAGTGAGAGAGAGGGATTTGGGACCAATGATGGGAGGTGCCTCGTTCCCTATCACGCCCTCCACTGACCTTGGCAGTGGGGAAGTACGGAGGTGCATGGGTTCTACCTTCCACAAGAGGGGCTAGCGGATTACACCAAGGTGGTTTTACTTCTCCCATGGACATTAAACGCTCCGATAAGGAGGATATCATCCCTTGTGGGGGGGGGGGGGGGGTGATTCCATTCCCATGGAGGCGAGTGGCGTAAAGAATATTCGAGCTGCGGGGACCCTGCGTGCGAGGCACGAGGTTAGGTCACAGTTTAACGTCATGTGTTGAGGATGAGGTGCTTGGCAGTTTAATGTTCTGCAACTCAGATGAGGTGGGTTTACTCCGCACCCCTAGGACTTACATGACCAGCACCCTCTACTCCTTGGTGGTGGGAAGGTATCAGTAAGGCCGTAGTCAAAGGGGTGGAACCGTCATGAGGATGACGATGGTTTTGGGCTTGAGCCATGAAGAGGCTTCCTACATATCCCTGTGGCAGGGAATATAATTCCACATAGTTCTCCTGATTATGGCTTACCGCCGATTGGGGGTTTCAATGGATTACCGCTGGATTGGATCTCAAAGGCTTACCGCTGAATGGGGTCGCAATGGCTTACCGCTGAATGAGGATGTCAACGGCTTACCGCTGAATAGGATCACAACTGCTTACTAATGGATAAGGATGTCAACAGCTTACCGCTGAATGGGATCACAACGGCTTACCGATGTATTTTGTTTCAACGACTTACCACTGAATATGATCGCAATAGTGGATGGGGCATATGCAGGGATGCTGCCCGGGTGCCACTAAGGAGCGGAAATAGTGAATGGGGCTTATGCAAGGATGCTGCCCAGGTTCCGCTAAGGAGAGACAATCGTGGATGTGTCTTACACAATGATGATTCCCTGGTGCCGCTATGGAGCGACACTGGTGAATGGGACTTAACCGAGGAAGATGACCGAGTGCCGCTATGGAGCTACAATCGTGGATGGGGCTTACGAAAATATGCTACCCTGGGTGCTGCTAAGGAGTGGCACTGGTGAATGGGGCTTATGCTATGAAGTTTCCCAGGTGCCGCTATGGAGCGGCAATCATGGATGGGGCTTATAGAAATATGCTGCCCTGGGTGCTGCTAAAGAGTGGCACCAGTGAATTGCACTTATGCTAGGAAGTTGCCCGGGTGCCACTATGGAGCGGAAATCGTGGATGGGGCTTACGAAAAGATGCTTCCCTGGTGCCGCTATGGAGCGGCAATGGTGAATGGGGCTTACGCGAGGATAATACCCGGGTGCCGCAATGGAGCGGCAATTGTTGATGGGGCTTACGCAAATATTCTTCCCTGGGTGTCGCTAAGGAGTGGAACTGGTGAATAGGGCTTACGCTAGGAAGATGCCTGGGTGCCACTATGGAGCGGCAATTGTGGATGGGGCTTACGCAAATATGCTGCCCTGGGTGCCACTAAGGAGTGGCACCGGTGAATGGGGCTTACGCTAGGAAGTTGACCGGGTGCCACTATGGAGCGGCAATTGGGGATGGGACTTACGCACAGATGCTGCCCTGGGTGCCACTAAGGAGTGGCACTGGTGAATGGGGCTAATGTGAGGAAGCTGTCTGGTTGCCGCTAAGGAGTGGCACAAGTGGATGGGGCTTACGCTAGGAAGTTGCCCGGGTGCCGCTAAGGAACGGTACCAGTGAATGGGGCTTACTCTAGGAAGCTGTCTAGGTGCCGCTATGGAGCGGCACTGGTGAATGGGGCTTATGCAAGGATACTGCCCGGGTGTCTTGCTTATGTCTGGCCATGAGGGAATCCCAACTCACTGGTGAATTGAGTCCCTTAACTGTTCACTGGTGCACAAGAGGGGTAATTCCAAGGGGTGTTGAAATCATGCCACTGTAATAATGGCATTAGGCATCTTATGCTGGAGCATAAGGGATCTCTTGTTAATAGCAAGAGGCATCCTATGTTTGGAACATAGGGAGATCACTACTATTTAGAGTCTTGTAGGTAGGACTGTTAGCATCTCATGCTTGGACCACAAGGCATCTCTTATTTGGAGAAAGAGGAATCCTATGTTTGGAACATAGGGGGATCACTACAGTTTTGAGTCTTGTAGGTAGGACTGTTAGAATCTCATGCTTGGAGAAAAAGGCATCTCTTATTTGGGCAAGAGGCATCCTATCATTTGTTAGACAGGGGTAACTACATTTTATAGCCATGTAGATATGACTGTTGACATCTTATGATTGGAGCATAAGGCATCTCTTGCTGGGAGAAATAGAGGCATCCTATGTTTGGAACATAGGGATAACTTCAGTTTAAAGTCATGTAGATAGGAATGTTAGCATCCCATGCTTAGAGCATAAGGCATTTGTCATATAGGGCAAGTGACATCCTATCATTTGTTAGACAGGGAGAACTACTATTTATAGTCATGTAGATAGGACTGTTGGATTCTTATACTAGGAGCATAAGGCTTCTCTTTTTTGGAACAAGAGGCATCCTATGATTGGCACATAGGGTGTGCTACAATTTAGAGTCATGTAGATAGGACTATTGGCATCTCATTCATGGAGAATAAGGAATATCTTGTATAGGGAAAGAGGCATCCAATGTTTGGAACATAGGGAGAATACTACAGTTTAGAGTCATGTAGGTAGGACTATTGGCGTCTCATGCTAGGAGCAGAAGGCATCTCTTGCTTGGAGAAAGGGGCATCCTATCATTTGTTCGATAGGGAGTAATATAGTTTAAAGTCATATAAATAGGACTGTTGGCATTTCATGCTAGGGGCATAAGGCATCCCTTATTTGGAGCAAGAGGCATCCTATGATTGGCACATAGGGTGTGCTATGGTTTAGAGTCATGTAGATAGGACTATTGACATCTCATTCTTGGAGCATAAGGAATCTCTTGCTTGGAGCAAGAGGCATCCTACCATTTGTTAGATAGGGATTACAATAGTTTATAGTCATATAGATAGAACTGTTATGTAGAAGGTGCCTATAAATGGTTGGTTTTGGGTCTTACGCACAGGCAGCCCTTTGTGGATCAACCTGGCATAGGAGCCAAGTGATAGGGTTTGGAGGAGTTTCTTAAGGAATAGTTTGACTCAAGGTACTCGGGGAATTGATGATTAGAACCTCAACTCACTACATATGAAACAAAAAAAGAGGAATAAATCAACTCAAGGTGTTTCATGGTGTGTGGAGGATTGTCTCAAATCCTGGTATTCTAGAGGTTGAAGGTGGGTGCGCATGAGGGTGCAATGGAAAATCCCGACGTCCCGGACCAAAAAGTTCGCGGTGCGACTCCCCATTTTTCATGGAGGTCTGTGATGGTAGCGAAGGGACCGGCCCGGAGGGCCAGGACTATTGCCCGGTAGTGACTCCAAGCGGTATGGACCGGTGGGCGCAAAGGTAAGATCCTTGTAAAGGATAGGTCTTCGCGAAGTAGCTTTGCAGATCATGTCCTCGCGGAGCAATGGTCTCTCACAGAGCAAAGGGGTCTCACGGAGAAAAGGGGTCTCGCAGAGCTTGGTCTCATGAAGCAGCATCGCAGAGCATTGGCTAGCAGAGCATGGAATCATGGAGTATGGTCTCGTGGAGCAGCATCGTGGAGCATTGGCTCGTAGATCATGGACTCACGGAGCCTCGGCTTGCAGAGCAGCAACGCGATGGTAGCTGCTCCCAGAGCATGGCCTCGCGGAGCCGCAATGTGGAGCTCCGCAGACCAGGATATCGGCCACCCAAGGGGTGAAGTGGCCGTGGCCATTCGTCGTGAGAATGGGGGTGAGATGGGTATTTATAGGCAGGGGCGCTGCGAAGCAGAGCTCACGCGGCACGAAGGGGTGGCGGTTGCTTCGTGGCGGGTTGCAAAGGTCAACCGGGTTCGCGGAGCATTCCCACCACTGGGGTTTCGCGGAGGGCTCGCGAACGTCAAGGCGTTTGCAGAGCGTTACCACCTCCTCAACTTCACGGAGGGTCTTTGCGGCGTGTCGCGAACATCCGACGGGTTCGCAGAGCCTCTCGCCTCATTACTTCGTGGCGGCACTCCACGATCACAGAGGGGGCTTCGCGAATGGGCTTCGTGAACCAGATTTCCATCCCAACTTCAAATGTCCATAACTCCTAATCTGTAGCTCCGTTCTGGCCCTGCGACCTTCCAAATCGATGCTCGAGAAAAGTTCTACGATCTTGGATCATGTATGGTAGCATTTGGAAAATTTCGGGGATGCGTTTTCTAGGGTCTATAGGCATCAAATATATGTTATCCAGAACCATACTAGACTATTATTAAATGAAATTCAACTACACCAAAGAAATGTGTCTCATATGTTTCTACTTACTCTTCGACTCCCCCATAAAATGAGAAATAAATTTACTAATGGGAGAATTAGAAAAAACATTTCCCTTCCCTAGGGTATAGGTGATGTGTATGTCAAAGGTATTAATGTACTCTATCCATGAACTTTTCCTAAGATTTATTCACCTCTATTAAAGGATACAACTTAAAATATTATTATCAAAATAGATTTTAAACTTCTTCCCAAAATATAATATTTTCATAAATTTAAGTGTATAAATAACTACTATGATTTAACAGTCACGATTTAGGTAGTTATTCTATTGAGGTTGAAGGTGATGGTAGACATAGTACACCACATGATCTCCATGTATCAAAGAACATCCCAATCCTAAACCTAATGAATCACAATAAAATACTTATCTCTATTTGGCTTCTAGAAAGACCAAAATAAGAGTTATGTTCATACTCCATTTCAACTCATTAAAGGATTTTTGACACATGAAATCCCATAATATTTTCACTCCATTCATATTATCGGAAGAAAATGATAATTCAAGCTTTGAGAAATCAATTAAGAACCAATAATAATACCATGATAATCCCAAGAATTTTAAGATATCTAAATAATTTCATGGTTCTTCCCTCTAAAAAATAACACTCAATATCTGAGGATCAACTACGAATCCTTGGTTTGAAACCACATGACCCAAAAACATGAAATCCTAAATATAAAAAATGGAATTTAGATAATTTATCAAAAATATTGAGATCACAAAATATTCTAAATAAATACGTTAAACAAATTTTATATAGTTACTCATATCTCAAATATACCAGAATATCATCCATGAATACCATGATAATGAAATCATGGTATTGGTGGCATATTATGACCATCAAATCCATGAAAACTATAGGACATTTATTCAGGGAAAATGATATGACAACATATTTGAAACAGTCATACCATATCGTGAAAGTGATATTCAAAATATCTAAATCTATAACTCTTAGTTAGTGATATCCAGACCAAAGATCGATTTTCTAAACCCCCTTCCCTACATTAAACATGTCAAAAAAGGACTTATATATAGGGAAATGGATGCTTATTTTAATTCATTATTGATTAACCATATATAATTAAAACAACAATAAAGTGTTCTATTATCCTTCTTAGAAACAATCATAGGGCTTACCCATAGTGATGCACTATGAAAAATGAATCCCTTGACCAACCAATATTCATATTGAATATTAATCTCTTTCAATTTAATCCTTTTCATGTGATTACTATGATACAATAAGTCCAGGTCAGTTATCTTCCTCACATTATCTTAGTGAATGGTCATGAGTAGTGCGCACCCTAAATCCATAGGTCAACAAATAAAAATGGATGGGAGGACACACTGATAGTGACCAATGCCATGATTTCATAAGATCCATAGTTTAGATATAGATGCAATCGTATACCATTTAATAGAAAAACATATCATGTATAGATTACTTGTGAAAATTCCAAACCCCACTTATGTAACCATGGTTCTCATGTTCTTGGGATACACTAAGTCTAATGAATTAAAAGTAATCAACATTCACAGTCTACACTTGGCGGCCATTCAATTTTACATATCATTCATTCAAACCATTTTTACATGGAAAATTCTTTTTGTCAAAACATTATATTCTTTGAAAACACATTCCATAAAAATATAACATTCTTGAAATAACTTTTCATAATGATACAAAATTATATGAACTCACATTCAATCAAAATAAATCACGCGTAAATCCTCCTGCCTTCAAAACACAACAAAACAGATGGAAAATTCCATTTCATAAAAATATGCAAAATATAAAAATTTCATTAATTATAAAAAAATTCCTTTAATAATATAAAAAATAGAATATTAAGGATTTTATAGTTCATAAAATATTGGAATTTTTCAAAACCACCATCCTCAAACAATTGGTATTAATAAAACCCAATTGAGATCCTCAATTAAAATTGATAAAAGGATCCACGAAAGAAATAAAGAGCCCTGAACCATAGGTTTCAAATCAATAAATTTATATTTAATGTAACCTAAGATACATTTCCGTCAATAAGAAGGGGAAATGAAGAAGGGAAAATATCAAGGGATTATAATGAAAAATTACATACCACCAGAACCGTTGAAGATAAAATTTGAATCTCTACTGAAAATTAGACATAATAGGGAAGAAAGGTTACAAACACATGGGATATCATCTATAGATATATATTGGTCAAATAGAGGTAATATACGAGGATTAAATTGAGTTAAACCATGTATAGATAAATTTATTTTACATCCGGGGAGATATGTACAAAAAACTAATTTTGGATTCACACTGTGAATCCCTTTAGCATGTTTGGAGGAAGCCAATAACCAAATCTTGAAAAAATATCTTCACCAAGGAAAGTTCATATTGTAATCTACATATCATGTCATGAATATTTTTGGGAAAAAATAGACCTAATCCTCAAATATTTCAACAGTGTGAACATTTTGTTCACAATATAAACTATCTTTAGCTAAAACCATACACTTTCCCCCAAGGAGTAAAAACTCCATGAACAACCCATATTGTAGTTTGAAATGAATGATGATCAAATAAATTGAATTTAAGTACCTTTAATAAAAATAGATGTAACATGGAAGAACTTTCTAATATTTTTTTTGATATTTTTAATTTATATATTTTTATGAGCATGGTAGGGATTCTTTAGTGACTTTAAAAGTATTTGACTAATTTTTTAAAATATTGGTACACCATTGGATGTTTTGTTTTTATAAAAGTATTTTGTTATTTTATTTCATTAATATTAATGTGAAAAGACTAATTAGTTTATAATATATATTTATATTTGATAATATATGTTTGTAACATACATAATATTCCAAAATACACCTATTATTAATTAATTTAACTAATTATAAATGTAAATTATGAAAAAAATGTTGAGATGATCATTTTTTTAAAGATATGAAATTAATTAAAAACAATTATACAAAAATGGATTCATGAATATGTATAAATAATTAGGATTAATTTATGATACCTAATACATCCTTAATAAGTTTATTTTAGGGACTATATGTTCCATATAATGTTTTAGATTAGTGTTACGAAAAGGGTGAAAAATGATCATTTTTCCACTTGCATGGGTTTTGAATGTTCGAGGTTATTGTGTACTATTAAATATAATAGTTTGATATGGAATCAATTTATAGATAGAAAATTTCATGATTCAATGAACAAGAATTCATAAATCTATGCATGCTTTAGAAAAACAGACCCCCTTTCAGAGGCAGTGATTTTCATGGGTAGCATGTATAGTCCAATGACTATGTTTTATACTCATGCATTGTGAATTGTTCGTAGAAATCATTTTTACAACCCTATTTGAAACTATAAACTGCTAATATATTTGGTTATGATTCTTATACATCCGAAATGTACTAAATGTAGTTATAAATGGATGTCCAATTTCAAGTGGCCATAATTTTGTATTAGAGTTTTTTCTTTGAGCTCTCCAAGATATTAAATAAAATATTTTGTTGTGTTCTATAAAAAATACTATTGGGGGAACCTTGTATATAGTTTTTTATTATATAAAAAAGGCTTATAATACCTCTAAAATTATTTTTTATGATGATACATGGAATTTTTAATATTTATTAGAAAATTTATGATGTTTATCTAGGGAAACAAATTATCTTTTAGTCATCTCTTTTTATCTAAATCATTTATTTTCGTATATTATTTTTATTTATAAACAATGAAACATTTTTTAATGTATTTTTATGTTTGAGAAATGTTGTTTTAGTTAATATGTGTGGGTATCCCATAATAAGAAGGAATCATAATTTTATTTCTTAATAACTATTGATATCAAAATTTAAATTTGATAATGGATCCAAGGTATGTCATTTTTTGTTATATAGATTGAAATCATGGTGGGATGTATCACTTGAGATATGATGATCAATTAAATTTATCAATAGTATGAAAATGGTGTTTCATTTGATAATTTGTATGGTTGGGATGTCCCATGTATATCTAGGTTTTTTCAAGTAAAAATCATTCTTATTATAATTTCGTATTGCTTTATTTTGAAACCAAATTTTTTTATAAAGAAAATGTTGCCTTACATTATGGTAAATTATTTTAAAATAAGTATTTTTTAATTAGGATAATTGAACATGGTTTTCAATAACGAGACATAATGGAGCCTGTCTAAGGGTGGATACTATTATGGTAGGGTGAATTAGTAGATTCTAAAATTTATTATTTTTATGTAACACTATTAATTGTTAGCCAAATCTCCAAATTGCATGTTTATGCTTATGAAATACCCTAATGATCATTTTAATGTTATTATAATGAAGGCATTAAACAATTATTATTGTTGTGTGATATATATAGTGTGTTACACATAAGTTGGTATGTGTATTCATAAGAAAAACTATTCATATTTGTATTATTACATGTGCATTTGGAATAATAATAATAATAACAATAATAATAAATACTACAAAAATTATTATTGTTATTATTATTAGACGAGAATGGGTATATATATGATATATTTGTATGAGCATATAGACATGTTAATATGTGGGTAAAATGGTAATTTACCCTTCCATTTAGATATTTATAACAATAATAGTTATTATTACAATAATATTAGAAATATAAATAAGGGTAATTACCACTTCTCCCATTTACCTCATTTTGGCCAAAGGGGGCCATCACTGGGGATTATCCCTCATATATCCTTGATCATTCTTCTTCATCCATCGAGGTTTCTCTAAATGCTTCAACAAGTCTAAATGTAAGGATTCCATTCTTTTCATTCATAATTTTCTTCTTCTTCTACTCCCTCTCATGCTTTACTCTAAATTAGGGTTTATGTAAAATGGTAGTTTCTGCATAATATATAAAAATCCATGATTTCCATAGGTCATTTAGCATCAAATAGTTACATAACTCTCCTCTAACCTGGATCTACTCTCATATTTTTCTATTCTGGTAATTTGTTGATATTTTTGGTCTCAAATAAGGTATCATAAATTATAATTGGATTTTATATTGTAGGTTAGTAAACTTTTTATGGAAATATATTAAAATTTTCTATGTTTGAATAAGTCGTATGTTATATAGAGCTAGCATATCAATATATAAATGCACATATTTCAGGAATATTCAATTGACCAGGAAAATCTCATATATTCCTCGAGATTTTATAAGAGAACCATTATCAACCACGTGAAAAAATCAATTGACCGTGCCATATAGTTGAAATGTGTCTATGTGTTGAACATTTCATAAGAAGAAGATTCAACAGACTATTTATATTAACCAATCACATATTTATCATTATCTAAGCCACAAGTTATAGATTCACAAACACAAGTACAAATCAAGATGCCCAACTAAATATTTCACCATTCCAGGTGAACTCAAGAAGGATTTCAAGCTACCATATAAAATGAGTATTAACCTACAATATGAACATACATTCCTTGCCCAAGATAAATTTTAAAAGTCAGACCTGCCGTATCTAATTTTTAAAAATTCATTTAAACCCACTAATTTATATATTATGGATAATTATAAAAAAATTGATTAGTTTTGGTATTCTAGATTTCATTCTTAGTATGAAGAAATATTTAATATTATTCCTCAATGGATTGTTAGATATGATATCTATATAAAAATAATTTCTTATACAATGTGGGGGTTTGGAAATAGCTACCTAACATTCTTATGTACTATGATGTTATTTCTGTCATTTGATATTACATATATATGATAAATATTCATAAGGCATTTTTAAATTTATCTAATGTAAATATATAAAGATATTTTTTCAAGATATGTAAACCTCAATAATTAAACAAAATTGGACCACTGGTAGATTTTCATCAAACATCACTACTCTTTATCTGTTTATCTATTTATTTTATTTTTAAATTTGGTTGTGTATTTTATTGTATATATACTATATATTATCTTGTAATATAAATAATATTACTCTATTATCAATTCATCTTCTTCATTATATTTATCACCAAACATATAATTAAGGGAGATATTAGGTGTTTCTTATACATCCTTTTGATAAGTTGTTTTTTAAAACATGATATATATTATGTATTTGTAATTATGGTTTAATAAACATGCATTGGAGTGGATAATTATAAAGGGTAGTGTACAAATCTCTAGTATGGAGATATGCTCTTGTTTAATTATATTATTCATTCAAATTATTCTCACTGATTATTTTTAATTAACTAAAACATATTTTGATCCTTAATTATTGTTTTGAAAACTATGAATTAAAAATATATCTTAACAGGTTACTTTCAATAAGTGATATTTATATTGCATCTGATGTGAGTAAAATTATTTTAAATTCTAAATTAATTTATAATTTTTCAATTTTTTTTGATCTAGCCTTTTAGAAAAATATTTCAAAATAAATAATTATTTATGTCTACTATATTTGTGAACTACGATGTGTATATTATTGAAGGATTTAAAATTTATAATTCTAAAAACAAAAAATATTGGTTGGAATCTCAATCCCCCCTGCATGACCATTTCACTAGGACCATCCTTGGTTAAAAGTGTCAGAATTTCTCTATGTTTTTCAATTTTTCCTTTATCTGATCATGTTTTGAGAATAAGATCATTAATTTACATTTACTTACTCTTTATGTATGGATTCTAAACTAGAAGTTTATACTACCAATAGACCTCATTATTTTAATAAAGCTAATTATTCTCAATAAAAAAATTAATATTAAAAAATATTTAGTAAGCAAGGAATTTTATATCTACCAAATTATCAAAGAAAAATATTATAAACCTAAGATGGATAAAAATGAATGGGATACTCCATGTAATGTTTCTTGTGAAAGGGATTTTACATCTATGATTGATTTAATATTTTTATTATGGGAATACAAAATTAATATAATATCTTCATGGGTTATTTGTTATCAAATTTTCATTAACTAATATATTTTTTTATGAAGGGACCTCTATATAAGAAAAATTGGATTGAACACATACAACATGATGTATGAGTATTCTAGGATGAAACTTAATGAATTTATTTCTAAAATGTGGCGATGATTTATTGAAATCATCAATGTTTTGAATATACCTGAAAAAAAATATGAATGATTAGTATGAAAATTTAGAATTAATGAGATTCTTATATGATAGTTGCAGAAGAGTTTATATTTCTATTAGAGATTTATATGACATTAGAAAAATTTTATTCAAATAATTCATTGGATAGATGATGATTTATGAAAATGAATTAAATATATCAGTGGTGATGACAAACATTAGATGAAATATATATCATTCAAGACATCTAAGTCAAAATAAAAATAAGTTATCACGGATGATAACTTGTGTGTAAATGAATCTAATCCAAAAAGTGATGATTAAATGGAACATCTAGCTCAAATATTCAAAAAATTATAAAATAAGAATATTTTTAAATTATTAATTTACAAGGGAATGTATGAAAATATAGGAAAGTGGATGAAAGACCAGAGAATGGATGACTCCTTGGATTATATGACATTATATGAATGTTAGAGGGTATGACACATTGAATGAATTTATTCTATGATGTATTATAAAAATAAGTAATATGATAACAATAAGAAACAAAATATTGTAATGAAGAATGTTTAGAGTTCATATGAGGAAAAATCTGGTGATTTTAATTTATTTAGGAAATATGAATAGAATAAATATATTGTGTACATTATGGATAGTGTATGTGGGATAAAAATACCATTTTTTAATTCTTCTCTATCTAGTGATGATTTTTAACATGAATCATATAGGTATAATGAATAATTACATAAGTAATTATCTATGCTCTAAGACACGACTAGTGATATTAAACAAATACATGAATCTGAAAAATATTCATGCTTTAACTACTCATGATAAAAATGATCTCATGGTTGAAAATAAGTGAATTATAACTTCTTAAATGAGTAAAATGTGATAATACTCTCAAATGTACAGCATAAAAAGGATTAGAGATTTTACCATTTTTATTAAAAATATTAATATGATTTTGTGAAGTTAGAAACCCCTCAAACATCATACTATAATTATATATAATTCTGGGATACAATTGAATATGTATAAGAATTATTTGGTTCCTACCTATAAAAAATAGAATAGTATATTATACTAATGTAGGCTTTAGTTATAGATATAATACTTTGTTAAAAAATGTCTAAAATGTGTTTGGATTCTAAACACATTATTTTTTTACATCTAAAGACCTAAGAAATTATGGTTACAAAATTTATTTTTTTCTTGACTTTGTTTTGTAAAAAATATTGAAGAGTTTTTAGATATATATAAATTGTATATAGAGAGTCAATTTTAAATACAGTTAATTGTAGATTACTCAAGCTTTAGTAATTTAGTAAAACTGTGTGGTGGAAATATTTCTTTTAGTAACAATTAAATATGAAAAATAATTTGTATTGGAAAAATTGGTAACTACTGAAATATCATAGTTTTTACTATTTTCATGATGTTTTAAAATATATCCGGATAAGGATATCCTAGTTGTGTGGTTATAGTTTTAATTTAATTTAAAAATAATGATTGTCAAAAAATTTATGAAAAGCATTATTTGGTTTCTACTGCCTTTAAAAATGACAATGTTTATACTATTTATATAGATTTCTTATTTTTTCAAAATTTTCATTCTTAAGGGAATTTCATAGAGAATAATTGTTTTAGAATAGGCTACTAAGAAGTTTTAAAAAATAATTTCTTAGGAAGAAAACTAGAAAAAAAATATTTATTGATACCCTAACTAAAATTTTTTAAATTAAAATAGTGTAATCCCAATCAAAACTAAAAGAAACAAAAGATTTCATTCCAACAAATGCAAGTGGAATCTGCCACTCAACCACTAGAATTGGATTACATGCATTTGTTTATAAATTATAGATTTTTTAATTTATGAGTAAAGAATTATGGTTATGTTATTGTTTATTATTATTTAAAAAACACATTATTATTTTGCATAACTCACATGAGTTAAAATGCCTATTATTTTGTAAAGTGATTAATTATATAGAAAAACATAGTAGGAGTATTATAAAACCCTAATATAGTGATATTTTATATGAATTTGAGAAAGAATACATTGAATATTTTTGTTCAAAACATAGTTATAATAATAATTCCTCTACAATTAAACTAACTTAAAAAATGGATTTGTCAAATTGAAATACAAAAATCTCTATACATTACCTGTTTTAGGAACATTTAATATGAATTAACTGTATATAATATGGATGAAGAAATGAATGAAAATTTATAAATAATTAATAGTGTTCTGAAATGATCTGACACAAAAATGAATTTATATAAATAGTGGAAGGGTATAAAATCAAAGGCCAATTGATAAATTATATATTCTTAATACTGTAGATATTATAGAAAATAATAAATTAATAATTACAAAGTAATTTTACTAGGTTATTCAACCACATGTAAATCATATATATTTTTTAACAAATAATCTAATGGTGTTGAAGGATATAGACATGTAAAATTTTTGTGATAGAACTACATGACCCAAATATATTATATAAAACAATGTAGATTATATGTATACTCTGATTATCAATAATAACTCTAATACTATAGACCATGTGTAAAGCCCTGACCCCAGTTACCGAGAGTCAGTGCATTACTTCGTAACATTGGCATGATCAAAAAAGATCAAGTCTCGAAAGACCGATTAGTTTAGTATCCTTGGATACACTAGATACATTCATAAATGTTACATTACATCATAAAGTGAAAAACTACAATAAAAAAGTCTCCATAGTCCACACTCATATCCTCTTCTGACTATCCCAGCAGGTCATTCATAAAATACTTTTTCACATCCTGGAAAATATTAAAACATTGAAAGGGGTGAGCTCAGATGCTCAGTAAGGATAACAATATTTCGGAAGCTTTCATAAATAAACATTAACATTTAAGGCAATGTATAACTAAAACAAAAGCCTTTTTAAACTTGAACTTCAGCATAATATAGCAAAAATAAAATTAAATAATTCCATTTACATACTCACATGGATATTCTACTAGTCTAATAATCACATGTAATATCAATAACCGCTTTCATAATGATGGAATTCATAATTCCAGACTATCATAACCACGTAGCCAAGGCCTCATGCCAAGACTACAAATAAGATTTTGTCAAGGCCTCATGCCAAGACACTAGTTTGTCTCATGAGACCTACTGATGCATCGAGGAGCTATATCGGGCTCCACCTGTCACTTATTAAGTCCAATGCATTCCTCATTTGAACAGGTTTAAAAATATCATAAACCATAACATTATCATATAACATAAAATATGCGTAAAGGAAACATAAAATTTCCACATTTCAATCAGAAGATATCAATACAACAAATTTATATAATAAAAACACTTTAAAACCCATTTTCAATACCAAAATAAAAGAAAATTAAAACTTGATATTTATTTTTCATTTTAAAAAAACGTTAAGGCTTGTAGAGGAAGCCGAAAATCAAATAATGGTCACAGCGGCGGGGAAGTCATTGTCGCCGAATTTTTAAGAAAAAAACATTCCTTTTGTCATTTAGTAAAAACGCTTCGTATAAAAAGATTCCTTTTGAGTAAAAGTAAAAGTCAATGGGGTTTATACACCGTATAGAAGAAATTTGTGTATAAAACAAAATATGCCTCAGTGAATGGAGATTGAGATGAAGTCCCTTACAAAGATAATTTTTTTAAATAAAATAGATCTATTATGTGTATTCAATATAAGTACACATAAAGAAAGTACAAATACAAGATAGGATATAATAAAATAATGACATAATTTGAAAGTAGGAGATTAACCCAAAGAATGGAAATTGGGTTAAGAAGTTCCCTTACCTCATGTCCGACTTGACTCGACCGCTCTTTAACCTCCTAAATAAAAAACTAGAGTTAATATCTACCTGATTAAGAACCTTTTTCAAGTTAATTATTCATTTTATATCACTTATTACCATGTCATGAACATTATGTAATTATTTATGTTAATAACGGTCGTTTTGTCGATCTTAGGTACTTTAGTCAAAAATAAACTTCTTATAATTACACTTTGTTCATGTGGTAAAATATCCATTATGTCCATAATTATATTAATTATTTAGATATCATATATATCATATATATTTAGTATATACATTCATTTATAATATTACATAACATTTAGAGGTAAGAAATGAAATGCACCGTTAATGGAGACGGTAAGCCATACGTACGCATGAATGCTGCTTTCATTTCTATTTCGTATATAATGGAATTAAGTTATAATTATATAAATGTATAATATAATTACAGTATAATATAATTTATAATACCATTTACTCCATCCTTTATACATCCCATATATGGCATTAACGATTCAAATCACTTTGAGGGGGCGGTAGTCCGCACTTCCTAAAATGAAATTATCGCGTTTACCCATAATGGAAATAATAAAGTATGCCATAAATGAGAAATACAGAAGAATAAGGAAAACATAAACATAATATATATATATCATATATGAAAATAGTGTCATAAAAATGGCCACCATTAGAGGTGTTAAACGAATATTGAACAATCAACGTTTCGGGTGGTAGTATTTCGCCACCAACAGAAACAGTATGTTATTTAACCATTAGAAGAAGGTGTGTGTAAGTGTAAATAAAAAACATATCATAACAGCATCCTAGTATATTGAGGATACTGGTGTTGTTACAAAAGAAATGAATAAAAAGAGTTTAGGGGGTTGGAGAAGCAAAATAAAACATAAGAACACAAGAGAAAACACTACTTTTAATATCGGGTAACTCTTTTTGATTTGATCCAAAGGATTCCTTGGGAAGACTTCTGAATCAAGTGAGGCTTCTAGGAGTAAGAGAGGAAAGTTTAGAGAGTATTGGGGCAGAGTTTGGCCGAGCCAAAAGGCTTTGATGGTCTGAATAAGGTGGTAGTGGTGGGTGCCTTTTATAAGAGGAGAGGAGGGGCACTCTTGGAAAGTAATGAAATGTTACTTTATTATATAATGAGTTTCGGATTTTAAAGGTCCCACACTTATATATTTCGAGGATAAGGTGATAAGGGTTCGAAATATACTCATACAATAGGCTTTGGACAAGTCTATGTCTTCTATTTTACATTATCTTTTTATTTTATTTAAATTGTTAATTAATGAGGTAATCGTTTCATCATCATTGTGTCATAAACATTTTAATATATTTAATGTATAAAAATAAAAAAAAGTTTAATTTTTTAGGAAATATTTTTATCTTTCTAATGAATATTTATAGAAAATAATATGACTTGTATAACCCCATGTAATAATTGTTTTAGTAAAAGAACTCATGTTTGTGACATTTTTATTTTAACATTAAATAAAAAGTTTTTAATGTCATTTTCCTACCAAAGTTGCTCCATGGGGTACCCAAGCGGTCCCATGGATTTTATTGGTCGTCCATGAATCATAAAATAGGGGTAGGACAAGTGTAAAGGTATTTTCATATTTTTATAATATCATTTTTACCTTAAATTTCACTAATTACCTTTAATCGCGATTAATTAAACTTAAAAGTTACTATTCACCAAAAAATTATTTTAATCCCATTAAACCACATTTTACTTCCTAATGAAAACCTTGTATGTCAGATTTTTGAAAATCAAATCACAGAAGTGGTAATGTTTCATTTAAACGAAAAATCAGTTTTTTAACTACCACTTAGTGGTTTCACTATTCATCAAAAATTGAAGTTTTTCAGAAAAATGCCAAAATTTCACCCTAAGCTATAATTGATATTCTGAAATCAAAAATGGTATCTGTTTTAAAAAATTCCAAACATATAAGTTGAATTAATTAAATATTTAATTAATTTCCGCTGTCACAATAAAAGCGTGTTTTTAAGAAACAATATATATCCAAAGATTGACAATTGTTTATGTCTATTTTCAAAGTGAAAGTAATTATAATGAACATCATTGGATAAAATGGTAAAAATATATTCTAATTATACGTTAAAACCACTAAATAGTATAATTTATCACTATAAATTATTTTTATTAAAAAAGCTGTTTTTAAGTATTTTTCACTATTCATAAAAAATTGGAAGTTCTCAGAAAATTACAAAAAATTCAACTTAGGATAATTTCGATATTCCGAATACAAAAATGAAGTCCATTTAGAAATATAAAATTTATATAATTTCAAAAAGTGGGTATTACTATTCATAACTGCTACTTTGATTGGTCGAGGCATGTTAGAATCTCGAACTTGCGTACAATGCAAGCTATTGCATTATTGAAGGAGAAGCGTATCTTGAAAGCTTGGGGTGTTACATTCTCCCCTCCTTCAATAAATTGCGTCCTCAAAATTTGAAAATGTTCTTCGAAAATAAAAGGTTGAAAATAGAAAATTCCTTTGTTGAAAACCCACATCAGAAATAGGGTTAATAAAAATATAACATTAAAAGAAAGAAAAAGAAGTAATAGGTCACCCGAGATAGCCCAGACGAGCATTCTATGAAAATATGGATATGGAGGGGATAAAAACCATCAAGGTCTGATGGAGAGTTGTAGAAAACCGGATTAGGAGAAGGTTAACTACAAGAAAATCACAAACTTGTGATTGGTTAAATGGTCATTGAATCCCCAGTTGGAAAAGTTAACCGAAAACATTTTTTTTTATTTTAACTTTCATAAAGTTGAGGAATTTATTTAAGAGATTTACTAAGAACGTAAGGAAATATATTTACTTGTCATTTAGGCTTTCATTATTTAATAAATTTTTACCATGAACCCATCTTTCACTCCAAATGGTACCAAAACTCAAAAATATTCTATTTATCCTAATTGTATAAGGTCCCAAATATTACCACATACCATTTAGATTAGGAAAACTATTTTGTAATAACCAGGGACTTCTTCTAGGCTAGTGGTAGGTAATAAAGGCCTATCGCACTATGGTTGTGGGTTTGATTCCTGCAGCTTTGTCTGACGCGACGGGTTATCCCCCAACCTACAGGTTGTCCTTTTCCTAAAACTATAGTATTATAATATTCCAAAAGTAATCTTCAGAAATGTTTTAACCTTAAACAATACTATCCAAGTTTCAAATTAATCCATTCCAACCTATATAGTTATCCAAAATACCTCTGTCCAGACCTTCTCTAAAAGGACTCTAAATTCCAAAATCAATTGTAACATCAGATTCCCCAAGCAAAGTAAAGTTTCTCTTATTGTCACATACTAAAAATATGATTACCTTCATCAAATTAATACCTTAATGAAAAAACAAGTATTGAAGTACAATCCTTATATATATCACATTATTCTTATAACCAGAATATAATTCGTGAGTCCAAAATCACCAATACATTATTTATTCCACTTCAACTGTAGTAACAGAATAAGATTTTCCTTGATCCCTTGGCCTTTTCTGAGATAAGTTTACCGGATGCATAGGACATTCATTTGCATAATGCCCCATTTCCCTACAATTATAGCATTCAACATTGATAGCCTCTTTCTTTCCCTTGCAATCATGAGCCTGGTGACCTTTTTCTCCACATTTATAACAAACTCCCATTCCTTTTAGGCAAGCACTGGGGTGATTCTTCCCACAATTATCACATAATGGAAAATCCTTCTTTCCCTTTTTCCCTTTATCTATCTTTTGTTCCACCGTTCTCTTCTTCTCTTGCTTTACTTTGTTGTCATAAGACTTAGAGAATTCCTTTTCTGTCTTGATAGAACACGAGACAATATCTTCGTACGATGAGAAGGATTGTGATACTAAAGCTCGACGGAGAAATGGTTTTAACCCATCAAAGAAATGATCAATATTACTTCCTGGGTTATGTATATAATCTGCAGCATGCCTCGCTAACCTTGTAAAGTTAGCCTCATACTTTGCGACATTCTCATCCTCCTTCTGCCTCAGACTCAGAAATTGCCATTCCATATCTACTCGATGGTCATGTGGAAAGTATTTTTCTAATAAAATTTCCTTAAACTCCCTCCATTCCATACTTGATACTTCTTCATCTTCCTTTGTGTTTTGAATCAGCGACCACCATTGATCAACATCTCCAGTGAGGCGGTAGACTGCCATGAAAACCTTCTCCCTTTCGCTACTCCCCAAGGCATGGAATATTTACTCTAAGGAGTTTATCCATTTCTCAGCTAATAATGGATTTTACCCCCATTAAATGTTGGGTTTTTTTGCCTCCTGAAGCGGTCTAACATTGATCCTCCACGTTGCGGATCAGGGTGCTCCATGCGAGTAATATTATTATTCATAACCTGAGTGAGTTGTCCCTGTATGGTAATAAGTTGATCAGCACCAGTTGTATCTCCATCTCCACAATAATTATCTTGAGCAGGAGGGAAATCCCTACATGGAGTGCGTTCATTGATATGGTTTCCATTCCTCCCACTAGGCACCATTTCTAAACAATGGAATAAACTAGATTTGTTTATGAATTAAAATACATAATTCCATACTTGTAAAACACTTAACATAAATGCAACTATTTATAGATATAATCCATAATCATAAAAAGAAATGTTTTCTTTGAGGAAGTATATACTCATGAAACCTTCATAATTATTTGTAAAGAAAATGAGAATTATCCTAAGCATATCCCCCGGGAGTGTCGTAACCAAGAGTGCAGCAAGGCTTGTTATCATGCACCAGTTCCCATTCGAGTCTAGCTCAATGCGGTGTTTTCAGATTTTACCCCTAGGTACATCTGTGCCAGAGCCACCTATACCTTCTCGTATCTAGACAGGGATGTATTGCTCAGAAGACACACACAATCTCTATAATACTAAAATTCTAGGAAGTTCTTCTATACTAATCCTCAAAGTCTATCTTCGGGCTATGTGCTCTAATCAGAGTTTATCTAAATCTAGATTCCACGGTTAGTACTAAAGTGACTCTGATACCAACTGTAACGCCCTGACCCCAGTTACCCAAAGTTGGTGCATTACTTCATAACATTGGCGTGATCACAAAAGATCAAGTCTCGAAAGACCGATTAGTTTAGTAGCCTTGGATACACAAGATACATTCATAAATGTTACATTACATCATAAATTAAAAATCTACAATAACAAAGTCTCCATAGTCCAAACTCATATCCTCTTATGACTATCCCTACAGGTCATTAATAAAATACTTCTTCACATCCTGGAAAATATTAAAACATTGAAAGGGGTGAGCTAAGATGCTCAGTAAGGATAACAATATTGCGGAAGCATTCATAAATAAAAATAAACATTTACGACAATGTATAACTAAAAAAAGAATTTTTAAACTTGAACTTCAGCATAATATGGAAAAAATAAAATTAAATAATGCCATTTACTTACTCACATGGATATTCTACTAGTCGAATAATCACATGCAATATCAATAACCACTTTCATAATGATGGAATGCATAATTCTAGACTATCATAACCACATAGCGAAGGCCTTGTGCCGAGACTACAAATAGGATTTTGTCAAGGCCTCGTGCCAAGACACTAGTTTGTCTCATGAGACCTACCGATGCATCAAGGAGCTATAGCGGGCTCCACCCGTCACTTATTAAGTCCAATGCATTCCTCATATGAACAGGTTTAAACATATCATAAACCATAACATAATCATATCACATAAAATATGCATAAAGGAAACATAAAATTTCCACATTTCAATCACAAGATATCAATACAACAAATTGATATAATAAAAACACTTTAAAACCATTTTCAATACCAAAATAAAAGAAAATTAAAACTTGATATTTATTTTTCATTTTAAAAAAATGGTAAGGCTTGTAGATGAAGCCGAAACTCAAATAATGGTCACAGCAGCGGGGAAGTCGTTGTCGCCGCTTACGTAAGAAAAAAACATTCCTTTTGTCATTTAGTAAAAACACTTTGTATAAAAAGATTCCTTTTGAGTAAAAGTAAAAGGGAAAGGGGTTTATACACAATATAGATGAAATTTGTGTATAAAACAAAATATGCCTGAATGAATGGAGATTGAGACGAATTCCCTTACAAAGATCATTTTTTAAATAAAATATATCTATTATGTGTATTCACTATAATTACACATAAAGAAAGTACAAATAAAATATAGTACATAATAAAATCATGATATAATTTGAAAGTAGGAGATTAACCCAAAGAATGGAAATTCAGTTAAGAAGTTCCCTTACCTCGTGTCCAAATTGACTTGACCACTCCTTAACCTCATGAATAATAAACTAGAGTTAATCTATACCTAATTAAGAACATTTTTCAAGTTCATTATTCCTTTTATATCACTTATTACCATGTCGTGAACATTATGTAATTATTTAAGTTAATAACGGTCATTTTGTCGATCTTAGGTACTTGTGTCAAAAATAAACTTCTTATAATTACACTTTGTTCATGTGGTAAAATATCCATTATGTCCATCATTATATTCATGATGTATATATAATATACATCACATATATCCAGTATATACATTCATTTATAATATTACATAACATTTAGAGGTAAGAAATGAAATGCACCGTTCATGGAGACAGTAAGCCGTACGTACGCATGAACACTACGTTCATTTCTATTTCATATTTAATGGAATGAAGTTATAATTATATAAAGGTATAATATAATTACAGTATAATATAATGTATAATACCATTTACTCCATCCTTTATACATCTCACATATGACATTAACGATTCAAATCACTTTGAGGGGGCGGTAGTCCGCACTTCCTAAAATGAAATTATCGCGTTTACCCATAATGGAAATCATAAAGTATGCCATAAATGAGAAATAAAGAAGCATAAGGAAAAAATAAACATAATATATATATCATATATGAAAATAGTGTCATCAAAATGGCCACCATTAGAGGTGTTAAAAGAATATTGAATAATCATCGTTTCGTGAGGCAGTAATTCGCCACCCATAGAAACAGTATGTTCTTTAACCATTAGATGAAGGTGTGTATAAGTGTAAATCAAATAATTATCATAAAAACATACTAGTATATTGAGGATACTGGTGTTGTTACAAAATAAATTAATAAAAATAGTTTAGGGGGTTGGAGAAGCAAAATAAAACATAAGAACACAAGAGAAAACACTACCTTTAAAATCGGGTAACTCTTTTTGATTTGATCAAAAGGCTTCCTTGGGAAGACTTCTGCCCCATGTGAGGCTTCTAGGAGTAATATAGGAATGTTTAGAGAGTATTTGGGAAGATTTTGGCCGAGCCAAAAGGCTTTTAAGGTGTGAATAAGGTGGTAGTGGTGGGGGCCTTTTATAAGAGGAGAGGAGAGGCACTCTTGGAATGTAATGAAATGTTACTTTATTATATAATGAGTTTCGGATTTTAAAGGTCCCAAACTTATATATTTCAAGGATAAGGTGGTAAGGGTTCTAAATATACTCATCCAATAGGCATTGTACATGTGTAAGTCTTAGATTTTACTTTATCTTTTTATTTTATTTAAATCGTTAATTAATGAGGTAATCGCTGCATCATCATTGTGTCATAAAAATTTTAATTTATTTAATGTCTAAAAATTATAAAAAAAGTATCATGATGTAGGAAATCTCATTATCTTTATAATTAATATTTATAGTCAAAACTATGACTTGTATAACCCCATTTAAAAATTGTTTTAGTAAAAGAACTCATGTTTGTGACATCATTATTTTAACATTAAATAAAAGGTTTTTAAGGTCATTTTCCAACCAAAGTGGCTCCATGGGGTCCCCAAGTTTACCCATGGATTGTATCAGTCGGTAATGACTCATACAATAGGGTTAGGACAAGTTTAGAGGTATTTTAATATTTTTATAATATCATTTTTACCTTAAATTTCACTAATTACCTTTAATCACGATTAATTAAACTTAAAAGTTACTATTCAACAAAAAATTATTTTAATCCCATTGAACCAAATTTTACATCTTAATGAAAACCATGTATGTTGGATTTTTGAAAATCAAATCACAGAAGTGGTAATGTTTCATTTAAACGGAAAATCAGTTTTTTAACTACCACTTAGTGGTTTCACTATTCATCAAAAATTGAAGTTTTTCAGAACAATGCAAAAAATTCACCCTAAGATATAATTGATATTCCGAATTAAAAAATTATGTCTATTTTAAAAAATTCCAAACATATAAGTTTCATTAATTAATTTTATAATTAATTCCTGCTGTCACAACAAATAGCGTGTTTTTAAGAAACAATATATATCAAAAGATTGACAATTGTTTATGTCTAATTTCAAAGTGAAATTAATTATAATGAACGTCATTGGATAAAATGGTAAAAATATATTATAATTATACATTAAATCCACTCAATATTATAATTTATCACTATAAATTATTTTGATTTAAAAAGTTGTTTTTAAGTATTTTTCACTATTCATAAAAAATTGGAAGTTCTCAGAAAATTAAAAAAAATCAACTTAGGATAATTTCAATATTCCGAATACAAAAATGAAGTCCATTTTTAAATATAAAATTTTTATAATTTCAAAAAGTGGGTATTACTATTCATAACAGCTACTTTGATTGGTTGTGGCGTGTTAGAATCTCGAACTTGCGTACATTGCAAGCTATTGCATTATTGAAAGAGAAGCATACCGTGAAATCTTGGGGTGTTACACCATGCAACTGATTAATATGAAAAATGAAGATGTTGTTACTAAAAAGTCAAACATGACCTTTAAGAGGGAAATAATGAAAAAATTACTTTTATTCCATTAATAATTATGTCTTATAAGTATCAACTTATAGATTTTGTAGTTATTTATCTTGATAATGGAACTAAAACTACATATTATTTTAAAAATTGTATTTAAAATTATCCCTCTTTTGTCTTGGATACATCCTACGAACATCAAAACTGTAATGAATTGGTGAGTACAGGGTAATGGAAATGAAGGAAAAAATGTGGAATTTTGAAAGAAATAATGCGTGGGAACTAGTTAAAATACAAAAATAATACATGAATATTATTACCATATTGATACATATATAAAAATATGATTAATCAAGAATTATTATTATAAATAAAGAAATATTGGATTCACAAGGTTATAATCAAGATGATGGTGTTTATTATTATGAGGCCTTTATACATAGAGCTATATTTAAATTTATTAGAATTGTGCAAGATTATATATCACATCTAAATTTCAAACAATATAAAATGTATATTAAAAGTACATTCTTGAATGATTATATTATTCAGCATGTTTTTTTTTGAAAAGCCCCCAGATTTTAATATTCTTATTTTAAAAATTATGTTTTCATACATCCAAAACACATTGATATAAAATAGGATCCTATATCTTTGCATGATAGCCTCATATATTTCTTGTTGGAATAATTTTAAAAATAAAAATTTGTTACATGAGAAAAACTGGATTTGGAGTGATAATTCAATGAGTACAATATATAAAATAGATGTGGATGAAACTGAGTAATTATTAATCCTAACATCTTAGAGATATATGATCAAACATTTACTATTCTAAAATTTTACCAACCTAAAATCATGCTTAGTGTGTACATATAATGACCTGCTCATTCTCAATGGCTTGAAAGAAAAATGAGTTATTACTGATCCTTAAGCAACATCCCCAAGACAACAAAGGCAGGTAATAAATTCGAAAGGGTTTCAAATACATGTAAGGGATTATTTACCCTTTATGAAATACTCTAACAAACCCACAACCAAACCTTAAACTAGATGATGCATGAACATAATAATGACAATTAGAAAACTTCATGTATCTCAAAACCACATCAAAGTGTGAAATAGTGAAAGACCAAACAAATATAAAAGTGAAAAATGGATAATCAACTGACGACTCTCAATAAAAAATGAGACTCCATGCTCTAAAAGTTCCAATTTCCACAATCACATAACAATCCAAATATCACGAGGTAGTTTTAAACACGTGTGAAATGTTACCTTTTCCCATGTCCTGAAAGATAGCATCTGGAAATGCATAGAAGTTCCAAAGAAGGGGTGAGTATAAAAGACGGTAGGTATTCCCCCAATTAATTACCTACTCATTCCACTAGGTTATAATATTTATCCACATTTATATATAACAATTTATATAAAACAATTTACCAAAATAGTTTATAACCAAATATAAACAAGTTTAAAAAACCATTTAATACAAGTGAGAACAATGCTCAATGAAACCAATTTACAATAAGTTATTTTTCCAAAAAAATAACTACTCAGAACTTTAAAACTAATTCTTCTTATCATTTGACATACTCATTCCATAGTTCATAACACACCCATTCATGCATGCTTTGTTTGAAAGTTCCATACTCATGAGCGGTCTCTCGTCCAATCACTTTGTGTCCCAATGACACACGAACATGATCTAGTGTCACATCTCTTGTACCCCAACGGTACTCGTCTCTTATAAAGAACCCATTAATCATGAACTAACACCAACACCATTTATTCCAAATATTTTTATTTAAAAAAAACCACTTCAATAAAACAAAACATTTATTGAAAACCAAAGAACAACCAATTTCAAAGCAGTCATTTAATTTCAATAAATCCTTCCCCTTTTTGAAAACATCATGTCCAATTAATTTTTAACAATATATAAAAATATCATTTTTAAAATCCATATTTTATAACCAACAGCTAAAGAACTTTACTCAAACACCCAATTTTACAGATTTCACAAACATCACTCAAAATGGATTCCACCAAGTTTTCAAAAACCAAATCACAAAAAATTCAACCCCACACATTAAATTTTAAATCATTCCAGTCATTTATACTAACTAGAGTCGATAAAGAATCCTACTACCTTGATGGTTTTGACAAAAACCCCAACGGACGAAGAATCCATAAGAAAACCAGGTCGATTCTCCAAGAACCCACCTTAGATCTATTCTCCTAGAAACATCAAGACCAAATATAATAATATTTTCCATTCAAACACCTATATATAACCATAACACCCATAAATAAAAGAATCAAATTGAAGTAGAGAAGTAGATCTAAGTAGATCTAATTAGCTGATTAAGAACGAAGAAGAATGGTCACATACCTAAAGAATATAAATTTGATTCACCATGAGAAGCCTTCAGTTTGAATCCAAAATTCATGGGAGTGGTTATTCTACCTACAAGGAAGAGAAATACTTATTTATGGCTTCTTAGGATAAAAAAATCCACATATAAGAAAAAACATGTGAGATTTACTTGTTTAGGATCTCACTTAAACCATCTGCATGGTTAGTTAGAATGGTTAGAAAAATTGTGAGCTAACTGTGAATTAGCTAGAACCTAGGTAGACCCCCGCATGGCATGCCCACACATTCTCCTTAATTTTGCTCTAACTATACTAGATCTACTAGCACAAGGGAACTATTGCACATGGTTTGGCCGTATGGTTAGGAAAACTATGCACCACCCGTGCGACATCCCTTTTCCCCAAAACCACATATAATGTTCTCCATAATCTCCAAACTATCACCCTTACACTTTAAAATGATAAAAAAAATAAAGTTAGGGTTACATACCAAAAATAGGGGGTACTAAATTCTCCCCACCATTGGTATTTCTGTCCATGTAATGTAGAAAACCCTCACCAATCTAAAAGAGTTTTGGCCACTGCCCTTTCATTTCTTTCTCACTGTCCCATGTCTCTTCTTGAATCTGACCATGCTTCCATTAAAATCGCACTAGACTGGTGATTTTACTTAGAAAGACCTTATCTCTCCAATACACAATCCATACCGGGATATGTATCAATGAATCATCTGGAACTAGAACAATGTAATCCCATTTGATCACATGGTTAGGATCAGGCTGATACTTTTTCAAATGAGATCCATGGAACACATTATGCACTGAACTGAACCTTGGAAGTAATTTCAACTTATATTCCAACTCTATAATCTGTTCAAGTATCTCGAATGGGTTAATATATCAAGGAGATAACTTTCCCTATTTCTGAAAATGACGATGTCCACGACTTTGATATATCCTTAGAAAGATATGATCACTCATAGTGAATGAAAACGATATTCAATCGTGATCTTTATATGATTTCTAATGACTATGAGACTTCTATATTATTTTTATAAACAATTGAATCTTATTTTTTGTTTCTTAGATAATTCTTTTCCCATCTAGTGATGTCTCATCGGTTTCCACAATGCATAGTAGAGAGCGACAAGGACGCCCATACTGCACTTCAAATGATGACATGTGTATTGAGGCATGATAGTTATTATTTATGAGAACCCAACTATGGATATATGCTCCTCCCATGAGCCACCAAAATCCATTAGACAAGCCCACAACATATGTTACAAAATTTTTATCAACCACTTGGATTACCCATCCATATGAGGATGATATGTCGTTCTCATATTCAATTGAGTCCTAAGTTCCTGGTGTAAGTGTTTTAAAAAATTAGACGTGAACCTCAGTTATCTATCTGAGAAAATTGAAATTGGTATGCCCTACCTCTTTATCACTTTATTGATATATATATTTTGCATATCCTCCACTGTATGAGTTTTATGAATTTTTATGAAATGGGTCAACATGGTAAGCTGATCCATTATCTCCCAAATGGAATCATGTTTTTGGGATGTTCATGGAATACCTGTAACAAATTCCATCACTATCTCCTACTATTTACACACTTTGAAGGTAAAGAATGCAATATAACCACCGGTCTCTGATGCCCTCCTTTAACATAATGACATGTTAATCACCACGAGATGAACTTAGCCACCTTTATTTTCATGACTCTCCCCCAAAACTCATCCCTTAATGCATTATACATCTTCTGTGTACCTAGATGTATAACTCATCTCAAATTGTTGTAAGCATGAAGATGTTTTTCCTGATAGGACATAAGTACAACCATCTAATCTCTAAATAACAAAACTAAACTCCCATCAAGTTTCCATCCCTCAAAGGTCTCCCAACCATTGAATTTTGAACTCATAACCAGACAATGTGCATCAGATTTTTGTGCCTCTTTGATAATATTTACCAAATAAAGAACAACCATAGATGAAAAGAAAACTACCATATCACCTTGGTATTCACATTCCACATGCATGTCGACTAGGCCCAACATCAACTATGATTCATATGATGTTTCTTCTTCCAACTGAGAATATGAAATTCTACTCAATGAATATGCCGCCGAATTTCCTTTCCCTGGTGTGTACATCAAATCAAAGTAAAACAACGGGAGAAACTCCATCCATCTCCTTTTCCTAAAATTCTAATCTCTCTATGATAAAATGTGTTTCAAACTTTTTTGATCCATAAAAATAGTGAATTTCTCACCAAAGAGATAGTGTCTCTCTATTTCAATGCATGGATGACTGCAGCTAACTCCAAATCATGTATTGGGTAATTCTTATCATGCATCCTCAACTATCTTGAACCATAATCAACTGCATGGTCTCCTTGCATGTGAACACATCCCAACCCTGATCCCAAATCTTTACAGTACACTACATACCCCTATATTGATTCTGAAAAGTTCATGATAGGTGCTGATGTATGATGAACTTTTAGTTCCTGAAAGGATTTTTGGCTTTCCTCTATTCATTAGAATGGATCATTCTTCTTTGTCAGAGCTGTCATTGGTGATGCTAGTCATGATAAATCACACACAAAATTCAGTAGCAACCAGATATTCCAAGAAAACTTTGGATATCGAAGAAGTTAAATAGTGGTTTTCATGAGATAAGAACTTATATCATTTTAGGATCAATAGAAATTCCTTTTTCAAAAATGACATGGCCATGAAAATGTACTTCCTATTTCCAAAAAACACACTTTGATAATTTTTCATACAAATGGTGATCTCACAAGATTTATAACAATGATTCTAGGTGATCCTCATTGTTAGTCGTTGACTTTGAACACACCAAGATGTCTTACACAAACACCACAAAAAAATAATCTTGATATTTTTAAAATATTCAATTCATCAATGCCTTAAAGACCACAGGTGAAATTGTTAGACCGAAATTCACGAGTACATATTCATAGAGTCTGTATCTGCTTTAGAAAGATATCATTGGGAAATCCTCCTTCCAAACATGAAATTGATGATATCCTTATCATAATTCAATCTTAGAGAACCACTAAGATCCCTTTAATTTATCAAACAGATCATCAATGCATGGCAGTGGATATCTGTTCTTTATCATAATTTGGTTAAGCTTATAATAATAAACACAAAGTCAAAAAGTTCGATCTTCTTTCTTTGACAAACAAAACCAGTGATTCCCATAGATACATACTTGGTTGAATGAAACCCTTACTTTCCAACTCATCCAAATACACTTTTCAATTCATGTAACTCTATTGCTGCCATCCTATAAGATGGATGTGAAATTGGACTGGTCCCTAGAATGAGATAAATCATAAACTTTACTTCCCTTATAGGTGGTAACCCATATAAACTTCAAGAAATACATCTAACAATTCACCCACAACTTTGAGATTAAGAATTTCCTTGATCAACTCCATTGATTCCAAAGTTATTATGGCCAATTAATAAGAGTTCATTCCCAACATTAGTGCCAATAAGAACTTTTCACCTTTCTTTACCATCTTATCTCTTCTAAAGAGATGTTCGATGCAGTCCCCATTCATGAAACTAATAATTCTCATATAAAATTCTATGTGAGCTATGAACATTTTCATCCAATCCATACTAACATCCAGGTTAAAAATTGAGAAGTACCATTTCAGCTCAGCACCATCAATAGTAATAAAACATGTTCTACACACGAAGTCTTGATATTCTCTTTCACCGAGAGGATTTTGGAGTATTAAAAAGAGTGAATAATTTCCAACTATAAACATAGAAAATCAACAACATGAGAAGCAATGAAATAATGTGACACACCAGAATCAAAGTGAACTTGTACATGGGTAGAATTAAAAAGAATAGTACCTCTCACTGTAGATGGTCAAGCCCGGTCATCAGCAATCATCTTCTCAGATCCATACAATTGCTTCATCCTTGCACTTTTATCCTTGTTGCCTTGCTATGATTTACCTGTCTGAGGAGGCATGGTTTTCTATAATCACCATGGATATCTATGCTCTGCTGATGAGACTAATTTTGCGGTCCTCGCCCTGTCGAAGCATATGATGCTTGCGACACATGAGAAGTGTCTCCAATAGCTGACCATGGAACACTGTGACAATAGCACTAAGGATGTCCCATCTTCTTGAAATTATGGTATGCTCTAGGTTGTGATGTACACTCTCTCTTTATATGGTCAATCGATCCACACTGAAAAAAACCTTCTTTCCTATGGGGTCGTGGAGGAAGGTTCACTGATCCAACCGTCTTATTCTGATTCCCACTTCCTCCTTAGAAATAAGTGTCCCTTTTTCACTTGTTCCCAGTAGTAGAGTTCCCACCATTTTATGTGGGTATCATTGTACCTCCTCCCATAGATCCTAAGATATCATGTTTAGACATAGTTTCTTTGTTCACCATATACATATAATTGGTAATGCAGAGCACCCCAATCTTTGATCAAATGTCTTGCCTTAGTCCTGATTCGAAGATGCGAGCCTTCAAAGATGCACTTTCTATGACTTATGGTGAAATGCGCACTAAATTCCAGAACATAGATACATACTTTGTGATAGAGAGACTCTATTGTTTGAGATGGGTGGAGTCCATATTTTTTTGGATCTTGAACATGTGAGGATAGAATTGCTTGTCAAACAATTCCTAAAAATCATCCCAAGTAAGGGTTTCATCCAATTTAACCTACACCACTAAATCCCACCACTAGGGCACAAGACCCTAGACCATATATGTCACTAGTTTGACCTTTAGCTCTACCATTGTGTGGATGAAGTTTGAGATACAATTAATCATACTTAGCCACACCTCCACCTACCGAGGTTTGGAATCACCCTAGAAGATTCGTGGATTCTACTTCCTGAACTGGATGGTATAATCCACATGGCGTGGCCCATTACTCTAGTTATTTATGTCCAAAACATGAAAATAATGAACAATACTTTGAACTCGCTCTTAGCTCACCCAAGGTTTAGGTCAAACCACATTTTTCGCAGTCTCTTCAGGTTGGTTTTGACGATGTCTACCAGGTTCCATTTTCTTGTCCAACAAACTCTGTCAATCTCACTCTCTAGTAACTTATGGTTTTTCATTTCAAATTCAATAAAATCAAATATCATAACATTGTTTTCTAAGAAAAACATTTTCCACATTCAACCATTTTTAAAACATTCTACATTATTTTTTAAAAGTAAACCATTTTCAAAATACTATAGGCATTCCTTTTTTCAAAATCATACAATTTGAAAAAAATCATACATTTTCAAAAATCAACACATTTTACACAACACGAATCATTACTCGAAATGATGTATGCACTCATAGTGGGAATCCATTCCTCTATAATTTATGCCATGCTCATATTATTAGATAAACCATTGATAATAAGATTCAAATATCCTAGAATTATCTTCAAACAACTGTGTACCCAACTCTATGGTAACATGATGTTCAACATAAATGGGTTAGCATTTTTCCTTTTATGCTATACATTTCAAGTTCCAACAATCCTAACGATGTCTATGATTTCATCCCAAAGGATAGAAAAGAAGGAATTTCAACTCCAAGACCATGAATACTACTGGATACAAGTTAGGCAAGAATCAAACAAGATGATAACATTTATAACATAAAGGATAGACCATATTGATACCATTTGTAATGACCCACTCATTATCATTGGCTTGAGAGCAGAACAAGTCAATATATGGCCTTAAGAAACATCCTTAATATGAAAAATCCTAGAATTAAATGATGAAAGCTTTCAAATACATATGGGGGAAGAAATACCCTTTTTGAAATAAACCAACAAAACAACAACCAAACCTTTCACTAGATGATGCATGAACAAAAGAAAGAAAATTAAACAACTTTATGTATCTCAAAACCAATTCAAAGTGTGAAAAAGAGCAAAAAAATGGTATGAATGTAAATAGAGGATAATCAACTAAAGAATTTCAATAGACCATGAGACTCGATACTCTACAATCTTTAGTCTCCACAATCACTGAACAACCCAATAATGATGAGGTAGTTATAAAAATGTGAGAAACAATACCTTTTCCCCTATCCTGGAAGATAGCATCTGCAAAATCAACAAAGTGAAAAATTAGAGGTGAGTATAAAACTCTGTAAATATTCCCCAATGACTTCCATATTCACCCCACCTGGATATAAAAGTTATCCACATTTATATAATTTTTTTTATAAATTTTTTTACCAAAATAGTTTATAACCAAATATAAACAACTTCCAAAAACCATTTACAACAAAGTAAAAAACAAAGCTCAAAAAAAAAAACAATTTATAGAAAGTTATTTTTCCATAAAAATAAATAATAAATGATTTAAAACCAATTATTCTTATCATTTTGCATACTCATTCTAAAGTTCACTACACGCACACACATGTATGCTTCTTTTGACAGTTCCATTATCATGAGCAGTCTCTCGTCCAATCACCTTGTGTCCAAATGATACACACATCCGATCGAGAGTCACGTCCTATGTACACAAATGGTAGTTATACCTTATGAAGGTCCTATTAATCATGAACTAAAACCATCATCATTTATTCCAAATATTTCCATTTTTAAGACAAACCACTTTAATAAAACTATACTTTTATTGAAAAAATCACATCTAATTTCAAAGAAATCATTTCATTTTAATAAAACCATCCTTTTTTTAAAAACATAAAATAAAATTAATATTCCAAATATCTAGAAAAATACCCCTTTTGAAATTCATATTTTAAAATCAAGAGGATAAGCACTTAACTCAAACCCCAGATTTTTTAGATTTCACAACCACCACTCAAAATGGTTTCCAAAAACTTTTTAACAAAAAAATCACAACTAATTCATCCCTAAACATTAAATTTTAAAACATTACAATCATTTTGACTAAGTGGAGTCGAGAAAAAAGCATCCTACCTTGAAGGATTAGACGAAAACCCCAACAAACGAAGAACACAAAAGAAACTCGAGTCGATTATCGAAGAACCCTCCTTAGATCTCTTCTCCTAGAAAGATCAAATACAAATATAATAATATTTGGCTTCCACACAACTAGATCTACCCATAATGGGAATAGATCTAAGAAACCAAGAGAATAGGAGTAGTAGATATGAGTAGATCTAAGAAACTGTTCATGAATGAAGAAGAACGATCACATACCTCAAGAATCCATCTTCGATTCACCAAGAAAATCCTTTAGGATGACTAGAAAATTCTTGGGGAGAGGTTCTCCTACCTTCAAGGAAGATAAATACTGATTTATGGCCACTTGGGAGGAAAAAAAAGCCACTTAAAGATGAAAATGTGTGAGATCCAATTTTTTAGTATCTCATTTATACCATCTGCACAGTTAGTTCGCACTGTTAGACAAATCATGTACTAAATGTGCATTTGCTACTTCCTAGGAAGACTGTCACATAGCTTCCTTGCATGGTCTCAATAATCTTGCCCTAATCATGCTGCAACTACTACCTCAAGGGGACCATTTTGCATGGTTTGGCCACATGGTTAAACTAGCTGTGTCCCACCCGTGCGACTTCCCTTTTTCCCTATAACCACTTCCAAAGTTCTCCCAAATCTCCCAAATATCACCCTTATATTTTATAACCCTAAAAATTATTATGTAAGGGATTCATACGTAAAACCAGGGGGAATATAGTACATGTGTTCTTGTTTTCAAGAAATCCTAAAATAATTAATTTTAAATTCTATCCAAAAGATTTTTGAAAACCTCTAAAATTCCATTAATTTTGGATTATTTTACTCTAAGGAACATTGATTTGAATTATTTATTTATTTATTTTTTATTTTAAAATGTTATATAGAAAAATAATATTTGGTACATGTAATGTTTTGAGAAAGTTTCTAGTAACTTGGTGTAGTAAAGAAGAAAAATTTCATGCAACATCCACTTTAGAAGTTTAGTTCATAGTTACAGGATATTTTTGTGCACAAATGCTAACATTTCATGTAATTATAAAATACTAATTTTTAATATTTATTAATATTTTTGAATTAGAAATTAATTTTACCTTAAAGGGGACACTATGTACAATAGCGTACATAATATGTTACATCGAGCTTAAATGAAAAACTAAATATTATAATTTAATATGGAAGTTATCACATAGTCGTTAGTATAGGGGGGATGAAAATAATTATATGAATTATGAAAATGTGGTTTAAAAATTTATATATAATCAATTATTTATTGACCTATTAATTATAAATAATGATAATATCCCTTTTAAAATAAAAGGAAATTCCTTTCTAAAGAACAATTTAAATGTGCACAAGTGTGTTTTATACCAATAAATAAATAAATCACAAAAATTTATTTTATTATTAAATATATATATAATATGTTTAATATAATGTTTATAATTCATATTATTTGTTTTTTAGAAATTATATATGAAAATATTCCATTTTATACATAGAAGAAGTATTTTTTAAAAAAATGTATTTTTACACCCAATTGATGGAGAACCCATTTTATATTTTGTTTCTATCACATTTATAAATTCTATTCGAAAATATAAATATCTTATTTATAATTAGGGTATAACTTTTTTACTTTTGTTTAATTTTTATATTTTTCTTAGAACATTCATATTTTAATGAATAGTGAATAATACAAATATTAGTACAAAGCTGTTTTTTCATCAAAAATATTTTTAAAGATATATTATGTTTTTAATTATTTTAAATATATAACTAAATTAATTTCCTATAATTTAATATAATTTATTTCATATGAATAAATATCACATTGAAAATGGATATAAAAAAATTATTAATGTTTGAACGTTTTTACTCTAAAAACTCATTTTCTCGATCTGTCAATGGGATTAATTTTAAATTAATTTTAGCCACTTATCTATTTTAAATTTTAAAAAACTGAAATAAATGGATTTAATCAGTATTATAATTATGATCTTATAAGATCAACATAATTTTTTTAATATATGAATATTAACTTTAGTAATTTATTTATTACCATAGTTAAGGGTAAATAGAATAATTAAGGGTAAAAAAATTATAAATTACCCTAACACTTTTAATAATTTCTTTTGATGAGTGTGTTTCAACCTAAAATCATATTTGGGAACAAATATAATCCTTTGAATCCACTTGGATGACTTTAAGAAATTTATATTATTTTATTCCAAGAAAACACAATTTTGTCACACTCATGTTTTTAAAAACTAAAATATTTTTAAGATAATGTTATATATCTTATATTTTTTAAAATAAATAATATTTATAAAGATAAAATGTTACCTACATAATATTAAATTATTTTTAATATATAAGAAATAAATAATTATTTTAAACTTTTATTAGATGATGATGTAGTGATTGCTTAATTAAAGGAAGAATCTAATAAATGATTTTATGTATTTTAAGATACATATATAATTTTATAATTTATGTCATTCGAAAATTTTATAGATGATTTTTACATGTTAGTGATTCTTTAATAGATTTTTTATAAGATATCATGTTTTTATGATATTTTTAGAATGTCATGTAATGAATGATGTCAAAATTGACATAATTGATATCTTAAAAAAATCTATTAAATGAGATAATAATTCTAAAAATATAAAATTCAGATAAATAATTTTGATAAGAACTAAAATTTAATAAATAACTAATTTATTAGTATTTTTCATTTAATGATAATTATATAAACCCTCAAATTGTAAATTTCATTATAACATAGAAAGAGTTAAAAGTGTAAAACAAGTGTGAAGAAAAGATTACGATTTAAAAATAATAAAATAGATAGAATTTGTATTGAACAAATATATTTTAACTCAATATAAGACAATATTTTAAATAAATTATTGTTTACCCATTTGGAATCTAAAATAAATTTATATTAATTTAATACTTTGGGAAATTCAAAGAGTACCCCTCCCCTCTCTTACAAAAGTATACACATTCTTCTCTATTATTCACACCAATAAACAAATTCAGTTCATCCAGAATCTACCCAAATAACAGACTAGAATCTCTACTCACATTCTAGAGGCCAAATTTTATGTGGAAGACACTCCTTATAGGTGTTAATGTGTTAATAAAAGGTGATCGTTCAAAGTTGAGGTATCATTTTTAATTAATTGTTTTTATCTTATTTCTTCTTCCACTTTCTTCAAATAATCTGCAAAAAATGATGAAATAAATCAATTACTTAATATAATTATATTTTATTATGTTAATATCATCCCTTAAATCCATTTTAGATTCCATCAGATGTAAAAATAATTAACTATTTATGCGTACATGTAAGCTATCACCTTCACAAAAATATATAATTCATTTTCCATCACCATCTCTAAAGGTTGGTTATAATGATGGAATAAATGTTTATATATGATTTTAATGATATATATCATTATAAATTAATAATTTATCATATGAATTCTACCATTCCATGCAAATAAAAATGATAAAATAGTCCGTGTGTTTTTGTGAACTATTACGTCCATGAAGCGATGTGATTCATTTTTCTTCACGACATAACATATATGATATATATAATTATATTTAAATTAATAATATTAAATTAATTATATTATTAAAATTATTTAATTATCAAATTATAATTAACTTTTTTTCATAATTATCATTGAAAATGGAAACATTAATAATGATTACATACGACATACCGTCTCCAGAATTATATCATTATTAATTTTTCATAACCATACATAAAAGGTTTCATTTTAAATTATAATTTATTTATAAAATAGATTATTATGGTATGAATAGTATTATTTATATGATAGAATAATGACCCATATGACCATATTTGACTTAACAATTTCATTTTGGACCCAAATATTGAATATCCTCAAAAATTATGACATGAACTTTTATAATTAAGTACCTATTATAACATGATATTAATTGATGTAAAAGGAATAATGAAATTGAAAATTATTCAAAATAAATTGAACAAGTAACAAAATTTTATTATTCAAAAGGATAATAATGTTACATGATGAGAGAGACTGATGGTAGGGGACTTTATTTTAAAAACCACTTTCATGTTACTCTTTCACGTATTTTTATAAAATCCAAAAGGAATGTTTTTTAACAAATACTTGTTGAAATGAATTTATCACTTTCATGTCACTTTAATGTTTTTATATTTACTTTACACATTTATTGTTTTATTTTCATATTATTTTTATTCATTTATGAGTGATCTGATCTGTTAAAATGAAATGTGTTTTCAAATTGGAAAATGTTAATTTTTTACTTTATGCTTATTTAGATATTATGGTGATGTTGTGGTTCATGGGATTAGTTTATGAGTATGGGTGGTTCCATGATAAGCGTAGGGTGGGTGAGCCTATTATATATCTCTACTTCAATGGGTAATGAGATAGAGGTAATTTGTGGGGTTTCTCTTAAGAGATTAAGGGAATATACTATGATGGGTATTCCAATTGTAACCATAATGTTTACTCCTTATATAGTCATAAAATCTACCGAAAGTGTGAAATTGAATTAGTCCTACAAATTACATTTATGATATATGTTTTATATGGTGGTTTATCAAAATATTATGATTTCATTAGGTAAGCTAAAGATCTTATGTCTTATGGGTAGAAATTATAACTTTGTTAAAATGTTTTCATGGGTGTATACATATTAATGAACTAACTCTTTATTTATTTCTTCTTATGTCCCTTAATTATCTTTTTATTATCATCTCATGGTTTAAAATTCTTTTCAAAGGGTTTATGGATGGGTTGGGTAAATCAGAAGTCATGACGAATTTTATGAAAAACTTTTTGGGAAAATAAATCATTGTTTATTTCAAGTGATATATATTATGAATGAAATTGATACTATTTTAGAAGTATCCTATTTTTATGAAAGTGTGATACTATGTATGAATTGCAACATAATTATCTAAAACAATAAACCTAAATTTTTATTTAATGAGAAAGAAAGAAAATTTATTGAATAACACACATGCTTATGTAACATTTAAGGCCAAGGATTTAGAGTTCATATTAAATATTAGTTTAGATAGATTTAGCAGTTATGATGCTGTTAATAGAAAATCCATAAAATATTTTTACATTATTTTAAGTTTAACTGATATATCATTTGAGTACAACAATGTTGTTTCATCTATGATATATTTGTTTAGAATGGTTTTCAATAGATAAAATAGGGAAACTATAGTGGGAAGACATCAAAAGGATAACGTCCTTCTAAATATGCATCATGAGATGTTAGGAATCGAGATAGAATAGTCTGTTGAAGTGATGCCATAGTTTACATAGGCTATAATTACTGTTGAAATTCATGTATAGTATTAACTAGATCAACCATAAATGAATATATCAGTGGTAGAGAATTTCTTGAGTTAGAATTTACCATCCATTGGTGGATCATCTAACCCTGTGGTAGAAAAAGGGTGAATTTAATCCCTAAAAATTGATTTTTTATGTCATGTGTTGTTCAGAAAATAAAAAGTACAGTTTTATTTTTTTACAATTTTGAATGTGAATCCCAGAAGTGGTTGTAGATGGTAATGAATATTAGGGATAATGAGGATATTTAGGCTTTAGAGTTGGATGAATTAAAAAATATTTTTCATGAAAAATATTTTCCAAAGTTAGTTCGACTTAGGATGAAAAAAAATCCTGGAACTGAGGCAAGAAGTGGATTTACTGGCTTCATAAAAAGGAAACATCACTTAAATTGATAGTTATTCTCAAAGTTACTTCAGGGATCTTGATATTAAAATCATTCATTTTCTACTTAGGATCAAAAAAAAATATTGAAGGGAGTTGGATTCTAATTAACTTAATAGCTAAAAAAGATTGTGTAATGTGAAGTGAAGGTGAAAATGGTGTTTTTACAATGGTCAAGTTTTATTTTCTAACTAGTATAATTAAAGGTCGATATGGAAGGAAAAAAGAAATAATTAATCAAATAAATATGATGATATGAAAATTCAATTTATAGTTTGTGATAATTATGTTAAAAACAATGGGAATTGCCTTTTAAATTATAGTAAGTTATTTAGATGTGGTAAAATGTCGATTAAGTCTTGTAACTGCACTGAAACATATCATAGTTGTAGAGACCCAATGTTTGGCATACCTAGACACTACATTACTATTGCGGAATAATTAATAGATAACAAACATAGACACCCAAGGACCGTAATAGTTTAGTGTCATTTGAAACGTAGAACATAATCTTCTAATAATGGTGAAAGATCTTCAATATCTCCCATAAAGATCTTACCCTTTTGTTTTCTTACCTAAAATAGTTCCTTTTATCCTGGGGAAAATAAAACATATAAAGGGTTATCTCAAATGCTCAGTAAGGATAAGCATGGTGAAAATGAAACAAACCATATACATTTGAATCTTAAAAACATGAACATAATGTTTAAACATAAAAATCATGAGCAATGACATAAAGCATGATAGTACGTAAGTCATAGATCATAATAGAACATCAATCATGATAACATAGAAAGGGAATAAAACATGTAATTGTGAAAAACCATTAAGCACATGATATGATTTCTATAGTAGCCAAGGCATTTCTACCAAGACCATCGTAGTGGACAAATTCCATTACTGAACTAGGTTTACTTGTTGTTCCAAACATGTATTACTGAAGAAGATTTTACTTGTCATTTTAGCCGTGTCTATCTCATGAGATATAAATCATTACCCAATTTATTGGAGGGAGATATAGGTCCCACCCATCCCATATTGAAATCATTCTTACGTGTGCCACAAAATAATTATAAATGATTCATCATAACCCAAAGAATAAAATGGGTTTCATAAACATCATCCCATCTTAACACAATCCATATAAAACAAATGGATATCATTTCATCATAAGAAAAATCAAACCATGTAAATAATAGAGACATTATACTTGAAACATAAACATACTAAATAATGTCATCATAGATTGAAAATAGTTATGATAAAACACTTGAAATGAATTCTTGAGGAAACTATCCTTTCTTCTTCAAAATAAATTTCTTTTCACAAAATTCCATGCAATTTTAAAAGAAAATGAATTTTGTTGAAAATCATCATGAAATCTTGTAGAGTAAGAATCATGAAAATAAGGCATTATGAAACTATAAAAATCTGTTCATGCAGTATATGTTAAAAAACACTCTCCTTGTACTTTTTCCAGAAAAGTAAAAAAGTACCTTGTATGGTAAACAAAAGAAAGATTCCTTCCATACAATGTGGTGAAAGTAAAAAAATCTAAAAATTGACTTTAAACATACAAGGAATAGTATTAAACACTTTATTATTTTTTTATAAAACATGGACATGGATGAGAAATATAACCCTAGTAAATACTTACGAATAAACAATCTCAGATAGAAACGAGATTGGAAAAGTTACCCCTTACCTTATGTCCAATTTCTTCCGTATGTGTCTGAGACTCTTGTATAGTGGGTTTAAACATATTAATAACTTGAATCAAAAACATAATAATATTTATGATATCATATATGATTCACTTATGACTTTATATTTCCCTGTCATTTGTAAATTCCACGTTAAAGCTGCATTTTAGGTAAAATCATTTCATTTATCGTACATGTTTGGACTTGTTGTTCTTATTGGTATTAATTATATCCTAATTTATTTAATTCCAGAATGTAAAAAATTATTTATATATAATATTTATTCAGAATATAAATATATATGATAGATCGATAAATGGAATGAAATACACTGTTCATGGAGACAGTAGGTCGTACGTACACATGAACGCTGTTTTCGTTTCCTTATTGAATTGAATAGAATTAAGTAACTGAAACATATATGTACATAAATCTAGTATCATTATTATGTCATATATTTCTTTATTATTTATTATATATACTTTATAATCATTCTTGAATGGTTAACATGGCGAATGAATCTCATCGCGCCGTGGAGACGGTAATCCGTACATATGCACGAGCGATGATATCATTCCCGTAATTATTGATTGGAATTAGAGTGGATGATATAATATCTCAGAATTAGTATTATGTTATAATAATCTTATATAGTTATTATTTCCACCATTATACCCATCCAAGTAAGGTGGTGATGAAAAAAACAGATTACACCACGGCATAGGGACAATATTCTGTATGTACGCACGCGCGTTGATTTCATTTTTCGTAGGATGGATAGAAGGTGAAATATGGTTATTTCATATTTATAATAACATATCAGTATACTAGTCATACTGATGTTATTACTTTATAATAAAACAACTAAATAAGAATAATTATAAGAATAAATAAACTTGAAAGAATCGGTAGAAGAGATTACCTCTTCTTCGACGCACTTCTTTTGAACTTCCTCTCAAGGCACTGAAGTTGGTCTTTTTAGAAGAACAAGATCTCTATTATGTTTTTAGGGAATTTTATAAGGGAAATGGATAGTTTTTTGATGATCATGAAGGCCTAAAATGGTGTTAGAGGGAGAGGGAATGAGGTACCCTTATATAGGAGAGGAGAGGGACACTTTGGGAATCCTCCAAAATATTAATTTATAATAAACTCAAACCCCACATAAAAACTACCAAAATGACTCAAATTCAAAGATGTGATGAGATAGGGTTTTAGTATCACCATAGAATAAAATTTATAAATTTTGAAAATTTATTTTAAACCTTATCAACTAGATTTATCCTTATTTAATCTATTTAATTTTATTTCTGGTAATAATATTCTAAATTTTAAATTATTATAAATAATTACTTATGTCTTGTGAATTGTCAATAATTGGATACCTTATGACATTCTAGATCATATAAATTTAAATTTATAATTTTTAAATATTTTTTGTGATTTTTAAACAATTTTATAGTATGTTTTTTTATAAAATATCAATAGTGTCAATTTTGACACTATTCAATTACTTGAATTTATATAAAATACACACAGAAGATATATTCAAACCAAAATATTTAATACATTACTAAAATTTCATATAAATCTATGAAATTCATGGAGAACATTAATATGTTTATATAAATATTATTTTAATGTTTTTAAAACTATTTATGTGATATTTCTCTTAATAAAATAATTATTACAACATTTATGTATAATTATTTAATATATTTTTTTTGCATAAAAATAATAAATAATATACTATGATAACTATAAATCTGATATCTTTCAAAAGAATACTTTTAATTTAATTTATCATCTTAAAATGAAAACATTTAAATTGTTATATTTATTAAATTATGAAGGTGAAACTTTGACATCTTTTAAAATAAAATAATATAAGTGTCATAATCGCTTTTATAAGGCTCCAAATGGTCCAAAATTCGACAATTGGATGATTATGGTTTAGATATACACGAAAAATAAGTTTTGGTCAGGTGTTTGGGCTTTTCATGTGTATTATTATTTGAATAAAAACTATATTATTGATTTTTCACTAAATAAATAATTTTTGTATCTTTAATGTATATTCTATTTAGGTAATTAAATATTTCTTAAAAATTAAAAATAAATTACGATAAAAAAGAAAAACATTTTATATTTCAAATGAGTATTTATAATTGTATTTATACTCTGTATAACCTTATATTAAAAATAAATTAATTTCTAATGTTTGAGTGAGCCATATTTCACTTTCTTTAAATAAAATAAAATAAAGGTCTTAATCACATCCAAGTGGGTTCCAAAAGATACCATTTTGACCCAAGTATATTATAGGATGAAATATAATCATCCAATTGTATTAATACAACTGTTATGTTAATTTTATAATATTATATTTTCCTTTAATTTCTTAATTTACCTTTAACTGTGGTAAATGAAATTTACCATAGTTACTATTCATAATGTCTAAAATTAAAAATTATCCTATTTAATTATTTTGTACCTAATGATTTCAAATATGGAATAAATTATTTAAAATTAAATACATATAAGTGGAAGTATTTAATTTAAAATTAATCCCTCTGTTGAGAAAATGAGTTTTAAAAGTTAAAACATTGCAAAAGATTGAATCTTTTTTACCTATGAATTCAGTGTAAAATTAATTCAAATGAATTACATTATATTAGATGGTAAAAATATATTATATTTATACTTTAAAACCATCAATATTATAATTTAACAATATAATTTATCTTGATGAAAAAAGTTTTTTTTAATTAAAATTTAGCGTATTTTTTCTATTAATCAAAATATGAAAGTTAACAGAAAAATATTAAAAAATTATCCAAAGAAAATTTTTATATAATTATTGAAATTAATAAATTTATTCTGTGAAATTTTACTCATAAAAATATCAAAAAACTAGATTTAATGTGGATGCGCCATCAAAAGGCAGAAAAACTACATTTTTTTAACAATAATTATTTTACCTGAAAAATTTATTTTGTTCTCATACAATGTACTAGATAATGTGTACGATGAATTATAATGTTATAAAATTAAAAATTTAGTTTATAATATTCATAATGTCTAGTTCATAATTATATTATAACAATATATCATTGTTTAGTAAAACTCAGTATTGTGTAAAACACACGCTATTGAAGAAGGTCACTCTTGTGTGCAACACAAGCCAAGAATAAAGATTGCGTATAATGAAAGCTAATACGATGTCGCGTATAGCACAAGATAATTTTGGTGTAGCTTACCGAAAAATACATCAAAGTAAGTAAAAATATTATTTCTCATAAAATCTCGGGGTGTTACAATAGTAGTGGTAAAAACAACTTCTGATATATAGTCGATAAAATGTTTTAAATTTAATGAGATGTGTCATCATGAAAAAAAGTGTCCAAAGAAGGACTCAAATGATGGAATGTATTTTGGATATAAGTAGAAATGTTTCATGAAATCCTTTGCAACCACTTTAGCATATGTTGGACCATCAAATGAATTGGTATTAAGAAAATTATTTATTTTTTCATATTATCCCAATGTCTTGTTTTACTCGAGGTCTACACATTATATCATCTCTTTTAATTTTTCTAGTAAATTAGAAATTCCACCAAAATAAATAAATCCCAAAAAATGATGAAAACACATAGTAGAAATATTAAGGAAAAAAATAAAATATAAGAATCTTCATATCACTTTTTTTTGAAATAGTTTACCTATAAACAGATTTTTTTCACTTAGTAGATTTTTATGTTACTCTATGAATGGATTGGATTTCATCTTACCATGAAAAGATATATTTTTAGCTAAATAATTTAATATCTAAAGAGAGTTTTAGTTTTTTTTGATGAATGAACCCATACCATTGTCAACATATCTGGAAGTTGAAAAATGTTAAAAGATGGAAATTAATGTTATATTTCAAATATTCTTGAAAAAAAACTATTTAGATTAAGGTTGTGTCGGTGGTAAATGAGTATCTGGATGTTTTTCCGGATGAGGTTTCATGTATTATACCAGATCAAGAAAATTAAATATACTATTGACATAGTTCTTAATGCTAAGACAATTTCTAAACCCCATTATCTAATAGATCATGTATAACGTATACAATTCAAAAAATAAGTTATGTTAGTTGTTATTTAATGGATTCATTTGATGAAGAACTTCTCTATGGGTTGCTCCTGTATTGTTTTTTAAAAATAATGATGGTTAAATGAGAATTTGTATTGATTAGAGAGACGTAAATAAAATCACTATTAAGAATAAGTATCTTTTTCTTCATATCAAGGATTTGTTTGATCAGCTATAGGGAGAACAATAATTTTTGAATTTTGATCTAATGTCAAGGTACTATCAGTTGAAAGTAAATAAATCACACATTCCAATGACTGCATTTCAGAATATATACTTCCATTTCGAATTTATAGTTATGACATTTCAGTAAACTAATGAGCCTTCTCTATGAATAGACTATTTCATGTGTTATTGGATATGTTTGTGGTTTTATTTAATTATGACATTTTGGTATACTCTAAAATAAAATATGAACATGAAATGAATATTATAAATTTATTACAAACCTTTAACAAAAATACATTATATGAAAAATTTAGTAAGTTTGAATTTTGGTTACAAAAAATTTATTGCCTTAGTCACATTGTCTATAAAGATGTCTAAAATTTGGATCCCACGTAAATAAATTTGTTATAGAATGGAAATTAACCAAAAATATTATTGATATTTGTGGTTTTCATGGTTAATTTGGCTATTAACAGAGGTTTTTTGAAAACATTTTATGGTTATCTAGCCCACTAACTAAGTTAACTCAAAAAGGTGTGAAGTTCATCAGTATAATATAATGTGACAATTTTTTTTCAATAATTGAAATGATGATTATTGAATGCAACAATCATATAAATTCCTTCCATAAATGTTGAATTTTTCATTTATAGTGTTAAATTATTTAATGGACTGGGATGTTTCATAATGAAGAATGATATGTTTATTGTGTATACATCATATCAGTCAAACCCACATGAGTTAAATTTCCCTACACATGATTAGGGATTTTCTTCTTTTATTTTTTAATTAAAAATATAGAGGCATCATTTTTACGGATTAAAATGTAAAATATATACTCATCATAAATTAAATAAGAAATAATTGAACATTAGATAGATAATATGAATGAAATAAATCAAGGATTATAATTACATGATTTATTACCATTATAGAAAAGAAATTAAAGTGGTTGATGCATTGAGTAATAAAAGTAATGCAACATTAACTATGTTATGTTGAGAAAGAGATCCTTTAGTTGATGATTTGATGTATTTTGGCTTAGAATTTGTTGGTGTATGAAATTCCTCTATTTGTTTTAGGTGTTAGTGTAATCATCTTAATCAACCATAATTAATCAATCCCATAATAAAGACTATGATTAAAAAAGGTATAATTTGTTCAAAGGTGTACATTTCATAAATTTATCACAAATAGAGAATGTTTTTTATTATTTGGTAAGAGATTATAGGTTTCTTGTGATTCACATTTGAATAAAGTGTTGTTATGTAAAGCTTATAGTTCTTTATTTTCAGTTCATCCTGGTAGTACTAAGATGCACAAATACATTCAGTAGTATTAATGGTGGGATAGAATTAAAAGAGTTATTAGTTCATTTACACTAATATGTTTTACGTGTCAATAGGTTAAGGCCTAATGAATGTTTCTGAAGTGGATGCTTCACCCATTTCTAGTTCCATATTGAAAATAGAAAAATATATCTGTGGGATTTGTAGATATATTACCAAAGACTTCTCGAGGTAACAATATGATCTGGGTTATTGTTGATTGACTAACCAAATATTCCTATTTTCATCTTATTAGAGTCACTCTATCTCTAGATCAAAATTTATTGATGTATCTTAAATAGATTCAGGCTACATTGAGTTACTATATTCATTGTATCTGATCATGATCCCATGTTCGCATATAAATTTGGGAATGTCATTTAGATGTCATTGGGTACTTAATTAAATTTTAGCATAACATTTCATCCTTGGTTAGATGGGCAGTCAGAACCAATAATTCAAACCATATATGATATGGTATATTTTTTCTCAATGGATTAATATGGAATTTAAGATTACAATCCTGTTTTGGTTTAGTTTTCTTATAATAACATTTTTCATTCCAGTTTACATAGGGCACCATTTGATGAATTATATAGAAAGCATTGTTGAACACCAAATTGTTAGGATCATATCAAGGAATAGTAGTTTGATGGGACCAAGGTTTCTAGAGGAAATGGTAGATAATGTTCAATTGATTCAATTACACATGAGGACCACCCATAATTGGAAAAAACGTTTTCCAAATAACTGGTGGAAGGATTTTTATTTTGATGTAGGTGGTCATGTCCTTCTCAATGTTTCTCAATTGAAAAGTACGATGTGTTTTGGTAAAAAAGTGATATTGTGACCATAGTTATTTGGAGCCTATGAAATTCTAGAGAAATTTGGATTAGTTTCATACCAAGTGGATTTTCCTCCAACCTATCATTGGTATTTTTTTTATTTTACCATGTTAGAACATATATGATAGATATATCTCATGTTTTGAGTCTAGAAGGAATTATACTAAAAGAGAAAAATTATTATTAGAGAGAAATAGTTCAAGTTCTTGAACATAGAGAGAAGGCATTTTAAAATAATGTGGTTTATCAAGTTATTGTTTTTTTTGTAAAAAACCATATGGTTTAAGAGGCAACTTTTGAAATTTAAAATTCTATGAGGTAAAAATACACCCATTTATTTGATAAGTGAATAAAATTATGAGGATTCAATTTCCAAAAGGGGGAAGGATGTAACATACATGGAAATTATAGAATAATAATTTTTTATATTTATTAATATTTATGAATTATATTTTTATTATTACCTTAATGGGGACACTATATATGATAACATACATAATACACTACATTAAACTGAAACAAACAACTAATTATTATTATTTAACATGGAAGTTATCACATAGACAATAGAATAGTGGGTTTGAATAAGATTAATATAATTATTAAAATTTTATTTACACATGTATATATAATTAATTATTTTTTGATCAATTAATTATAAATAAAGATAAAATCCATTTTAAAATGAAGGGAAATGTTTTCCTGAAAAATAATTTAATTGTGCACAAGTGTCTTTTATACCAATAAATAAATAAATCACACTTATTGGATTACATTAATAAAAAAATATGTGATATATTCAGTTTAAATTTTATGATTCATCTCATATTCTTTCTATAATAATATTAGAGGAAAATAAATTTTATGCATAAAAATAGTATTTTTCAAAAGAAATACCATAATTTGATGGTGAAAATATTTTAAATCTAGTTTATATCTCTTCAATAAATTCACTGTTATCAAATAAACTTATTATTAATTATAAAAGTAAAAAAATTTGCTTTGGTTTATTTTTTGGTATTTTTTTATAACAATAATATTTTTATGAATAGTGAATAAAAAAATATTAGTTCAAAAATACTTTGTCTTTAAATTTATTTTTATGGAAATAGAATGTTTTTAATTATTTTTAAAGTGTAATTAAATAATTTTTTTATCATTTAATCTAATAAAGGTTATTAGAAATCAATTTCACAATTAATGTAAGGATCTAAGTTTCAAAAAAAAAATTGTTGTTATGGTATTTAATGATTTTCATTTAAAAAGAAGTGTGAATTTTTTCCTATAGGAATGATTTATTTCATATTCTCAAGGGTCCTTGTTTTAAAGGTACACAGTTCATGGATTTTTATTTTTTATCACTAAAATACGGATTTGCTTTTTTTAATGTCCCTTACCATGATTTTTATGCTCAATCCATATTTTAAAATTTTATCATAATTTTTAAGGATGGGTTGTGACATGGGTGAATTGAAGATGGAAATTGTTATAATTTTTCATGCAAATAAATCATATTTAATTTTAAAGAGTTTTTTATATGAAAAATGTATTATGAGTAAATGATACCACTTATAATGTATGGATTTACTACAATAGAATTTTTTATAATTATATAAAACTCTAAAAACAAAATGATATTTAAGAATGATGAAAAGTAAATTCTAGTCTAAATACTATGTTATAGTTATTTTTAGTTCATTATATTTATTATAAATGTAGGTTTTACATGATATTAGGGGTTAGGATAATGATAAAAGAATAACCCTAAAAGATTTTACTTAATGGTTAATATGATATATCATTTTTCTAATATTTATATTTTTTCATATAAACTTCGTTTTTTAGAATGATTTTATACAAATGAAATGTGGAGGATATATTAGGAAGGAAACCAGATGACAATATCCTGTAGAGTTAGTAACCTAGAATAGTTTAAATGGGAATAGAGTATTTTTTGTATGTATGGATCAGTTAATGTGAGATAGAAATGGTGGTGGAATTATTTCTACAGAGTATTCCGATCATCCATATTGGAACATGATGATATTATATCATTTTATGATTTAAAATACTCCAAAATTCAGTGGATCGTCATGCCCAGTGGCTTCCAGAGGATGGATAAGTGCCCTGGAAAATATATTTTCAGTCATGGGATTCTTATAATATCCAAATGTAATCCTTTACATTTATCAATTAGAATGTGTAGAGAAAATATTCATAGAACTAAGATAGAATGATAATGAATATATGTCTATGTATGAATACATTTTTACAAGACTGTATAATTACATAATTGATTTAGTTTGGGAAATTGATAGAAAAATAAATATATTATACTCCAATTTTAAACCATTTTTATGATGAGCATTATGATCCGGTGAATTTAAAAGTTCTGGGAAATTTTTTCATTGTGTTTAGAAAGTTCATATGAACTTGTAAAAAATTACTTTCCTTGAGATGAAAAAACTATGAAATAGTTTAGGTATCAAGAAATAGAGAAGAACCCGGTAAGAAGTCTAGAATAATTCCCCCAAAATATTCCAAGTGCCGTAAACAATAGTTCATGAAATGGTTAACAGGTTATGGAAATTGTTAATGGTGTTGTATGTTCGGTCATATAGCCAGTGAATATTAAAGAAACTTTCTCTAAACAATCCATGTGTGGGGTGAAAGTTAGTCAAAAAGTGGTGGGGTGATTTAATTTCAATAAGTTAATACATTATACTAATTTTTGACCAAACCAATTACATTGGGTTGAAATCATCAAGATCAGAAATATAAATGTGTATCGAAATAATTTCTTAGTAAATGGTTTATGTTTGGTCATAAAATAAAGTGGTGATATGTATGTTTCTATTTTTTTCAATTAATCCAATACTATTTTTGACTCTAGAGATTCACATTACTTTATTTCTGAGAAATTTTCAAGCAAATTGGGAATATCACCTCATGAAGGTAAGATAGAATGTTTTGGGAAAAAATCATGGTGGAAATTTTAAAGAAACAAAGATTTATAGAAATATTACTATTTTTATTTTTGGGATGGTATTACCTATAAATATTATTGAGATTCTCATGGTTTAGTTTTATATTATTTTGGTTATTGATTATCTTTCAGTTTATTATACTATGACAGATTAAAGTGACAAGAAATGTCTTTAAATGATTTCATACAATTGTTAATCTAATTTTAATCTAATAACATTATTAGATGTATAAGTGAAATATACTTTGATAAAGCAATTGAAAAGAAATTAAATGTTAAAATTAGAGATGTACTAGTTTTTAAAGAATATATAAGTGTTTTTTCTAATGATTTTTCGTGTGTCATTTTAGATCAGGAGGTTCATTTTACTATTTAATTAAAACCTGCTACTAATAAAATATCAAAACCCCCTTATGAAATATCTCAATTAAATATTTTTTGAACTAAAAAAGAAATTTTAAGAGTATCTTGGATTTTTTTATTCTTAAAAGTTCTTCATATTGGGGTTCTCAAATATTATTTGTTAAAAAGAAATAATATTCCATGACACTTTTAATTGACACTAGAGTATTGAAAAACATTAATGTTAAAAAAGTATCATTTTCTTCATTTCAATGATTTGTTTGATCAAATATAAGGATAATTGTAATTTTTGAAGATTAATTTCAGTTCGGGGTACCATCTGTTGATGTAGAAGGATGTAGATATTCCAAATACTAACTTTTAAACTAGACATGGCTATGATCATTTTGTTGATATCCTCTTTGGGGTATATAATGAATGAGTTTTATTTATGAATCATATAAATAGATTATTCCAAAAATATTTGTAAATTTTTCTACTCATGTATATTGATGACATATTAGGGTACTCTAATTGTCATTATGATCATGAAATTCACCTTGGGATTGTTTTCAAAACCCTAAAAGAAACGAAACTACATGGATATCTTAAAAAGTCTGAATTTTGGGTGAAAAAAATTTCTTTCCTTAGATGTATTATTTCTAAATATGGAATAAACATTTACCATATAGAAACAAATGTTTTTTATGCGTGTCCAAGACCTAACAATGTCACATAGATTCATTTTTTTCATGGTTTAACCAGTTATTATCTCAGTTTTGTTGAAAATTTTTCTCAGATATCTATCCCACTAAAAAATCAAAATTCAAGAGAGTAAAATTCATCAGAAAAAATGAGTTTTATGATTATTTTCATTAAAAAAATAATATTGGGGAATTCTAAAATTTTATTATTTCCCCTAGAGATAATTATTTTTTCATTGAGAGTCTTTATTCATTGAAGGGACATCGTTGTGTTCTGATATATAATAATGAGCTAATTGATTTTTCATAACAATATCAAAAAACTCATGGGTTAAATAATCCTACAAATGATCTAGAATTATATATTTCTATTCTTATAAATTTTTTTATCATTTATATAGATTCAATTGTGAAATATATATTAATCCTAAAATATTTATGTATATATTCACTCAGAAATAATTTTATATAACAGATAGAATATGTATAAAATACATTTATGTATTATGAGTGTGTAATTCATTACTATCCTAAAAAAGAGAACAAAGTAGGCATTGCTTTGATTTGAAAAAATAGTGCTATATTAACCTTGTTATATTTAGAACATGACCATTTTCTTAATGATTTTATGAATTTTGGCCTAGAAATTATAGATGTAGGAACATACTCTATTTGGTTTCAGGATCTAGTGTAGTTAGCTTTGATACATAGAATTAAAAAAACTTATAAGGAAGACCATTGGTTATAGGAAAAGCTATAAATGGTTAAAAAGGGTATATTAACTGAATTTAACATTGACAAAGAAGGGGTTTTACGAGTTTGAAAGATATTACGAGTTCCATGTGATTATAATTTGAAGAATAAGTTATTGAGTGAAACTCACAGTTCCTCATTTTCTATTAATCCAGGTAGTATTAACATGTACATAGAGCTTATATAGTATTACTGATGGGATGGAATAACAGGAGATATTGGTGATTTTACTATAAAATGCTTCACATTTCATAATGTTAAATAATAATGGTAATTACTTAAAAGAATTCATTATCATTTCTGAGTACCACCGTGGAAATCAAAAAATGTATCCATGGATTTCATAAAGGTATTTACAAATATATATTGAGGTAATAATTTGATTTTGGTTATTAATGATCGATTAACTAAATCTATGCATTTCCTACCCTTTTAATATAATACATATTATTATAAAATTTCATGATTATATATTAAGGATATATTTATGTTACATGGAGTTCCCCTCTATATAGTATCTTACCATGATCCTAGGTTAACTCTAAATTTTTTGAAATGTAATTATATTTCTTTCAATACTATATTAAATTTCAGCATTGTTTTTCATTCAATATATGATAGACAGTTCAAAAGAAAATAATCTTTCCTTGGAATACATTCTTCATGATTGTTTTATGAATTACTAGGGATTTTGGAATTAGAATCTTTTATTGTTGAGTTTTTTTATAATAACTATTTTCATTCCATTTTATTGATGACTGATTTTTTTGGATTTATATGAAGAGTGATATCAGACTTCTAAATTTTGGGATTAAGTAGGATAAAGGAATCTTATTGGATCAAATTTGGTAGAGTAAATGGGTTTTAAGTTGAAAATAATCCAAAATATATGAGGAACATTCAGATCAGGAATAAATTTTATGTAGATAATTGGAGAAATAACATTCATTAGAGGTAAGTGATCATATTTTTATTAATATATCTCCCTGGAAAAGAGTTATGTGTTTTTTTTAAAAACATGAAGTTAAGTTCATATTTAAATAGACAACATGAAATAATATAGAATGTTAGATAATTTTCCTATCACGTGCCCTTTCCTTCTAGTTTATCTGAGGTACACAATGCATTTCATTTTTTTGATGTTAATGAAATATTTTCCATATTAATCTCATGTTTTTATCTCCATAATGGTTCAGTTTGAGGATTTCCTTTCTTATTTGTAATTTATTATTTATATTCAACGGGTTATGGTTTTATTAAACTCATATCGTATAATGTTTTTACTAAATATTAATATTGAAATTATTTAATTTTAATTTTATAAAATGAATGTAATTTTTTAATTCCGAATCTCAGAATTATCTTAGTATTATTTTTTGAAAATTTTCTAAAAATATGGATTTTTTTAAGGAACAGTAAAATATACAATTTTTTATATAAAATTGTATTTACAAAGTAAAATTATGTTTTAGAATATATTTAAAATTTAATTAGTTCCATTTGATTAAAATTAATCCATTTTTTTAAATGAATTTTATAGGTGAATTTTGTGTAATATTATTTAATATTTATGATTGACATGTTTATGAAATATTATTTTTTATTTCATTTTCATTTTTAATATTATGTTATGTTTAAACACATATATATTTTCAATTTTAAAAAATATACTCTATATTTTTAATTATTGGTTCATAATTTAGAAAATAAGAATATTTCAAATTTTACCAATATGAATAGTTACCTTTGTAAATTTAGTGTCCATGGTAAAGGGTAAATTGTGTAATTAAATATAAAAAATTATTATGAACTATAAAAGGAATCTAAAAAACAATTTAATTTTGTTGATTGATTAAATTGTTCCATAATCATCCATTAATTTTTTTATGTAACTTTCATGTCATTTGGATGAAATTATGACTTTTTTTAATATTATATTTACAGAAAAGTAAAAATTGTAACACACTTTTTTTTCATAATAATAATATTTTTAACATATAGATAACCAGGGGATATTTGAGGATATAAATATTCATCTAAAATTTAAATTATATATCTTCATATTAGTAATTTTTTTATTTTTAGTGAAGATACAATTATCATAAATATTAAGCTAATGTTGACATTGAAAATATTCAATTCATCAAAAAATAAAATTAATGATAATGAAAATTTTAAAAATAATATAATTTTGGCTTATTAGTGTGATACACTAATTATTTATATAAACATGACATGTTAGATATATATTAGAGTATTATTTTATAATTTTATATCATGACTTGAAGTTATTAAAATCAATGTAATAAATAGTTCTAAAAATATACCTTAATGATATATTATAATACATTAATTTTAATAAAATGATATAAAATTATTAGATTAAATTTTTTATTACGATATTTTTTATAAAATAAACGATGGTCCATTTATGATCTATTTTTCAATCTATAGAAACTATATTAAAATTAAAATAGTAAAAATACTTATTGTTACTCTATTTGTGAATACAGTTAAAAATCGGTTAAAACCAAATGACAAGTGTATAAATGTTACACAAACAAAAAAAATATTTTACGAGATTATTTCGACCAAAATACATAAAATATTGGAATTAAACCACTTTAGATGCATTTTTTAATTAAAAATTAATTTATATTGAGTTAATTTTTTATAGATTTCTTGTAGTTCCCCTCCTCTTTGTAATAAAAGAGCACCACCTCTTCCAATTTTATCACACTAAAAATCCATTTCTTCCCAATACCAATATATGTCCCTTTATATAATCCATCCATCATTAATTTTCCATCACCATATCTAATGAAGGGATTAAAAAGATGAAATTAATTTTAATATATTATATTCATTGAATATATATCATTATTAAAAGAAAATATATCATTTATCTTCTTACCTTTCCATTCAAATAAAAATGATAACATCGTTTGTGCGTACGTATTGACTACCACCTCCAAAAAGTAGTCTGATTTATTTTTCATCACCAAATCACATATATCATATATAAATATATGTACATTTAAATGAATAATGTATTTATCATACTATGATAATTCTAGAAATATAAAATAATAATTACCTTCTTTCCATATTTATCATTGAAAAAAGGAAACATTGCTCATTCATACATATGACCTACCATATCCATGATCGTAACACAATTTATTTTTCATAACCTTGAATAATGGATATATTTAAAAGTATAATTTATTTAGAAAATTTGAAATTATTTATTTATTTTTATTCTAGATATGATGGAATAATATCATCTTTTACTACCGATGTAATTTTGGATATATGAACTAAAGATATTCAAAACGTTTAGTGTGAATTTAATTGATTATGTAATTGTATATAACATTGTAAAAATGATATAATGGAATAAAAAATAGAAAAAAGGATCTTACTAATGTATAAAATTAACACAAATTTTTTAGGAAGATTAAGAATGCATGTGATGAATCTGACTCATGTTAAGGGCCTTTCTTTTAATCCCACTTTAATGTTCTTATTTCAACTATTTTTCAAAGGTCAAAAAGAATATAAACCTTTACATATACGATGTGAATGAAAATTTCCATAATTATGGTTCCTTAATAAAATGAAATTTACTATATGAATTTCAACACTTATTTTTAATTAAAATGGGTTCTTCATTATGTGTACAGTATTTAGATTTTAATAAATAAATTTTATTGAATTTATTTTAAAGGTTTTCAAAAGGAATATTTTTTACATAATGATTTATTTAATTTTAAAAAAATAAACTAATTTTCTATTTGAAATTATATAGTGAGAATGAATTTTCCAACAACCATATCTAATGTTCTGTAATTGTATTTTTCTACAAGATTTTATTTTTTTCTTCAATGAAAAAACCATTTTTTTGGATTTTTCTATTAAAAATGGGTTTATAAATAAATATGTTATTTTGATGTCTAAATATATTTTTATATGGGTTTAGAAGATATTTTAAAATTTTAATGATTAAATGATGCAAGAATAAATTTTTTTAAATGTCAATTAATCATTACATTTGAAACATTTGTGCCTTATATAGTTTATAAGATAGGTTGAGCCCCATAATAGCTCTTTGGTGAGACTGATAAAACTTATATATTCGGTGTGCCCATATAGTTCTGTGTGATCTAGATACATTATATATTATGGGTGAAAATATATAGTTCTATAGTGAATTGGGAAATAATCCTTTTTCATAATAGGAATGAAAGAGAGAGTTACTAGGGATATTTCTCCAAGGGACTTAATAGGGATCAAGTTATTTCTGAAACGGTTGATAAATGTAATTCTCCAAGTTTCCAAAAAGGATTCTTACATCCATTCTATGACTTTTAATGTCTTTATTTGATAAAAAATGGAGTCTTATTTACAATTGTAAATAATTTATTTAATATTGTCAATAATCAATGAGGTAAAGGTAAATATTTATTGTGTTCTAATGTTTTCTAATAGACCAATGGTTTATTTTTCATTTTATGTCCCTTACAGAGATTTTTCAACTCATTACACATTCCAAAAAGTTTGTTGACAAGTTTTATGTTTTATTATTGTCATGGATTAATTAAAGAATAAAATATTTATTATTTTTTATGAAAAATATTTATATTTATTTTAAAGAGTTTTTTATGGGAATCATGGATACTGAGGTTAAGTGTTCACATGTAATGTATGGGTTTACTATATAAGAAAACTTTACTAATTATTTAAAAATATAAACCTAAAAGATATTTGGGAACAATAAAAAGTTAATTATAGTTAAATACTCCAGATTACGTTATGTTTAATTTTGAGTCTATACTTTATAGACCTAAAGGAAAAAGTTCATTGAAAAAGAGTTAATATGAAATACATCTATTTAAAAACATTTTATCTATGATTTTTTTGATAAAAGACATAAAAATATTACAAATAATTTAAAATTACATGAATAACTATAGGAGAATAATAATATACTTATTTTAATTGAAAATATCCATAAAACATGGACTAGATTTTCATTATAGTCAATATCGAAAAGAAACGAATTGTGATTTAAACTCTTACTGTTTTCATAATCTTCAACACAAGTCCTCATGAAATATATAAACTTAAATTAATTTTTACATACCTATAATTTTATTGAGAATAATAATAAAATAAACTAATGGGTACTATATATAACAGCAAAAAGGAAAATGTGGTGAATAAGGAATATGTTACAAAAAAATTAGTGTGATGAAAAAACCTTAGTTTTATGCTTTATTTTCTTCGAACATGTTTATAAATCATAAATATTGAATATAGATTTATTATAAATATATTATAGAACCATAATAATAGACATCATATTATATTTTATGTACATATACTATATTATAACCTCTTTATTAATAATTTTTTTAAATTTAATATTTTGTGTGAGAATCACATTTTCTCATGCTTGTTTAGGTTCGACATTATAGGTTTTTATAGTATAATCATGGTTCCATAGTCTCTAAAATTTTAATAATTTTATTATTATAGTATTTAATGATCAGTTACACATTTTTAAATATTCATATAAATTTGTGATGAAAAAATAAATTACATCACATCATGGAGATGATAGTAGTATATATAGACAAGTGATGTTTCCGCATATCAATGAATCAAAAGAAATAAATTAAATAATATTTCACATTTAAAAAATATAATGATCACATAAATATTTTATATATTCCATAAATTATTCATTTTAACCATAAATATGATTGGTGATGAAAATTAAAATATATCCCTTTTGTGGTGATGGTTGTCCACACATTTACAAGGGTGATGTTTTCTTTTTCCCATATGATAGAAAAGAGGTGGATACTAGTTATTACATCGTCATAATGATAATTCAGTATAACAAATATATTGAAGTCATTATTTCAAAATAGATACCATATATTTAGATGTACTAGAAGAATAAATAAATTTAAAGTATATAGTCATGAGTTATAGCTCATCCTTAGGAAACCTTTATTGGTTACCAACTTAATCCTTGAAAATAAATTATTCTTAATGTACCAAAAGATTTAAGATGTTTAATTTAATCTAGGATGATATTAGTGTAGGTATTGGCCAAGATATATTGCTCAATAGTTTTGAATAATTGAGGAGAGGAAGTTCCCTTTTATATGTTATTGTAGGGGAACCCATAGAATTACATAAAAGATTTAAATATAATAAAAATTTTTCCATGTTAAAGTGGAACCAAGTTTATATATTACAAATATAGAATAAGTATCAGTTGATACCTCCCAAAAAATAAAATTTAGAAATGTTTAGGTGATTTTTATCCCTTATATCTTTATTTGGATAACTCAAACATATCCCATGAACATAGCCAAAGATATGATTTTTATAAATTTTTATTATTTTAATATAAAATTATTTAAAATAATTTGATATTAAATTCATTTTCAACACTATTCTAATATTTTGACATTAAAGACAATGATATAAATGGAAATTGAATAAAATATCTTAACCCAAATTTAATATGATATTTTTATTTAAATAATTTTTGGAAGCCAAATTTCAACCAAATTGTATTACTTTTATTTTTTAAGAATCATTTATTTTATTTTTTCTATTACTTGAACAAGTACTGCGTCAACGTTGCATAAAAATTTTAGTTAATTATTCCATCCCTAAAAAATAAAAATAAATTACCACGGAAAAAAATTATTGATATTTTAAATTACAATTTATAAAAAAATAACCTCATTTTGTCCCTATGAAAAAATATTAGATGTATTAAAACAAATAGTCTCATTTTGTATTTATTCTCTACAAAAAATAACATTATGTTCATTATCAAATGTTTTTTTCAGGGAAATTTCAAAAACATCAATGGTAATATGTTTGAGGTATACATTTACCAATAAAATGAAATATTGGCATGTTTTGTATATATTTCTTGGCCTTAACCCACACTTTGAACCCCATTTTTCTGTTTTCCCCTAATTTTGGGGTCAAATATTTATTAAAGTTACTATTCATAATGATAAAAAATAAAAGGGACATATCTACCCAATTTGAACCTTTTCATTACAAATATGGAATCTATTTTAAATATTCAATTTATATAAGTTATATAAATACATTTTAATATAAATTTATCAAACATAAAGAATTTTTTTTTCTAAAAATGTGTTTTTAAGCTTAAAAATTAACTTCCACCAAAATCAAGTTTAATAAAATTTACTATCTAATTATTTATATTATATATAATTAAATAATAATATATTAATTTCATACTAAATTTAAAACATTACAATATTTTAAAAGTAAATTATTTAATTGATATAAATAATTGTTTTACAAAAGCGTTATTTATCACTATTCAATGAAAAATGAATATTTTTAGAAAAAAATCTCTAAGAAAATATTGAAATGATGATTTAAATAATGATATAAATTTCCTCTAATAAAAAACCTTAATAATTGTATTAATTCAATATTATGTTTACCTATAAATTTCAATAAAATCCATCTTTTGAAGAAAACATATTTTTGAATCATAAAATGACATTATTAAAAATTGAGTAATTATTAATTATAAATTAATATAAAAATTTTCAATATAAAAACATTTTATGTGTTATAAAATATTTGATTATTCCAATTCGTAACAGAAATTTAAATTCTTGGTTATAATTGTCATATAATTTTTTTATAGTATATTAAATCTTACTTAAATATTGTTGTTTCATGTTACGCAAGCTATCATGCATAATATTCCTTTAAAATAAATTTTTGTTGTGTTACATTCTACCCCCCATAAATAAGTTCTTCCCTATAAAATACTTAGTAATAAATAGTTAAATATTTTTAATATCCATTATTGAAAAATTACATTATACAATGGGATTATAGAACTTCTTTAAAAACATGAATGTAGGTAAAATAATGATTAAATAAAATAACACATAATCATTTTCCAATATAACGATAACGATAGTGGGAAGTGATAATATGGAAATGGATGAAAAAAATAATATCCTATAAATAATATATACTGATAGAGAAAGTAAATATCTACAAACCATAAAGCCGGTAGTGATAAACAGTACCATCGATTTATTAAAATAATGAAAAATGATAATTTGTTTCAAAGATAATTTTACTATAACTAAGGGATTGTCTTAATATCAAGTTAGAGTACAAAAAAATATGTTGACTTGATTTCTTTCCTTTTTATTATAACAATCCAATAGTTTGGTTGTAGTTTGATAAATTTTAACTTCCATCTTCTCTCTTAATTAAAGAAATGAATTTTCAAGACGATAATTTTTCATTAATTAATAAATAAAATAAACTTTTAACAAATCATAAGATCTAAAAAATAATTACATAACATTCCTATTGTATTCAGATATTTATCAACTAAAATTATTATCTCATGTTATAAAATATGAATAAACCTATATACAATAATCTCTAAAATGCTTATAATATCACCCGAAGTTAATTGTAAATCATTCCATAAATATATAACCATAAACAATTCCAAACATTCTAGACCAACATTTAAAACAAGTGATTATAAGTATTTGATAACATATTTTTCTATGATTAATATAATAATTATCTCTAAATAATATCAATCACTCAAAAGGTAATATAAAAAAATGAATATACCATAATCATATACTATAAAAAATATTTTAATAATGTCCATAAATATTCAAAATCACCATAAAACCTTAATAAAATCATATATGATTCCAAAAAATAACTCCACCCAAACTACCTAATATAAAATTTTAACACAATTTGTCTATGTATCCCAACAAAACATTATTATTTAAACATCATGCATATATTAAGAGTTATTTTTTCCTCAATCAAGTGTTTTACAAAAAATATCACCATACAACTGTATCACTACTTAATGGTGTTAATACCATTCAATATATAATTGAAAATCAATATTAATACAATTGAAAAAAATAAATAGATGTTTTATGATTCATTTAACTAGATTTTCATTGATTAAACAGTTTTGAATAACAATTCATGAATACAAATATTAAAACACATAAATCATTACACTTAATTGATTAAAATATAATAATATCTTCCCTAACTAGAGGTTGGACCTTGTATTATGAAATTTTGTCAGATAATTCCAATGTTTTGCACAAATAATACATTAAACTATAAATGGTTTCTAAGAATGAAATTTATTTCCATATATAGAACACTTCATTATCTGTCAATATTTAATTTCCTTATTCCCTTCATTTCCATACATAAAACATTTTATCCTTCCCTTGAGAAATTTTCATGGGTGATTCCTCCTACATACATGACATGTTGGAAGCTAAGTATTCTTCCCTCTATGCTCTTCATCAACCAAATTCTCCTGAAAACAACAATTTTATAATATTTGGTGTGATATCAAAATCACCCAAGTTGATGATGTTAATCTTATAAAAAGATAGATTATTCATAATAATCACTAGGTTTCACATTTTAGTTGTTATTTCATTTGGATTCTCAATACGACAATCATTCCATTATTCATCCTAATCTGTGTTAACATGAATTATCCTAGTTTCAACCATTGAATAAAACCAAAAAACATAGTGTGAGAGATGATATTGAAATTGGAAATTCATACAATCATGAAGAATCATAAATGTGATGCCTAAATATTGACATCTTATTTGGAATCTTTGAAATCATAGGTGTAAAATTGGTCTTTTATAGACATCATATATTGAAACCCATTATGGTGCTTTATAATGAAAAATTGAATTAACCCAGACACATTCCATCAGAGAGTCTATACAGGTGTATAGTCGTAAGACCACACATAGTTTACTAGTGATGATTGATTGAATACATAATCTTCATCTTTTATTGTTTTTAAAACTATCTGTATCTATTCCACAACAACATTCACATGGTCGTATATAGATAGATATATAATTTCAAAACCTTAGGATTTTATCCTATACTTAAACTTCTCCCTATTTTTTTCACCAAATTTCACTAATACTAATAAATTAAAGGAAATAAAAATTTATTTGATAATAATTATAGAGTTGGAAGCATAATATATAGATGTTATTTTTTGTTGAATATTCAGTGTATCTACCAAATAACCATGACCTAGAGACATAAATATTTAGTTTACATATAGAATAGATTTGTTAACATATTATTTAATTAAATATTTATATCTATTATATCTTCTTTTATATAAGGTAACCATACAGATTCATCATAATTTATTCTTTTCTTCATAAATTGGGGTTAAATTTGAAAATATAAAGTGGTGAACTAAAATGATTTATCAAGGGTAACCATGAGAGATATCAATTAATGATCATATAAAAGAATATCCATCTCAAAAGGGCATTAAAAATATATTATGAATATAAAGGCATACCTGAAAATTCCTATATCACAATCATTAGTCCTAGCATAAAACATTAGGGTTTTATTTGATTAGAGAGCCATTAAAAATTTAATCACAATCCATGAGTTCAAATCATAACCATGTGAACATGTCATAAGTGTGTGGAAAAATCATAGGCATAGAAATCAAATTACATATCAAGTTTAACCACTACAGCTATCATATAAAATCATATTAATCACCATCAACTAGTTCCCATATCATAGTGTATTAGTCATAACCACATGTTCCCATATCGTAGTGGATCATGCTACATTAAATGATTACTATATAATAGTGGATTAGGAATCCATAAATATTTCCCATAGTAGACAAAGAACATAAAATAATTTCTCTAAATTAAAATATAAGATATAAGGATATACCTAATGAATCATAAGGATTCAATGAAGAAACCTTTTACATAATTAAAAAATATATATTTGATCAACAATATCTTTAAATAATAATCATTTCATTATAAAATAACTCATGGAAAATAAATGGGATTTAAAAACATTTCCTCATCATATAACCATTAAGCAGTCATTGAAATACCATGGATTTTATAATTAGATCATTTCCCAATTAAATCATAACAGACACCAAAGTAGACTAAAAATGGTCAAATGTGTCTTTAAAATATCATTCAAACATTTCTTTGAAAACAAGAAAAAATATCTATTTCCCAAGATAAAACTTTGACTAAAAATTTCTATAACTTCTATACCATCATTTTATTTGATAATTAACTTGGAGTATTATAAATTAATCTTTATATCAAACAATGGTCAGGATGGTGGGAAAATTAGTTCTTAACGTACATATTAAATTAAATTTATTCATAGTTTTATAAAAAGTGAAAAAACAATTTATTCTAAAACATTTTAGAAATAAATTTCCTAAAAAAATTCAATGTTGTTGAAAAGAAAATTTTTATAATATTTTAACTATAAGTAAGCACATTGAGAAAATAATTTTGAAAAGAATGGGCATGAAAGAAATATTTTTTTAACCAAATAGAAAATATGATTAGATTTTTTAATGAAATTTTCTCATTCATTTTTAGTAAAACATAAAGAATAATGTTTTTAATAAATAAAATTTTGATTAATAAATATGCGAAAATAAAAATTATATGGGAAAATATATTAAGAATATCATCAATGGATATTTATCAAAGATAATCCTAAAAATAAAAAAATATTATAACATAAACCATTATTTCCTTCATAGTCTTTGAATAAAAATAACATAAAACAGATAAAAATAGATTTATTTCTAAATATAAATAATTTTCATGATATATATCATAAAATAAAACAATGGGAAGTATATACATGTCGCGAATGAAACAATTTTTATATATGACATATGCCTCACAGAAATAAAATATAGTTGAGAAACCCTTTCCTTAAATATTTTTTTTCTATGTAAGAATTAGAAAATATTTTATAATGAATATAGTTTTATTATAAATATATCATAGAAACATTATCACATATATAACACCGTATATTATTTAATTTTAATATCTTATCACATATTTATTAATAATTATTTATTAAACTAATTATTCTTGGTGATAACGACTTTATTTTTTGAACATGTTTTGCTGGGAAGTGCTAGTCCTGGTACATAGATCATTGTTCCATAATATAAATAATTCTTATCAAATGATTATTAAAATATTTACTCATTACATACATATTTATAACTATTCATAGAAAAGAATGGTGAAAAATAAATGGAATCACTTCTTGTATATTATAGTCTGTATGTACGCACGAGTGATGATTCCACTTTTCCATAAATGGAAACAAATAAAATGAAATATAATTCTTGTTTATAGAACTATTATAATATCATAAATATCACATATATATTCACTAAATAAATCATTATAACCATCTATATGGGTGGTGATGTAAAATTAAATTCATCACTTTATAAAGGTTGTGGTCCACACATACCCACCAATGATGTTTTGTTTTCCCATAGGATAGAAAAGAGATGGATAATAGATGTTCCATTTTCATATTAAAACATAATTATTTAAGATTATAAATTCATTATTTTATAATTAATACCTTATATTTAGAGGAGGTAGAAATGGAAATAAATTTGAATGTAATCAACTAAAAGTTATAAATAATTCTTCAAAACCCTATTTTTCCTTATACTTATATCATAGATAATAGTTTTTTAGAATGAAAAAATCTCTATGAATTGTGTAATGAAGATATAATGATATTAGTTCAGGGATTTTATTAGATATAGTACTCAATATTTTGTAATAATGTAGTAGAGTATGTTTTCTTTTGTAAGATTATGGAGGGTACCCTTTGAATTACATAAAAGATTTAAATATTATAAATTAGTTTTCATGTTAATGGGGGAACTGAGTGTATATATTTCAATTCTATGATTATTATGAGAATAAATAATATCATAAAATAATATACTTACATGTTTGTGCATTTTTAACCCTTTATCTATTAGTTTTAACCTAAATTAATGATTTTTATAAATACAGAAATATAACAAAAATTACTCTTTAATAGACAAGAAATATGGTATAAAAGGAAAATTGATATTTAATTGGAGGTTTGATGATATGATTTACCATGTACAATAAAATTGAATCAATATAATATTTTAAAAAATTTTAAATCAATTGATATAACTTAAATTAAAATGATATATCCTTTATTTGATTTTAGGAATATTAATATAATTAGAATTTAAAAGGAAAGATTATAGAAATAGAATTCAGATAAAAACTTTTTAAAAAATCAATAATATGTCATGTATAACTAAAAATATTTTTAACCCAATTATTCATATAAAATGTATTACTTTTAATTTTATTAATATCATTTAATTGATTTGTCTTCAATTACATGAAGAAGTATTATGTTAGTGTTTCATAATAATTTAAGGTAGTTATTCCACCCATAAAATTGAAAAATATTTTAACATGATTAAATATGATTAATATAAAAATACTTATTTATAACCCAACATAACATATTTTAAAACTATTTTAAAATATCATATTTAATAAAACATAAAGTGTGACATTTTATATTTATTCTTTACTTAAAATAAAATTTATATCATTGTCAATTGAAATTGATAAGTAATTACCAAAAATTTGAAGGTGCGATGATTAAGATTGAAAGGAACTTTTCAAATTAAATAAATTCAATTATTTTGTTGATTTATCGTTCAAATAACATAGTTTAAACCATGTTTTACCTATTTTACCCTTATATAGGTGACACATATTTTCCATGGTTACTATTCATTATGAGAAAAAATTAAAGGGATCTATTTACCAAATTCTATTTTTCTAATTAAAAAAATGGAATAAATTTTTCCAATATTCAATTTCACGAAGTGTATGAATGTAGTTTTATTATATATGTACAAAATGCAATGATAATATTTTTTTAGAGAAAATTTATGTTAAGCCAAAAAATGATCTTATACATAATTCAAATATAATTTGTATTCCTATGTAGTTGATTAGATTATATATAATTAATGGAAACTTATTTTAAATTAATATAAAATAAAAAACAAAATAGGACATTTAAATTAATTAATGTAGTGAATATAAATGATATTTTTATAAAAATATATATTTTTCTTTATTAAAAGAAAAAAAAATCTTTTTAAAAAAATTCAAAGAATTCATGCTAAGATAATTTTGAAATAATAAAAAAACTACTGACATTCCAAAAAATATGTTTTTTAGAAAAATATTATAAGTTAATTATAAATTTTTAACACATAACATAATAAAACCCATTTTTTAAAGAGAACATATTTTGAATCATATAATATCTTTAATAGAAATTGAGTACTTATTAATTATGAAATAAAAAAAGCATTATAAAAACCATCATAAAAATATTTCATAATGTGTTTATTCCTATTAAAACTACAAATGTAACTTCTAGAACATAATAGTCACACAATAATATTTTTAACGAATGTAAAAACATACATAAAGCTTATTACTTCATGTTAATAAATTTATCAAGTATAATATTTTTTTAAACAAAAATTTTAGAGTGTTATAGGAAAATTTATAAAATAATCCATATTTGAAACATGGTTAATTCACTGAATATTCATTGCAGGAAGAATAATGGGTTGAAAGGGAAGTGGTTGTTCATGTGTTTATGGATAAAGTAAGTGGTGCTACTACTAGATCTAAAAGTGAGTTTAAAGAGAAGGTGGGGGATTTAGATGAAAAATACTTGTAAGATTTTGCAGAATAATGGAGTCCTGAACGTAATAAGCTATTGTAAAGTTCTCTACCTCAATCTTTGTGAAGGACCATTGCTCATAATGATTCTTAAAAACTTCTTAAGTCTCTTAATAAATTTCATTTTTAATAATAATAATTTGGATTTGTTGATGATGATATTAATCCTTATTAGTAATATCTCTTTAAGGAAACTGTTTCAAAACTTGAAGATAATAACTAATCTTGTAACGATTTTATTCCCTCGGTTATATGAAATTATTTTAGTGAGGATGTGACTAATTCTAGTGCATAAGGGTCTCATCTATAAAAAAATTAAGTGGTATTTTCACCTAATTATGATACTTCAAAATCCATGGTTAATAATTCATTGAGATATCTTATTATAAGTGAGTATTCTCCCTTATATGAGGATGATGATGATCATAGAGGAAATCCACCTGAACATGATGAACATGATACACTATATTCACCATATATTCACATTTCTCTATAGAATGTTTAATGTTCTTAACTTGATCAAATTTCTATTTAAGAGAGGATTGAGAAAACATCCTTATGTCCTAGAATATATATGATCAAAGGATAAAAAAAAGTGGAATAAGTCCTTGATGAATTTTATGGTCCTACACCTATAAAACCTGATAGAGCTGAAGAACATGGTTTATTAAATAGATTATAATTGATTATATATTTTGCGTATGATAAGATAATGTATGTTAATATTGATATAGTTTTTTATTTTTTAGAACAAATATAGACAAGAACTCAGTTTGATTATGTTGAATTAAATGGTAATCCATCACCTTTTAAACAAGAATCCCATCTCATTCTTTTATCACTTATTCCTTTGATAGTAAAAACAATTTTAGTGAATTAAAAAAAGTTCTATTGAATATTATCGAATAATGTTTCGGTGTTTATGGAACTTTATTTCATCCTATAAAAGAATAAAAAATCTACACAATTATTTCTCTTTTTATTTCTCTTGTCTAATATATTTTGTTTCTAAAGGATAATTGTATGAATCAAGAGATTCAATTTTTAATAGGTCCATTGGGATATATGCACGATAACATATTTTACATGATTAGAAATATTGATTGGAAATACTTTAATTCCATTGTAAAGTATTCATATTTTAGTACTCATCCTCTTTCATCTATGTATTTTTATCCTTCCATTAATGTTTCCATGAATGAGCTTATGATTAGATAGACAAGTAGAGATGCGATTAATTTAATTTGGATTATTTTTAAATGGAAACAAAATAGGTTATTCTATTTTTTGGACTCATTATAACAAGATCATTAAAATCGTAATAGATAAGGCACAAAAATCTATAAGAGAAAATGATCTCATGATATGAACCATTGATTATTATTTGAGAAGGATCTTGAAAAAATTGGATTTGAATACCATGTTTGAATCCTAAGCTAGTTGTAACACCCGAGACTTTTATGTTATATAAATCATCAAAGGAATCTTTTTCTACACAACACTTTCTTGGCTTGCTTTACACGCAATCGCGACCTTCCTCGATAGCTTGCGTCGTACGCAATACCGAGTTTCACTAAACAACAATATGCTATTAAAACTAGCCGTTATGAATAGTAATAACCACTTTTTGAAATTTTATAAATTTTATTTTTCAAAATGGACTTCATTTTTGGACTCAGAATATCGAAATTAGCCTAGGGTGAAATTTTGGTATTTTTCTGAAAACTTTCAATTTTTGATGAATAGTGAAACCACTAAGTGGTAGGTTAAAAACTGAATTTTGCATCAAACATAATTTTACCGCTTCTGTGAATGGAATTTCAAAAATCCGAGAGACACGGTTAATATCAAGGACTAAAATGTGGTTCAATGAGATGAAAATAATTTTTTGGTGAATAGTAACTTTTTACTATTTTTACCGCGGTTAATAGTAAATAGGGTAACTAAGGGTAATTATGATATTAATATTACCTTAACACATGTCCTAATTCTATTGGACAAGTGTACTTCGACCAAAAACAAACTTAGGAATAAAATATGACCATTTAGGCCCACTTGGATTAGATTAGGACATTTATTATTAATTTATTTAAAGAAGTGTTAAAATAGTTAAAATCAAAGTTTAATAAGTAAATCATTTTTAATATAGGGTTATACATAAGATAAATTCGATTGTAAATATTCATTAGAAAGCTAAAAAGATTTCCTACATGATGGTATTTTATTTGTAATTTTTAGACATAAAATAATTTAATTTATTTATGACACAAAGATGATGCAGTAATTATCTTATTAATGAAATATTGACAAAATTGATAATATAAATACCAAAATAAATGTAATTTGAGACTTTTTATGAATTCCACTAATTTTCTAGGTTACTATGATATATTAGTATTGATTTAATCAACTTGGTTCGAACATATAATTCTGTTATGACTTTGACAAAAATCATATATCAAATAGTGTCAAAATTGACAAAAATAGTTTTTAAATAAAATATTATATTATTAATTGTTATTTTATTCCTAAAAATCTAAGGTTCGGCCAAATGACTTAGATAAGGATATATATTTTAATAATAAACAATTTGGGGTTCGTTTGGCATGTTATAGTAAGTGTATTAACCATATAGTGAAAGAAAACAAAAAGTCATGGTAAAAGTTAAATTATTTAACTTAGAGTTAAATCTAATTGATAAGGTTAAAATAATACCCTAAACTTGTCTAAATTCTATTGGTTGATAGGATTTCGACCCATCCCCACTTTGGCTTCGAAATAAGACCCCTTGGAACCATTATAAACCGATTTTGACTTTAATATAAAATAATATTTTGAGATATTCCTAAGGTGCCCCTCTCCTCCCTTATAAAAGGGCACCTCCTCCCCCTCCTCCTCACACCAATTTGAGCACTCAAGCTCGGCCAACCCCTGCCATTTTCCCTTCTCCACTTCCCTAGAATAATCCTAGAGGTCCTGTTCTTCTCCAAAGACCAATCTTAGTTCCTTAAGTGAAGGATTCAAAAAGGCGTTCCAAAGAAGAGGTAATATCCATTACCGATCTTTTCAATTTCTTTCTTCTTCAACTTCTTCTTCTTTAGTTGTTTCATGATAAAGTAATAACATCAGTATTACTTACATACTGATATGTTATTATAAATATGAAACAACCCTAATTCACCTTCTATCCATCCTACGGAAAAATGAAATCACCGCGCGTGCGTACGTACGGAATACCGTCTCCACGCCGTGGTGTAATCTATTTTCCACCATCACCTTACAAGGATGGGTATAATGGTGTAATCAGTAACTATATATGATTATTATTAAGTAATATTGATACTTAAATAATATATATATATACTCCAATACAATTCCACGATCATAGGAACGATATCATCACTCGTGCGTACGTACGGAATACCGTCTCCACGATGTGATGCGACTCGTTCTACATGATCTTCATTTCATAATGATTATATAAATGAATTGAATGAATGAATATGGTATATAATACACTAATACCATTCTGGAAATGAATTATCTATAACCTAAAGATAAGAATAAGAATTTATTCGACAAAACACGCATAAGAACAAAAAGTTATAAAGACCCGAGTAAAAAGTAACAATGAAATATTACTAACAAGAAGCTAATAATATGACCATATATGATCTCATATCAATATGTATGATTCTGGAATAAGTAAATAACATTATTTAAACCATTATACAGGAGCTTCGGACACGAACAAAGCAAATCGGACCTAAGGTAAGGGAAATATCACAATCTCATTTTTATCCGAGATTGTTTATTCGTAAGTATTTACTGGGGTTTATTTTATCATCCACATCCATGTTCCCTCAATATGAAATATTGTTTCCATCCACTTGCAATAGTTTAAATCCAATTTTACCCTTAGGTGAGTTTTTAGTAAAGAATATGAAAGGAATCTTTTGTCGTTTTTCCGTACGAGGTACTTTTTGACTTTTCCGACAAAAGTACGAAGAATGTTTTTTTTAACTTATACGGAATGAATGGATTTTTAAAACATTACATCAAAGAAGCTTCCTTTACAAGTTTTCAAGTTTATTTTTAATCAACTTCTTTTATTTTAAAGTTGTATGACATGTTATGAAAGGAAAAATATTTTTGAAGAAGAAAGGATATTTTCCTCAAGAATTCAATTCAAGTGTTTTATCAAAATTATTTTCCATCTAAGATAATAAAGGGTTCTGTTTCTATCCATATTTTTACATTGGTTTGACTATGTTGTGATGGAATTATGTTTATGAATTCCTTTATCATATATGAATTGATTTATGATGTCATGATGTTTCAAGAATCCCATTTTTGTTACATGTGTTATGCGATGATGCATGTTTTATGATTATGTGGCACACATAAGAAAGGATTCATTATAAGATGGGTGGGACCTATATCTCCCTCCAATGCATTGGGTAATGATTTTATATCTCATGAGATAGACATGGCTGGAACGGAAGGTTATTTCGGTTCAGTGATACAGGACTGAAACGAGGAGTGAACTCGGTTCAGAAAGGGACTTTGTCCACTAAGATAGTCTTGGCAATGAGTCATGACTAACAAGAAATGATTTTCCATGATTATGTGTGCATGCCACAAAGTTTCAAGTTTTATGTTATGATTTTGGGGATCTCATTTTCACTTCTATGATTTATTCCATGTTAAGATATTATGATCTCTTTTGCAGGTTTTGATTTTCAAAAAGATATGATATGATTTTTATTTCCTTTATTTTCCCTTGCTGAGCATTTGAGCTCACCCTTTTATGTTTTCTTTTCCCCAGGTCAGGAAGATGGATATTAAGTAGAATATGCTAAAAGGGACCCTAGATATGATGAAATAAATGGGAGACACTGTAGAAGATTTATGAACCAGTTGTTTATGTTTCCCAGTTTCTAAAGACACTATACCTATACGGTCCTTTGTGGTTTTGTCATATGTTGTAATAAGTGTGATTCAATTTTGAAGTATTAACAATGTATGTAAAGTGTGGGTCGTTATAGTTGGTATCAGAGGAAAGGTATAGTCAACCTTTGGAAACTAGGATGTGAAAGCCTTAGTAATAACCCTAAGGATAAGTCTAAGCATAGAAAACAATTTTAGAAATGGCCTTGAATAACCTAGGATAAGACCTTAAGCATGAAAATTTTATTCTTGAATTATGTGGTTTCCTATTATAATTAGTGTTGCTCACACTATTCTTCTTGGTTTTAGTCAATGGCTGGAACCCGAAGGAACCGTGTTAATGCGGAATGCGATGGGCAATGCAATGATTGTCCCCCTGAGCAACCAAACGATATGGGAGCTGGAATGAAAAATCTTGTAGCCATGCTCACAAAACTTTCTCAAGCTATGAATCATGCAGGATTTCCAAACGAACAAAGAAGGGAGCAACATTCTGTTGAATCCTTCATGAGGCAGCGTCCACCATCTTTCAGCGGGTCTACTGATCCATTAGTTGCTGAACAATGGATTAGTACTACTGAAAAGATATTTTCAGTTCTTCAATGTTCTGAGCATGATAAAGTCATCCTAGCAGTGTATCGTTTGGAAGGAGATGCGGATCAATGGTGGAATCTTGTTAAGAATACGAGGCAAAGGGATGAAATTGAGTCTATGGAATGGGACGAGTTCAAGAACTTATTTTTCAATAAGTACTTCCCTCGTATTCTCCGAACAAAGATGGAGAAAGAGTTCCTTGAACTGAAGCAAAGGGATGATGAATCTGTTAGTACCTATGAAGCAAATTTTACAAGACTTGCAAGGTACGCTTCTGGTATTATTATCCAACCTGAGAGTAAGATCGATCGATTCTTTAGTGGCTTAAAACCAAGTCTTCGAAGGGCGTTAGCCATAAGGGACTTCAATAGCTACGAAGAAATCGTTCGATGTGCTCTCAAAGTCGAGATGGAGATTGGAGTAACCCATCAGTCACATGGGTTTGATAAGAAGAGGAAGATGGAATTCAAAGAAAAATCTAAAGAGCACACGGAAAAGAAGATGAACTTTCCCTTATGCTCAAAGTGTGGAAAGAAACATGGAGGGAGTTGTCTTAAAGGGACAAGTAAATGTTTTAAATGTGGAAAGGAAGGTCATCGGGCATTTGAATGCCGTGATAATGGGAAGAAGATGTCTAATGATGCAAACAAAGGAAGGGATACACAGAATGAACCTGCTACACTTCAATGTTTCAAGTGCAAGGAGATGGGGCATTATGCCAATCAATGCCCAAATCCAAGGGTTGATGATGATGGTCGACGTCAACAAACTCTTAAGGCTAAAGACAAAGGAAAGTCACATGCAATTTCTATCAGCGATGTGGAGTACGATAACGATGTGGTGAAAGGTACACTTACCATCCACTCTAAAGTAGCAAATGTTTTATTTGATTCTGGATCCACCCACTCTTTTATTTCTGAAGACTTTTCTAAGGGTATCACCGTACTACCTCAACAATTAGATGTTGAGTTAGCTGTGACAACACCTAATGGCACATCAATCGCATCAAAAGTTTATAATTCTTCTCCGATCGAAGTTTGTGGGAAAGTGCTTCCTGCAAATCTTGTGATCCTTCCTTTAGTGGAATTTGATGTGATTCTTGGCATGGATTGGCTTTCTCTACATGGAGCTCATATCAATTGCCAAAGAAGGGAAGTCACATTTCATATTCCAGATCAACCTACGATCGTCTATCAATGCAAGGATGAACATAACCTTCCAGTGGAAATTTCTTCCATCTTATGGGTATTGATTCCACTAAATGAAGGTTATTTATCTCAAATGGTTGGTGAGAAACTCACGATTAAGAATATGCCCATTGTACGGGAGTTTGATGATGTCTTTCCGGAGGAATTGCCGGGTCTTCCACCAAATCGTGAAGTTGAGTTTTCAATAGAACTCGTACCGGGTGCTTTGCCTATTTCAAAGACACCTTATAGAATGGCCCCAATTGAGTTGCAGGAATTGAAGAAGCAACTCCAAGAGAATCTTGATAAGGGATTCATACGCCCTAGTGCGTCACCTTGGGGAGCACCTGTTCTATTTGTTAAGAAGAAAGATGGATCAATGAGACTCTGCATTGATTATCGAGAACTTAACAAGATCACTATCAAGAACAAATATCCTCTCCCACGCATTGATGACTTATTTGACCAACTACGCGGAGCTCAATACTTTTCCAAGATTGATCTTCGTTCAGGGTATCATCAATTAAGGGTCAAAAGGGAGGATATACCAAAGACGGCTTTCCGTACAAGGTATGGACACTATGAATTTATAGTGATGCCATTTGGTCTTACTAATGCCCCTGCTATCTTCATGGATCTAATGAATAGAGTCTTTAGAGACTATCTTGATCAATTTGTGGTAGTCTTTATAGACGATATTCTTGTCTATTCAAAGAGCAAGGAAGAGCATGAAGATCACTTGAGAATTATATTGAAGACCCTGAGAAAAGAGAAGCTTTATGCCAAATTTACCAAGTGTGAATTTTGGCTTCAAAAAGTTGCATTTTTGGGTCATATAATCTCAAAAGAGGGGATATCTGTGGATCCAGCAAAAACAGAGGTTATCGAAAGATGGTCAAGACCAACAACAGTAACTGAGATCCGAAGTTTTCTTGGTTTGGCTGGATATTATCGACGTTTTGTAAAAGATTTTTCACGATTATCTAATCCACTCACCAAGTTGACTCGGAAAGGAGTTAAGTTTGTCTGGACAGAGGAATGTGAAGAGAATTTCAAGGAGTTGAAAAGAAGGTTATCCAGTGCACCTGTGCTCACACTGCCTTGTAGTGGAGAAAGGTTTGTGATCTACAGTGATGCATCCAAGAAGGGATTGGGGTGTGTTCTTATGCAAAATGATATGGTGATAGCTTATGCCTCACGACAGTTGAAAATCCATGAACAAAATTACCCAACACATGATTTGGAGTTGGCTGCGGTAATCTTTGCATTAAAGATTTGGAGGAACTACCTTTTTGGTGAAAGGTGTGATATTTATACTGATCATAAAAGTTTAAAGTATATTTTCACACAAAAGGAGCTGAATATGCGCCAAAGAAGATGGTTGGAGCTGATTAAGGATTATGACTGCTCAATCCATTACCACCCTGGGAAAGCAAACAAGGTGGCAGATGCATTAAGTCGACAAGACCATGCTAGTTTATCCATGATGAGGATCACAAAAGATCCAATATTTATGGATTTACAAAGGATGGATCTTGGAATTATAATGGAAGGGGAAAAATCTTATCTTTCTCAAATGAATGTTCAACCATCTATACATGTGAAGATTAAAGAGGCACAGAAAGAAGATGTCGAGTTACAAAAGAAGGTGAGAAATGTTCCTGAATTCAACCTTGATTGTGATGGGATAATAAAGTTCAGGAATCGGGTTTGTGTTCCTCCCATCCCCGAATTAAAGAAAGAGCTGCTGGATGAGGCTCATAGTTCTTCATTCTCTATTCATCCTGGAAGCACGAAGATATATAGGGACCTGAAAGAGTACTTCTGGTGGGATGGCATGAAAAGAGATATTGCTGAATATGTCTCTCGATGCTTGGTTTGTCAACAAGTTAAAGCTGAGAGACAGAAGTCTAAGGGGATGTTACAACCATTACCCATACCCGAATGGAAATGGGAAAACATCACTATGGACTTTGTCACAGGACTTCCTAAAACATCCAAAGGCAATAATGCTATCTGGGTCATAGTTGATCGTCTTACAAAGTCTGCACACTTCATTGCTATTAGAGAGGATTTCTCTCTAGATCAGCTTGACAAGATATATGTAAAGGAAGTGGTAAGCTTGCATGGAGTACCACTTTCTATTATATCTGATCGAGATCCGAGATTTACCACGAAGTTCTGGCGAAGTCTTCAGCATACTCTGGATACAGAGTTGAGTTTCAGCACTGCTTATCATCCCCAGACAGACGGTCAGTCTGAGAGAACAATTCAAACCCTAGAAGATATGTTGAGAGCTTGCTCTATGGATTTCAAAGGAGGTTGGGATCAACACCTACCTTTGGTGGAATTTTCTTATAATAATAGCTTTCACTCCAGTATTCAGATGGCTCCTTATGAAGCTCTCTATGGAAAGAAATGCAGGACTCCAACTTGCTGGGATGAATTTGGGGAAAGAAAGCTATTAGGACCTGATCTCGTTGATGAAATGGCAGAAAAGGTCAGATCTATTCAACAACACATAAGAGCAGCTCAGAGTCGACAGAAAAGTTATGCCGACAACCGAAGAAAAGACCTAGAGTTTGAAGTGGGTGATAAAGTGTTCTTACGAATATCTCCCTGGAAGAGGGTTATGAGATTTGGAAAGAAGGGGAAGTTGAGCCCTAGATATATCGGTCCTTTTGAAATACTGGATCGTGTTGGGAAGGTAGCTTACCGATTGGCGCTTCCACCGAATCTCTCTCAAGTTCACGATGTGTTCCATGTATCTCTCCTGAGAAAGTACATACCAGATCCTTCACATGTACTCAGCTCAGAAGTTGTACCACTGGAGCAAGATCTTTCTTATGAAGAACAGCCGATAGAGATTCTGGATCGTAGCGAAAAAGTCCTACGAAACAAGACCACTCGCTTGGTGAAAGTTTTATGGAGAAACCACCAACTTGAAGAAGCTACATGGGAGCTTGAGGATATGATGAAGGAGAAGTATTCTCATTTGTTTGTTGCAAAGTGACGAATTTCGAGGGCGAAATTCTTTTTAAGGGGGGTAGAATGTAACACCCGAGACTTTTATGTTATATAAATCATCAAAGGAATCTTTTTCTACACAACACTTTCTTGGCTTGCTTTACACGCAATCGCGACCTTCCTCGATAGCTTGCGTCGTACGCAATACCGAGTTTCACTAAACAACAATATTCTATTAAAACTAGCCGTTATGAATAGTAATAACCACTTTTTGAAATTTTATAAATTTTATTTTTCAAAATGGACTTCATTTTTGGACTCAGAATATCGAAATTAGCCTAGGGTGAAATTTTGGTATTTTTCTGAAAACTTTCAATTTTTGATGAATAGTGAAACCACTAAGTGGTAGGTTAAAAACTGAATTTTGCATAAAACATAATTTTACCGCTTCTGTGAATGGAATTTCAAAAATCCGAGAGACACGGTTAATATCAAGGACTAAAATGTGGTTCAATGAGATGAAAATAATTTTTTGGTGAATAGTAACTTTTTACTATTTTTACCGCGGTTAATAGTAAATAGGGTAACTAAGGGTAATTATGATATTAATATTACCTTAACACATGTCCTAATTCTATTGGACAAGTGTAATTCGACCAAAAACAAACTTAGGAATAAAATATGACCATTTAGGCCCACTTGGATTAGATTAGGACATTTATTATTAATTTATTTAAAGAAGTGTTAAAATAGTTAAAATCAAAGTTTAATAAGTAAATCATTTTTAATATAGGGTTATACATAAGATAAATTCGATTGTAAATATTCATTAGAAAGATAAAAAGATTTCATACATGATGGTATTTTATTTGTAATTTTTAGACATCAAATAATTTAATTTATTTATGACACAAAGATGATGCAGTAATTATCTTATTAATGAAATATTGACAAAATTGATAATATAAATACCAAAATAAATGTAATTTGAGACTTTTTATGAATTCCACTAATTTTCTAGGTTACTATGATATATTAGTATTGATTTAATCAACTTGGTTCGAACATATAATTCTGTTATGACTTTGACAAAAATCATATATCAAATAGTGTCAAAATTGACAAAAATAGTTTTTAAATAAAATATTATATTATTAATTGTTATTTTATTCCTAAAAATCTAAGGTTCGGCCAAATGACTTAGATAAGGATATATATTTTAATAATAAACAATTTGGGGTTCGTTTGGCATGTTATAGTAAGTGTATTAACCATATAGTGAAAGAAAACAAAAAGTCATGGTAAAAGTTAAATTATTTAACTTAGAGTTAAATCTAATTGATAAGGTTAAAATAATACCCTAAACTTGTCTAAATTCTATTGGTTGATAGGATTTCGACCCATCCCCACTTTGGCTTCGAAATAAGACCCTTTGGAACCATTATAAACCGATTTTGACTTTAATATAAAATAATATTTTGAGATATTCCTAAGGTGCCCCTCTCCTCCCTTATAAAAGGGCACCTCCTCCCCCTCCTCCTCACACCAATTTGAGCACTCAAGCTCGGCCAACCCCTGCCATTTTCCCTTCTCCACTTCCCTAGAATAATCCTAGAGGTCCTGGTCTTCTCCAAAGACCAATCTTAGTTCCTTAAGTGAAGGATTCAAAAAGGCGTTCCAAAGAAGAGGTAATATCCATTACCGATCTTTTCAATTTCTTTCTTCTTCAACTTCTTCTTCTTTAGTTGTTTCATGATAAAGTAATAACATCAGTATTACTTACATACTGATATGTTATTATAAATATGAAACAACCCTAATTCACCTTCTATCCATCCTACGGAAAAATGAAATCACCGCGCGTGCGTACGTACGGAATACCGTCTCCACGCCGTGGTGTAATCTATTTTCCACCATCACCTTACAAGGATGGGTATAATGGTGTAATCAGTAACTATATATGATTATTATTAAGTAATATTGATACTGAAATAATATATATATATACTCCAATACAATTCCACGATCATAGGAACGATATCATCACTCGTGCGTACGTACGGAATACCGTCTCCACGATGTGATGCGACTCGTTCTACATGATCTTCATTTCATAATGATTATATAAATGAATTGAATGAATGAATATGGTATATAATACACTAATACCATTCTGGAAATGAATTATCTATAACCTAAAGATAAGAATAAGAATTTATTCGACAAAACACGCATAAGAACAAAAAGTTATAAAGACCCGAGTAAAAAGTAACAATGAAATATTACTAACAAGAAGCTAATAATATGACCATATATGATCTCATATCAATATGTATGATTCTGGAATAAGTAAATAACATTATTTAAACCATTATACAGGAGCTTCGGACACGAACAAAGCAAATCGGACCTAAGGTAAGGGAAATATCACAATCTCATTTTTATCCGAGATTGTTTATTCGTAAGTATTTACTGGGGTGTATTTTATCATCCACATCCATGTTCCCTCAATATGAAATATTGTTTCCATCCACTTGCAATAGTTTAAATCCAATTTTACCCTTAGGTGAGTTTTTAGTAAAGAATATGAAAGGAATCTTTTGTCGTTTTTCCGTACGAGGTACTTTTTGACTTTTCCGACAAAAGTACGAAGAATGTTTTTTTTAACTTATACGGAATGAATGGATTTTTAAAACATTAAATCAAAGAAGCTTCCTTTACAAGTTTTCAAGTTTATTTTTAATCAACTTCTTTTATTTTAAAGTTGTATGACATGTTATGAAAGGAAAAATATTTTTGAAGAAGAAAGAATATTTTCCTCAAGAATTCAATTCAAGTGTTTTATCAAAATTATTTTCCATCTAAGATAATAAAGGGTTCTGTTTCTATCCATATTTTTACATTGGTTTGACTATGTTGTGATGGAATTATGTTTATGAATTCCTTTATCATATATGAATTGATTTATGATGTCATGATGTTTCAAGAATCCCATTTTTGTTACATGTGTTATGCGATGATGCATGTTTTATGATTATGTGGCACACATAAGAAAGGATTCATTATAAGATGGGTGGGACCTATATCTCCCTCCAATGCATTGGGTAATGATTTTATATCTCATGAGATAGACATGGCTGGAACGGAAGGTTATTTCGGTTCAGTGATACAGGACTGAAACGAGGAGTGAACTCGGTTCAGAAAGGGACTTTGTCCACTAAGATAGTCTTGGCAATGAGTCATGACTAACAAGAAATGATTTTCCATGATTATGTGTGCATGCCACAAAGTTTCAAGTTTTATGTTATGATTTTGGGGATCTCATTTTCACTTCTATGATTTATTCCATGTTAAGATATTATGATCTCTTTTGCAGGTTTTGATTTTCAAAAAGATATGATATGATTTTTATTTCCTTTATTTTCCCTTGCTGAGCATTTGAGCTCACCCTTTTATGTTTTCTTTTCCCCAGGTCAGGAAGATGGATATTAAGTAGAATATGCTAAAAGGGACCCTAGATATGATGAAATAAATGGGAGACACTGTAGAAGATTTATGAACCAGTTGTTTATGTTTCCCAGTTTCTAAAGACACTATACCTATACGGTCCTTTGTGGTTTTGTCATATGTTGTAATAAGTGTGATTCAATTTTGAAGTATTAACAATGTATGTAAAGTGTGGGTCGTTATAGTTGGTATCAGAGGAAAGGTATAGTCAACCTTTGGAAACTAGGATGTGAAAGCCTTAGTAATAACCCTAAGGATAAGTCTAAGCATAGAACACAATTTTAGAAATGGCCTTGAATAACCTAGGATAAGACCTTAAGCATGAAAATTTTATTCTTGAATTATGTGGTTTCCTATTATAATTAGTGTTGCTCACACTATTCTTCTTGGTTTTAGTCAATGGCTGGAACCCGAAGGAACCGTGTTAATGCGGAATGCGATGGGCAATGCAATGATTGTCCCCCTGAGCAACCAAACGATATGGGAGCTGGAATGCAAAATCTTGTAGCCATGCTCACACAACTTTCTCAAGCTATGAATCATGCAGGATTTCCAAACGAACAAAGAAGGGAGCAACATTCTGTTGAATCCTTCATGAGGCAGCGTCCACCATCTTTCAGTGGGTCTACTGATCCATTAGTTGCTGAACAATGGATTAGTACTACTGAAAAGATATTTTCAGTTCTTCAATGTTCTGAGCATGATAAAGTCATCCTAGCAGTGTATCGTTTGGAAGGAGATGCGGATCAATGGTGGAATCTTGTTAAGAATACGAGGCAAAGGGATGAAATTGAGTCTATGGAATGGGACGAGTTCAAGAACTTATTTTTCAATAAGTACTTCCCTCGTATTCTCCGAACAAAGATGGAGAAAGAGTTCCTTGAACTGAAGCAAAGGGATGATGAATCTGTTAGTACCTATGAAGCAAATTTTACAAGACTTGCAAGGTACGCTTCTGGTATTATTATCCAACCTGAGAGTAAGATCGATCGATTCTTTAGTGGCTTAAAACCAAGTCTTCGAAGGGCGTTAGCCATAAGGGACTTCAATAGCTACGAAGAAATCGTTCGATGTGCTCTCAAAGTCGAGATGGAGATTGGAGTAACCCATCAGTCACATGGGTTTGATAAGAAGAGGAAGATGGAATTCAAAGAAAAATCTAAAGAGCACACGGAAAAGAAGATGAACTTTCCCTTATGCTCAAAGTGTGGAAAGAAACATGGAGGGAGTTGTCTTAAAGGGACAAGTAAATGTTTTAAATGTGGAAAGGAAGGTCATCGGGCATTTGAATGCCGTGATAATGGGAAGAAGATGTCTAATGATGCAAACAAAGGAAGGGATACACAGAATGAACCTGCTACACTTCAATGTTTCAAGTGCAAGGAGATGGGGCATTATGCCAATCAATGCCCAAATCCAAGGGTTGATGATGATGGTCGACGTCAACAAACTCTTAAGGCTAAAGACAAAGGAAAGTCACATGCAATTTCTATCAGCGATGTGGAGTACGATAACGATGTGGTGAAAGGTACACTTACCATCCACTCTAAAGTAGCAAATGTTTTATTTGATTCTGGATCCACCCACTCTTTTATTTCTGAAGACTTTTCTAAGGGTATCACCGTACTACCTCAACAATTAGATGTTGAGTTAGCTGTGACAACACCTAATGGCACATCAATCGCATCAAAAGTTTATAATTCTTCTCCGATCGAAGTTTGTGGGAAAGTGCTTCCTGCAAATCTTGTGATCCTTCCTTTAGTGGAATTTGATGTGATTCTTGGCATGGATTGGCTTTCTCTACATGGAGCTCATATCAATTTCCAAAGAAGGGAAGTCACATTTCATATTCCAGATCAACCTACGATCGTCTATCAATGCAAGGATGAACATAACCTTCCAGTGGAAATTTCTTCCATCTTATGGGTATTGATTCCACTAAATGAAGGTTATTTATCTCAAATGGTTGGTGAGAAACTCACGATTAAGAATATGCCCATTGTACGGGAGTTTGATGATGTCTTTCCGGAGGAATTGCCGGGTCTTCCACCAAATCGTGAAGTTGAGTTTTCAATAGAACTCGTACCGGGTGCTTTGCCTATTTCAAAGACACCTTATAGAATGGCCCCAATTGAGTTGCAGGAATTGAAGAAGCAACTCCAAGAGAATCTTGATAAGGGATTCATACGCCCTAGTGCGTCACCTTGGGGAGCACCTGTTCTATTTGTTAAGAAGAAAGATGGATCAATGAGACTCTGCATTGATTATCGAGAACTTAACAAGATCACTATCAAGAACAAATATCCTCTCCCACGCATTGATGACTTATTTGACCAACTACGCGGAGCTCAATACTTTTCCAAGATTGATCTTCGTTCAGGGTATCATCAATTAAGGGTCAAAAGGGAGGATATACCAAAGACGGCTTTCCGTACAAGGTATGGACACTATGAATTTATAGTGATGCCATTTGGTCTTACTAATGCCCCTGCTATCTTCATGGATCTAATGAATAGAGTCTTTAGAGACTATCTTGATCAATTTGTGGTAGTCTTTATAGACGATATTCTTGTCTATTCAAAGAGCAAGGAAGAGCATGAAGATCACTTGAGAATTATATTGAAGACCCTGAGAAAAGAGAAGCTTTATGCCAAATTTACCAAGTGTGAATTTTGGCTTCAAAAAGTTGCATTTTTGGGTCATATAATCTCAAAAGAGGGGATATCTGTGGATCCAGCAAAAACAGAGGTTATCGAAAGATGGTCAAGACCAACAACAGTAACTGAGATCCGAAGTTTTCTTGGTTTGGCTGGATATTATCGACGTTTTGTAAAAGATTTTTCACGATTATCTAATCCACTCACCAAGTTGACTCGGAAAGGAGTTAAGTTTGTCTGGACAGAGGAATGTGAAGAGAATTTCAAGGAGTTGAAAAGAAGGTTATCCAGTGCACCTGTGCTCACACTGCCTTGTAGTGGAGAAAGGTTTGTGATCTACAGTGATGCATCCAAGAAGGGATTGGGGTGTGTTCTTATGCAAAATGATATGGTGATAGCTTATGCCTCACGACAGTTGAAAATCCATGAACAAAATTACCCAACACATGATTTGGAGTTGGCTGCGGTAATCTTTGCATTAAAGATTTGGAGGCACTACCTTTATGGTGAAAGGTGTGATATTTATACTGATCATAAAAGTTTAAAGTATATTTTCACACAAAAGGAGCTGAATATGCGCCAAAGAAGATGGTTGGAGCTGATTAAGGATTATGACTGCTCAATCCATTACCACCCTGGGAAAGCAAACAAGGTGGCAGATGCATTAAGTCGACAAGACCATGCTAGTTTATCCATGATGAGGATCACAAAAGATCCAATATTTATGGATTTACAAAGGATGGATCTTGGAATTATAATGGAAGGGGAAAAATCTTATCTTTCTCAAATGAATGTTCAACCATCTATACATGTGAAGATTAAAGAGGCACAGAAAGAAGATGTCGAGTTACAAAAGAAGGTGAGAAATGTTCCTGAATTCAACCTTGATTGTGATGGGATAATAAAGTTCAGGAATCGGGTTTGTGTTCCTCCCATCCCCGAATTAAAGAAAGAGCTGCTGGATGAGGCTCATAGTTCTTCATTCTCTATTCATCCTGGAAGCACGAAGATATATAGGGACCTGAAAGAGTACTTCTGGTGGGATGGCATGAAAAGAGATATTGCTGAATATGTCTCTCGATGCTTGGTTTGTCAACAAGTTAAAGCTGAGAGACAGAAGTCTAAGGGGATGTTACAACCATTACCCATACCCGAATGGAAATGGGAAAACATCACTATGGACTTTGTCACAGGACTTCCTAAAACATCCAAAGGCAATAATGCTATCTGGGTCATAGTTGATCGTCTTACAAAGTCTGCACACTTCATTGCTATTAGAGAGGATTTCTCTCTAGATCAGCTTGCCAAGATATATGTAAAGGAAGTGGTAAGATTGCATGGAGTACCACTTTCTATTATATCTGATCGAGATCCGAGATTTACCTCGAAGTTCTGGCGAAGTCTTCAGCATACTCTGGATACAGAGTTGAGTTTCAGCACTGCTTATCATCCCCAGACAGACGGTCAGTCTGAGAGAACAATTCAAACCCTAGAAGATATGTTGAGAGCTTGCTCTATGGATTTCAAAGGAGGTTGGGATCAACACCTACCTTTGGTGGAATTTTCTTATAATAATAGCTTTCACTCCAGTATTCAGATGGCTCCTTATGAAGCTCTCTATGGAAAGAAATGCAGGACTCCAACTTGCTGGGATGAATTTGGGGAAAGAAAGCTATTAGGACCTGATCTCGTTGATGAAATGGCAGAAAAGGTCAGATCTATTCAACAACACATAAGAGCAGCTCAGAGTCGACAGAAAAGTTATGCCGACAACCGAAGAAAAGACCTACAGTTTGAAGTGGGTGATAAAGTGTTCTTACGAATATCTCCCTGGAAGAGGGTTATGAGATTTGGAAAGAAGGGGAAGTTGAGCCCTAGATATATCGGTCCTTTTGAAATACTGGATCGTGTTGGGAAGGTAGCTTACCGATTGGCGCTTCCACCGAATCTCTCTCAAGTTCACGATGTGTTCCATGTATCTCTCCTGAGAAAGTACATACCAGATCCTTCACATGTACTCAGCTCAGAAGTTGTACCACTGGAGCAAGATCTTTCTTATGAAGAACAGCCGATAGAGATTCTGGATCGTAGCGAAAAAGTCCTACGAAACAAGACCACTCGCTTGGTGAAAGTTTTATGGAGAAACCACCAACTTGAAGAAGCTACATGGGAGCTTGAGGATATGATGAGGGAGAAGTATTCTCATTTGTTTGTTGCAAAGTGACGAATTTTGAGGGCGAAATTCTTTTTAAGGGGGGTAGAATGTAACACCCGAGACTTTTATGTTATATAAATCATCAAAGGAATCTTTTTCTACACAACACTTTCTTGGCTTGCTTTACACGCAATCGCGACCTTCCTCGATAGCTTGCGTCGTACGCAATACCGAGTTTCACTAAACAACAATATGCTATTAAAACTAGCCGTTATGAATAGTAATAACCACTTTTTGAAATTTTATAAATTTTATTTTTCAAAATGGACTTCATTTTTGGACTCAGAATATCGAAATTAGCCTAGGGTGAAATTTTGGTATTTTTCTGAAAACTTTCAATTTTTGATGAATAGTGAAACCACTAAGTGGTAGGTTAAAAACTGAATTTTGCATAAAACTTAATTTTACCGCTTCTGTGAATGGAATTTCAAAAATCCGAGAGACACGGTTAATATCAAGGACTAAAATGTGGTTCAATGAGATGAAAATAATTTTTTGGTGAATAGTAACTTTTTACTATTTTTACCGCGGTTAATAGTAAATAGGGTAACTAAGGGTAATTATGATATTAATATTACCTTAACACATGTCCTAATTCTATTGGACAAGTGTAATTCGACCAAAAACAAACTTAGGAAAAAAATATGACCATTTAGGCCCACTTGGATTAGATTAGGACATTTATTATTAATTTATTTAAAGAAGTGTTAAAATAGTTAAAATCAAAGTTTAATAAGTAAATCATTTTTAATATAGGGTTATACATAAGATAAATTCGATTGTAAATATTCATTAGAAAGCTAAAAAGATTTCCTACATGATGGTATTTTATTTGTAATTTTTAGACATCAAATAATTTAATTTATTTATGACACAAAGATGATGCAGTAATTATCTTATTAATGAAATATTGACAAAATTGATAATATAAATACCAAAATAAATGTAATTTGAGACTTTTTATGAATTCCACTAATTTTCTAGGTTACTATGATATATTAGTATTGATTTAATCAACTTGGTTCGAACATATAATTCTGTTATGACTTTGACAAAAATCATATATCAAATAGTGTCAAAATTGACAAAAATAGTTTTTAAATAAAATATTATATTATTAATTGTTATTTTATTCCTAAAAATCTAAGGTTCGGCCAAATGACTTAGATAAGGATATATATTTTAATAATAAACAATTTGGGGTTCGTTTGGCATGTTATAGTAAGTGTATTAACCATATAGTGAAAGAAAACAAAAAGTCATGGTAAAAGTTAAATTATTTAACTTAGAGTTAAATCTAATTGATAAGGTTAAAATAATACCCTAAACATGTCTAAATTCTATTGGTTGATAGGATTTCGACCCATCCCCACTTTGGCTTCGAAATAAGACCCTTTGGAACCATTATAAACCGATTTTGACTTTAATATAAAATAATATTTTGAGATATTCCTAAGGTGCCCCTCTCCTCCCTTATAAAAGGGCACCTCCTCCCCTCCTCCTCACACCAATTTGAGCACTCAAGCTCGGCCAACCCCTGCCATTTTCCCTTCTCCACTTCCCTAGAATAATCCTAGAGGTCCTGGTCTTCTCCAAAGACCAATCTTAGTTCCTTAAGTGAAGGATTCAAAAAGGCGTTCCAAAGAAGAGGTAATATCCATTACCGATCTTTTCAATTTCTTTCTTCTTCAACTTCTTCTTCTTTAGTTGTTTCATGATAAAGTAATAACATCAGTATTACTTACATACTGATATGTTATTATAAATATGAAACAACCCTAATTCACCTTCTATCCATCCTACGGAAAAATGAAATCACCGCGCGTGCGTACGTACGGAATACCGTCTCCACGCCGTGGTGTAATCTATTTTCCACCATCACCTTACAAGGATGGGTATAATGGTGTAATCAGTAACTATATATGATTATTATTAAGTAATATTGATACTTAAATAATATATATATATACTCCAATACAATTCCACGATCATAGGAACGATATCATCACTCGTGCGTACGTACGGAATACCGTCTCCACGATGTGATGCGACTCGTTCTACATGATCTTCATTTCATAATGATTATATAAATGAATTGAATGAATGAATATGGTATATAATACACTAATACCATTCTGGAAATGAATTATCTATAACCTAAAGATAAGAATAAGAATTTATTCGACAAAACACGCATAAGAACAAAAAGTTATAAAGACCCGAGTAAAAAGTAACAATGAAATATTACTAACAAGAAGCTAATAATATGACCATATATGATCTCATATCAATATGTATGATTCTGGAATAAGTAAATAACATTATTTAAACCATTATACAGGAGCTTCGGACACGAACAAAGCAAATCGGACCTAAGGTAAGGGAAATATCACAATCTCATTTTTATCCGAGATTGTTTATTCGTAAGTATTTACTGGGGTTTATTTTATCATCCACATCCATGTTCCCTCAATATGAAATATTGTTTCCATCCACTTGCAATAGTTTAAATCCAATTTTACCCTTAGGTGAGTTTTTAGTAAAGAATATGAAAGGAATCTTTTGTCGTTTTTCCGTACGAGGTACTTTTTGACTTTTCCGACAAAAGTACGAAGAATGTTTTTTTTAACTTATACGGAATGAATGGATTTTTAAAACATTACATCAAAGAAGCTTCCTTTACAAGTTTTCAAGTTTATTTTTAATCAACTTCTTTTATTTTAAAGTTGTATGACATGTTATGAAAGGAAAAATATTTTTGAAGAAGAAAGGATATTTTCCTCAAGAATTCAATTCAAGTGTTTTATCAAAATTATTTTCCATCTAAGATAATAAAGGGTTCTGTTTCTATCCATATTTTTACATTGGTTTGACTATGTTGTGATGGAATTATGTTTATGAATTCCTTTATCATATATGAATTGATTTATGATGTCATGATGTTTCAAGAATCCCATTTTTGTTACATGTGTTATGCGATGATGCATGTTTTATGATTATGTGGCACACATAAGAAAGGATTCATTATAAGATGGGTGGGACCTATATCTCCCTCCAATGCATTGGGTAATGATTTTATATCTCATGAGATAGACATGGCTGGAACGGAAGGTTATTTCGGTTCAGTGATACAGGACTGAAACGAGGAGTGAACTCGGTTCAGAAAGGGACTTTGTCCACTAAGATAGTCTTGGCAATGAGTCATGACTAACAAGAAATGATTTTCCATGATTATGTGTGCATGCCACAAAGTTTCAAGTTTTATGTTATGATTTTGGGGATCTCATTTTCACTTCTATGATTTATTCCATGTTAAGATATTATGATCTCTTTTGCAGGTTTTTATTTTCAAAAAGATATGATATGATTTTTATTTCCTTTATTTTCCCTTGCTGAGCATTTGAGCTCACCCTTTTATGTTTTCTTTTCCCCAGGCCAGGAATATGGATATTAAGTAGAATATTCTAAAAGGGACCCTAGATATGATGAAATAAATGGGAGACACTGTAGAAGATTTATGAACCAGTTGTTTATGTTTCCCAGTTTCTAAAGACACTATACCTATACGGTCCTTTGTGGTTTTGTCATATGTTGTAATAAGTGTGATTCAATTTTGAAGTATTAACAATGTATGTAAAGTGTGGGTCGTTATAGTTGGTATCAGAGGAAAGGTATAGTCAACCTTTGGAAACTAGGATGTGAAAGCCTTAGTAATAACCCTAAGGATAAGTCTAAGCATAGAACACAATTTTAGAAATGGCCTTGAATAACCTAGGATAAGACCTTAAGCATGAAAATTTTATTCTTGAATTATGTGGTTTCCTATTATAATTAGTGTTGCTCACACTATTCTTCTTGGTTTTAGTCAATGGCTGGAACCCGAAGGAACCGTGTTAATGCGGAATGCGATGGGCAATGCAATGATTGTCCCCCTGAGCAACCAAACGATATGGGAGCTGGAATGCAAAATCTTGTAGCCATGCTCACACAACTTTCTCAAGCTATGAATCATGCAGGATTTCCAAACGAACAAAGAAGGGAGCAACATTCTGTTGAATCCTTCATGAGGCAGCGTCCACCATCTTTCAGCGGGTCTACTGATCCATTAGTTGCTGAACAATGGATTAGTACTACTGAAAAGATATTTTCAGTTCTTCAATGTTCTGAGCATGATAAAGTCATCCTAGCAGTGTATCGTTTGGAAGGAGATGCGGATCAATGGTGGAATCTTGTTAAGAATACGAGGCAAAGGGATGAAATTGAGTCTATGGAATGGGACGAGTTCAAGAACTTATTTTTCAATAAGTACTTCCCTCGTATTCTCCGAACAAAGATGGAGAAAGAGTTCCTTGAACTGAAGCAAATGGATGATGAATCTGTTAGTACCTATGAAGCAAATTTTACAAGACTTGCAAGGTACGCTTCTGGTATTATTATCCAACCTGAGAGTAAGATCGATCGATTCTTTAGTGGCTTAAAACCAAGTCTTCGAAGGGCGTTAGCCATAAGGGACTTCAATAGCTACGAAGAAATCGTTCGATGTGCTCTCAAAGTCGAGATGGAGATTGGAGTAACCCATCAGTCACATGGGTTTGATAAGAAGAGGAAGATGGAATTCAAAGAAAAATCTAAAGAGCACACGGAAAAGAAGATGAACTTTCCCTTATGCTCAAAGTGTGGAAAGAAACATGGAGGGAGTTGTCTTAAAGGGACAAGTAAATGTTTTAAATGTGGAAAGGAAGGTCATCGGGCATTTGAATGCCGTGATAATGGGAAGAAGATGTCTAATGATGCAAACAAAGGAAGGGATACACAGAATGAACCTGCTACACTTCAATGTTTCAAGTGCAAGGAGATGGGGCATTATGCCAATCAATGCCCAAATCCAAGGGTTGATGATGATGGTCGACGTCAACAAACTCTTAAGGCTAAAGACAAAGGAAAGTCACATGCAATTTCTATCAGCGATGTGGAGTACGATAACGATGTGGTGAAAGGTACACTTACCATCCACTCTAAAGTAGCAAATGTTTTATTTGATTCTGGATCCACCCACTCTTTTATTTCTGAAGACTTTTCTAAGGGTATCACCGTACTACCTCAACAATTAGATGTTGAGTTAGCTGTGACAACACCTAATGGCACATCAATCGCATCAAAAGTTTATAATTCTTCTCCGATCGAAGTTTGTGGGAAAGTGCTTCCTGCAAATCTTGTGATCCTTCCTTTAGTGGAATTTGATGTGATTCTTGGCATGGATTGGCTTTCTCTACATGGAGCTCATATCAATTGCCAAAGAAGGGAAGTCACATTTCATATTCCAGATCAACCTACGATCGTCTATCAATGCAAGGATGAACATAACCTTCCAGTGGAAATTTCTTCCATCTTATGGGTATTGATTCCACTAAATGAAGGTTATTTATCTCAAATGGTTGGTGAGAAACTCACGATTAAGAATATGCCCATTGTACGGGAGTTTGATGATGTCTTTCCGGAGGAATTGCCGGGTCTTCCACCAAATCGTGAAGTTGAGTTTTCAATAGAACTCGTACCGGGTGCTTTGCCTATTTCAAAGACACCTTATAGAATGGCCCCAATTGAGTTGCAGGAATTGAAGAAGCAACTCCAAGAGAATCTTGATAAGGGATTCATACGCCCTAGTGCGTCACCTTGGGGAGCACCTGTTCTATTTGTTAAGAAGAAAGATGGATCAATGAGACTCTGCATTGATTATCGAGAACTTAACAAGATCACTATCAAGAACAAATATCCTCTCCCACGCATTGATGACTTATTTGACCAACTACGCGGAGCTCAATACTTTTCCAAGATTGATCTTCGTTCAGGGTATCATCAATTAAGGGTCAAAAGGGAGGATATACCAAAGACGGCTTTCCGTACAAGGTATGGACACTATGAATTTATAGTGATGCCATTTGGTCTTACTAATGCCCCTGCTATCTTCATGGATCTAATGAATAGAGTCTTTAGAGACTATCTTGATCAATTTGTGGTAGTCTTTATAGACGATATTCTTGTCTATTCAAAGAGCAAGGAAGAGCATGAAGATCACTTGAGAATTATATTGAAGACCCTGAGAAAAGAGAAGCTTTATGCCAAATTTACCAAGTGTGAATTTTGGCTTCAAAAAGTTGCATTTTTGGGTCATATAATCTCAAAAGAGGGGATATCTGTGGATCCAGCAAAAACAGAGGTTATCGAAAGATGGTCAAGACCAACAACAGTAACTGAGATCCGAAGTTTTCTTGGTTTGGCTGGATATTATCGACGTTTTGTAAAAGATTTTTCACGATTATCTAATCCACTCACCAAGTTGACTCGGAAAGGAGTTAAGTTTGTCTGGACAGAGGAATGTGAAGAGAATTTCAAGGAGTTGAAAAGAAGGTTATCCAGTGCACCTGTGATCACACTGCCTTGTAGTGGAGAAAGGTTTGTGATCTACAGTGATGCATCCAAGAAGGGATTGGGGTGTGTTCTTATGCAAAATGATATGGTGATAGCTTATGCCTCACGACAGTTGAAAATCCATGAACAAAATTACCCAACACATGATTTGGAGTTGGCTGCGGTAATCTTTGCATTAAAGATTTGGAGGCACTACCTTTATGGTGAAAGGTGTGATATTTATACTGATCATAAAAGTTTAAAGTATATTTTCACACAAAAGGAGCTGAATATGCGCCAAAGAAGATGGTTGGAGCTGATTAAGGATTATGACTGCTCAATCCATTACCACCCTGGGAAAGCAAACAAGGTGGCAGATGCATTAAGTCGACAAGACCATGCTAGTTTATCCATGATGAGGATCACAAAAGATCCAATATTTATGGATTTACAAAGGATGGATCTTGGAATTATAATGGAAGGGGAAAAATCTTATCTTTCTCAAATGAATGTTCAACCATCTATACATGTGAAGATTAAAGAGGCACAGAAAGAAGATGTCGAGTTACAAAAGAAGGTGAGAAATGTTCCTGAATTCAACCTTGATTGTGATGGGATAATAAAGTTCAGGAATCGGGTTTGTGTTCCTCCCATCCCCGAATTAAAGAAAGAGCTGCTGGATGAGGCTCATAGTTCTTCATTCTCTATTCATCCTGGAAGCACGAAGATATATAGGGACCTGAAAGAGTACTTCTGGTGGGATGGCATGAAAAGAGATATTGCTGAATATGTCTCTCGATGCTTGGTTTGTCAACAAGTTAAAGCTGAGAGACAGAAGTCTAAGGGGATGTTACAACCATTACCCATACCCGAATGGAAATGGGAAAACATCACTATGGACTTTGTCACAGGACTTCCTAAAACATCCAAAGGCAATAATGCTATCTGGGTCATAGTTGATCGTCTTACAAAGTCTGCACACTTCATTCCTATTAGAGAGGATTTCTCTCTAGATCAGCTTGCCAAGATATATGTAAAGGAAGTGGTAAGATTGCATGGAGTACCACTTTCTATTATATCTGATCGAGATCCGAGATTTACCTCGAAGTTCTGGAGAAGTCTTCAGCATACTCTGGATACAGAGTTGAGTTTCAGCACTGCTTATCATCCCCAGACAGACGGTCAGTCTGAGAGAACAATTCAAACCCTAGAAGATATGTTGAGAGCTTGCTCTATGGATTTCAAAGGAGGTTGGGATCAACACCTACCTTTGGTGGAATTTTCTTATAATAATAGCTTTCACTCCAGTATTCAGATGGCTCCTTATGAAGCTCTCTATGGAAAGAAATGCAGGACTCCAACTTGCTGGGATGAATTTGGGGAAAGAAAGCTATTAGGACCTGATCTCGTTGATGAAATGGCAGAAAAGGTCAGATCTATTCAACAACACATAAGAGCAGCTCAGAGTCGACAGAAAAGTTATGCCGACAACCGAAGAAAAGACCTAGAGTTTGAAGTGGGTGATAAAGTGTTCTTACGAATATCTCCCTGGAAGAGGGTTATGAGATTTGGAAAGAAGGGGAAGTTGAGCCCTAGATATATCGGTCCTTTTGAAATACTGGATCGTGTTGGGAAGGTAGCTTACCGATTGGCGCTTCCACCGAATCTCTCTCAAGTTCACGATGTGTTCCATGTATCTCTCCTGAGAAAGTACATACCAGATCCTTCACATGTACTCAGCTCAGAAGTTGTACCACTGGAGCAAGATCTTTCTTATGAAGAACATCCGATAGAGATTCTGGATCGTAGCGAAAAAGTCCTACGAAACAAGACCACTCGCTTGGTGAAAGTTTTATGGAGAAACCACCAACTTGAAGAAGCTACATGGGAGCTTGAGGATATGATGAGGGAGAAGTATTCTCATTTGTTTGTTGCAAAGTGACGAATTTCGAGGGCGAAATTCTTTTTAAGGGGGGTAGAATGTAACACCCGAGACTTTTATGTTATATAAATCATCAAAGGAATCTTTTTCTACACAACACTTTCTTGGCTTGCTTTACACGCAATCGCGACCTTCCTCGATAGCTTGCGTCGTACGCAATACCGAGTTTCACTAAACAACAATATGCTATTAAAACTAGCCGTTATGAATAGTAATAACCACTTTTTGAAATTTTATAAATTTTATTTTTCAAAATGGACTTCATTTTTGGACTCAGAATATCGAAATTAGCCTAGAGTGAAATTTTGGTATTTTTCTGAAAACTTTCAATTTTTGATGAATAGTGAAACCACTAAGTGGTAGGTTAAAAACTGAATTTTGCATAAAACTTAATTTTACCGCTTCTGTGAATGGAATTTCAAAAATCCGAGAGACACGGTTAATATCAAGGACTAAAATGTGGTTCAATGAGATGAAAATAATTTTTTGGTGAATAGTAACTTTTTACTATTTTTACCGCGGTTAATAGTAAATAGGGTAACTAAGGGTAATTATGATATTAATATTACCTTAACACATGTCCTAATTCTATTGGACAAGTGTAATTCGACCAAAAACAAACTTAGGAATAAAATATGACCATTTAGGCCCACTTGGATTAGATTAGGACATTTATTATTAATTTATTTAAAGAAGTGTTAAAATAGTTAAAATCAAAGTTTAATAAGTAAATCATTTTTAATATAGGGTTATACATAAGATAAATTCGATTGTAAATATTCATTAGAAAGCTAAAAAGATTTCCTACATGATGGTATTTTATTTGTAATTTTTAGACATCAAATAATTTAATTTATTTATGACACAAAGATGATGCAGTAATTATCTTATTAATGAAATATTGACAAAATTGATAATATAAATACCAAAATAAATGTAATTTGAGACTTTTTATGAATTCCACTAATTTTCTAGGTTACTATGATATATTAGTATTGATTTAATCAACTTGGTTCGAACATATAATTCTGTTATGACTTTGACAAAAATCATATATCAAATAGTGTCAAAATTGACAAAAATAGTTTTTAAATAAAATATTATATTATTAATTGTTATTTTATTCCTAAAAATCTAAGGTTCGGCCAAATGACTTAGATAAGGATATATATTTTAATAATAAACAATTTGGGGTTCGTTTGGCATGTTATAGTAAGTGTATTAACCATATAGTGAAAGAAAACAAAAAGTCATGGTAAAAGTTAAATTATTTAACTTAGAGTTAAATCTAATTGATAAGGTTAAAATAATACCCTAAACATGTCTAAATTATATTGGTTGATAGGATTTCGACCCATCCCCACTTTGGCTTCGAAATAAGACCCTTTGGAACCATTATAAACCGATTTTGACTTTAATATAAAATAATATTTTGAGATATTCCTAAGGTGCCCCTCTCCTCCCTTATAAAAGGGCACCTCCTCCCCTCCTCCTCACACCAATTTGAGCACTCAAGCTCGGCCAACCCCTGCCATTTTCCCTTCTCCACTTCCCTAGAATAATCCTAGAGGTCCTGGTCTTCTCCAAAGACCAATCTTAGTTCCTTAAGTGAAGGATTCAAAAAGGCGTTCCAAAGAAGAGGTAATATCCATTACCGATCTTTTCAATTTCTTTCTTCTTCAACTTCTTCTTCTTTAGTTGTTTCATGATAAAGTAATAACATCAGTATTACTTACATACTGATATGTTATTATAAATATGAAACAACCCTAATTCACCTTCTATCCATCCTACGGAAAAATGAAATCACCGCGCGTGCGTACGTACGGAATACCGTCTCCACGCCGTGGTGTAATCTATTTTCCACCATCACCTTACAAGGATGGGTATAATGGTGTAATCAGTAACTATATATGATTATTATTAAGTAATATTGATACTTAAATAATATATATATATACTCCAATACAATTCCACGATCATAGGAACGATATCATCACTCGTGCGTACGTACGGAATACCGTCTCCACGATGTGATGCGACTCGTTCTACATGATCTTCATTTCATAATGATTATATAAATGAATTGAATGAATGAATATGGTATATAATACACTAATACCATTCTGGAAATGAATTATCTATAACCTAAAGATAAGAATAAGAATTTATTCGACAAAACACGCATAAGAACAAAAAGTTATAAAGACCCGAGTAAAAAGTAACAATGAAATATTACTAACAAGAAGCTAATAATATGACCATATATGATCTCATATCAATATGTATGATTCTGGAATAAGTAAATAACATTATTTAAACCATTATACAGGAGCTTCGGACACGAACAAAGCAAATCGGACCTAAGGTAAGGGAAATATCACAATCTCATTTTTATCCGAGATTGTTTATTCGTAAGTATTTACTGGGGTTTATTTTATCATCCACATCCATGTTCCCTCAATATGAAATATTGTTTCCATCCACTTGCAATAGTTTAAATCCAATTTTACCCTTAGGTGAGTTTTTAGTAAAGAATATGAAAGGAATCTTTTGTCGTTTTTCCGTACGAGGTACTTTTTGACTTTTCCGACAAAAGTACGAAGAATGTTTTTTTTAACTTATACGGAATGAATGGATTTTTAAAACATTACATCAAAGAAGCTTCCTTTACAAGTTTTCAAGTTTATTTTTAATCAACTTCTTTTATTTTAAAGTTGTATGACATGTTATGAAAGGAAAAATATTTTTGAAGAAGAAAGGATATTTTCCTCAAGAATTCAATTCAAGTGTTTTATCAAAATTATTTTCCATCTAAGATAATAAAGGGTTCTGTTTCTATCCATATTTTTACATTGGTTTGACTATGTTGTGATGGAATTATGTTTATGAATTCCTTTATCATATATGAATTGATTTATGATGTCATGATGTTTCAAGAATCCCATTTTTGTTACATGTGTTATGCGATGATGCATGTTTTATGATTATGTGGCACACATAAGAAAGGATTCATTATAAGATGGGTGGGACCTATATCTCCCTCCAATGCATTGGGTAATGATTTTATATCTCATGAGATAGACATGGCTGGAACGGAAGGTTATTTCGGTTCAGTGATACAGGACTGAAACGAGGAGTGAACTCGGTTCAGAAAGGGACTTTGTCCACTAAGATAGTCTTGGCAATGAGTCATGACTAACAAGAAATGATTTTCCATGATTATGTGTGCATGCCACAAAGTTTCAAGTTTTATGTTATGATTTTGGGGATCTCATTTTCACTTCTATGATTTATTCCATGTTAAGATATTATGATCTCTTTTGCAGGTTTTTATTTTCAAAAAGATATGATATGATTTTTATTTCCTTTATTTTCCCTTGCTGAGCATTTGAGCTCACCCTTTTATGTTTTCTTTTCCCCAGGCCAGGAAGATGGATATTAAGTAGAATATTCTAAAAGGGACCCTAGATATGATGAAATAAATGGGAGACACTGTAGAAGATTTATGAACCAGTTGTTTATGTTTCCCAGTTTCTAAAGACACTATACCTATACGGTCCTTTGTGGTTTTGTCATATGTTGTAATAAGTGTGATTCAATTTTGAAGTATTAACAATGTATGTAAAGTGTGGGTCGTTATAGTTGGTATCAGAGGAAAGGTATAGTCAACCTTTGGAAACTAGGATGTGAAAGCCTTAGTAATAACCCTAAGGATAAGTCTAAGCATAGAACACAATTTTAGAAATGGCCTTGAATAACCTAGGATAAGACCTTAAGCATGAAAATTTTATTCTTGAATTATGTGGTTTCCTATTATAATTAGTGTTGCTCACACTATTCTTCTTGGTTTTAGTCAATGGCTGGAACCCGAAGGAACCGTGTTAATGCGGAATGCGATGGGCAATGCAATGATTGTCCCCCTGAGCAACCAAACGATATGGGAGCTGGAATGCAAAATCTTGTAGCCATGCTCACACAACTTTCTCAAGCTATGAATCATGCAGGATTTCCAAACGAACAAAGAAGGGAGCAACATTCTGTTGAATCCTTCATGAGGCAGCGTCCACCATCTTTCAGCGGGTCTACTGATCCATTAGTTGCTGAACAATGGATTAGTACTACTGAAAAGATATTTTCAGTTCTTCAATGTTCTGAGCATGATAAAGTCATCCTAGCAGTGTATCGTTTGGAAGGAGATGCGGATCAATGGTGGAATCTTGTTAAGAATACGAGGCAAAGGGATGAAATTGAGTCTATGGAATGGGACGAGTTCAAGAACTTATTTTTCAATAAGTACTTCCCTCGTATTCTCCGAACAAAGATGGAGAAAGAGTTCCTTGAACTGAAGCAAATGGATGATGAATCTGTTAGTACCTATGAAGCAAATTTTACAAGACTTGCAAGGTACGCTTCTGGTATTATTATCCAACCTGAGAGTAAGATCGATCGATTCTTTAGTGGCTTAAAACCAAGTCTTCGAAGGGCGTTAGCCATAAGGGACTTCAATAGCTACGAAGAAATCGTTCGATGTGCTCTCAAAGTCGAGATGGAGATTGGAGTAACCCATCAGTCACATGGGTTTGATAAGAAGAGGAAGATGGAATTCAAAGAAAAATCTAAAGAGCACACGGAAAAGAAGATGAACTTTCCCTTATGCTCAAAGTGTGGAAAGAAACATGGAGGGAGTTGTCTTAAAGGGACAAGTAAATGTTTTAAATGTGGAAAGGAAGGTCATCGGGCATTTGAATGCCGTGATAATGGGAAGAAGATGTCTAATGATGCAAACAAAGGAAGGGATACACAGAATGAACCTGCTACACTTCAATGTTTCAAGTGCAAGGAGATGGGGCATTATGCCAATCAATGCCCAAATCCAAGGGTTGATGATGATGGTCGACGTCAACAAACTCTTAAGGCTAAAGACAAAGGAAAGTCACATGCAATTTCTATCAGCGATGTGGAGTACGATAACGATGTGGTGAAAGGTACACTTACCATCCACTCTAAAGTAGCAAATGTTTTATTTGATTCTGGATCCACCCACTCTTTTATTTCTGAAGACTTTTCTAAGGGTATCACCGTACTACCTCAACAATTAGATGTTGAGTTAGCTGTGACAACACCTAATGGCACATCAATCGCATCAAAAGTTTATAATTCTTCTCCGATCGAAGTTTGTGGGAAAGTGCTTCCTGCAAATCTTGTGATCCTTCCTTTAGTGGAATTTGATGTGATTCTTGGCATGGATTGGCTTTCTCTACATGGAGCTCATATCAATTGCCAAAGAAGGGAAGTCACATTTCATATTCCAGATCAACCTACGATCGTCTATCAATGCAAGGATGAACATAACCTTCCAGTGGAAATTTCTTCCATCTTATGGGTATTGATTCCACTAAATGAAGGTTATTTATCTCAAATGGTTGGTGAGAAACTCACGATTAAGAATATGCCCATTGTACGGGAGTTTGATGATGTCTTTCCGGAGGAATTGCCGGGTCTTCCACCAAATCGTGAAGTTGAGTTTTCAATAGAACTCCTACCGGGTGCTTTGCCTATTTCAAAGACACCTTATAGAATGGCCCCAATTGAGTTGCAGGAATTGAAGAAGCAACTCCAAGAGAATCTTGATAAGGGATTCATACGCCCTAGTGCGTCACCTTGGGGAGCACCTGTTCTATTTGTTAAGAAGAAAGATGGATCAATGAGACTCTGCATTGATTATCGAGAACTTAACAAGATCACTATCAAGAACAAATATCCTCTCCCACGCATTGATGACTTATTTGACCAACTACGCGGAGCTCAATACTTTTCCAAGATTGATCTTCGTTCAGGGTATCATCAATTAAGGGTCAAAAGGGAGGATATACCAAAGACGGCTTTCCGTACAAGGTATGGACACTATGAATTTATAGTGATGCCATTTGGTCTTACTAATGCCCCTGCTATCTTCATGGATCTAATGAATAGAGTCTTTAGAGACTATCTTGATCAATTTGTGGTAGTCTTTATAGACGATATTCTTGTCTATTCAAAGAGCAAGGAAGAGCATGAAGATCACTTGAGAATTATATTGAAGACCCTGAGAAAAGAGAAGCTTTATGCCAAATTTACCAAGTGTGAATTTTGGCTTCAAAAAGTTGCATTTTTGGGTCATATAATCTCAAAAGAGGGGATATCTGTGGATCCAGCAAAAACAGAGGTTATCGAAAGATGGTCAAGACCAACAACAGTAACTGAGATCCGAAGTTTTCTTGGTTTGGCTGGATATTATCGACGTTTTGTAAAAGATTTTTCACGATTATCTAATCCACTCACCAAGTTGACTCGGAAAGGAGTTAAGTTTGTCTGGACAGAGGAATGTGAAGAGAATTTCAAGGAGTTGAAAAGAAGGTTATCCAGTGCACCTGTGATCACACTGCCTTGTAGTGGAGAAAGGTTTGTGATCTACAGTGATGCATCCAAGAAGGGATTGGGGTGTGTTCTTATGCAAAATGATATGGTGATAGCTTATGCCTCACGACAGTTGAAAATCCATGAACAAAATTACCCAACACATGATTTGGAGTTGGCTGCGGTAATCTTTGCATTAAAGATTTGGAGGCACTACCTTTATGGTGAAAGGTGTGATATTTATACTGATCATAAAAGTTTAAAGTATATTTTCACACAAAAGGAGCTGAATATGCGCCAAAGAAGATGGTTGGAGCTGATTAAGGATTATGACTGCTCAATCCATTACCACCCTGGGAAAGCAAACAAGGTGGCAGATGCATTAAGTCGACAAGACCATGCTAGTTTATCCATGATGAGGATCACAAAAGATCCAATATTTATGGATTTACAAAGGATGGATCTTGGAATTATAATGGAAGGGGAAAAATCTTATCTTTCTCAAATGAATGTTCAACCATCTATACATGTGAAGATTAAAGAGGCACAGAAAGAAGATGTCGAGTTACAAAAGAAGGTGAGAAATGTTCCTGAATTCAACCTTGATTGTGATGGGATAATAAAGTTCAGGAATCGGGTTTGTGTTCCTCCCATCCCCGAATTAAAGAAAGAGCTGCTGGATGAGGCTCATAGTTCTTCATTCTCTATTCATCCTGGAAGCACGAAGATATATAGGGACCTGAAAGAGTACTTCTGGTGGGATGGCATGAAAAGAGATATTGCTGAATATGTCTCTCGATGCTTGGTTTGTCAACAAGTTAAAGCTGAGAGACAGAAGTCTAAGGGGATGTTACAACCATTACCCATACCCGAATGGAAATGGGAAAACATCACTATGGACTTTGTCACAGGACTTCCTAAAACATCCAAAGGCAATAATGCTATCTGGGTCATAGTTGATCGTCTTACAAAGTCTGCACACTTCATTCCTATTAGAGAGGATTTCTCTCTAGATCAGCTTGCCAAGATATATGTAAAGGAAGTGGTAAGATTGCATGGAGTACCACTTTCTATTATATCTGATCGAGATCCGAGATTTACCTCGAAGTTCTGGCGAAGTCTTCAGCATACTCTGGATACAGAGTTGAGTTTCAGCACTGCTTATCATCCCCAGACAGACGGTCAGTCTGAGAGAACAATTCAAACCCTAGAAGATATGTTGAGAGCTTGCTCTATGGATTTCAAAGGAGGTTGGGATCAACACCTACCTTTGGTGGAATTTTCTTATAATAATAGCTTTCACTCCAGTATTCAGATGGCTCCTTATGAAGCTCTCTATGGAAAGAAATGCAGGACTCCAACTTGCTGGGATGAATTTGGGGAAAGAAAGCTATTAGGACCTGATCTCGTTGATGAAATGGCAGAAAAGGTCAGATCTATTCAACAACACATAAGAGCAGCTCAGAGTCGACAGAAAAGTTATGCCGACAACCGAAGAAAAGACCTAGAGTTTGAAGTGGGTGATAAAGTGTTCTTACGAATATCTCCCTGGAAGAGGGTTATGAGATTTGGAAAGAAGGGGAAGTTGAGCCCTAGATATATCGGTCCTTTTGAAATACTGGATCGTGTTGGGAAGGTAGCTTACCGATTGGCGCTTCCACCGAATCTCTCTCAAGTTCACGATGTGTTCCATGTATCTCTCCTGAGAAAGTACATACCAGATCCTTCACATGTACTCAGCTCAGAAGTTGTACCACTGGAGCAAGATCTTTCTTATGAAGAACAGCCGATAGAGATTCTGGATCGTAGCGAAAAAGTCCTACGAAACAAGACCACTCGCTTGGTGAAAGTTTTATGGAGAAACCACCAACTTGAAGAAGCTACATGGGAGCTTGAGGATATGATGAGGGAGAAGTATTCTCATTTGTTTGTTGCAAAGTGACGAATTTCGAGGGCGAAATTCTTTTTAAGGGGGGTAGAATGTAACACCCGAGACTTTTATGTTATATAAATCATCAAAGGAATCTTTTTCTACACAACACTTTCTTGGCTTGCTTTACACGCAATCGCGACCTTCCTCGATAGCTTGCGTCGTACGCAATACCGAGTTTCACTAAACAACAATATGCTATTAAAACTAGCCGTTATGAATAGTAATAACCACTTTTTGAAATTTTATAAATTTTATTTTTCAAAATGGTCTTCATTTTTGGACTCATAATATCGAAATTAGCCTAGGGTGAAATTTTGGTATTTTTCTGAAAACTTTCAATTTTTGATGAATAGTGAAACCACTAAGTGGTAGGTTAAAAACTGAATTTTGCATAAAACTTAATTTTACCGCTTCTGTGAATGGAATTTCAAAAATCCGAGAGACACGGTTAATATCAAGGACTAAAATGTGGTTCAATGAGATGAAAATAATTTTTTGGTGAATAGTAACTTTTTACTATTTTTACCGCGGTTAATAGTAAATAGGGTAACTAAGGGTAATTATGATGTTAATATTACCTTAACACATGTCCTAATTCTATTGGACAAGTGTAATTCGACCAAAAACAAACTTAGGAATAAAATATGACCATTTAGGCCCACTTGGATTAGATTAGGACATTTATTATTAATTTATTTAAAGAAGTGTTAAAATAGTTAAAATCAAAGTTTAATAAGTAAATCATTTTTAATATAGGGTTATACATAAGATAAATTAGATTGTAAATATTCCTTAGAAAGCTAAAAAGATTTCCTACATGATGGTATTTTATTTGTAATTTTTAGACATCAAATAAGTTAATTTATTTATGACACAAAGATGATGCAGTAATTATCTAATTAATGAAATATTGACAAAATTGATAATATAAATACCAAAATAAATGTAATTTGAGACTTTTTATGAATTCCACTAATTTTCTAGGTTACTATGATATATTAGTATTGTTTTAATCAACTTGGTTCGAACATATAATTCTGTTATGACTTTGACAAAAATCATATATCAAATAGTGTCAAAATTGACAAAAATAGTTTTTAAATAAAATATTATATTATTAATTGTTATTTTATTCCTAAAAATCTAAGGTTCGGCCAAATGACTTAGATAAGGATATATATTTTAATAATAAACAATTTGGGGTTCGTTTGGCATGTTATAGTAAGTGTATTAACCATATAGTGAAAGAAAACAAAAAGTCATGGTAAAAGTTAAATTATTTAACTTAGAGTTAAATCTAATTGATAAGGTTAAAATAATACCCTAAACTTGTCTAAATTCTATTGGTTGATAGGATTTCTACCCATCCCCACTTTGGCTTCTAAATAAGACCCTTTGGAACCATTATAAACCGATTTTGACTTTAATATAAAATAATATTTTGAGATATTCCTAAGGTGCCCCTCTCCTCCCTTATAAAAGGGCACCTCCTCCCCCTCCTCCTCACACCAATTTGAGCCCTCAAGCTCGGCCAACCCCTGCCATTTTCCCTTCTCCACTTCCCTAGAATAATCCTAGAGGTCCTGGTCTTCTCCAAAGACCAATCTTAGTTCCTTAAGTGAAGGATTCAAAAAGGCGTTCCAAAGAAGAGGTAATATCCATTACCGATCTTTTCAATTTCTTTCTTCTTCAACTTCTTCTTCTTTAGTTGTTTCATGATAAAGTAATAACATCAGTATTACTTACATACTGATATGTTATTATAAATATGAAACAACCCTAATTCACCTTCTATCCATCCTACGGAAAAATGAAATCACCGCGCGTGCGTACGTACGGAATACCGTCTCCACGCCGTGGTGTAATCTATTTTCCACCATCACCTTACAAGGATGGGTATAATGGTGTAATCAGTAACTATATATGATTATTATTAAGTAATATTGATACTGAAATAATATATATATATACTCCAATACAATTCCACGATCATAGGAACGATATCATCACTCGTGCGTACGTACGGAATACCGTCTCCACGATGTGATGCGACTCGTTCTACATGATCTTCATTTCATAATGATTATATAAATGAATTGAATGAATGAATATGGTATATAATACACTAATACCATTCTGGAAATTAATTATCTATAACCTAAAGATAAGAATAAGAATTTATTCGACAAAACACGCATAAGAACAAAAAGTTATAAAGACCCGAGTAAAAAGTAACAATGAAATATTACTAACAAGAAGCTAATAATATGACCATATATGATCTCATATCAATATGTATGATTCTGGAATAAGTAAATAACATTATTTAAACCATTATACAGGAGCTTCGGACACGAACAAAGCAAATCGGACCTAAGGTAAGGGAAATATCACAATCTCATTTTTATCCGAGATTGTTTATTCGTAAGTATTTACTGGGGTGTATTTTATCATCCACATCCATGTTCCCTCAATATGAAATATTGTTTCCATCCACTTGCAATAGTTTAAATCCAATTTTACCCTTAGGTGAGTTTTTAGTAAAGAATATGAAAGGAATCTTTTGTCGTTTTTCCGTACGAGGTACTTTTTGACTTTTCCGACAAAAGTACGAAGAATGTTTTTTTAACTTATACGGAATGAATGGATTTTTAAAAAATTACATCAAAGAAGCTTCCTTTACAAGTTTTCAAGTTTATTTTTAATCAACTTCTTTTATTTTAAAGTTGTATGACATGTTATGAAAGGAAAAATATTTTTGAAGAAGAAAGGATATTTTCCTCAAGAATTCAATTCAAGTGTTTTATCAAAATTATTTTCCATCTAAGATAATAAAGGGTTCTGTTTCTATCCATATTTTTACATTGGTTTGACTATGTTGTGATGGAATTATGTTTATGAATTCCTTTATCATATATGAATTGATTTATGATGTCATGATGTTTCAAGAATCCCATTTTTGTTACATGTGTTATGCGATGATGCATGTTTTATGATTATGTGGCACACATAAGAAAGGATTCATTATAAGATGGGTGGGACCTATATCTCCCTCCAATGCATTGGGTAATGATTTTATATCTCATGAGATAGACATGGCTGGAACGGAAGGTTATTTCGGTTCAGTGATACAGGACTGAAACGAGGAGTGAACTCGGTTCAGAAAGGGACTTTGTCCACTAAGATAGTCTTGGCAATGAGTCATGACTAACAAGAAATGATTTTCCATGATTATGTGTGCATGCCACAAAGTTTCAAGTTTTATGTTATGATTTTGGGGATCTCATTTTCACTTCTATGATTTATTCCATGTTAAGATATTATGATCTCTTTTGAAGGTTTTGATTTTCAAAAAGATATGATATGATTTTTATTTCCTTTATTTTCCCTTGCTGAGCATTTGAGCTCACCCTTTTATGTTTTCTTTTCCCCAGGTCAGGAAGATGGATATTAAGTAGAATATGCTAAAAGGGACCATAGATATGATGAAATAAATGGGAGACACTGTAGAAGATTTATGAACCAGTTGTTTATGTTTCCCAGTTTCTAAAGACACTATACCTATACGGTCCTTTGTGGTTTTGTCATATGTTGTAATAAGTGTGATTCAATTTTGAAGTATTAACAATGTATGTAAAGTGTGGGTCGTTATACTAGTTACATACAATTTTCTCCACTAAATCAGTTTTTAATGATAAAGTTCAAAACAATAAGTTGATAGAACATATTTGGAAATAATTTTTAAATGATTAAGGAAAAATTCTTCAAAATTATGGATTTAGTACCTCCTTCCCTAAATGAATTCACATGGATTAGGGATCCTGGTCTAAAAAATTGTCCCACTTATATTATTTTGACTTCAACCTTACATCTACCTTCAAGTTCATCAACCTCTACATATTATGTTCCCACTATAAGAAATATTTTTAATACATTTTGGAACTAATCTAATGCATGTTGTTCATCTGTTCAAACCCATTTATGGTGGACCTTTCATTTTTGGACATTCCTATTCTGATCCCCAAACGTCATATAATACCACCTATAATTGTTATAAAGATTAAGTAAAAACTATTATGGATTCAAATTCAATGTTAGAGTAATTTTATTAGGATTATTATTATGATCTGTGATAAAGATGATTTATATTTCATTATTGTAATATTTCCAAAACATTCAGGTTAATGATGTATATATTTTTTCCATTATTTAGTGATTTATTTTCATTATTTCCATAATATTTATAACAATCCTAAAATAGGGAAAATTATTAATAAAATTATCAGATTATGTTTTTGTTTATTTCACTAATTTTTTACTTGGTTAATTTAAGTTATAATTTATTATAATCATAATAAATTTATTTTTTTATTATTTATTTTATGTTGACAAGATTTGTGATCATAAAAAAGAGGATATTGTGGTCTTATTATTGTAATTTATTAATTTCAATAAACCCAAATCATATTTCATAACTTATTAATGAATACTATGGTCCATTTCATTAAACTAATTTTTCTTAAATATGTGAAACATAAATAAGTGTGGATGCTAGAGAATGTTATACAGAGCTACCACATGAAGAATTTAATAAAGAGACCACATGATTATTCAATTGACCAGGGATAAAGATTCAAAAATTACTCAAGACATAGTAATAGAAAATATAATAACTATATTAAAAATCATCAACCATTCTGAATAACTTAAATATGGCTAGGTTTTGATACTGCCACATGAATAATTTTCAATAGACAATGCCTTTCAGATGACAACATGTTTATATCTCAAGTGACCCGATGTTAAAGTTGATCAACTAAAATTATAGATAATGTGATCATACCTAAAAATATCACTAGTCATGTGAATGAAATAATGATTTCAAGTAACCATATAAAAAGTGTCTCAACATAAGAGAAGGATTTAATTATTATGCCTAAGTGATTTTCAAATGACAAAACCATTAATGTATAATTTTAAATTAAATTATTTAAAATAATCCAATGAATAAATATTATTAATGAATTCTATGGTCCATTTCATTAAACTAATTTTTCTGAAATGTATGAAACAAGAATAAGTGTGGATGCTAGAGAATGTTATACAGAGCTACCACATGATGAATGTAATAAAGAGACCACATGATTATTCAATTTACCAGAGATAAAGTTTCAAAAATTACTCAAGCCATGATAAGATAAAATATAATAACCATATTAAAAATCATCAACCATTCTGAATAACATAAATACGGCTATGTTTTGATACTTCCACATGAATAATTTTCAATAGACAATGCCTGTCAGCTGACCACATGTTTATATCTTGAGTGACCTGATGTTAAATTTGATCAACCAAAATTATAGATAAGGTGATCATACCTAAAAATATCACTAAGTCAAGATAATGAAATAATGATTTCAAGTAACCAAATAAAAAGTGTCTCAACATACAAGAAGGATTTAATTGTTATGCCTAAGTGAATTTCTAATGAAAAAACCATTAATGTATAATTTTAAATTAAATAATTTAAAATACTCCAATGAATATATATTATAGAATTTAACCAAAAGGTAGAGAAACTCAAGAATTTTTTTATTCATACTTTTTATGTGGATTTCATTATGATTATTCATAAATATGTAGTGATAGAATGACAATATATACAAAGCATCTCTCTTACAATGGAGGGTGTTTGGGTATCAAGTTGTAATTATTCTAAAAAATTAATATCTATTTTTTCATGTGATACTATAGATCTAAGAGAATTATTCCTAATATATTTTTCATTTTATCTCAAGGATATATTAAAAGAAAATTATTCAATAGAAAAGACCCTTTCTGGTCATTTGTAATTTGATAAATGATCGATTTATACCACCCTTCACTAATCTCTATATCTTACATTTTTCTTTTATATTTCACATTATTATTTTATTCTATTATTTATCAGATAGTAATTCTCCAATAATATAAATAAGAGTTCTTAAATAATTCTTTTATATCATTATATATAATCCAAATTATAACTTTGGATAATGCATGGTTTTTTCAAGACAACCATGGTAGTAGTTCTGTTTCTCAATCATGATTGATGTTTTGGATTATTTTTTATGTTTTAATAAAAATATTTCGTATGTTATAACATTAATGTTGGAAGGACTAAGTTCCATTTTGGATATAACCACTTATTTAATTCCACTACATGTTTACTTTTTTCACTACTTATTTTAAATTAAACCAAGAATATTTTTATTTTTAATGTCTGTTTTAAAAAAATTGAATGAAAAATAATATAAATTACTTTTCATTTATAAGTTATATTTATTTGGTGCTTGTTGTGAGTAAAAATGTTATCAAACTAATTTCATATTATTATTATCTGTGTTTTTTTATTCTTACGATAAACTATTTCAATGTCCAGAATTGTTTATATCTACTATATTTTTGAACTTGGATGTGTATTTTATTGGGAAATTTTAAATTTATAATTTTCAAATGAATTTTTTTATTGGAATCTCTATTCACTCCCACTCTTGAGTATTTAATTGCATCCAACACTGCTTTTTTAGAAGGCATCGAGGTTACACCAATTTTGACTATGTGTATTTATATTTTTCTATTTCTTTGGAAAAAATATTATGGGCCAGAGTATTTTATAATTATTCTTAGTTAGTAAAATATCTAAAAAAAATTTCTATATAAAATTTCATGATTTTTTTCAATAGTATTTTGTCTGTTTAGTTTGATATAAAATGTGTTTCCGTGAGATTTTATTAAAAAAATCTATACTGGTTTTTACAACACCAATGCATTCTATGTAATTCATATTTCATTTTTAATAATAATTCACTAAATCTATATTACTCGAATAACTACATAATATATATAAGGAAACAATATTATTACTTCAATGAACATTCTCACATAATAATGACTCATTTGGATAAATCCTTGTACTTATACAATATTTATAATTTATCTATTAATAATTTGCAAGGTATTTAGAAATGCATATGTCTGCTATTGATGGATAATTCATGGAAATTTATAATGGGGGTAGAGATTTATAGTTATATATTTAATTATTAAATATATTTTATTTTTTAATTAGTCATGGGATTTCTTGGGTACTTAGAGGAAAACCTTGCACATATACCTTTATCATTATTCAATTCTCTTGTCCCTATCTGTCCTTACTAGTCATGTGAGGAATATCACTAAGCTTATACTTATAACGTCCTAGAAATTTTAAGCATATTTTTAATTTAATAAATTGGTATTAAATGGTTTTTTTCATAATTAAAAATATATTAAAGTATGATTTAATATAAACATAAATTCTTTTATTTAATAAATTTAAATTTTTGTCATACAATAAGTTAAAATGTTCAAATTATAACATGTTTATTGTATTGTTATTTTTTATGATATCACATTATTTTTGAAAAATATAAATTTTATTTTCATGAAAATATATTTGAATTTTAATGTATCTATATCCATTAAAAAATTTATAATTTAACAAATATAAAATATATATTTATATGAAACTAAATGATATGATTTTCTATGTTAATCATTCTCCATTTTTTGTAATGGAAAATAACCAACCCTTTTGAAAAAATTATTTATATTTTATAAGTTTTTTTAAAAAAAATAATTATATTAAATAATTATTTAATATTTATAATGTAAAAAATTTATATCAATTTATATGAATATTATTTTAAAATAATGGTATGTAAAATAATATAAAAGGTTTTCTTGCTAGAATACTATTACTGAAATTTTAATACTAATAGAAATCTAGTCTTAATATTTTCAATGTAAATATTAATAGAAAAAAATAAGTAAATTTACTTAATATAATTTGGAAAAAGTACGTATTGGACTTTTAATAGCATAGAATGGATTTTTTACCATATGTCTGATGTTTGAAATATGTGTGTTTCTAGGATTGATGAAAATACCATTAGAGAAGTGGTGATGACTGTAAAAATTATTATAGACTCACCTAATGACATTGGGTGTCATGAGAGAAATCCCCCATGTTTTAAATTATGATAGTAATTTAAGTGATATTTGTTCACAAATTCATGGGATATAGAGTGCATAATGACCTAACTAAGTGAAGACTATGAAAATAGATATTTTAATCGATTTGAAGAAGGCCATGAAAAATGAAATTAGTTGAAATGGGATGTTGTTTTATTTTTATATGGAATTTTTCTAAACACTCGACTAGAGTTTAACTTAAAAATATGGCCATCCAAGGAAGCCAACCAGCTAGATCTACCAAGGATTTGTGGGATCATCGATCAACCATGTCCAAGGGAGTCATTTATGCTAGATCGTAATGTAGCATGGGGGCAGATTTGGCCAGTGAAAATCCCCTTCATAGTTTGTGTATGTGGGCGTACTCGAGACAGAAATTTGGGATAGTACAGGTTGGCGTAGACCATGAGCTACGGTGTGTGCATGTATAGGAATGGGATTGGACCCTATTATTCTTGTTGAGTGGTCATGGATGTATGTAATTATAAATTGGGAGCTCATATAAGCTCAAAATGAATGTGGGACTCAGCAAATTAGGCAATACTTATCTTCATAAAGATATATTAAAAAGACATATACTCAAAGATGAATCGCATACAAGTAGTATAATCTAAACAATAATTTTATTGAACCTCTAGAACCATACTAATCACTTGTTACAATACACCACAAGTAGTTCATCTCACTTTCACCTCTAAGGGACTCAACATGCCCATATTATAGCTTTGCTCTATGTTATTTGGGGTTCAAATAGACAAAGATAGTTATTTTTGGATATATATAGATATGTCAAAATGAATGATATGAAACATAATACAGAGTTCATATTTCTATGGTTCTATAAAATAAGTTCACTCTACACTATGGAAGAAAGTCTAAATTGTAGTAGAAAAACATGAATAAAGTATAAGACATATTGTTCTGTAATATGTGTCATTTCACTATAATGAAACATGGAATAAAGGATACATTGAAAATTAGTACTGCACAAACTAATCAATTTTCTTATTAAATCATAGATACTTTTCACTACAGTTCATGTATTTATACTTGAGATATCATGTGTGTCTATGTATGTGAAGGATGAAACTATGTATAACCCACATAATACCCACCACCCAATTAAATTTAGAAAAAAAGAGGAAGACCATGTGAGAAGTTATATATTTTAGATAAATCTATTCCCATAAAGGATATATTGAATATCCATTATATTTTATTGTATAAAATATGGAAAATTATGGAGGAATTACACTAGAAAATTGTTGACCATTTCAAATACATATTTTCTCTTTGTAGAATGTGAGACCATACAATAATGAAACATGTGGAATTAAAAGGCTACACCAAGGTGAAGCTGGCCACTCTATCATAGCAATGAATTAAATGATTAATAATAAATACCCAATAGTTATTGGGCATTATAATTTAAATGAGTAAGATTAAATATGTTATTCATAACAAATTTAAAAAATGGAATTTAATTAGTCATTTAAACATAAACAATATTTGTTCTACCATGAATAAATTATGCAATCTGGTAAGGGTGTTTTTATAGATAACAACATTACATGATCGTATTGAGAACCTAATACATTTTTAAGGAGTTATTATAGTGATGGAATGAATGATTGATTGATTGGAAAAAAACTTAATTCATTTCAATTAGAGGATATGATATTTGTGTCTATAGAAAAAGAATAATCATTCTAGAATGGAATTATAATGCAGACGTGTTTCACTAAGGTGTTTTCTAAGAAGAGAATGAGAATACCAATAAGGAATGCAGATGAGTATCTACCTTGTTTAAAGATTACTTCAGTGTTTCTTATGGCATTACCTACATGTCTATAAACAATGTGTGGATCCTCCCTAGTATAGTCAGAAAAGGATGACGAAAAGGTGACCCTTTCCATTAGTAGTGAGTCATTGAAGGATGGTTTAAGGCAGTAACCCTTGGGAAGCTGTGAGCTATCCAAGAACTAGTTAGGTAGTTACATAAGGCATAATAGTGAACAAGTGTGAACCAAAAAAGTTGTGAGAATAGTATACAAGATGGGCTAACACAAGGATGGTTACATACTCATTGGATTATCCATTTGTGGTTAACTAAGTAAAATATCTTAACCGTATTTACATCATTCATGCACACCAAAAGAGACTACGAAACCATAATCATATTTTCTAAAGAGCATAACAAGTTATCCTTCAGTGGATAGGTTATTATTACTAAATAAAAGTTAGGATTTAATGAATAAAGAGTTTTAATCTTCACATATAGTGTATGTCGTGATTCATGTCCCCTATCAAAGTAATGTCACATTAAGTCCCATGAATAAGTACATCAAGATGTTTAAAAGGTTTAGTTTCTTTTTTAATTTTTTATCTGATCATGTTCTTATAATTATTTATTTTAATTTTTATTTTAATACATTATTGATGATTGGAATAGAAAAATGTAGAAATCCAATAAAGAATCCTCAATCAAGTTTAATCATCTACAATGTAATTTTTTAGGAAAATTAATATTCAACTGTATGAGTCTAATAACTTATAAAAGGATGGTATAAATGATTTAAACTGTATATCTCATTACAAATATGTTTCTTGAATGAATTATGAACCTCTTATAATATGTCATGATGGAATAACAGTTGATGAAAAAATCCCAAAAAAGAAAAAATCAATATTTTCCATTTATAAAAAGAGATATATTTACAATTAGGAAAAGGTATTGAATAGCTATTGTATAAGAACAAGTCTTATGATATTCAGATTGATGTGATAAAGAATAAGGTTGAAAAATTGATAATCCTAAGAAAAAGGTTGGCTAAAAATACAACCAATCTCAATGAGGGTAATGATTCTAAATCAGAATAGTAAAATGTAACATCCATTAAGAATAATAAAAAAAATAAAATTGAAACAAAAATAGTTCAAACACTAAATAGTTCCATAATTGAAAGAGGAATAAGTACTTAGTTGGCTGTTTAGATGGTAGAAATGGTTGGTGAGAATAACAAGATGTAATAAGAATATTTATGCTTAAATGACTCTATTTTTTATATTAAATCGAAAAATTAAGTATAAGGAGATCATACTGGATAACTGAAAGCAATCCTTAGAAGTAGATATGACTAGTTGAACACACTCAAAATAATTTTTTTGTGTGATCATCTTGGATCAGTGAAAAATAAGATCCACTGGTTAGCCTAGATCAAGAGAAATACTAAGGGTATGACTAATCTAAAGAGTTATTTTAATTTTCTATTTGATCACCCTTAGATAAATTATGATGGATAAAAATGAAATAATTTCGTATCTGAAGAAAAATAATAAAATATTATCATGCCAAAAAGATAATAATTCATGGGTAAAGCTGGTCTCAGATATAAAGAAACTCATCCAAGACAAGGGAACAAGAGAGCTGTGAATACTCCCATGAAAATGTATAGTTGTAAAGGTTCTAAAATTAAACATAGAAGAGACCCCGAAAAAGGTAAATATAATTGGATGAAGTATTAAGGAAGATATATAAATAAGAACTGTTTTTTAGATACATGGACAAGAGCTTTGTTTTTTATTAATGGATACAGATATATCAAAAATGTTTTGAATCAGGGGGAAACATGAAAACTTTAGTCACTATGAAGAAAATGTGGTATACATACTATCTCCAAAATTATTACCTTTCAAACCATTCCCAATGTATAGATTTCATAAGATATTCATTAGGGGTTAACAAATATTACAATATTTATGTAGGGCATGGAATTAAGAGAAATAGATCACAAAACAATTAAATAATGAAGGTCCTTGTGAAAGGGAAATCAAAAAGAGAATATTGAATTTTATATACTGGTAATGAATCAAGGGATAGTAAAGGTTGAAATAAGGAATTGAATAAAAAATCTTTCTATTCTTGTAAAAGAAATAATTTTTGGTAAATCTCCCCTTGAAATAATTGAACATGTGAAAGAGAATAAACTCAATGATTATTAAAGGTGGTTGGATTTCATCAAATAAATTTCATATATGAAGATGTATTATAAGGTGAATGAAAAGAAGAAATGGTGGTACATAGTAACTCATCATCATCCTCAACTTAGGGAAATTCAAGGTACCCCTCCCTCTATATTCATTATTATTTCTAAATTTTTGTATTGAGGTTCATAATTAATCAAGTGATATGATCCGTGGAGTGATTTTCCTAAGGATAAAATGGTTTTATGTGGATGAAATTAACTGAAAATTAAAACAAGAATATTTTTTCAAGAAAATGAAGAACCATGTTGTGTTTCAAATACCAATTGATATTTACATATCAAAATTTGATTCAATACTACTGATTCATTATTATGGAGAATTAAAATGATGAAAATCCTTGAAATAATGATTGTATTATGTTCAACAAACATTTTATCAGGATTATTTTATAATGAGGCTGTAACTTATTTTTTTTTTCATGTTCAAGAGGATTGGAATGGAAATATATGAATATAAAAATGAATCTTTTTTTCAAATATTTATGTCATTAACATGTGGTTTGGTTTTAGATACTATGATTTTATGGGATACCAAATGCTTCTAAAATACATGTGGTGCATAAAATTTTATACACCAATAAGAGGTATGTTCAACGGGTGTCTAGAGATTGAGTTTAAGGGGGTGTTATAGTGAACATTATATTCTATTAATCCTTATCAAGTGGTTAAATTTAATCAAATTCTTTAAATTAATTCATCATGTGGTTTTTTTATAAAAACCTAGTAATTATTTTATTTATTGATGGTCTATTGTGAAGTGATTGACATCATAGGTTAAATTTCAATAATTGAAATCCCAAACTATTTTGTGTTTCATGAAAAATCTAGGAGTGACATGGGAATCCTTGTTGATTATATATAGAAAATCTAGATTTATAGACTATGATGTGTCATAGAAGGCCTGCATAATTTATATAACTTCTCAAGTTCCATGTGATAAATTTACACCATGAATATATTATGAAAAATTATTAAGAGTGGATATTAGCTCAAATAGAATGTGGTTCCAAAAGGGTTGGCTAATCAAAATGTAGTTAATTCCAAAAATAAATTAGGTTTGAAATAATAGGAAATAATTCCCCAAAGGGGTAGTTCTACTTTCAGGGATTATTCTTATACACCGAAAGGGAAAATGTTTTATGAATGAACAACGGAGAAGATATATTTCATATAGGGGTTACCTTGTATAATCAACTGATTGTTTCCTACGAAATTTAAATTTCTATTGGGGAAAAATAAAATAGAATAACCCATTTAATTTTGTTAAAAATTAGGAAAAAAAGTGAATATAAAATTTGGATCACTTTGTTCTTAAGGGGATATTATCAATGAAATATTGTCAACCAAATTCAAGGGGGGGGGGGGGTTAGAATCCTTAGAATGTGGAATATATATTTTATCAATATTGTGTGATGTTGATAATATGTGTGCTGTATTGTTTATTGAAAATACCATTATAGAAGTGGTAAAACATGCACGATTTATGTATCATGGTGATATTTTCAAAGGATATTGTCATTTAAATCAAATGGGCATGTTATTAGATTACTAATAGTATAAAATAGATTTCTTGAAAATATGATTGATGTTTACTATATTTATTTTGTTGTGTTTGTTGATAATACCATTAAAGAATTGATGATTCTTGGATAATTTTTATGGGATCACATAATAAAATTGGGTGCCATGACAGCAATCTTCCATGTTTTAAATTGACATGGTAATTCAATTGATCTTCACGGAAAAATACATTTTATACGGAGTTTCAAATAACATTAATAAGTGAATAATATAAAAATTGTTATTTGTATCGATTTTAAGAAGGCCATGAAAATGTAAATTGGTTGAATGGGGATATTGGTCATGTTTTTTATATGGGATTTATCAAAATCCCTATTAATGTTTATCTCAAAAAATAGGGACATCCACAAAATACATCCAGTAAGATAAGCTAAGGTTTGGTGGGTGGAAGGTGTAACCATGCCCGATGAAGCCAGTTAGGCCAACCTAGAAGGTATAATGGAGGTATAGTGGGCCATTAAATACCTCCCACACAATGAGTGTAGGTAGGTTTTATCGATACAAGAAATTGGGCTAGTGCAGTTCAGAATATCTCCTGATCCCAGGTGTGTTAATGTGTGGATATATGAGTGGAAATTGGGATAATCACTTAGTGGACATGAAATTATGGAAGTATAAGTGATATATCGCATCCCATAAAGTAATAGATTCGGGCCTTGGAAAACAATGAAATATAAATCCTATTAAAATGATACACAAATAATTAATGATGACTTCTAAATTGCGTCTGAGATATCAGATACCAAGAACAATCATCTACACCCCCCCACTCTTACTTCTTTCTAGTGATGATATTCTATTGGGAGGTCATATTTATGTAACCTACTTGTAACTCAATATTCATGAATTACATCTTTGATATGCATTATAGTGGGTTTAAATCAACAAAGGTGGTGAATTTTATCTATATGGATGTGTGTCGTAATGCCTGAGATTGAAGCATAAGATGGAGTTTTGGATTATGTGGCTCACAAGAATGAGGTCATGATGCAAAAATTAAGAAATTATATTCGTTATTAGTCCATATATAATAAAATATGATATGTGTTTCACCACAATAGATCTCATTACACCATAATAAAATGAGGAAGAAAGTCTACATTGAAAATAAGTGTTCCACGATGAAGTAATTTTTCTTCAAATGATTCAGAGACATTATTTTCACCATAGATCATGTATTCATGCATGATATAACACACATGCCTAAATAAACAAAGAATTAAACTTGGTATGCCAGTATTAATTCTTGACACACATTTGTATAGAGTAAAAAGCATGAAGTCCACGTGTGAATTTTTAGAATTTATATCAACTAAGTCATGAAAAGGATATAAATGATACAAATCGCATCTTTAGGTGTTGATATTTGGAGAATTATAGAGTAAATTATATTTTAAAATTAAATATCTTTTCAAATACAAATTTCCAATCCATAGTATGTTCCACCACTCTATAATGAATCATGAAAAATTAAAATGTCACACCATAATGAAGATAACTGCCCCATTGTATCCTTGTATTAAATGAAAAAAAATTAAAAAACCAAAAGTCAAAAATAATTCTCATTTAACAAAGAGGATTAAATATGTTATTCACAACAAAATTATATCATGGAATTAGGTGAATCATTAACACAGGTACAATTGTTCTGCTATTTTGAATAAATTGTGCATGAGGTTATTGAATTTTTTAATGTTAATAGTATTTATATATTATATTGAGATATTAAAACATATTAAATGTGTTATTCATGTTATTTAATAAATTCTTGTTGGTTTGGATTCCATTGATTATCTTTTAATGTGAAGTATGTGATTTATGTGTCTATAGAAATGAGAAGAATAAGTAAAGACTAGTTCTAGAAATTATAGGTGTTACATTAATGTGTTTTTACATAATTAAAAAAGTAACCCAACAAAAACTTCATCCTAGAATCTACCTTGACTGAATAATCATTTTGTTTCTTCATAATGTGACCCAAAATTCCCTAAACAATTTGTGGACCCATTCTGGAGTAGTGATCCAATCATGAGAATGATGTCGATATTTTCCACCGATAGAGGGCCATCAAAGGAATATTTAATGAAGTGACCCTAGGTAAGCATTGATATTTTCCTAAAATTTTAAGTTAGTTAGACTATTGATATTATTTTCCTACATAAAACCATTAATTAGTGATCTTATTATGTTTGGTAAATCAGTAAAATGTTGGTTACATGCTCTTCATACTTTCCATTTTTGGCGATGAATAAAATACATTTTGTTTATATTTACATCATGAATGGAAACAAAAATATATCAAGAAGTATTAATCATATATGGTAATTACTATAACAAGTTAAAATCATTGTTGAAAGTTCAGGATCTTTAAGGACATGTTATTCTTTAAGGAATAAAGAGTTTCAACATTCACTTACAGTGCATACTCTAATTCACCCCCACCATCTCAGAGTAATATCACATTAATTACCTAGTATAAATCAATAAAAATATTAAATGTGTACACATATGGTTATATATTTTTAATTCAATTATTATATATTTAATACTTAATTTGTATTAAAGGTTTGGCCATCATATTATCTAAAAAATAACTAGCCTCTACCACATGTGGGACTGTGTGGCCAAAAATGTTGGAGGCCATAATACTAAGTAATATACATGATTGATGGTGGGTGTGAGCCTAAAATAAGTGTTGATGTGATTTAATAGATCCCACAAACTGGTCTTAGGTGAGTGCATAGATGTGTTCCTACATGGGGAGACATAGACTGAGAGCCATGAGTGTGTGATGTGTGGGTACTTGAGTAGGCCTCATGCTACTCTCATTTACAGTTCAAATAGAATGGGTTGAATAATATAGGAATTCTTGGAAAATTTAATGATTAATCAAGAATCATGGGGTTTGTAAAATTTTCAACCACATTAAAAATATAAAATTAAAACATCACTATCCAATCACATTTTTCCAAGTCGTATGATCTCTTAATGGATCATCTTTAATGTTTCCCCTGACCTAGCATGTCCTGATGTAATTTTAATCATATACGTCTTCCAATCTGAGGACACATCATATTCCTTGTAATAATATGGATATTATAGAGCCACTATTTTTCTCTATTGATGATAGGCCCATAATCCTTTGAACAGTTAAACAATGAAAATGGGCCTATGTATTTCTCTCAGACTACTTAGTTTCTCTCTTTATATTTCTCTCTAGATATTTAACATTCAATGATAAATCATGTAAAATTAATGGAAAATGTCCCATGATATTTTTAATTCTCTAAATCAATTTAATTTAAAAAAAACACTAATAGTGTTGGTATGCTACAAAATATATTGAGGAAGGTATGATGAAACCATCTAAAATGATTTATGGAAATTTATATTTATATAAATCAATAATAAACACAATTAGAACCTTTATATCAACTATAATTAAAGTATATTTTCATGTGTGTGGTAATATCCTCAAATCCCACCAGTTTCACATTGATATATTTACATATATATATATATTCTCCATACTTTTTAAACAAATAGACCCTTCACAATAAATTTTCTTATGGCATGTCAAGATACTCATTTAAGAATATATACATATATAGTATATCATAATCAAAATCAATGGATTTGTATTTTTATTTTCATTTTTTTAGGAAAATATTCATATTAGATAATATATGAATCTTATATAGATTCCCAATCATTTTTTTTAAAACTCTAAAAAAATAGCATCATATTTTATTAATCAAAATCATTAATACAATTATATATGTCAAGAAAATTGAAAATATTAAAATATACTCTCTATGTATTCCATTTATATTTAAAGGATTAATTAATTCCCCTTGTAAATACCCTCTCAACCCAAGCCATGTCCTCACCTTTTAATTTTAATTATGATTCATGTGTTTTTAAACCATGTTAGAGGAAAACATAACTTCTTAGCTCGTTTTTGTTCTATTCAACCACATAAAATATATAGTAAGGTATTTTTTCAAACGAACTATGCCATTTTTATTTTTAGAAAACCCTATTTCTAAGTGGATTATCTATAAAAAAAATTATATTTTCAATGAACTCCCCTAATTTCAATATTTTAAAAGAAAATCAAAATTTGATTTTATATTATATTATATGTAAAGGAAATGTATTTTATAATGATTTTTTATTTCCTTAAAAACCCTTTTATAAGAAAAATTATTTACTTAAATTATATTATAAATCACTTATTATAAGGGAAATATTTTTAATTATCCTATTTTATGATTTCATGGGAAAAATTATTTAATGAAAACTTATATTTCGTGTTTTTAAAACCATATGATATAATGAAATTATATTTTTTAACCTGTATTTTATCTTATTAAACCCCTAATTTAAGGGAAATGTTTTATTCAATTATTAAATCCTTTTTTATAAAAGTTTTTATTTCAAAAAAATTACTTACAATTTATAATTTCATTTTAAAATGTTCTTAAAATTTATTGTTTTTATTAATAATTATGTAATTTAAATAAACAATTATTTTCAATTAATGTACATGCATTTTTATATTCCAAATTTATTGAATTATTCTCTTAAGAAGTGATTTTAATTGTTTACTTTTTATGTATAGAGTTTATTAAAAAGTCATTACTTTTTTTAAGGAAATATATAATTAAGTTGATTTTATTTATTTTTGAAAATAGATTAAATGATATATTTTTAATATTTAGTTTTAATTGAATTATAATGTGAAAGGAATACATTGAAAAAAAAATTTATTTTAAAAAATCATATGGATATTAAATATGATGATGAGGAATGAGGAGTGAACCCATGACTTAATAGAATGTTTTCATAAAAGTGATACCACTATTGGACTCATAGATTTCTTATGGATTTCTATGACACATTATATTCCATAAAAAGTTATTATTTTCAAAGTAAAATTTAAAAATGTTTAAGATAATTTCATGTATGTTTCAAAGGTTATTTTAATTTGAAATAAAATTTATTTTAATAGTGATATATTTTTCAAAAGTATTGAATAATATATTTTATTGATATTTCTTATAATCCCTGAACTTGTGTTTTGGATAATTATTTATTATATAAAATATTTTTATTTTATATAAAATGAATGATTTTCATTAGTATTTTCAATGTATTTAAATAAATGTTTCTATATTTCTAAAACCACTTATAAAGAAATTTTATGCTCAACCTATGTTATAAAAATATTTCTAATATGTTATTTAGATGTTTCGAAGGTTTTTTGTTTCATTTAAAGAGGTGGATTAAGTGAATTAGAATAGTTATTTATGAAATTATTTTAATGCTTTGATATTTTTGTTGTTGTTTTCTAATCCTCCAAAAATGAAACTGACTAGATCCATAATTTTTTATTATAATGTATATATATTAGTTTAAATTTTTATTAAAAAAACAAATACAATATGTTTTTCAGAACATGATCCTGGAGTATAGGTGAGGGGTAATTTATATTCTAGTTTAGTGGGCACAATTGGAAAGAAACCATATGGGTTTCATTGTTGTTTATAATGAGAATCTAAATAGAGAGTGTCTATATGTAGTTGTATAATCATGGTTCATGAATATTATTTTAATAATTAACCCATGTTTTATAGAATTATTATCCCTGGGTCTTCTCCCACGATACTTTCTTAGATCTATATTTAATTTTTTTTCAATTTATAAATAAATTCATACACTCATATATTTTCAGTTAAACATTGGTAACTAGTTTTCTTTAATTACATGCATAAATTTAAATCCCCCCTTATACCTTTTTAACTTAAAAATAAATCTATATTTTTATTGTGGTATTTAAACTATCATATATGTATTTACAATGTAATAGGAACGTATAGATTCAAGGTGGTGTCCTTATAGGATTTATCTCACTTCCTATATACCTAAATTGGTGCATATGTAACATTTTTTTATTATATTTTCTTATATGTATGTCAGATTCATCTATTTTATATGTGTGGTCCAAGTGTGTCTTGGTTGGGTGGAATGGAAGATTAGCCATATAGAAAGTTCATTTAGATATGAACTTTATTTTGAATTTTATTTCTCGTTTATCTAGACATTTCAAATATAGTAGCAATAAATTTAACTAACATGGTTAATTATTAATCTTGTTCAATGGTTTTGTTATTATTTAATTCATTCATTACAAAATTATAATCGGTAAATTTTTCTGATTTTTCTGTGTTTTTACTTTTAAACCTTTAATAAACACAAGATGATTGGGGATGTACTTTTGGATTTGTGGAATGCTATTTCAGGTTATGAGACCCGATATCTAGGATGGTATGTTACATTAAAAATCAAGAGTAACAACATAACCATAATATTAAAATTGAGAAACTAACTAGTGGTGAGTAATATAATGAAATAATACAAAGGAAAGAAACATTTCTAAGGTGAGAATCATCCTTGTGTTGGGCTATAAGAAATAGTGATAAGGCTAAGAAATAAATTATTGATGTTGCATGATAGTATTAGAATAATTTATTAAGGTGAGTAGTATAGTTCAAATGTTTGTGGTTAGATGAAATGAATGTGGTCAAACAGTTGACGTAAATAATTATATTTTCATTATATATATTCAGTCTACTACTTTAATTCATATGATAATTTATATAAATTAATAGATCAATGTTGTTCTTACATAGATGATAATAATTTTTTAAGACATGAAACTAATATTACATTATATTTTTTATATCAATATAATTAATCAAATAATGAAACATCAATTTATTCAAAATTTTCTCTTTTAGAGTGAATTTATAATTGAATTTTATATAATGAAATTTATAAAAAAAATTGATGGAAGAAGCCGTAGAAAATTTTTAGGGTAATATAAAAACCTAGCCACCATTTTCATATGTTGGCATAAATATCTGTGAAACATTTAATTCTTCATTTTCCATTAGGATTATGAGACTTTTATGGTTAATTATAATTGGTTTTATGTTATTATAAATTACACATATAGAATACTTTACTTTGATATTATTAATTTATGAGGCAAAAAGGGTGAAAAAATTAAATAACATTCATCAAAATCTCCGTACAACTATCTAATGTAAGTATGAGGTATGGATCACATGAAAGACATATGTTATAATTTTTAAATCAATAGAAAACATTTTGTGATATAAAACACCAAACAAATCATGGTTTTATGTATATATATAGATTTATCCATTCAAATCTTGATCGATTTCTAATACACGTAAATTGTTATTCAAGGACGATCATGAAAATAAAAAAGAAAAAATAATTAATGAAAACATAGACACTGTATTAAATATTTTTTATTTATGATATAATAACAATTTAATCTAAATTAATATGTTATTATATAAAAATGAATCCTTGGCTTCTTATACTTTTATTTTATTGAGGAAAAATATTTGATATCAATCACGGATGAATAATAATTATTTTCAATGGGATTGAATCTTTTAGAAAATTATGGACAAGATAGAGATGAGGGTTTTAGATTATCACCATAAGAGTAATTTGAGAAATTATAAACACATGTTCATGAAAAAAAAGATACAAATATATGCCATGTGGGAAAATAACCATACTCTAAATGAAATATAAAATATAAAAATGAACTCCTAGAGCCTATATTTTAACTAATAAAATGAAAATTCATCAGATCAACAGCTATGCCACGAAGATCCCCACACCCCAAATTTTGAGGCTATCCATTCCCCTCAAAAAAATTGAATTACCATATGTAATCAATTTGTTTTATAAAATCTTTTGTTAATAGTGAAAAAATTAATAAATTATACCTTCCTTATATAAATTTATTTCTAGAATATATTTATCATGATTTATATGCATCATTACCCTATGATTTCCTTATTTCTAGTGGTGGAATGTTCAATATTCAAGGTAATATTCTATATAATTAATATTTATAGATAGATAATATGAGGGTATAGATTCATGAATCTCAGGAACAAAGAATTAAGAAACTTTTTCCCATTACTGGTGTTGTTATTAACATGATGGAACTTATTATAGTAATATTTATAACATTAATATTTAATCCTATAAAGAAAAACTATTGTAAATGTGTATTTCATTTCCAAATTATTATATATAAAAAATAATTAAATGTGAAATGAAATGTCCTGCAATAATTTATATAATGATAGAAACTATGTTAATAAAGTCCAAATTACCAGGTGTTTGATCTAAAAAATATTTACTAAGATTCCTTTACCAAACTAATCAATACACTAAATTTATTAATATTAAAAACATATATGGTCCCAATGTTTGTAATTATAGATATTTTATACATTGAATTTAACAAGGAAATATATTGAAATTTAACTAATTTAAATATTTTTTCTATGATTTTAAATTATTTTTAAGCATAGATGGTTAGAGACCTCAATTATGAATCTGTATATGAGGTAAATTTTCGAAATTCCAATATTTATAAATTAATGTACAATTTTATTAATATTATGTACTCTTCATATATTATATAGCCATTTATATTACATTCATATTAAGAGGTAACTTTAGAAAAACCATTTTGGAAATTCTAGTCCTCATGCCATTTATTTAAAAGAAAAAATATATATAATGAGAAGAAATTTAATCTAAGTAACACAAAGCATCCATAATGATTCAAAATAAAAGAATGGCCATAAATCATTCTATGCTGAAGTAAAACTCTGAACTGTAATTAAATAAAAATATTGACATAAACCAACCTATTGTGTGATTTATTATGATACCATAATCCAAACGTGACATGCTATTCCTGAATTCAATAGGTTAGGGGACGGTGGCTTTCACTAAATAGGAATATCAAATAATATGGGTTTTCATTGTTTTTAAAAACCAACAACAGTTGCATATCTCTGATGTAAAATGATGAAGAGAATTTTTTTACCGTATATATATACCACAGAAATATATATTTCTTATACATTAGACAAAAAACCCAAGAAATACACTACAAAAGTGAATACAAAAGGAAATATAAGTCCCACAGGCCTTTGAATATAATAGAAAAAAAGTTATGGAAATGTACTCCTCATTGTGTGTAATCATTGATTTTTCTATTGACACAATAGTATCCTATATCATAAAAAACCCACATAAATATCCATGAACATCCAAATTTCCCCAGGTTTCAACTTTTATTTATAAACACTAGCTTCACATCCACCAATTCCACCTCAATATCATGCATCAATGTTACATACACAACATGTGTGGGAACAAATCCCATGCAGGGTGATTATAAAAATACCCAATAGGTTACCATAACTCCCAAAAACAAATAAAAGAAACAATTCATATAAAAATAAAAATTACGAGGGGTAAAAACGAGGGAAAAAAGAAAATATCATGATATTTTCAACCATTATAACATTACATATAGATAGGTCTTGGCAGTCTCAGCTCTAATCTATAAAGTTTCACAACTCACAAACAACCAAGGATAACCGAGTCATTAAAAATACCACATAGTCTCAATTTGATAGCCGAGTTTTATATCACATATCCATGGAAACCAAGGGGTTCTTTAGGATCCAGAAGTCTCAAAATATCACATCAGATCATCCTCTCTACCACAATTCTACTGGAAAAATAAAGTATGGCCCCCTAATCAATAAATCATTCGTACCCAGTTCACAGAAATTTCATACCTTATTATTCACCCTTTCAACATAACTATTCTAAAAATTTATTGAGGATCACATTCCTTTATCATAGAAAAACCTCTATCGGGGGGGGGGGGGGGGGGTTGTTGACCCATACTGTTATAACCACACAAATATGGTGTAAATGAGTTAATCTAATATGTAGGATAAAATATTTTTCCACCCACGCAGCCATGGGTAAAGTCATGTAGTTCCATGAATCAAAATAACCCAATCTAGAAACCCACCCAACATCTATATAACTGAAGAGTTTAACATTCACCTAATTAAGTAGCATATAAATGATGATGGATTTCTAAATATATATATAGAGGAACCATGTCTTAAACCGAACCCAATATATAGTGTGTGCGGGACCCACACTGTATTAGCGCTATGGGAGTACCAATCCCATTTTGATCTAAAGGACTCGCTCATAAAATATATGGGGGAGAACTAAACAATATGATGTAAAATATAGAACTATATTCCAACCAAAATGTGGTACAAGGGGACAACCAACCTAAGAAATGATCAGATCATCATGCCCCGACCCCATCATTGGCCAAACATAGCAAAATACTAAAACCTACCTATTATTCCACTAAATTAGACCATGATGGATTGATATACTATTCCACAATAATCTTCATGGAAAATTACTCAAGAAAAAAAAATTCATGAATTAGACAGTGAAAAAAAAAATTATGAAAAAAACCCCAAAAGGATAAAACATGACATGTGGTGGAACCCGGGTGTTCAATCTGGTGTGCCTCATAGAGAAAGTCAAATCCCATACATGGGGTTGTGTGTGGGTACATGGATAACATGTTCACTAATTTTACTCTATGTGTTAACCACCCTATCCATTGTTAGGTCAGACAAACCTGACTCGGTCCTCCTACATTGGAAAGGTTGGAAGAACCTCAGTGCCAGACCCAGAGATTCTAATCTGGTCGACCAACCCACCTTATACAAAATAGTCAGGGTGCAATTTGATCACATATGGGATTATATGGGGAGGGTTAGTCTATGATTTTACCCTCACATATCCCCATCATGTCAAGGTTCAATTTGTGACACACTCTTCTATATCCTCCATCTAATGAAAAAAACAAATACCACATCACGCCGTCAAGGTCATGTATCAAGGAAGACCTCAACCTTGTGTTGTGTTATCCCTTTCCAAGTTGATCCTCCCTCATTTTCTCCCTATTTAAAAGCCACCTATTGATCCACTTCACACTGACCCATGTCACATGGACCTCTAATTCTCATATTATCTTCCACATATGGTCGTTACCTCCCTTCACTACCATCAGACACTGTAAGGATCTGTGGAAACATTCACCCACACATAATAGGGAAGGGGTAGGAATGAGATGTGGGAGAGATAAAGTATTTATAGTAAAATAGAGGATCTCATTCTCTATCTAACCACCGCTAATATCACACAATCACTAAAAATGATTTTATTGTTAAGGGGTTTTACCATAGAAATTTCACGGAGTAATGGTCAGAATCTAAAATGGTATTTGATAATTTATAATGGTATCTTAGAAAATATTATATTCCACAAAAATAAAAAAGGAATAAGGGGGTTTAATTCATAGTTAAGTCATGAAATCCTGGAAGGATCAAGAAAAATAAAATAAAAATACGTAATGGTGGATCATGTTCCAATAAATCTAAGATCCCAAAAACAATATACGCTTATTGACTTCACCATAATTCATATATTTTTTCAATGATCTAATATAGTTTCCACCAAATCCAGAACTCACTCCATTCCTTTAAATATAGGTTAATTCTATGAATTGTGGATAAACCAAAATAGGATTTATAAGAGGGTTTAAATTGATGAATTTTGAGGTTATTTCTATATATTAATTAATCAATTAATTATTAATAAATTTTTTCTAATCATGAAACTATAGATGAGATGCCTAGGGTTTTGAAATTCATATGAATTTCATATCATCCCTAGCATAAACCATACATCCTACAATTAACCAAGTCATTATTTTCCCCTTTAATGCCCCATTAGAAGAAAAAATTTATTCATCCAGAATACATGTTCATGTGATGAAAATAATATATTATTTTCAAAATATAATTATTATAACCCCAAAATGATCACAAATCCTCACAGACTCATGTTGAGTGTGCAAAGACACCCTAGAATCAACATAACCACCAAGAGGTTTTTTGGTGGTCTTTTATTAGGTAAAATTTAACATTATAACCATAAAGAAGTCTCAGAACATGGAAACTCAAAATTGAGTTATGTCAAAATTGGGAAAAACTATGATTACTACATATTCGACACCTTAAACTATTTATTCTAGATAAATTAAATGAAGAAATATCCCTAAAAAGAAAAATCATAAGATAAATTCATTTGGAAAACAAACCACCTTCATATGAACTTCCTTTTTATTTGGGGTTCCATCCCTATGAAAGCATGATTCACCACCAACCATGAAAGGAACATCATTTCCCACTATCGATGGCATTTGTTCCATATAATCTCAAAGCATGAACTTAACTAAAATAATCATCCAATCTATTTTATTCTTGGTAATACTCACCACCGAAAACCCTCTTCTCCTAAAAATTTCCCTGTCGGCACATTGGATAAAGTGAAACATATAACCATTGAAATCATTTCCAACATATCATTTCAACATGGTAATAAAAAATTGGATTGAATCACTCTGCACAATTAAAGGGAATTTTTTATTGTTTTTTCATGTGTACATCCCATTTAAACATCACTCCACCAATATAAATTGTTAAACTATTTCACGCTAACACTAAAATATTTTAAAGATAGAATGCTCCCCTTGACCTACATTATCTTTCTATCATCTCATACTGAAAATGCATCAGAACCACTGTTACTTTCTCAAGACTCTCGGGTTCCATTTTCCTTGTTCCTAAACCTCTTTAAAACACATAGTAATAGCTCGCATTCACCTCATTATCTCCATAATGCTCATAAAACCATTAATTATAATACGAACATTTCGTCATCAAAATATCCAAATATCTACAGATGATAAAATGAAAAGAAATAACCCCATAAAACCACCTTGTCCCACACCACTACTTGTCAAGTGGATTGATCTTTTATATTCTAAAGCAGATAGTCATGAACATTCAAATGTCCATGATTTACTAGATCCATATGCCATGATAACACCAAACAGAATATAGGGATCATAAATCACCAACTCCCAAGATAACCTCTTTCTCCACTACATAGAAAGGATTTTCCTTTGATGAGAACAAACCCAATAATCGGTTGCCTATACCATTGTGAGAGTATCACTCAACATTTTAGGTCTTCACTGTAAGTAACCACCCTATAATAAACTATATACTCCATGGAAAAAACTATATACATAGGAAAGGGGTCCATGTTCTCCCAACTTGTAGGAAAATTCTAAATTTATATCAATAGATAATGTCCTGATCATATAAGACAACTATGAAGACATCACCTACATAGTACACAAAGATGTAATAAATGATTTTAGGGCCACAAATCATTATTGAATGTGAGTAACATCTCCATATCCAATCATTATCTAACTAATTCATAGATATCCACTCAATCACCTCCTCATCTGACTAAATAGAGATCCTCTACCAGAAGTGAAATCCACTATGTCACTATTATATTACTTAGATCTCATCAACCAACATAACCAAAATATAAAAACTATCAACCACTACCACATAGCTAGTACTCTTATGGTAGGGATACAAAATATCCTCAAATACCAAGTAGTATCCTCTAAAAACTAATACATGAGAGGATTAAATATTGGTTCTTCATTAAAACTAGAAGGGTGTTCATTATCCCACTAACCAAACAATTGAACAATAATCTATGGAATAAAATTGAATACAAACATCCACATCATATTGTGGGATAATCATGGTTTGCCCTCTAGAGGAATTAATGCATTCCTCCACACATAGATGAAATTAATTATCATACTTGCACATAACACTCATATCTTCTCCTACCATTTGATGGATAGATTACTATATCTTTGTAAGGGTGGGACACACTCACTATGCTTTATGGATTTCCAATCACTTATTGGTTATATATTTCGAAAAATTTACTCATATTTTATCAAAAAAAGTGAGCTATAATGGGTAACAAATATGTGCCGATATATGTTCTACTAGATCACATATCTAACATGGAAAAAATATGTTAAAATACATCATTCCCCACTAAGTAGAAACTGTATTTCTCTATGGGGGTGAGTTTATGGTGATTTAAAAAAGTTGAAAATATCTACTTGACTAGGGTTTGGGTAGGGTTTCCACTAGGATATACATCTTATGGACACCTGTTGGATAATGAATAACTCATAATCTCACTAACTAGTATGAGGGTTCTTAATAATGGGGTTAGAATCATACTCAAGAATAAATTCATCCATGCCTAACCATGAAAAACTATTAGGCGCATCATATTGTGGCTATTAATGTAAACACACTTTGAATGATAAGAACTAATCATGAGCGGTGTTTATGAGGGAGGATAAAATCAATGCGCATATCTATTAGTTCAATCACCACTACTTATCAACTTGGACCTATCCCTTTTAATCACCTTCCATAAATATAAACACCCTTAATTTCAATTCTTTCTTTAATGTGCATATCCACCCATGAAACCACACATTCTCTATTTAGGTATAATGAAAACTTTTTTCATTGTTTGGGTACATTTACACAAAGAATGACCGATATCGAAATTATTTCTTATAGTTTCCAGTATAAGTGGGGTTTCAATGAATCTTGATGACTAATTGATAATTCCTCTTATAGAGTTTCCACCCAAATAGTTGAGTCAAACTATTACACCATATAATTTTTCCAATTAATGCCCAATAAGGTCCCTAGATCTTATTCTATACTCATACATGGTCATGATACCATATATAGGATCAAAAATCCAATGATAATACTTCATCTTAGAAAATGGTTAATACAACAACTATAGTATAGATGAATCGTCATGAGTTTTAGAAAAAATTATCTACTGATAGATCAGAATACCATGTATTGAGTTTAATGTATGAATCAGTATTTAGTTAGAAAAATTATGAACTATATGGTAATGTGGGTCTCATATTCTATCCAACCCTCTATCTCCCAAGGATCCTCTCTAATGAAAAACCCATATGGCATCTGCATCATAACACATGTAGCATATCCCTTACATTGGTAGTTGTGTCCAAATTAGTGGGAAATACCATCCTATATGTAAGAAAATATATTCAATAAAAACAAAAGGGAAGATAAAAAACCATATATTTCTACGAAATAATATCCATGAACTACGTTTATGAAGAAATGCCTCATTTACCACTGAATAATTTTAAGGGCCTCTACCACAGACACATTCTCATTAGAACCCTACTGATGTGAATAATTATTCAATATGTGTGATAGAACTGAAAAAATGTATTTGATTGAATCCAAAGTATTAAAGAATATATGGACAAGATAACATAAGAAAGAAATTAATGATCATAACTAGGAACTATTTGATGCAAGTACCATCTTTAATATTCACTGAATCAATGTCTTTTATATCTCGGTTGATTGTTAGGCTATTATAATCAAGGATAATTAATACATCAACCACCAAACCTATAATGGTCTCCATAGTCTGATAACCAAACAAAATACCTCCATATCATCACTATTCTAAATTCCAAAACTAGACATCACATGAATACAAACTCCAAACTCCATACCTAAGCCCTAACTTATTTGATAACACTCTAACATGACACAACCTATTTGGGAATTGCTCAGGATGGTAGTAATTTGAGCATTACACCCCAAACCATCCTCCAGTAAACCAAAATCTAGTGAACTTCACCGAGTATGCATATCAATAAATTTGGAAGGACATAAATTTTTATAAAAGGTAAGTGGAAATTTACCCATTTTATTAACAAAGGATTTCCATATTTTAAACAGGGTTTAGTGGTAAGCCTAACATGACCCGAAGTCCCAATTGTATAGAGGCCCATTACAATTATTGATTACTCGAAGGCTATATTACCCAAAGGCCTGATCTTAACATCAATGCTTCACATATTGATTGTAGTCATCACGCTACAATACCCCCCGCCCAATAAGATGCTTCATTACACTTCCCCAATGTGATAATCTTTATAGAGAAACCCTCTTTAAACCCTTGTATAGGTAGAGTCTTAGATGATTTTTTTAAAACATCCATCACTATTTCAAGATTTCCACCCAGAAACACTTGAATAATAGTCCACAACACCACGAAACCATGAATGTTTGGAGCGAAAAAAACATACAATATATAAATTCATTATAATAACTATATACCACATTTCAAGGAATATTAAGCATTCCTATGGAATCAAAAGTTTCTAAATTTTTATTCTTCCCAGACTCTCAACCACAATGACACTATAAAATATAAAGTATGAAATACTCATTGCTAAAGCATGTCTTTATCCTTTGAGGAAGTACCACACCCAACTGAAAAGCCTTTCTGCATCACTATTCTTGAATATCATGGGGAAACCACCCCTTCCCCAAGAATATACCTCAGTTAATGGGTACTGAAACATAGGTTATAGTTTGAGTTTTGGAGATTAGAGTTTGAATTTTTTAAGCCACTATTTTCCCTCTATTTTATTTATTTTGATATATAAAAATGTCTATGAAAAATAAAATATAAAAAATTAAAAAATATATGATAATTATAAAAATGTGTCATTTATGTTTTATAAATTATTTATTATAATTTTAAAAAGAATTTTTAATCTGATTTAGTTTTATTACTAATAATTATTACACTTGTAATTCTAATATTTATATTTTATATTAAGAGTTTTATCAACTACTTCATCTTATATATGATGTTATTATGATTACATAAAATTTTTCAACAAATATATAATGTTTCTAATTTTTCAATATGTTATTTATCTTATGTATTTCATTCCATATAATTTGAATCTAACTTATTATATATACGAGGAGAATAACTTGTTAATCCTATGAAATTTAAAATTTTATTTTATAAAAATTATAAAAATTTATTTTTCACAAGGGATGACACCTTAACTATTTTTTATTCAATATAAATAACTTTTGTATTATGGTTTTCAATATTTTAAACATGTAAATCATATTTGGAATTTTTTTAAACATCTTTCGCATTATGATTTACTCTTTTGAAAAAATTATTTTGTAAGATTTAGTTATTTTTAATGTATAATTTCGTATTAAATGTTTAGTGAAGTATTTTAAATTTTTGTAATTTAATTTATTTTTTTATTAAACATAATTTAATTCAAATTAAATATTACTACGTTTTTATATCCAAATTTTTTATATTTCACAGAGTAACTATACCTTACGAAATTCAAATGATTCATATGGTTTTCTATAATTACTCTTCTGATCATTTTAAATAACTCTTTGAAAATATCTTTTACTCTTATTAATTTGAACTATGACTCTTATAAATTGAAACATTACTCTTACAAACATATGAATGACTCTTAATATGTATATAAATGTATATTACTGAGTAAAATAATGAATCATAAAAAGTAATATATTAAGACTTATGAAATGTGGAAACTATTTCTCAGAAAGTAAATGATTCATAAAATGTTTATATTAAAGTATCATTAAATTATTTAACAAATTTTTTTTCATTTATTCAATATGAATTTTGAAATTATGTTTTATCTTTTTGAAGAATAAATTTAACATTTTGAAAAGGTATTTACCCAATATTTCACCAATTTAAAAATATAATATTAATAAATACATATTATTTCTTATGAATATGTTAAATCATTGATTTGAGACTATTTTTACGTTTCATATTTACTATTACATAGTCATTTGTTTTTAGTTTATATGATTTTAGTGAAGTTTTTATCAAATAATTATATAATCGAATGATCTGAGTATATGTTTTTTGGACAAAACACAATTTACACCATGAACATTTTTTCATATAATGAATTTTTTTATTCCCAAATGAATCTCAATTTTTTATATTTTATTTTCCACATGTTTAAAATTAAAATCATACAATAAAATATTTGGGAAAAGATGTTACACCAATAAACATATAAAATTATATAAGTCCCAACAAATCCAAATATTTATAATGATTTAAGAAACACCATTGAATTGAACATTGGGGATTGTTGAATAAATTAAGATAAAATTAACCAGATTAGGAATACATATATACATGAATGATTTCAATGATTGTGACTACTATCATTGAATATTAAAATCATTAAAATATAATGGTTTTAATTGTTATGAAACCTAATCTATACTACAAAAAGATTATCAACATTATCAAAGATACATGTTTTTTTAAATTCATTATCTTATATGGTTTATTGATCATTGATATTTTTATTTTTCTTTATCTATTTTATCATAAAAATTTCTAGTTTTGGGATTTCCTATAAAAAATAATGTCGTATATCAATTATACTTCCACCATAAAAGTTATATTTTTTTCATATCACTAAATGTAAAAGAAGAGTTTGTATGGCTCTGATTTTCACTTCAATGATAGGATTTCGAAATCATGTTATAAATCTGAACAAAATACATGTTTTTATTTTTACCTATAATAGAGAATTTAGGTGGTAATAAATGTTTCCACTCATAAATAATCCAGTAATTAGAGGATACCATTTCTCTCTTGGGGTAGATAGATGTGAAGAGTATATATTGGGCCACTTTGATCTGAAATACTATAAAAATAATAAAGTTCATAGTTTTTTCAATTTCACATTCACTTAAACCTACACGTGAACCTCAATATATTATATATATAGATATTATCTAAATTTGTGTTCACAATCTAAAACAGCTAATTAATTCTCCCCTCTTAACTATCTCATCAACTCAACCTGGGAAAATAATTGGTACAGTAGTGGTTTATTATCAGATAAGTTGATACCCATTTTATTTTGGTAATAAAAATCAATTTTTAAAAATGTTTTACCTTGATTGTATAGTGTTTCTATATTTAATTATATTTCAGTTTTTTTATTATAGAAAAAAAAATTTCCAATAGATCATATACTCCAAGGAAAATATTTTTTTTAGATTTTAGGTTTAAATCCCAATAACAAATGGATTATTTTGATACCACCCTACATTGATATACATGAATATGACTTCCAAAAATATCAAATGGTATCCTACCATAAGAAACTTATTATTGACCCCTGAAATTTTATGGTAAAACATTACAATGATCATGATTCTATTACCACATTGTAAACTATAATGAATATGTAATGTTTAAATTAAATTCAAAAGTCAAGGATAATTTATATTTTATTGTTATTAGAAGTTTTTTTAGTCATCCTATATCATAACCATTTTCTTAGACTTATAGATAATTCTAGGAGTTACTCACTATAGTAAAGAAAAACTAAAAACCAAAATATAAATGCTTGGGGATAGATTTCATGATTCTAAGATTGGGCAAATAATATTAAAATAAATTGTTTCAATGATTTATAAATATTGTTAATGGAAATAACATAGTTGGTTAATTACATAGATATATAGTGTCATTTGAAAATCTTTTGATATCCCTACCTACAAAATTTCATATGAAGATGGTTTTTTAAAGAAAGAAAAAAATTCAAATAATACACACTATATAAACACATTGGTTCACAAATTCAAGAATAAAATATAGCTGAATACCATAGTAAATGAAGAGAATATTAAAAAAGATAGGTTTTATATTTAAATTTTATATAAATGTTTCATCTAGAACTTTTGATTATGAGATATAGGAAAGTGAATAGGATGAATTATCTCATCTTATAAAATTACTATACAATAAAATGAAAATAAATAAAGGTTTCCAAGTGAAATTTGTAAAGGATTAGTGTATGGATGACCAAAAAATAAAAGAGAAAAGAAAAATCCTATTCTATTAAAGATGCATTAGAATTAACATGTTATAAAGTAATAAATTAAGGCTATTAAAAGAAATATTTTCCAAAACTAAAGCATGATATAATATATAAAATCATAAGAAAACAATTAAAAGAGAATTAATAGCTGGATAAAGTTACAACAAGGACTCAAAATTCGGGTGATGATTTTATATTTTAAAAGAAGTATACTAAATTGTGTTTGATAGCTACTATAAGTTAGGTCAGTAGAGATTATTATTTTAGTTATAGTAATGATTCCAGTATTGAAATATATAGGTTTTCTAAACTGAATATATAGAATAATAATTTATAATGAGAAATATTAATAATTTTTAAGTCACATAAGAAATTTAAAAGGGACAATAAAAGTCTTGTCGAGTAAAATAAGAGTCCAGTTAAAAATAAATAAAAACCCAATAATACAGATTCAATTTCAAATGAAAAATTTTATGGTGATTTGTACATTATTAAAAAAGATAATTAAATTCATTAAAATTAAATTATTAATTTGAAAGATGAATTATAAAATTTTGTTTAAGATAAATAAATCTATGAAAAATTATATATATCAATAATATTAATACCTATAAAATTGTACATGGATATGATCGATGAATTAAAAAAATATATAAGTCATTCTTTGTTAAAATTTATAAGGAAATTATATTTGTTGTCACATGGTTTATTGGTATAATGAATGTTAATTGTAAAAAATAAAAGTTAATTAAGATTTAAAACACATGTAAGACATGAATAATCATTTATTTCTAAGAGTTTATCTTTAGGATTACATAATACTTATAGGTTAAAATATATTTGGGTATGAAAGAAGTATTCTACTAATCCATTTGAAACCAAATATGTATGGGTATTAAAACATATTTTTGGATATTATTTTAGGAAAATGAATTAAAATCCTCAATAAATAAATTGTGTACATGTGTAGTGGATACTCTAGACACATGACTAGATATCATTCAAACTTATTATCATTTATCCAATGTCATGGAGATACTGATATATTTCATGAAAAATATAATGGAATAGTTAAAATATTTTTTTATGTTAGTATTTCAATATCTTTATGATTTATAAATATTTATATGCCACAGGACTAAAACAAAATTTAATTGTTATTTTCCAACTACATGATGACATAATGTTTTGAAAATTTCGAAAATGATAACTAAATTTAAAAAATGATTCTATATTGTTTCATTTTAATAAAAGAATGATTATTATTATATTTATTATACTAAGTCAATAAATCAAATATGTTAGGACTGTTACTTTTGTAATGACTGAGGATGTTTTATATATTAGGTGGATTTTACATGAAAATTTTATATTTTTTAAAAATCAATCAAAATATAATACTACACTATATCTTCTTAAACATGAAGTACCGAAATATCACTTTATTATTCCATATTAAAATTTAATAAGTGGATATATTAAATATGTAAAAAAATAATTTCCCATAAACATGTTCATTTAGTTTATGGGGATATTTTTATATTATTTGTTTAAATGGTAGAAAATACACTTTAGTTTTTATAGATCATTTCAGTATATATTCAGGGATTTATTTTCTATGATTAAAAATTAAACTTGGTGAAAAAAATTATTTTCTATAAAGTATTTCAAATTTAAAAAGTTATTTATTTTTTTCTTCTAGATTTAATAAAGGAGGAAAATTATTCAATATGAATTTTGTAAATTTAAACGAAAAAATGGTTATTAAAATATTTTCTCTACTCATAGATCATCAAAACTAAATGGTTTTGAATAAAAAAAGATATAGAAAATTAATGGAATATGTAAATCTATGTTAAATGAGTTTATTCTTCCCCAGTATTTATAGGATGAAATATTAAAATATTTTTGTTTTGTATCAAATGGGATTTATATTAGACCTATTAATAATGAGCCAACATATGAATTATGGAAAATAAAGACACCTAATATTGGAAATTTTAGTATTTTAGTTGTAAATTTTATCTTTTAAATAATAATGATTCGTAGGAAAAATATGATCCTAAATCAGATAAAGTAATATTTTTGGATAGTCAAATGTTTGTAAGTCCTATAGAGAATATAACATAAGAAATATGGTTATTTAAAAATATATATATATGTTTATTTTGATGATAATAAATTAAATATGGAGAACATGGATTTAAAATATATTGAATAGGATTTCAATGAATTCAATTTAAAAAAATGTACCTCCAAATGAATCCCATCATAGAGAAAATGATGATCTCCATAATTAAATAAATTAAAAAGAAAAAAACTAAATTATATTGAAATAATTATTTGATAATTTAATTATAATGTGTAGAACAAAAATTATATTTGGAATTTTTGTACTCAGTTTTTTTATATTTTATAACTAATGAATATTTAAAGCTATAAATGATTTTAATTGGAATTTATCTATAAAAGAAGAACATAATTAGTTTTCTAGAAATGATGTCTGGATATTTTTTGATCTTCATAAACATTATTATAGTACTGAAACTAATTGGATTTCAAAAATTAAGTTAGATGAATCTGGACAGATTTTTTTGAATAACTAGAATTCATTTCATAATGATTTTTTAAGAAGGAATAGATTATGATGAGAATTTTAAACATGTTATTTGATTATATTCTATTAAGATTTTATTGTCGTATATAATTTTTCATATATCCAATATTTATCAAATGGATATAAAGAAATTTCTAAATATATTAATTTCCAAATAAATTTATGTAAAAAACAACCTCATTTTCATCATGAAAAATATCATAATCATGATTTAAAAATATTAAAATATTTATATAAACTAAATAAAACCTCTAAACTATCATATTAAAGATTATCTAAATTTAGGATAAATAATTATTCTATAAAGGAAAAAAATTTCAATTAGTTTTTTATTAATAAATTTTATAAATATCATATAATTATAAAAAATATTACTGATTATATTATAATTTGAACTTTTAATGAATTTTTTTTGTAATTTTTTTTATTTAAAGAATATTATATTTAATATGAGTCTTATATGACATTTGAAATTATTTTTTAGACTTCCTATTTAACAATGAACATATGGAATATTTTTAAATCACATTAATTTTTCTAAATAATTAGTTAAAATATTTTTATTTGATTCTAGTAAAATTTTAAGAACCCCTATGTGTGTTTTATGTAAAATGGATTTTGTTGAAATTTGTAAATAAAAAGATATTTTTCTTTTCAAATTATGATAGGAAATTTTCTATATTTAGCTACTAGTAAACCTGATCTTATGTTTAGTGTCTGTATTTGTTTCTGGATACCCCTACATAAAGTCATTTAAATATAGTTAAAAGGATTATTAGTTATTTTAAAGAAACTATTAGTAATGGTTTTTTATCTAGGAAAAACCTCTTTGGATTTAATTACTTATTCTGATTCTGATTTTGGAGGATGAATAATTTATAGAAAAAATACATCTAGTATGTTTTATATTTTAGGATGGATATTGATTTGTTAATTTTTTATGAAATATTTTTCACTTTATTTTTTTACCGATTAAGAAGAGTACATCGTTTATGTTAGTTTTTGTGCTCAATATTTTTTATTAAATAGCCATAATTTTATTTTCATTTTTATTTTGATAAAATACTAATTTTTTTGGGACAAATCATCATTTTTTTTGAACCATTTACAATATTATATGACTAATAATACAGAAGTTAGATATCATTTTTTAATCCTTTTAAATAATGTCTATATCAGTTTAGAACTTGTTTTTATAGATGAACAATAAGGGGATATTTTGACTAAAACACTGGATATAATGAGTTCTGTAAAGATTAAATTTGAACATGGAATGATGGAACTATAAGATGTATAGATGGAAATTTATATATTTAATATCTATTTAATATTTCTAATAGATTAATTAATCTTATATTGAATCTATTTGTATTTATATCAGAATTTATTGAATAATTATACATGTGTAATTACTTTATTAACTATTCATATTTGAAGAGCTTATATTTTATTAAGCATGATTAATTTTTGGAGAGTTTATCTATATTAGAGTTATTTTTGTACTTTTATACTATTGATTTAATAGTATTAATTTCATGACTTTAAGAATATTTTTTTACTATTTTATTAATTTACATTAAAATGGTTAATTTATTTTTAAATGGTTATACTAAGAGAGAGTTTATTATTTTTAACATATTTAGTGGAGTTTTAAATTTTATTAAATTATTAAATTGGATTTTTTAAAGGAAATCAATTATTTCAGTTTTTTATTTTTCATATATTTACAGAATGGTGGAGTTTTTTTTAAATGTTTGGTCTTGTGATTACCTAAAAGGGTAGAATTGTTATATTTTTTAGATTTAGATATTAATGTATGATTTTTTGAGTAACCTTATTACCATTTATTAGTCTTATTTTTATAATTACAAAACACTATTATAAATAAAATATGATGAATACAAAAAAAATATAACGATTTTTTAAAAAATATATCTTTTATACTTTATTCATGATTGATTTTTTTTAAGAATGATATTGAGTATGATTGATTTTATACCGTAACTATTAATATCATTTTGAATCATGTTTGTATATTCTATATTGATAATTTTATAATGTACATAATTTTCATAATAATTCTTTTATATTTAAGTATTTTTTACATTGTATATAGAGAGATTTGATTTTTCATTAATTCATACATCTTATATTTGATGTTTTTGATAACTTTTCTATGTCTGACTCCTTAAATTTAAATTAAAAATAGTTTTTTATCATCTTAAAAGTTGAATATTTTTTATAAGTATCGTATGTATTGATTTCTCAAAAAGGATGAAATCTAATGCATTCTGTTTCTACAATGTGAACATCATATATATATTTTTTCAATATTTTTATAAATTAAAAATTCATACATATTATTCATAAACATCCTAAATATTATGTTTTTCATTTAAACACATGATTTTTTAATATTTTACTTTTCATAATCACAAATAATAACATATAAAATGTTTTCTATAAGTCTTAAAAATTTCATTAATTGAATTTAAGCTACGTTTTTTACTCTTACATGATTGCATGTTTAATATTACTACTATTTTTATCCCCATGTTTTTGAAATTTCATAAATGAATTGGAACTTATGACTTTCAAATGAGTCTTACATTTTCCTAAAAGGACTTGTATGAAGTTTTAAAATTACTCTAATGAAATCTATTTTACTATTGTGAATTTAAAGAATGAAACTTATGAACATGTGAATGAATCTTATGAACTTATGAATAAATCATAAAAATTATAAAATGGATATTATGAAGTATAATAATGACTCTTACAAAGATATAGATTAAATCATACTAAGTATTAAAATGATTCTTCAAAAATTAAAAAAACCTTATGAAATTAATATTTCAAAATTATGAACTCATATTACATAATAAATTATATGAATAGAATGAACATTACAAAATTATATTTCAACCTTATGAAGTTTTCATTTAACCTTTTGAAATGTGTTTACTCAATATTTTTTTTAATTATTTTATTTATATTAATTAATATATATTTTCTATTTTGAATATGTTTAATCTTTTATTTCATATTACTAGTATGTTTTTTTACTCTGATTATTTCATCATTTTTTATTTTTTATTTTTTTATTGATGTTTTTATAAAACAATGTGATTATCAAAATATATAACCAATTTTCTAAACCACTGATTACAATAAGAATTTTATTCTCCATGGTAAAATATTATATATATATATATATATCCTTTTTTTCTTTTTTTTCATACACATTTGAAAGTAGAATGATAAAAGAAATCTTGGAAAAAAAATTCATTGCACCAATAAAAATTTCCAAATATGGAAACCTCTACTAATCCACCTATCAATAATATTTTATAACTCAATATGGAACTAAATATTAGAGATTTATTAGTAATAAATTATTTATGGAACAATATGATGAATAATGATGTGTACTCGAATGTTTTGAATTGTTCATTCCCCCACCCCTATTGAACATATTAGTGTCTCAACCTAGGAAAAACCCTTCTTTTTAACCATTTATATATTTTGTAATGTATTGAACATGATAAAAAAGACAAAATTTCATTCCTCATGAGTAGACATAGGTGAATTAAACATATAACACTACGCATATAGACTACCGAATTCAGCAAAACACACAACATCTTCATACCTGAGATAGAGGCCCAAAACCCAATAAAATATCTCAAAACATACAAGGTAATTCCGTGTACATGGATAGAGGATATGTACCATGAATTTTTGGGGAGTACTAAATCTTATTTTTCTTGTGAGGGGAACCCCGAAGGTCCTAGAATTTTTAAACAAATGAAAATGTCAGTTGAATTAGTGGTGATCATTTATAATTTCTTGTCTCCTGAAATCAAACTATAAAATATGTTATAGTTTTAATCCTCTGAACATTAAACCTCAATATCACCCATATGTAGATATAATTATATAATTAAAGGAATAATAGTTTTTAAAATTTTTGGTACCAATGTGGGTACCTATCCCTTTTTGTGTTGACTCTCATCGATCCATTTATATCTACTATAAAATTCAGTTGAATAAAAATGAGAAAAATACTAAAAAAGATAATTTTTCATCCTGTTGGGAAATAATATTGGTTCTCACCAATTATAAATATTTCCCCTCCATATAAAAATCAAAATAGGAACTATGAAACTTACTCACTATGAACATTGTCTCTATTTTCTCTCTCTAATGCATCTCCGTCTTGAAATATATTACATAGTTCTTCCTTATATGGTACCTATTTTCTATGGTACCTCAGTTTTTAGTTCTTCTCTTTCAAATACACTTCATTTATAACTCTCTCACTCTTTTCATGGAACCTATTGTTCCATTCTTCTCAAACTTCATCTATTATACATGCTCCCTAAAATGATCATAAATATCTATTTAAACAATAGTGGATCAGAATAATATTCCAACACTTTATATACTCATACTTCCCCTGAAAATTAAGATGGAATCATGGGATCCAATTTTGAATTTCCCACTCAATTGAAAATTCATTTTAAGTAATTTAAAACCTCTAAAAATTCAAATACAACTTTATTCGTAATACCATCCTCAAATCTAAACATTAAAAATCTCTTCAAATCTCCTTCAAGTCTCAACTAGACATACGATTATTAAAATAAAAACACAAAATCATCAAATTTTTTAGAGTGTATTAATATTAAGGTATATTTACCTAGTACTATGTATGATCTTCTTTATCAAATTGTACATTGAATATTGACATTCCAAAATTTCTCTTCTAAATGTCACTTTTTTTGTGTCCATCTATCTTGAATCATTTTTATGATTAAATAATTTTAGGATCTAATGAACATGAAGGCTACACCATTCAATGAATTCAAATTTATTTATCTGGTATTTTTATTATTTCTCTTTGATTAATATACATAGGGTTCCCCTATTTGATACAGTTCATCTAGTAATATCACCATATTTCCTTTATCTTCCATATGCTCATATTTGTTTTCATTAAGTTATAGTCCTCCATCTAATGATCTTTATATTACTTTATCTGATGAGATTTATAAAATTTCATATGATAAAATTGATTTATTTTGATGGTACATTCACAATATTTCCGCGATAAAATCAACTTTTTTATGATCATCTATATCTATTATACATATTCGAGTGAACATTTAGTGGGTTTATCATCTAATGGATTCATGTATGTTCTCTATCTTGTAGGATAATGAACTCTAAATTAGCTAGAGTCAAAAAATCATTATCTAATAATTGCGTGTGTTATCATAACATAAGAATATGAATTTATATAGTTGTAACTCCATGAGATCATAACATTAAAATTTGTACAGTTTATACTTTTATCATTTTATAACTATAACATTTTACAAGATTTATTTGTATAAAAAATTCATGAGTGAAACCAAATTGAATCATGAGAACATTAAGTAATAAAACTTTTATACACATTAAGGAACAACAACGTATCATCTAACTATATAATATAAGTTACTCAAACTTATTTTTATAATAAGTAAATCAAATTCACCTGAATCAAATTAACATTCACCTAATAAATATTAAAAAAATACAATAGTATTTATAAAATTACACCAAAGGATATTCAATATACCATTTTAGAATTGTTGGAAACATTATCAATAATATTTTTATCTCCTTTTATCAATCCATGAACTTCATCATAGAGAGTTTACTAACCCCACAGTAATATATTAATAAATATTTTAAAGAAATTTTATCTAGATGTGACAAGAACTTTTGTATCCACGATATACGTAAACCCCCCCTCAACCATCTCATCATATAGAACTACAACATTGGAACTTTGTAATCCCAATTTAAATTGTAACGCCATCATCGGATTCCCAAAAGATTGAGTATAAATTTGTACTTATTCTCCAGCATTGACAATATAATCAAACATAAAATGGAGGATAACTCATAAACATACATAATTTAGTGGTTGAGGATCAATTTTTCAAGCCATTTTATTGGAATAGATTTGTTGAAAATATCATAAATTATATATTTTATTATAATATACTCAAACATCACATCCCCACTATAAACCATATACTTAATGAAATTATATTAAATACCAATTTGTTTATATTTGAAATATTGAATTATATTTTTATAGAGGTCAGTGTAAGTTTAACTATCTCAAATAATATTTAATTTGTTTTAAACATTAACCATAAAATAAAAAAATAGAATTTTATGTACTTCATATAAAAACATTTCTTGGTAGTGGAAATATATTCTAATTCTATTGTACTCAATGGAATATAAATTTTTCTTCATAATATGATAGTTTATATAAAATGTTTGAAAGAAGAATGTTCCTCTTGAAGTTAATATTTGATCATTAAAATATCTATCCCAATCAGCACTAATGAAACCATGAATGGTTAACTCATTACTATGTCTATATATCAGGACATGAATTAGTGTTCCATTAACATACATTATAAATATTTGTTTCTTATAACAAGTGTGATTCCTTCAAATCACTATGATATCTTACACACAAAGATAAAAAAACTAAGAAATTTATAGCCATAAAAATATTGATTAAATTTCAAGTAATCTTCAGAATGACCTTCAGATTTACACATTATCTGGATTTTTCATTACACGTATTCATTACAATAGTAATTATTTTAGAAATTTAATTTGAATATTCCATTACAAACATTTTTTATAACACATTTTCCTCATTTTTATATAAGACGATAATGTATATTTCCCTCTATTAAACTTGTAATCCTAGATAACAAATTTAACTTTAAAAACATTAATATCTCAAAGTTATATTCATATATTTAGTAAATTCTTATATTCCATTTTCACTATAAACAAAAAATATTATATCATCCACATAAATAATGACTATAAGGGTACCTATACACATCTATACTATATAAAAAATTCTATAAATTTCTTTTTAAAAAAGTTAAATTTCTTTATGAAAAATATGATGTTCTTAATTCCAATAATGAGGAGCCTATTTTTATCCATATAAGTCTTTAATTAGTATATAAACATTGGTTGTTTAATTATCATGTATAAACCCAAGAGGTTTATCCATACAAACATCTTTATTAATTTATTCATTCAATAATTATTACTTAACATCAATATGATATGATTTTTAATTTAAATGATAATAAATTTTCAAAAACATTCTGATGGTTTCAGGTCTTGCAATAAGTGCATTTTTTTATCCAAAATCAGGAGCTTTAACTTGTGAAGAAAATTTTCAAACTAATCTAGATTTACTACTCTAAATTTCTCTCTATTCGTGAAGTTAATTTATTAACAATTCATTCATTCATTAATATAAAATTTTTATTCTTAGTTTAAAATAATATTCTATATACATTTTTTATCAATTTGAACCAACTATTGACTCATTGTATTTTTCCATTATATAGGCTCACGTGATTCTAAAATAGATTTTATTTCCACATATGAGAAAATTTATTTCTAATTCTGATAGATCAATTTATTTCTAGTATGAACTAGTGCTTCCGTATTTCCAATGATATTGTTGGATTCAACTTATTTTTGTAAGGTCTAAAAAATTTTGTTTTTAATTTGATCTTATTTTCCTCATCATTTAATTAAACATGATAAACCTATAATACATTAGGATCATAATCATAATCCTTCTCATGAACGTTTTTGTAGTTATAATTATATCAGTTTTTACTCTATCCATATCATCTTCAACATATTATTTCATGGTCGATTATTTTTTCAATAACTTTCACATTAGTGGAATAAACTTACTTATGCTTTTATTTATTCTTTAATGGGTAGATTATTATACTAGATAAATATCCCATAAAATTCCTTCTTCTGTTTCTTCCACTAGTGCAGAAAACGTTTTTTTACGTTGGTTATTTTTCATTTTTTACGTCGGTTTTTAGTCAACTTTAATACGAACGACATTACAAATAACATTTTTTACATCGGTTATTTAAAAACCGACGTAAAAAACATAACATCACAATTTTTATCACGTTGGTTAATTAATAATCGACGTGAAAAAATCAGGTGGGGGGGGGGGGGGGGTTATAACGTCGGTTATTAATTAACAGACATGATAAACTCTAGGGTTATGGTTTATCACATCGGTTATATAATAACCGATGTTCTAAACCAGTCCGGGGGGGTTATTATGTCGGTTATTTAATAACCGACATGATAAACCATTTACCAGGACTTTTATCAGGTCGATTATGAAATAACCGACCTGATAAACCATGCCACATGTGTTTATCACATCAGTTATTAAAAATACCGATGTGAGAAACCCTTCCCAATTTCTTTATCACGCCAGTTATAAAATAACTGACGTGGAAGCCAAATTTTTTTTAAAAAAAATTGAATGCAGTCCTCTACTCTCCCCCAGAATCAAACAGAAACCAAATCAAGAAATCATACTACAAAAAACAGAAGGAGATCAAAACAAGAACTAAATCATATTTAAGCATTTACATTGATAACATATAAAACATACCCCACCCTCATGTATACCCCCTAGAGAGCCCTCCCCCGCCCCATTGAAGCCCCCACCACACCCCTGGACTACCCCGACCCCCTGGACATCCCCAAACACCCCTCGATAACCCCCCCCCACCCTCCTGAACAGCACCCCCTCACACCACTTGACAACCCCCACCCCATTGGAGCCACCACCACACCCCTAGACTGCCCCCCCCCCCCCCGACCCCTTGGACAGCCCCAAACACCCCTCGACAATCCCCCACCCTCTTGAACAGCACCCCCACCCCACTTGACAGCCCCCACCCCATTGGAGCCCCCACCACACCCATGGACTGCCCCTACCCCCTGGACAGCCCCAAACACCCCTCGACAACCCCCCCCCCCCCCCACCCTCTTGAACAGCACCCCCTCACCCCCTCACCCCACTTGACAGCCCCCACCACACCCCTGGACTGCCCCGACCCCCTTAACAGCTCCAAACACCCCGGGACAACCCCCACCCTCATGTATACCCCCCACACCCTGGACAGCCCTCCCCCACCCCATTGGAGCCCCCACCCCACCCCTGGACAACCCCAAACACCCTTGGACAACCCCCACCCCACCCTCATGTGTACCCCCACCCCTGGACAACACTCGCACACCCCTGGACAACCCTCCCACACCCTTGGACAGCCCTCCCACCCCCTGGACTACCCCCCCCCCCACCCCACCAGACAGCCCTCCCAGACCCCTGGACCCCCCAACCCCACTGAACACCCCCCACACCCTTGGAACCCTCCCCTCCAGACCAGAATCCATACCAGAAAAACCATCATAAGTAGACCAAAACAAAAAGTAGAGCAAAATTAAACATTCACATATATAACATTCAAAACTTACACTGTCAAGTTAAAAAAACTAAATCCAACCTAAACAACTACCAAATACACAATTACAATGACAATATTCAAAATTACATTATACATTACAAACAACTAAAATTCAATCAAACTTGTAAAATAATTTGACCACTCCACTTGTAAGTGTTTGATTTCTTTAACAGTATAGGGTTAAGGGTCATCAAAAAGCCACAAATGAACAGGATAGTAGTTAACGTGTATAATGAATAAATCAAATAGAAATATTATGGAAAAGTTTAAGAGGAAATATTACCAGGTAAAAAATTCACAACTTTCCCAATTGTTATTATTTCATACATAAATCATAACATATAATATCCACATTTGATGACGCCTTGTTGTTCATGACAATTCCGTTTGAATGAGTGTAAATTCAATATATTGTTTTTATGTAATAAATTAAAAAGTACAAATTATAAATGGATATTTACCTTCACATTTACATATTTGATCTTTTCACTCCTTTTGTTTATGTTTTTTCGAATGTAGGCCCATGCACTGTTAGAAAATAATACGAATGGGGTAAATTTAAAATTCATTATAATATATAAAACTATTCAGAAATTGAATCTTACTTTTCCAATATATTCTTAATACTTTCCCGCACATCATCATGGACAGAGCATATCCAATAAAGTGCTTTCTCCCTTGGGAAAAAAACCCCTTACATCTAAAGATCACTGATAAAAGAAAATTTAACGTTAGTGGTTTTTTATGATAAAAGATAATTAACTCTTTGAGAGAGATATGTTTCATACCTCTCACAAAATGGCATCATCCAACATTGTGTGACTATATTATTTTTAAGTATTTCAGCAATATAAACCATTCTTTGTTCCTCATTCAATGCACATGCTTCAAGGGAAATCAATTGTGGGTCCATGCATCCATATATATCTGTCAGCTCATTCATCTCACAAATTTTATAAAGATACATAATAAAAAATATATATAAGTATACATTTTTAATAAATATAACGCAGGGAAAAGGTTTTAAGACTTACATGGAAAAAATATTCACCACGTTGATGCCCAACTTATCTCCAGTAATAAGCTCCATGATATCAGTTTTCATAATCCCCACACTTATTTCACGTCCACAAACATGAGCTTCCATTGCAAACTCATAATGACCCACCAAAAAATTTGAATATCTTGAAAATCTGTCAAGACTACTAGAATTTGTATCTGATGTCATAACCATTTGTCTTTGTTGTTGTCTATACAGTAATTAGTTACCTTTGAAGTATTCCTGTAAAAATAAATTGAAAAATATATTAGTTTTCAAATGATAAAAAACATTAATAATAAAATAAAATAAAAGATATAACATTCATACCTCTATGGTAATGAGTCGAAGAAGTCTGGATGGCCAAATTAAAAAATGGTCGATACTATGTCCAACTGTCACCACCTCATCTGTATGTAATGGTACCCGAGATGATCTATCTATAATATCCTGTACAGTGACCCTCTGATTCTCTACCTCTGATTTTTGATGATGAACTGTATCTCATATACAATATACCAACCCATATGATACTATATGATGTTGATAATCATCAACATACAACTCGCAATAAGTAAGAAGCTGCGGTGGAGGAGTAGGATAAAAAAATGGGGTCCACAGGCTGAGGTGGGGGAGTGGGAGCTACTGGAGGAGGTGGAGGATAAATAATGGGGTTTGTAGGGGGAGGTGGAGGAGTGGGAGCTGCAGTCTGAAATTTTCTTTTCAAGTCTACAAACATGTACTGCACCGACACTCTAATCTTTTCCTCTATCGTCGCATTAATATTATGAACTTCAGCCTCCAAGGATTCTATTTTTTTATAAACCACCTCAACGTCGGAAGTTGAAGAACGTCTCAACACTTTTCTTAATGATACACCTTCCCAATATCCTCTTACACGACCAAGATGTTCAGGCCTTCCCAATGCTGCAAATAAAATATCTTCCCTCCCAGTAGCTATAAATGTCCCCTGTGAACTCTACTCCTAAAGATAGTCTTGTATTAATTAATTGAACATTTATGTAATGATTGAAATTATATGAAGAAAATAGTTATCTTAAATAAATAAAATAGATATCTTACAATCCTCTCAGCTACGATTATCAATTATTCCAAAAGATATTTCCCTTTTTTCCCTTCCAAGATCTCTTACATTTTTCATGTCTAGATGGAGGGGATGGAGGGGCCACCTTTATAGAGCTTGAAGACTCAACTCTTAGTATTTTAAATTTTTCCGCCATCATTTTTTCTTCCAAAAATGCATACCCTCTCCGAGATAAACTATGAGGGTATACATTTTTAGATTGGATCTCTTGATGAGCATTCCATGTTTGCTGTAAATTAAGAATAAGAAATCATTAACAAAACATTAATAAGATCATTTATACAAGATATCTTATAAAAGTTTACATTGCCCTTACCAAAAATGACTCTTTTCTTCTACTTTCAAAAAACTATCTCCATGTGTCTTCATCTATAAAAGTATATATACAACATGGATTTTCATTACTCCTATAACCATAAATGAAATCAGATGAGAGGGTTGATTTGAAATCCCTCTATCTCCTGACAGCCAACGATAAGCATTTCTTCTTGACTCCTCTAGTTTCAGGATTATCAAATGTCATTTAATAATGAAGAGTTTAAACATATTATATATTCTAGAAACATTAAAATAATAGGCAAAAAATAACAAAAGATCTTACCAAAATTTTCTCCCACAACTGAGAGATTATCACTTTATCCACACTTCTCTAGTCATCATACAGAATGCTTACTTTGCTCTTAGCATGAGTTGCTACAAAAGTCTTAAAATCTTTTGCATTCGGACCTCTAGGAATATCATTATCATCAAACTCAACGACTATCCTCTGATCCTGCATACGGGCAAGTGATAATTTTGGTAAACGTGTGCACCCATGTTTACCAACCTTTGAACTCTTTGTCGTAAAAGGAGAATGTGAATGTTCATACCATGTGGTATGACCAATATGCTTATCTCAAGAATCATTTGGTTGATCAACTGAATGATCTGTCATTATCCTTCAAATAAAAACAAACAAACATTAGTTCACAATTATTCAAGTTCAAATATTTTAATACTATTGTAATCAGAAAATAGAAAAGTGTACTAAGTTAGATAATATTAAACATTGTTTATATGGTAATCATGTTAAACAATGGTCAAGATGGTCAATATGGTAAACATGGTAAACATGGTAAACCTGGTATAAATGGTAATGTAATTGTCACTGACCAAAAATAATAGATATATAATTCAAGTAATGGTTATAAACATGATAAAGTAAACGAAACAAACTTAAAATAAAATAAACTTATACTAATTTTGTTTGAAAACATGTTTTAATAAATAAAAAACATACAATATCTAACATTTAGGAAAAAAATAAATGTAAACAAGAAATAAACCTATGTTACCTGTAATTTTAGGAATGTTCAATTGGATTTTTTTCCCCAAATTCCTTCGTCGTGATCATTCCTTAGGGAACAAACCATGTCTTCAACATGATCATCATTATGTTCTGTTAATCTTTCCACGGAAGTAGGGATCTCACATAAATCAGCATATTCATCAAGTTCATTCTCACCAACATATTGTTGTTTCCCTGGTAAAACAATAGCCTACTACATATCTCATTGATCTACTACATAGAATTTTTTTTTCATGTGTTGCCATTATAAAAGAATCAGTTATGTCTTCCAATCTATTCAGATTAACAAGTGTCATTTCGAATTCATTGTGTCTGACACTGTTGTTACCGATAAACCATTTACAGTGAAAAACATAAACTTTAATTTTAAAGTAATCCACCTCCCATATGTATTCAATCACTCCATATTATGCACTTGATCCAGAAATTGGGTTTTTGTCCTTAGAACTCAAAAAATGCATTGCCTCTGCAAACACCAATACACCACTATTCTGAACTGCACTTCTGTTGTCCTGAGCTTTTGTATGAAATGTATATCCATTAAGGTCATAACCGAACCATGTTATCACATTTAAACATGGACCACCCACTATCCATTTTAATGTCTCTGATATATCTGATCTTCCAAGAAAATTCTTTTTAATCCATGATAAAAAAGTTTTTTTGTTCACATTCAAAATACACATTTATTTTTCCGTAGGATGACATTGTTTCAACTCATTAATATGCAATGTGATATACGGTTGAGCATCAGCTATGTTATTCAAGATGTATGATTCTAACTTCTTCATCTATTCAGCTGACAATGATTTGACTTTCGAGACACAAATTCCCTTTCCCTCATTATTAACTCGTTCATGGAGAGATAGAGGCAAACCTATGTGTTCCACCGCAACCAAGTATCTCATACAAAACTCTACTACCTCCTCAGAAATATACTTTTCAATAATGGAGGCTTCAGGTCGATATGGATTTTTAACAAACCCCTTTAATATTTTCATAAACATTTCAAAAGGATACATCCAACGAAGATATACAGGTCCACAAAGCATTATTTCTCGAACCAGATGAATCATTAAATGCACCATTATATCCAAAAAAGTTGGAGGAAAATACATTTCCAATTGACAAAGTATAAAAATTTCATCCTTTTTCAAAATGTTCAAAGCATTTACATCAATCGCCTTGTTACAAATTGAATTGAAAAAATAACACAACTTTATTATAGTCTTTCTGACAAGAATGGGAAATATTCCACGCAATGAAACTGGTATAATTTATTACATCATGACATGACAATCATGTGATTTCATCCCTATCAACTTCAAGTCCTTTAATGAGACAAAATTTTCACATTTGAAGAATAACCTTGAGGCACTTCGATATCATGAAGACATGGACAAAAGCTAATTTTCTCCCACTTCGATAATATATGACAAGCCGGGGGAATAAATGTTCATCTTAATTTAGGAGTGGGAGCTAACTCCAAATGTATTCCCATTGATAGTAAGTCTAATCTTGCATTCAACCCATCTTTTGTACTTCCTTTAATATCTAACAATGTTCCAATCAAACAATCACAAATATTCTTCTCCATGTGCATGACATCAATATTATGTTTAACTTCATGATACCTCCAATATAGTAGCTCAAAAAATATTGACCTTTTCTTCCAAATATGTCTATCATTACCAGATTTCTGTATCTTTCCCAATGTCACATCAAGGTTTTTCACCCTCTCAAAATACAGATCAGAGGATAAAGGTTTTGGAGCAGTATCAAATTCATGTGAGTCATTGAATGCCTTTTTTAGTCTTCTATAAGGGTGATCCATAGGAAAAATCTTTCAATGACCCATGTACACTGTTTTGATCCCATGATGCAATTGACAATAAGACGTCTGTTGTTCGCAAATTGGACATGCTTTATACCCTTTAACACTATATCCAGAAAAATTTCCGTACACTGGGAAGTCATTTATAGTGAATAGAAGCACTGCATGCAGTTAAAAATATTCCATTTTATAAGAATCATACACCCTAATACCATCATCCCATAACATTTTCAAATCTTCAATCAACGGTGATAAGTGAACATCAATATCATTTCCGGGGTGCTTTCGACTAGAGATCATTATACTCAACATGACATATTTGCGCTTCATACAAACTTCAGGAGAGAGGTTGTAAATTACCAATAAAACAGGACATGAACTATGTGTGCTAATAAGGGTTTGGTATGGATTCATTCCATCTGTGCACAACCCTAGTATGAGATTTCTAATTTCATTTCCAAATGTAGAATACTACGCATTAATTTTCTTCCATTGTTGAAAATCAGCTGGATGACGTATTTTTCCATCATATACCCGCTCATTAACATTCCATCTTAACCTTTTTTTATCATGTGAATTAGCAAATAAATTTTTGAAATGATGAATTATAGGAAGATACCAAAATACATTTGAAGGGAGCTTTGTAATCTCTACATCAGCATGTGATTTTTCTTTCACCTTATACCGTGATGTCCCACATTTAGGAAACTCTGATAGAAATTCATATTCCTTCCTATATATGATGCAGTCATTCGGACATGCATGTATTTTCTTGTATCCCAATCCCATCGAGCATAATATTTTCTTGGCCTTGTAATGTGAATATGGAATATCGTTATCTTTTGGAAGAATGTATTTCATCAATTGTAGTAGCTCTGTAAAACTTATGTCACTCCATCCATGTTTGGCCTTCTGGTTAATCAATCTTAACACTGCCGACAAAACCATAAAATCTATACAACTAGGATATAATGGTTTTTCAGCATCACCATATAGACGTGCAACTGTCGATTCTATCTCAATTTTTTCTGCTACAATATCGCGAATCATTTCTATAATTCCATCGGAGTTACAGTCCAGCGAATCATCATCATCAGTGAAATTCCATGCAGTTTCACCATGCCAAATCCAAGGGATATAACTCGGATTAAAACCATGACAAATCAGATGATCTTTTATCTCTCTACTTTTTATCTTCTTCATATTCAAACATTTCAGACATGGATAGAAAAAAATGTCACTAGTTGGAACATTTTGTTTAGAAAATTCCAAAAACGCATCAACACCTTCCTCATATTCATTGCTCATTTGATGTGCCGTAATCCAACTTTGATTCATTATTACCTATAACAAATATCAAAAATATTTTTTTTTTAAGATAAGACAAATATATGTTTATATGAAAAAATCATAATTTGAATGTAAAACAATTTTGAAATATAAAAAAAATCTATGGGTATTTTAAAAAATATGCTTGAATATTATTTTTAAGACAAAATATAGTTAGATATAACAGTTTTAAATTCCATTGAATAATTGAAAACCATGGTGGCTACATGGTCGATAGAAAATTGGAGAAAATAGAGTAAACCTGAGAATCACCCCCACCCCCCGGACAACCCCCAAAACCCTCTACACAGGCCCCCACCCCCCATGGATAGCTCCCACATCCACCCACCCCCTTGGACCCCCTTGGACACCCCAACCCTCTGGGCAGCCCCCCACCCCCTGGACAGCCCCCACCCCTCTAAACAGCACCCCCTACCCCTTCTGGACACCACCCCCACCCCTTACCCCCTAGGACAACCCCAACCCTCGGGACAGCCCCCACCCCCTGGACAACCCCCAAAACCCTCGGGACAGGCCCCCACCTCCATGGACAGCCACCCACACCCACCCACCGACTTGGAAACCCCCCCCCCCCCCCCGGACACCCCCCAACCCTCTGGACAACCCTCCCCCACCCCCTAGACAGCCCCTAACCCTCTAGACAACACCTCCCACCCTTCCCGGACGCCACACCCCACCCCCTACCCTCTTAGACACCCCCTTGGACACCCCCAACCCTCCGGACAGCCCCCCACCCCCAGACAACCCCCAAAACCCTCTGGACATGCCACCGCCCCCTTGGACAGCCCCCACACCCACTCACCCCATTGGACACCCCCAACCCTCTGGACTCCCCCGCCCCCACCCCCTAGACAACCCCCACCCCTCTAGACAGCACCCCCACCCCTCCTGGACACCACCCCACCCCCTACCCCCTTGGACACCCCACTGGACACCCCCCAACCCTTTGGACAGCCCCCACCCCCTAGACAACACCCCACCCCTCCAAATAGCACCCCCACCCCTCCTGGACACCACCCCCACCCCCGACCCCCTTAGACACCCCCAGAACAACCCCCAAAACCCTCTGGACAAGCTCCACCCCCTTGGAAAACCCCCACACACCCACCCACCCCCTTGGACACCCCCTTGGACACCCCCAACCCTCTGGACAACCCCCCACCCCCCGGACAACCCCCCAAACAATGGTTTACATATAAAAACTAGGCATGGTGAACAACTAAAAACACATACATTTAATATATACTTCCACATGAAATAGATGGAATCAAATATTATTAAATATGGATACTTAAATGATCGTATGATATTTAAAAATAACCAATGATATTCAACCAGTCAAATGATCACAAGTTTTCTCAATAACTAAGATCATAATGAGGTAATGGATAATTATAGAAATCTTAAACATATTGTCAAGGCCTTGGCCAAAGCCTCAAAAAATAAAAGGGTAATCCCTAAGCAGAACCCATTTTTATTTAGAATCATGAGACATAGTGATGCATCGAAGGGCCATAGAGGTCAACAGCCATTAAATTATATGTCTAATAGATTCTCATATAAGAGAGGATAAACATAAGCAGCAACAATACATGAAATATCATTTCCAAATTCATACATTTAATCAATAACCATTCTATGTAGTAATATAGGTGAATGAGATCATTAGTTGTCAATGGAAACAAAAATTACCATCAATGTCGGGAATTCACGAAATAAAAAAAAACTAAATAGAATTTGTTGAGGCTTACGTGAATATTGCGAGTCGATCTAATAGATCTAGGGATGATAAATAAGATGTCTATGGAAAAAATAGGTAAGAGGGTTCGAAATGGAAGAATCTTACCTTATTTAAACACAAAAATCTCAAAATATAAATATAGACTATCCGGGAAAAGAAACGAATAAAATAAATTCGTGGAAGGCTTACTTGAGTGTTGCGAGTTGAGATGATAGATCTTAGGGGAGTAAAGATGATAAAAGATGAAGGAAAAACGAGTTTAACGTAGCGAGATCGACGAGCCGATTAGGGTTTACCACGCGAGAGAGACGAGCCGCCAGATTGTCGATCAAAAAAATGTAAATGACAATCCACGGGGCTTGTTAATTTTTTAAATGTTTTATAACATCGGTTATTTAATAACCGATGTTATAAATTGTTTTTTTACATTTATAATGCCGGTTATTATAATAACTGACGTTATAAATGTATCAGATACATCCTTTTTTACATCGGTTATTTTATAACTGACGTAAAAAAATCCGCCTGTTGGTTTTTTAGGTCGGTTATAGAATAACCGACGTAAAAAATACAACGAAAATCACACTTTATTACGTCGATTATTGTATAACTGACGTAAAAAAATTCTGCGGGTTGTTTTGTTACGTTGGTTATTAAATAACCGAAGTCAAAAAGTCCTCAAAAGTCACATTTATTACATTGGTTATAAAATAACTGATGTAAAAAACTCATAGATATCTCATTTTTTTCGTCGGTTATCAAATAACCGACATAAAAAACCCGTGCTTTGGTTTTTTTACGTCGGTTAATTTATAACCGACTTAAAAAATGAACGCACGCGATTTTTAACATCGATTATTAAAATAACTGATGTTAAAAATATACTCGCCAAATTTTTTACGTCGGTTATAAAATAACCAATGTAAAAAACCACGTTTCACAGATTATCACGTCGGTTATATATAACTAACGTAAAAAATGGTGACGTAAATAACGTTTTCTGCACTAGTGTTCATTAGACATTATTAAATATATATTAGTGATTCTTATTAATAATGGACTCCCGAAAACAATGATGTGTATCGTTGTAGGACTTTTCTTATACAATATACGATAAAGAGTAATTATTTATTCCAATCAAAGTAAAAATATATTTTGAACATGAATAGATATATTTATATATTATATTCAGATTAAATTATAATTTTTTTATATATAAAGAATGATTATTCCCATATCAACTAAACTTTGGTTTTTTTTCACTGGTCTATTTTTTAAGGAGTCCGAGGAGAAATGTATAAGTGTTTAATTCCAAGTTTCTTCAAGTAGATCTTAAAATAGTTACCTATATAATCATTTATATTTTATATTGTCAACATAAATATATATATGCACCTAGATCCTTCTCAAATTCCCTCTTAAAACTTATGAACAACTCTCTAGCCTCATTTTTATGTTTTATAAACATTATATCAGTCATCCGAGGGAAATCATCAATGAAAGTAATAAATTAAAAATCACTATTCATTAACTAATTCCCCATTGGCCCAAATTTATCAAAACATAAAAGTTAAAAAGGTTAGCTGGACTATATTTTAAATTTATTATGATTACATTTAATCATCCTCCATTTTAATAAATTTATAAGATAACATCATCTTTCTTCTTTATTTGGTGAAATCATCTTACGAAAACTTCCTCGGAAATTATTCTCGAGATTTTATGTTCAATATATATATTTATATAGTTACATATATTGTTTTCATCCTCAACACTCAAATATAATTAATTAATAATATCTTTAATATGTAATATCATTCCACTAGTTCATACTCCCTTGTTAACAACTTTTTTATATTTCAATCATCAAATGATACAAGAATATTTCTTTATTAAAAAGTATTTTCCATCATCACGAAGTTATATAATACACTTTTTTTGTTTAATTTATTTTAAAAATAACATATTTATTGGATTTAACTTATGAGCTTCATTTTATTTCATACCAATTGCTTTTATTTATAATGAACTATCATTTATATAGGTGACTTCTCATTCCTCATTTCCTTTATGTTTTTTCAAAATTTTCAAATAATATATTATATTTAATGGAAAATCACTATCAAGAATCCTTTGTTTATTAATTTTTATATCTATTAGATAAATCACAAAAATAATATATTTCATCTTCACTATTCATTTTTCGAGATTCCTCATTTTTTTATATAATTAACTTTCCCTAAAATTGTTTTCATGAAATAATTATCATAAAAATTGGGTTGATATCACCTTCCCAAAATTTCATTCAATAAATTAAATCAATCATTCAATAATGTGTTTTTTTATTACGATGCATTTCCTCTTATACCTTTCTATAACCTTAAGAAGTTTCTTCTTGTCCTTATATTATTCATCCTCTTTAGTTTGGTCGTACTACCTGAGAGAGGCATGTTGTGGAAAAAAATTAAACATATTGTTTCAAAATATTCCATAACCCCAACAATTTTTTTGAACCTCAATATTATGTAGAAGTGTATTTTTTGCATGGGATATGTTTTTTGACATTTATTATACATTAAATTATATGATTTCAATAAATATGGGGAATCAATCATTAAGAATTAATTATTATGTTCAATTGATGTGATATATTTCTCACATCCTTTATCAACCCATGTTATCATATTGTTCATTATTGAACATAAATGGTTAGTAAAATTAGAAAAACTTTTAGGTTTAGTGGTTTTATATTTCACCTGATTTTTTATTAACTTACTACAACAACTTTATATGTTTAATTTTTTCTATATAAATATTTCTTGAAATTCAAATTAATTTTTTCATGTTGTTTTAAACATCAATATATCTTAATAGTGTTTTAAAAATATATTATTCCATTGTATTATGTTTTTAATAATTATATTTAACCACATTCCCTTATTTCAGAACTTTTAACTTGATAAATCAAAATTTCTTCTATAAACACATATTTCTTTTTAAGAAATTATTTTTTTCCTTTATTCTACCATTTACCATCCTTATTGTAAAAAATATCTTCCATTTTATGTTTTTTTTTCATTTCTATAGTCATAAGTCATTATCACATCTAATAAGACGTTCCAAAAATATTTATTAACTGTCATATCGTTCAGTATTTAAATATATTCTTTTCATTAAATATAATCTATAAATGTTTTGAACATATTTTGAACTTCATATTTAGATGGACATTTTTTAGTAGAGTCATAATCTTCCATTTATACTCAACATACACATTTCTTCGTTAATTGGATCTTTTTTTTACTCCTGATGGATTTCATAACATCTTTATATGTTTTAATCTACATATTCCTTTGATTATTTTATTTTCAATCATAAGTATCAGATTATACATATTTCTTCATTAGACAATTTATTGAAAAAAAATTATTCTCCCATACTAAAAAAATTTAAGTTAGAGTTTTCCTTTGAACAAGATTATATAATTTTGGAAATTCCTAGATATAAGAGATATAATACATATATTTTCAAAAGAATAATCTTCTTTATTTTATGATTCCATTTTACCAATTAAATCATGTTTCAATTCTTATATTTTTATAATCCTTATTTCTTCAAAATATGTCTCCTCTATAATCTTCTTTCTAAATTTTAGAGCATTCATAATTTCATACAAAAAAGGCATTTTATGAATTTCATCAAGGGAAATATTATCTTTATCTTATAAAATATTGAATTTTAGATCAAACATACCATGAAAGTTCCTAATCAAATATTATTACAATATTAAAAACTTTTAGGACATCTAAAAATAATATGATGTTGCATAAAATTTCATTTAATTTTTTGTAATTAGCCATTAATAATTTCTTCTTATATAATATAGATATCTTAAAACATTCTTCTCTAAATTTAAAATATTTATTTACATTATTTTTACATTTTTATTGGTTAAGGTTTCATGTTTTTCCTAGGTTTATTTTTATTTTTTGAGACCCATGACCTTTATTTAAGCATTTTTAGACAAGCTTATAAGAATGGAATTTTGTGTTTTTCTATAACTATTTTGATTTCTCTTTACACTCAAAGACATATAAGAATATGAAATCATGTGTCGAAACCCAATATTAGATACATAAATCACCACAACGTTAATAGATAAAACATAGGGTATCATTTTATTTTTTTATCCTTTATAATTTATAACATTGAATGTATGCATAAATATTTTTTTACTAGGTCGAGATTATCCATGATTAATAAAATAAAGAAATTATATGGGAATATTTTTTCTCTGATTCAAATTTACGGTCCTATGAATGTATATACTAGTGAGTAGTGGGGTTAAATCAATGAATATATTTTACAATTTAATCAATCCTGAAAATAACCTTTATAACATGTTAGGGTTTCATTCCTCTCAATTTTAAAACTCAATATCCATAGTCTACAGAGATATTTAAAATATTAAAGGTGCAAACTTTTTTATAAGCTTCATTCCCAATGAGTATACCTATTTCGTATCATAATGACTCTCATCGATACACATATATCCACAATATGATGGATATAAATAAAAATGAGAAAAATCCCACAAGATCATTTTTTTATCCTCATAGAAAATATAACTAGTTCCTACTAGCTATAATGTCAACTTCTTATTGAGAGAGAAAAAAAGAATATTAAAAATGAAAACTACTCACTATAGACGTTATACATAATCTATCTATGTTTTTCCACTTCATATTTAAATCGTTCATCTAGATCATGTTCTTCTAATACTTCTCTGTTTGGGTTTTCTTCTTATAATATATATCTCTTAAAATACTCTCAAACATCCCTCATAATTTATTTTTCAGGTCTTATGAATATTATTTCATTAAAAAGGATGTCTCAAAGGATTAGAAATCATTATGTTGACAATAATTGAAAAAATAATCATGAACCCCTTTATATACTCATGCTTCTAAAAATTAATGAGGAAGTGAAGAATCTAAATTCTAATTTCCTTATCAACTAAATTTTTATTTGATTACATTCAAATCCTAAAAAAATTTAATGAACAAGATTCAAAAAAACTTCCTCAAATATTGATGTTAATAATAACTTCAAATATTCCTCAATTCATGGAATGATTTAGGATCATTTAAATAATAGCTCAATTTCAGAAAAACTTTTAGTGTTCACAAACACGATAATAGATCTATATAATATAGTATAAGAAAAACTCTATTAATATCATCATAATAACTAGTTAATTCCCTTGTATCACTTTTTATGTATCCCCTCTTTCTAAAAACATTCATTAGATAAACTCAAGTTTAGAGTTTATAAACACAGTGTTTTCCCCATATGATGAAATGAAATTTCTTCATCCTATGATTTCATGATTTATCTATCTAGTGATCTACATATTTTTCCTCTATATAATGTAGTTTATCTGATAAACTCCTAACAATTCCTTCATCTTTCATTAACTCATATTTTCTTGATGAAGTCACATTTCTCTATCCGGTGATCTTTATCTTTCTCTGTTCGAAAATATTTACAAATTTTCTTTTGATAAAATGGTTTTCTCTATTTGATATATTCCCATGATTTCTTTTACACAATAATTTTTGTAATGAGTTCGGTCTATTAGACTAATTATAGTGAACATTCACAGTTTCTCTATTTGATGGATTCATAACAGTTATCCATCTTTTGGGCTAATGAACTCCCTTTCATATCAAGCTTCAAATTATTCATTTGTTCATTCTATTTTTGATCATAACATTTGATATCAAACTATATATAATTGAAACTCTATAAAATCATAAATTTGAACTTGTTAAAATTTTCAACTTCATTATTCTATAAGTTGAAATTTTTACAATCATTACCTATCCATAACATTCATGAGTGAACTTTACTTGAACAATTAAAATTTTTAATAATCATGATGTGAAAAATATTGAGAAAAAATAATAAATCATAAAAAATTTTAATATAACAAAATAAAACTTATTATAATATGATATTATTCAATTTAACCCAAAACAAAAAAACATTCTAGGATAAAATGTTTAAAAAGATGAAATAATATCTAAAAAATTAAACCAAGGATCAACAGACCCACCGCTCATTGATGTTGTGGGAGTATCATCCTTATTAAAATATAAAAGAACCATTCCCTAAATATGTTTGCGAGTACTAATTTGTATCATGAAAAAAGGTGAATTCACTCTCAATCAAAATGTTCCATCAAGGGAGTACCCACATATAGAATGAAATGATCAAAAATCTAGAACACCATAATCATCCCTACAGTGCCAAATTATAAAAATATTTTATATTAACTCATAAATGGAATCATATATCCTATTGGTCATTAAATTTCAATCTACATTGAACAATACTCAAGATATGACATTTATTTTCTTGGATGAGATACCATTTATTATTGTTTTTGAAAAAAACATTAAAAATGAGAAAATGAGTCATGTAGTGAATCATGGGCATGCCAGGTTGTTTCCTAGGTGAGTGTGGGAGTACCCAATAGTTAACATGACATCCCATTTTTAGGTAAGTGTTTGGGAATTTGGAACCCTTGCATATTTTTCATCCACTATGCATGTTCCACCCCACACCATGTTAGTTTTGATGGACCCAACATGGTCGTCTCAGGTCGGGTCTTCTAGATGCCTCCCAATCCCCAACATAATAAGGATCATCTGGTCAAATTACCCACATTCTAAATGTCACTAATGTTGTTGTATGATCTTATGGGGGATCTGACGGATAAAGAGGATGTGTTTTGTTGGGCCAAATACCACAATCATAAACTTGTTTTTAAAATCACAATTCAATTTAAAATATTGGTTTTAATATTATGATTCTTTTTTAGGTTTTTATAATTTTAAAAATGAAAATCCATTATCCTTAAATCTAGAGGATTTACATATGTTCTGATTTGTGTAAAAATAATGAAATTTGATGATTCTAGTCATATTTTATTTACTAGATTATTGAGTCCTACAATAGCAAGAAATTGATGTTATCAGATGATTGTTTTTTATTATGATTCCAACAAAAGATGTTGTTTTATTATTTTAATGTTTTTATATGTATATATATATAAATAGATTTTTAATTTTTCCATTTTAATTTCATCTATAAATATATTTAATGCATCGATGTACATAAGTATGTTCTAAATGATATTATGAGGAGCTCTAAAAGTTGTAGATTCATTGATGTCTGTAACAACTTGTTGTTCTGAGTAATTCCATATTCCTTTTTATATTATAGTGTTTCAGATTAGATTATATGATTTTGAGATCCTCATTTTATATTATCTATGTTGTTTTAATCATTGAGTTTTCTATTGTAGTGTTGAGGACCTTTTAGAGTTTGGAAGATGGATTTTTCAAATTATTTTTCAAAAGGGATTCCATGTGGAATAACAAATTATTGACAATCAATTTTTTCAAGGGCTTCACGTGTGGAAGAAAAGGTACCTTTCAATTGTTCTAAATTCAATTGATTCCATGTCTAAGAATAGAGTGTGAATAATTGTAGGATTAAAGACATGGGACATCTCAATTGGATATAGGATACCATGGATAAAATTTTAATGATCATCCTTTCACATTGGGTTTAAATTTGTGTTTTATTATATAATTTATTAGAGAATTTAGATAGTTTTATTTTAATCTATGTTTAATTATTTCCTCTATGATTATTAGGTTTTTATAGATTTACACTATCTATATTTCAGTAATTTCGATTGTTTAATTACCAATAAATTTAAATTCCATTTACTCTGATCTAGAGGTTAATTTGATGTTCAAAATTCCAATAGTACATTACTTTATGTAGATGAAAAATTATTGTTAGTTTAAAAAAATAAAATTCACCTACCTCTTGTAGTTTAGTTTCCCAGTATATCTGGGACAAAAATCATGGCCACCCCTATATACAACCACTAAAATGAGATGATGGGGATAACCACCTCCACATGACACATTGTCCCTATCTCGAATGTTCCACCCTCACTATATCCTCCTTTATATTCCACCGATCATTTGGCTATTGTGGGTCTTGGTTAAATAAAATTTTATAACATCTAAATGAATCTTAGTGGCTAACCGAGGTCATTTCATAAAGAGTGTGTAAAATTTATTATCTATGTTTAATCACTTATTAATTCTTTAATGATGGTTTTTAATAATATTAGTAAATATGTGAGATTTTGGAGATTATGTGTTAATATTAAAATGAAATAAATCTGTGAAAACCCTAAAAATGCTATTTGGGAAAATGGATGGTCTGTGATTTTTAAAACACTGGTCCTTCGATGTTTAAATTAATTTCTTAAATCCTATTGATTATCCACTCAATATCATTCATGGATCACCAAAATAAAATTAATTTTTATTACTTATTGAACCATCATAAATTTATAAGGAATTCTATTAATCACCTCATCTACAGTGTCATGTAAAGGGAATGCCACAATAGTGAAAATACACCACCCCACACCCACTCTTAATCATAAAATGTTCATCCATCGATCCACATGAATCTAACTATATAAACTGTGTAATAGGAAAATGTAGTGGAAATGATTTATTTGATATTGGAATGAGTTTATGGAGATCAATAATAGAAATAGAGAAATCTATTCACTATTTATGGGTGATTTTGTTACCCCATTACAATAGAATCAAAAATGAAAAAATAAAATAAAATGAGAATGTACTTGAGATCAGCATGAAACTACCATAGATACTTTTACTTGGGTCAATAGATCATTATCTTTGAGTTAAAAGTTCACTATATAATACAAATGATGAATCCAAAATTGAACTATAATATAAAATGAAACACAAAGTTTCACTTTAGAGAACATTAAACAAAATAGAAATTAGGAAAGTAGAATATAATATCTTAGAACATTCCCATGATAATGAATTATCTTTTCTTACATACCCCCATAAATTTTATATTTATTATATCATCCTCTTCTTGAAAAAATAATTTATAATGGAATATTTCCTAGAGGAAAGAATCATCCAATAAATGGGTTTTGTACTCTTTAAAGAATAATCTGGAGTTAATTATATCCATTTCATTATATTATAGTGATGTTTAGGTCCTAGATATGGGATTCAATATTATAATACATGTATGAGGGGAATTCATGGAATAATACATAGTTAGATTGTGATTTGAAATTGGTTATATTCTATATTTGTGATCTTGTTTGCGAATTTTATTAGTCCTGTTTCAGACTTGTATTGGGTGGTATGACTTCAATCAAGATTCTAGAAAAAGTCAATGTGAATAGGTATAGTTGGTGGTTCCTGGTTATCATCTTAGTATGTTTAGTAGTGAATATAGTGGTATCCATATGGTTAGATATTGGTCTAATTCGATATACACTTAGAGAGGATAGAGTTATACAGGTTGGAGCTTTATGGGGGGATTATTCTTCGCATTATAGGTGGACCTGACTGGTGAAAGTGAATCCCAGTACAAGAATATTTGAATTAGGGATAATTAGGGATATATTGAGTGTGGTATTTCTGATGGACATGGATTTGGTCATCTAATTGTTTTTTCATGAATATGGAATGTATCATCTTATGTTATAATATTTATACAACTAGGATATATAGAGTCATTGATGCCTTCGCCTCATTAATCATGTAAATAGAAATAAATAATTATACAATGATAATTTATTCACATACCTTAATTTCATCCAACCTACATCTAATCACCTACAATTTTATTTGATTTTTAGATAGTCCTTTTTATGGGTGAGTGGAAACCAGAACAACAAGTGTGGGTTACAGATTCAAAGAAGCCAAAAAAAAGAGTTCAAAATTAATTATTCAAAATTCAAAATACACAGAATCTAAGAGACCTCGAGTCATGGGTACCCACAACTGCCTACATCATGTTTAGTTTCCTACCATCATCATTACCCTCGATGGTTTCTCCATCCCACCATAACCGTCATCCCAGATTGACGGAGAATAAACCGGAGTCCATCGTTGTCATTCCGTTGCATATCGTTTTTTCTTTCCTATAGAAAAACTAGTCAGGTAGTTTTTAATGTCTTTATCCAAAGAAAAGATTCAATAACCACATAACAATCATCCAAACTTACAGACCAACCAGATCAGTATATATTGTTTTTAGATTGTGGCCTCAAGAATTCTGTAAGTAATTTGAGTACCCTTGTAAAACTATGGAAACTAACTTCTATCTTTTAACCTTAAATGTATTATAAATACCTTTACATAAATGGGTTGTCTTTAATTTCTAATTTAACACACAATTAAGAAGGTAGAGAATTAAAATAAGTATTAAATTCATATAAAACTAATTACAAATAAAACACATGAAATTCAAATTAAATTGTAATTTATTTTTATAATTAAAATCAAATAAATAAAACAGATTTATTTTATTGATTGAAAATCTCATTAAAAAGGAAAATGTGGTCATTTCTATCATTTAAATGGATTTTAATGGAATATATTCACTGAATAAGGTGATAAAAATAATGAAATCATACATTTCGTAAATACCTCACAAATAAAATATTTCACACCTAGTAAATTACATGCATAAATTATTTTAAAAATAGTTTTCAAACATCAAATAGATAGATCATATTAGTAATTTATTCTTTTCCAAAACATTGTTCCAATGTAGGTTTTAAAATTTAATGTTCAATGTTAAATCCCAAAAAACAAATTAAAAGAACTATTTACCTAGAAAATGTTTGGGGAGATATAAGGACATTGAATGAAAAAAATATCAAATATTATTATGATAAAAATATAAGAGAACATTCAAATAGATTATCCCATAGTGAAATTTTCCAAAAAATTGAAAAAAAAATATTTTAAAAACATATCATAGTAACATTGAAAAAACATATGGAATGTGCTACCCCATTTGAGATGCAATTCGAGAGAGAATTTAAAATTTAGGATATAATGTTCCCAAACCGAGTCAAATAAAACCCACAATATTTATATCATATTAAATAAAAGAATAGTTTTCTTAAATTAGATAATTCCAAATAAATCATTGAAACTAATTGAATTTATGTATTTTAATGAAAAATTATTTCCAAATTAGATTAATAAATTTTACCACATGTTAAATTTTAAATAAAATAAGATAATAAACAAGAAAATATAAACTTATTGAAAATTTTAACAATAATGAAAATAGTCATAGAAATTGTTTGGTTCTTTTCAATGAAAATTTAATCATGCCTCATGAATTATTTTAATTTAGAAGGCATGAAATTAATCTATCCACATGAATTATGACCTTCAATATACATTTAGAAGCATTTTGTGACCTATAAAACTTGGGATTCTATATTTCTTTTCACTCTAGAGAATGAATTTGAGCAGAGTTATAATCATACATGGGAAATGAATATTTACCATATCCTTGTTAATATTCTCATTCCTCCTAACTAAAAGACGAGAAAATATATTCCATAATGAGGTATTGAAAAATATTTTTGATGGAATTAAGGTTTTTTGATATTTTTTTTAAATTAACATCAGCTAGAAGGATAATCTTTTGAATCATAAAATACAATTCATAATGTATCATGTTAATCTATGATGATCCATTCCAATAAATTACCCTTATACAATTGGTATCCTGCACTCCCATTTCTTAATATTTTTAAGGAAATGATTTATAAAAATGAATCCAATGAATGACTCCATCCAAATAATCCAATTTTTTGTTTTTTAATACACACTTTTTAGGCTAATTTACATTCAAATTTGAAAAATAAAATTTGATTCACTATATTATATGACGAGGTATAGGAATAAATAAAATAAAAATGATAAATGTTTCAAATATAATCCCATTTCTTCCTTTTTTACATACTATTTTTAAAATGGACTATGATGAAAAAATTGTAATAAAATATTTGATAAATATTCATGACTATTATCCTCTTTCATACTCTCTAAAATAATGACACACCTCTCACTTTCTCATTAACATGAAATGATTCCCAAATAAGAACACAAACAAACCCCTTCACCTATAATAACATATTAATTAATCATGGTAATATATTTTAGAGTTTGGGTGGGAAAGGGATAATTATAATTGTAATGCGGCATAAACCTTTATGGCCATTCATGTTTATATATGGGCTTAACAAGGGTCAATGTTCAAAGTTATTATCAATGATAAATGAGGGATCATCTAATTGAATTCCTTAATCATATTAATAGTATATCATGAATTGAAAATATTAGAATGATATTAGAAAAAAGTTCTTATTTAAAAAATTGTAATCTTTTGGGTTTTAGAAAGATAATGTTAATGTGGTTTTGAAATGTCTCGGGGTGGGGATTTAAATTCGGGATAGTCACTAATATGATTGGGTTTCAATTTACTATTAAAATTCATAAATATGTATGAATGTTATGGCCAATGAAAAAATAAAAATCAACAATCATTTGAGTTTTTTAGGTTCAATAAGATGATCTAGTTTCTAAAAATAAACATTGACATAAGAAAATTCACAAAGATTTCAAATCGACTCAATGAATGTTTGAAAAACACAAAAAAAAAATATTCTTTTATTGCTTCTAAAAAATACATTTTTGTATCATTTTCAATAACATTTAAACTAAAAATGGACTAAAATAAATAAGACATGAGAAATAAAAAAGTAGTAGTTAGTCACTCCCCCACACATTGTTTTGGATTAATCATCTATGAAATTTTAATAATCATGCACTTTTACGAATAATTAAAAACAGGATAAAAATACAATTTATAATGGAAGGATATTACATGGATTTTATCATTCTATTTTTGATAGCACTAGGTAGAATAAATTTCCATTTATTGACCTTTAAAGAGTTTTTGAAGTGATTTTCTACCAGTACCCTATTTAAGGAATAAAATATCTTATTAAGAATTAAAACATAGAAATGTAAATAAATAAAATTAAAGGAAAATATGAAGAATATTGGGTAAAACCCACCAATATGTGATATAGTTTATCCATTCCAACATGGGAGAGTTTGAGGGTTATCTCTAATTATGTGTTGGGTAGATATTATATTGTAACAACCACCAAATACCTATAGTTCCTTTGCTCTTCACAACATGACTCTTCAAGTTGTGGTCATATTTAAAAATATAGTGAGTTTCTAGAAACTCTTTTTTTGTGGGATTCAAATTTCATGTGGTGGAAAGTAGGTAGAGGGCCTATTTTACTTAAACTCCCTCTAGTGGGATAATTTATTCTTCATTATCATTTTCTTCTAATATGGGTTGTATAATGTTCTATTATTTTTCATTCAATTCTTCAATGGGTTATTCTAGTCCCTGTTAAATGTTATATTTTACTAATGATAAACATATATAGATTAAATAATTAGAATCCGGTTTAATATAGTTTCAATTAAATAAATGTGAGACTAATTAAAATCTAAATTATATACCATATAAGTATAATTTATCCATTTATTATCCTCTTTTATATCCACTATAAAGTAACTTTCTATGAGTATAGGTTATATTTTCTTTACAATATGACACATCTAAAATGGACCCCCCATTATCCTCTATATCTTCATCCATGTAATATAAAAATACTATTTTATTACAACTTTCAAAATAATAAGACTTAATCATTATTTCAATTTGACATAGATTTAAATAATATAGATCATGTATGGGGAAATATCCTATAAATGAGATTATTGGAATCCCTTTTTCCTCTTGGAATTCCAATGGAATTAAATTTTAAATGAAAAGGATATGTGGGTTATATATTTGATCTTCCACCTCATAAATTTCATTATCAAATATTTTAGGGATGATCTCATTGTGTTCTCTAGAATAATACTGATTGTATTTTAGGAACTAATCTAGAATCATAGTATGTTATTTTGGGAAAGGATTCACGAATTTATAGTTTTATGAACTACGTATGGTACTAATATAAGTCTTTAAATTCCTCTCTACTTGTTGTATTTGTTTCACTTTCAATCAATCTAGATATTGTGTAACACCCCAAGAATTTACAAATATATTAATTATAAAATGAAAAGATCACTAAGCCTCTACAAACACCTCTTTGTTATAACCTACACAAATAAACATAATTTTGTCACATCAATGTTTTGAATTTAAAAAAATGGTCATCTAGGGTTGTGATTAGTAAGTCATTTATAGTCTGATAGAACAAACATGATGTTTTGTGAATAGTAACATACCCTTAGGAATAGTAATATGAATAGTAATATGATCCTTATAAATAGTAAATAATATTATTATTTTATTTTCTTAAGGAAACAAGATAATGAGATCTTAATTAGTTTTTCAATAAAAAAATAAAACTAATTATACCTTTAAGATTGTTATTTTTCAAAATAACTATGAATTTATTTAAAAATAAATTAAAAATACTTAGAGATTTTTTTTTAAAAAAAATGGAGTTCATTTTTGAATTCTACGGGTCAAAAAATGGTTTGGGTAAATTTTTGGGATTTTTCAAAAATACAAGTATTTTTCATGAATAGTAAAAATATTGTTTTGTGTTTTTGGTAGTTTAATGACAAATAATGATGTAATAATTAAATGTAAAAGTATTGTCGAATTTTTTATTGTAACGTATGACATTAGGTGTCCCAAGTGTCTAAAACCATGGGAAAATACCATGGTCAAGCCCATGGTTTGGCAAAAACCACTAATGAGGTGTCCCTTTAAAATTATTAAAAAATTACCTCTCTTTTTCTATAAATACCCACTCATCCATTCGTTTCCATTCATTCCAAATCCCTCATAATAGAATATATGGTGTTTATTCCTCTCTATTAGTCCCCCCAAGGTGTCCCTAAGCCGTCAAGATCTCATCCTTCAAGATCTAGGAGTTATTCTACAAGGTAAGGGAATCCTTCATTCTCTTCTTCAAGTCGACACTTCTTTTATGTTAGCTATTTGAAAGTACCTTATAATATGTTGGGGTTTGATTTTATTTCTTCTTATTACTGTCCTTTTTATTTAAATATGATGAGATACCTTTTTGTTCTCATCATTTTATTTTTTGAAATTTTAAACAACTCCGTTAGGCTGCCGAATTTTCATAAGGGAACTCTAAACTTTTCTTTTATTTTCAAGTTCATCTATTTTCTTTTTCTCTCCTCACCTCCTCTTCCCAAATGAACATGATAAACCTCAGTATCATCTATATAATAGAATTATATCATGTTAATGGAATAACTTTCATCAATATTCTTACTCCCTCCCTTTTTTTATAAACGAAATCAACGTCCATGAGGTTCTAATTTATAACATTCGTAGACGACGAAGTTTCGTTCTTCAATAGTTCCTTCATTACTGGTCATGAAACCATATTTATGGTTGAAACATGTCATAATAAATTTATAATATCTTGATTAATTTTCTTTAATCTGTATATGTACATTATATTGAATAATAATACAAAAAAAGTTTATTGAGCACAAAACTGCCAAGCCAAATTCAAGCGTTTATTTTTAACCCATCGAATGAGACATCCTCATGCTATATAAACACAATCATTATAGGATAATTTATATATATTTAATGTCACTAATAATATATATTAATAATTCTAGATGTTTAACAATATTTCAAACCAACTTACATTCATGGATACAAGTAAACAAATCATGAAACCAAGTAAGAAAATGCTTCCAAAACAATAAGATTGAATCTCTTAAACCCATCAAAAAGGGCATTAATGAACTTAATAAGGTTATATAATATCAATTACATGTTTATTAGGTTCTTGAATTATTAATTAATAATCCTAATTTGTTTATTAAGGTATTTAACAACAAGTAAATAACACCTTCAAGCATAAGGTTAGGGTTTTCCACCAGAACTTCCATTTTCATTCGGGTTACTTTTATTGTCTAATTTCCTCAAAGAAATTATTATGTATTGTTATGTACTCCTCATAAATTATGATTTAGTATTCTATATATTTACAACAACCATAGTCCTTCCTTATTATATGTATAGTTTCACGTTTTAAAATAAACTTTCAAAACTGTTTCCAAAATACAAGCTTCATTGTAAAGGATATCTTGACTCAATTTCCATACGTTGGGTAAAACATTAATGTCATTGGGTTTTTATTTTCCTAGAATATGTGTGAATGACCTATGATTTTTTTATTCTGTATATCCAATTTTATTTTGTGGGTTTATGTTTTCACACATAACTATTTCACTGATTTACCCTCAATCAAATGATACGTTATTTGTAAGGTATTGCTTAACTCAATTTTCATTATTTGGGTTAAACATATATTTCATTGGTTACATTGTACCAAGAATATGTACAAATGACCTCTGATTGTTCTATACTGTATATAAACTTATATTTTTTGGATTTTTATTCATCACACACAAATATTTTATTGATTCATCGTCACTCTAATGACACAATCCTTGTAAATGATCCTCTGTCTCTCACTTTTGTTCAAGAATCTCCCCTATGTTGTTCCATTTTATTTATAATTCCAAATGATGGGGTATGTTTTATCACCTCCTCAATTATTACCTTGTGAAATATAAATAATTTAATACCCCTTTACCTCTCATTAATCCCTCCCAATAACACTCGTTGCCATGTCGAAATGTTTTTAAGGGGTTTCTCATCTCACTTTCATTTCAATGAGATTTTCATTATTTGCAACTTATTCCTTTTATGTGGAATATGAGTACTGAACTTTGATATATAATAACATGATTCACCTAATATTCATATTATTCAATGTATCATTTGATGTTCACTAAGTTCTGTTCATATGATTTGATTGATTACATTGTGGTAAGGGACTTCATCTCAACTACCTTTTCGTTGTGAATAACTTTGAATTGTTCTCTTAATAGTCCTTATATGGTGTACCTACAGCTCATTTGAGATCAATTTTCATTTGATATTGTATTTATATTAAATATAAATAATCTCATGTCATGGATATGTTTGTTTTCTAAACCGTATACCATTTTACATACAATATTTATTTGGAATGTAATTATGAAAATATTGATGAATCTGTATACTATACTCTATACGGATATTGAAAAGGCATATTGAACTTGTATAGAATAATTGTATAAATAATGATTTGGACATACAGTGGTGGGTGGGGCCCGCTATAGCCCCTCGATGCATCAGTAGGTCTCATGAGAAAAAATAGTTTGGCGACAAACCCTTCGAGTTTGTTTCCAATAATCAGACGGGTTTCTACCCATGGAACTAAACCATTTTTACGGTAGTATGGTTTCTTGTGACAGATACATGACTTCCAGTTAATAAGTATTATCTTTATTCATTATCAGTTTTTATTACTATCCATGAGGTTTTTACTATGACAAAATTTATGGAAGCATTTTCATTCTCAGTTTATTAATGGCATTGGTTTTTCAATTATTCACTATGCCATATTTATTACATCAGATTGATTATGTTTCACTTATTATTGTACTCATCCTTCTGCTATTTGTAACCCTTACTGAAAGTTTTAACTCACCACTTTCATTGTTTACTTTCAACAGGTGACAAAGAGGAGATCATATATTGAGTTCTTGTGCTTGCAGCTTTTAGTTTTCATTATGTGTTGTATTTTGTAAACTTTTCCAATGTAATTTTAGTAACATCTATGTATATAGTTTTTTCAATACTAATAAAATGATCATTCCTTCGGGATTTTCAATCCTTCTAACCATGCCAATATCACAAGTAAAGCACCAGCTCCAGCCTAGAGGGGTCGGGGTGTTATAGTTGGTATCAAAGGAAGTTTAGAATGAAACCTAGAAACTAGAGTAGGATATATATAGTAGGGAACAAAGACCTAAGGTAATATTTTAGGATAAACATACAAGAACATCCTGGTATATTGGTAAGTAATGGATTATGTGGATATTTTAAGCATTACGTCCCTGTCTGGATACGATTAGGTAGAGGTGGCTCTAGCACAGATGTATCTAGGGGTAAAACCTGAAAACACCGCTTTAAGCTAGACTCGAATGGGAAATGGTGCACGACAGCAAGCCTTGCTGCACTCTTGGTCACGACATTTCCGGAGGATATGCTTAGGATAATTTATATATTTTTTACAATCCATTTTGAAGGATTAAAATGTATATTTTCATCAGAGAAACCATGTTTATGAGATTAGTTATGTCTAGAATGACAATCTATGTTAAGTGCCCTTCTGTTTTATATTCATAACCTAATCTAGTGTATGCCATTATTTAGGAATGGCACCTTTTGGGATTATGAGTTTTCATTAAAGATATTGTAGGTGTCTATATCTATTCTTTAAGTTAAATACTTGTTTTATAACTTTTAGATCAAGGAAAGTCAGTTACAAATGGAAGGAGGAAGATCTCAAACAATATTCTTATCTTTTCCCGATGACTTGCTTGCAATAATTATTGAAAAGTCATGTCCCTACAATTCTGAAACATTTTCCAACATATAACTCACTTGCAAGCAACTGTTTCAGATATCAAACACCACCACTATACCTTGATACCATCGTGGATCATGGGTTGTATTTAATCAAATCATATTTTCTCAATATTCTCATATTTTCAACAATGTTAAATATTATTAATGCATTTTCAAATATTTCACCTTATCACAGGATTTTGAGGCATATTATGATTTTGAAAAATGTGTTGTAGAAGGGGACCCTTTCACAACCTATTTATATTTTATTTTAAAATATAGTTTTTCAACACATACATATGGAATTTTAAAAGGACCATTTATTGAAAGTTTCAACTCAAATTGGGTCTGACTATTTTTTAAAAATCACGTTTTATCATATGTTTTGAAATTATATGTCATACATGATTATTTTCCAAAACCATTTTTCTGTGAACTCTCATATAACACAAGTTGTACAAGGTGTATCTTGATGATGAAGAAAATGATTTTAAAGGATCACTAAATCATTTTTTCAAAGCATAGACCTTTTATTTACGTTAGAAGGATGATGATGAAACCATATGGACACCGTGATCAAGTTACCTCTTTTTTTTTAATAAGTAAATAAAATTTCGAGGAAGAAATTTCCAAAGGTGGGAATAATGTAACACCCCAAGAATTTTCAAATATAATTATTATAGAATGAAAAGATCACTAAGTCTCTACAAAAAACACTTTGTTATAACCTACACAAGTAAACATAATTTTGTCACATCAATGTTTTTAATTTTGATAAATGGTCATCTAGGGTTGTGATCAGTAAGTCATTTGGTGTCTGATAGAACAAACTTGATTTTTGGTGAATAGTAACATACCCTTATGAATATTAATATGAATAGTAATATGACCCTTATGAATAGTAAATTATATTATTATTTTATTTAATTAAGGTTATAAGATAATGAGATCTTAATTAGTTTTTCAATGAGAAATAAAACTAATTGTACCTTTAAGATTGTTATTTTTGAATTAACTATGAATTTATTTAAAAATTAAATTAAAAATACATAGAAAATTATTTTTAAAAAATGGAGTTCATTTTCGTATTCTACACATCCTAAAATGGTAAGTGTAAATTTTTGTGATTTTTTAAAAATACATGAATTTTTCATGAATAGTAAAATACAGTTTTGTGTTTTCTGTAGTTTAATGACATCACAATGATGTAATAATTAAATATAAAAGTATGGTAGACTTGTGTATAGTAACTTATGACATGAGGTGTCCCAAGTGGCTAAAACTATGGGCAAATAATATGGTCAAGCCCATGGTTTGGCAAAAACCACTAATGAGGTGTCCCTTTGAAATTATTAAAAAATTACCTCTCTTTTTCTATAAATACCCACTCATCCATTCGTTTTCTGTCATTACAAATCCATCATCCTCGAAGATCTGATGTTTTTTCCTCTCTAGGAGTCCCCAAAATGTGTCTTTAATCCCCCAAGATCTCATCCTTCAAGATCTAGGAGTTATTCTACAAGGTAAGGGAATCCTTCATTCTCTTATTTAAGTCAACACTTCTTTTATGTTAGCTATTTGAAACTAAATTCTCATATGTTTGGGTATCATTTTATTTATTCTTCTTACTTTAATTTTGATTTAAATATGAGGAAATAACCTTTTGTTCACATCATTTGATTTTATAAAATTTTAAGAGACGTTGTTATGCTGCCGAATTTTCATAAGGGATCTCTCAACTTTTATTTTATTTTCAAGTTCATCTCTTTTCATTTTCTCTCCTCACCTCCTCTAACCAAATGACCATGATAAACCCAGTATAATATATAAACTATAATTATATCATGTGAATGGAATAACTATCATCAATATCCTTTCTCCCTCACTTTTTTATAAATGAAATCAATGTCCATGAGGTTCTAATTTATAACCTTTGTGAATGACGGAGTTTCATTCTTCAATCGTTCCTTCATTACTGGTCATGAAACCACATTTATGGTTGAACTAGGTCATAATAAATATATTTTATCTTTAATAATGTTCTATAATCATTATACATACATAATATGGAATAATAATACAAAACAAGTTTATGGAGCACAAAACTACCAAGCCAAATTCAAGCGTTTATTTTTAACCCATCGAATCTGTCATCTTCATGGTATATAACCAGAATCATTATAGGATCATTTATATATATTTAATGTCTCTAATAATTTATATTAATATTTATAGATGTTTAAAAATATTTCAAACAAACTTCTATTCATGGATACAAGTAAACAAATCATGAAACCAAGTAAGAAAATGCTTCCAAAACAATAAGATTGAGTCTCTTAATCCCATCAAAAAGGCCATTAATGATCTTAATAAGGCTATATAATATCAATTACACGTTTATCGGGTTTTGGAATTATTAATTAATAAGCCTAATTTTTTTATTCAGGTATTTAACAACAATTCAAGAACACCTTCAAGCGTAAGGTTAGGGTTTTCCACTCGAACATGCATTTTCATTCGGGTTACTTTTATTGTCTAATCTCCTCAATGAAATTCTTATGTATTGTTATGTACTCCTCATAAATTATGTGTGAGTATTATATATATTTACCCCAACCATAATCCTTCCTTATTATAAGTATAGTTACATGTTTTAAAAGAATCTTTCAAAACTATTTCCAAAATACAAGCTCGATTGTAAAGGATATCATGACTCAATTTCCATACGTTGAGTAAAACATCAATGTCATTGGGTTTGTATTTTCCCAGAATATGTGTGAATGACATATGATTTTTATATTCTGTATATAAACTTTTATTTTGTGGGTTTATGTTTTTCACACATAACTATTTCATTGACTTTTCCTCAATCAAATGATATGTCCTTTGTAAGGGATTGTTTAACTCAATTTTAATTCTTTGGGTTAAACATATATTTAATTGGTTACATTGTTACAAGAATATATGTGAAAGAAATATTATTGTTTATACTATATATCCACCTATATTTTGTGGATTTTTATTTATCACAGATAAATATTTCATTGATTCATCATCACTCTAATGACACAATACTTGTAAGGGATCCTCTCTCTCTCTCTCACACACACTTTTGTTCAAGAATCTCCTCTATATTGTGCCATTTTATTTTTAATTCCTAATGATGGGTTATGTTTTATCACCTCCCCCATACTGCCCTTGTGAAATATAAATAATGGAATACCCCTTTACCTCTCATTAATCCCTCCCAATAACACACGTTTCCATGCCGAAATGTTTGTAAGGGGTTTCTCATCTCACTTTCATTTCTGTGAGATTTTCATTGTTTGCCACTTATTCCTTGTATGTGGTATATGTGTAATGACCTTTGATATATAATAACATGATTAAATTAATATTCGTGTTATTCCATGTATCATTTGATGTTCATTAAGTTCTGGTCATATGATTTGACTGATTACATTATGGTAAGGGACTTCGTCTCATCTACCTTTTCGTTGTGTATAACTTTGTATTGTGCACCAAATAATCATTATATGGTGTACCTACTTTCCATTTGAGATAAATCTTCATTTTGAATTGTATTTATATTAAATATCCATAATTTCATTCCATGGATATGTTTGTTGTCTAAACCGTATACCATTTTACATACAGTGTTTATTTGGAAAGTTACTATGGATATATTGATGAATCTGTATACTCTACTCTATACGAATATTGAAAAGGAATATTGGTCTTTTATTTAATCAATATATAACGAATGATTTGGACATGTAGTGATAGGTGAGGGCCACTATAGCCCCTCGATTCATCGGTAGGTCTCATGAGACAAAATAGTTTGGCGACAAACCCTTTGAGTTTGTTTCAAAAAATCAGACGGGTTTCTACCCATGGAATTAAACCATTTTTACGGTATTATGGTTTCATGTGCCAGATACATGAAATCTAGTTAATAAGAATTATATTTATTAATTATTATTTATTATTACTATCCATGAGTTTTTCACTATGACAAAATCTATGGATGCATTTTCATTCTCAGTTTATTAATGACATTTGTTTTTCATTTATTCACTATGATATATTTATTATATCAGATTGATTATGATTCACTTATTAATGTACTAATGCTTCCACTATTTTTAACCCTTTCTGAGCATTTGATCTCACCCCTTTCATTTTTTACCCTCAACAGGTGACAAAGAGGAGATCATATATTGAGTTCTTGTGGATGCAGCTTTTGGTTTTCGTTATGTGTTGTATTCTGTAAACTTTTCCAATGTAATTTGAGTAACATATATGTATCTAGTTTTTTCAAGACTACATAACTGATCTTTCCTTCAGGATTTTCATTCCTTCTAACTATTCCAATATCACAAGTAATGCACCGACTCTAGCCTATAGGTGTCGGGGTGTTACATATTGTATCAATAAACTCATAATTTTTTGTGGGTGACTCAAAAAAATCATCTATTTTTTTAGATTTTAAAATTTTAATTGAAAATGTAAAATATTTACAAAGTGCAATAAAAAAATGAATTAATTGAAAAAATCCCCAAAAATAGTTCCAATTTGATCATGTGGATATCTCATACCACGATCGAACAAAATTTGAAGATTCTCAAATACAATAAAATGGATGATTATAGTCATATCCCAATGATTTTGTGGTGGATATTAACTATTCCAAATCAATTATTAATATGTTTAATGATTAATTTTAATAATATAAAAATGTATGATAGTTTTGATAATTTTGTATGAAATAAAATAAAATAAATAAAAAATTATAAAAAATTATTAGTTTGGAAAGGGGTCAATAAGAGATTCAGAAAACATAATTACATTGATATCAAATTTAATTTCCTAACAAATGTTGGTAATCCACTCAATATTATTCATATATCACTGACATCAAATTATTTTTTAAGTCTTAGTTCACCTATGGATATCGCAGAGGCATACCAAGTATTGTCTCTTCAATAGTTTCAATTGATGGACATTCCACATCAATGGAAATTTTGACACCCTTTACCCATTACCAATAATAAAATATCCATCCCTTGATCCACATGACACAAACCATATAAAATATGAATATGAAAATAGTGGGGAAATGATTTTGGTTTTTATTGGAATGAGACTCTTGATATCACCAAGATAAAGTTACAAAACTATTTATAATAAATGGGATAATCCACTACCCCATCATAAAAAAATCTAAATTACTATAAATAAAATTATAAGGTACATATCATCATTATGAGACCTCTCCAAAGACTTTTACTCATGTAAATATTCCATTATCTTGGAGTTTGTTGTTCAGAGTTTAATATGAACTATGAATCACAAACATAAGAAATGTTTATATAGAATTAGAAAAATTCTCTTTATAAAACATCTAACAAAATTAAAATTAACAAATCAAAATAAAATATATAAGAAAAATACTATTAAATATAATTATCATATACCACTTACCACATCTCTTTTATATATAGTATCTCATTCCATCCATTCCAAAAAAACCTAAAAAGGGAATATTACCCAGATAATATAATCATTCTCGGATTGATATCCATATTTACTTGAGAAGAATAATGTTCTTTTTTTCTTCATTTCGTAACAATATGGTGGAGATTAGGTCTTTTTTAGGGATTTAATACTACAATCCATGTCTTAATATAATTAGTAGAATTAAACTTGACTAGATTTGGATTTAAAATTGGGATATAAATCTAATTTTTTTTAAATTTAATATTGTAATTCAATGTTCATAATCCCACTATAATATTATTTTATGTGAGATTGTCAAATTTTTTGGTTTACGAGTAATTTGAGTATAATTGGGAAAATGGAATAATTTTAAATTTAAACTATTTTAAATTTTTATGTACTACAAATATAAAATTTCTTAAACTAATTTAAATTATTCAAATCAATATTTTTTTCCATACATGTTGGGATTCATTTTATTCTGCTGGACTCAAAGCTCAATCAATCATTTATTGTTTCAAAACAAAATCAGAAGTCATTCCTCAAAATATGTGCAGAGATGTAGATAATCATAGATATGAGATTAAATTTATAATTAGTCCATCGTAATGGAGGTCTAATGTTATAAGGATATATAGAAAATTTTGGGGAACAATATTCAAATCTATGGCCCCACCTGATTCAGCCACTTTTTAGATAATGACTTTAAAGGAATTTAGAGCATTTAAAATGAAATAGTCACATGGGAAGTATATTCTACCAAAGTAAAACAAAAATAAATCTTATATCTAGTGGACAATCTAGATTTAATTTTTAGGTTTCATGATAATACCATGGTGGGAGAGCATTCCAGAAAAAACCATTCAAAAAATATTCCACTTAATGTTTCAAAAAGTCCCTAACTTTTGGGGGAAATAATTAGAGAAAAAATGTGTCTAGATTTTTCTATAAATTTTCACCACCTTTCCCATTTTAAAGGATATAAATTTTTAAGGGGAAAAGGTGGAGTCTGTAAAAGTTATTTATTCTTTTTATGTTAAATATATATATTTTTTAGATCTCTTATTATTTTGTTTATTTCTCTTATATTAATTTTTTTTGCCAAATACTTTTTTGACCCCATGTTTCTGGAGAGCTAACCATGGTTGTTTTTTAAGGGGGAAGTTGTAGTATTTGAGTTTATTTTACACTCATGATTTCTCATGATTCAGTATAATAGATCAGTAGTGGTTAAAATTATAGTGGCAAACATTCACCCAACATACACATCTATGGTCTTCTTCCTCTTACACTCAATTTCCTTCTCGTAGGTATTTAAGTCATTCGAATGGTGATTTTTTTTCTTAGGTATTGATGTGAAAGAGATTAATTCTATATGGATATATATCGGTATAGGTTTATAATAGTTTAATGATATGGTGTAGAGTGAAATTTCTAGATCTCTAATTTTAATTTAGTAATAAGGAATTTATTTTAAATAATAAGGATAACTACCCTACGAACCCCTAAGATGGAAAGTTCTCTTCTACTAATATCTTTGTGTGTTTTCTTTATCTTCCATTATTTTCTACATTTTCATTATTTTATATATTATATTAATTGTATTTTCATAATAAAAAATCATCAATAAAATAATATTAAAAATTTATTTTTATATTAGTTAGAAAATTATAGTGATAATAGGAATACACTATGTTGTATACCGCCTCCCTAAGAGATCGACCCTATTGTGTGCACATTATATTAGACCCCTAAGTAATAAAAATTTATCACTAATGTATCCTAGAAAAATACTTTCATACCATTGGTGTAGGTATATCTTCTTGGTATTTCCGTAGAATGTGGTTGTTCATAGATCATATTTATAGGGGTAGGGATTCATAAATCATGAAGATGGATAAACCTACCATGAAAAGGCCTCTTTGGTGATTTCTAATAATGTGCCTGATATTTTTAGTTGTAATGATAGTCTGATCAATATTTTTAGAGGCTATTTTAGTTTTATATTTTCTTCAAAATGAAATTGGTTTAAGGAAATGATTATTTAGGGGTTTCTTTAGGGATTTATATATAACATCATGTGTTTTAAATCAGGATAAAAATTACAGGGTAATTTGTACTTTTTTTGGATGATATGAATCAAAAATTGAGATTATCAATATAAATCTGGGTAATGGAAAAAATAAGTGTAATTTTTTAGTTTTAGGTCTCAGGAGGCTTCCTTTGAGTTCGTTTGAGATTCAAAGTCATTGGTATTTAAATGCACTAGTTTTTTTAAAGGAATAATGAGGCATATAGTTGGTGCACAATTATTTTATCCATGTGGTCAGCTATGCCACACTATTTCTAGAGCCACACTATTTTTTTAAACCATGAAAGGTAGACCTGGATGTCATGTGTCTTGGTTCAAGTGTGTGTGGGGTGACCCGCACAGAATACACTTGATTTAAAATTCAAGTTCCTAGACGCACAATTATTGATACTGAACTAGTAGTTATGCATTGTTAGGAACACCATTTTTCAACCCATGGGGCTAGACCCTGTAAGGTTCCTACCCTTGGATAGTAACACCAAATAGTTGGTGAACATTTATCCAAACCATGATTCCAAACAATTATTTTTTTAAAATGGCCAAAATAACTATTTACCAATACCTTCTTTAGATGCATTACCTCCATTTTTTCCTTCCCAACCACATTGAATACCTCCCCCATTTGTGGGATCTCTCTTTACTATTCTTCTCAAGGATGTGAGAAATATACTCCATCCAAGCATATAATTTCCACATTTATTATTGTTTAATAACCCATGGATTTTCTATCAATCATATTTCATATTCACTTTATTTATCTTGAAATACAGAATGCTAGAACTATAGAGTATAATTCACCCTTTTTATGTGTCTTTGATATTTGTTCTGATTTATTACCTTCCATATCAAATAAAGGTTGATAATGGAAAAGTGGACCATTTTAAACATAATTTAGGTGTTCTATGTTATTTTCCAATAAATTGACACTATTTATATAATATTTTCAATATGTTGGACACCATACTTTAAATTTTTTCTATAAAATCTGTAATACCCTTAATTTAATTGTTATACCGTGTCCTTGGATACCTGAGACTAGATAGTATGGTTGATGGAGATAACCTTAACCTAAACCACCCTCCATGGTTATTTCATGTAAATTCAATTATGGTTCCTTATCTCTTATATGCCAAAGCCACCCCCATTTGTTTTTTTCAAAATACATATGATATAAGATCATAGTTTACTCTAAACCAAACATTGAGGTGTATATCATGTGCCTTGTGGAAGAATTAAATAAATTTAATTGAACGTAATGGTATGATTATGAACCTATTAGTTTCTAATAAAACCACCTTAACGGTGCACTGTCTTATAAATCCAAAAGGAACCGGTTAGTGAAAATGTCATTGGATGGTATGATTTAAGGTATGGGTGCTTCCCATGAACTCATATTAATTAGTAAATAATAATCTAAATATTTTATTATATTTTAAATGGTGTGGAATGTAATCTCTTAAATTGTGTTATATTATGGAATGCTTAAATAAACTTCCATATTTGTCACATAAATTTAAATGATAAACAAATTGTGTACCCCTTGAGAGATACTTGGGTTTCTCATTATAGAACAACTTGGATGGGATCATAGACTATTTGATAATTATATGTACCTGGATCAACATGTGGGATTCCTTTTTATATAACATCATTTATAAGGTAATAGGTCACTTGAATTATATTACTCTTTGAGTGATAATTGTGTTTCATCAATATATAATGCTCTATACTTTCTCAATGGATAAATTGATTTATTAATAATATGCGGAATAATTTGTTTTCCACTTAATATAATTCCATGGAAGGGATCATAGGGAAATTTTGTGTCACAATAAATACTTGGGGTTCTACATTATGTTATTACAAGGACAAGATCATTCAATAAATTAAAGTATGTTACTCCTTAGGTGATACTTTGGTTCTTCATTATGTAACTCCATGGACTGAATCATTAGACAACAAATTATAACATTAGGGTTATTATTATATATGTATATTGTAACCTCTAGTTGTGATTGTTAGTATACTAATTTACGGGCACCTACACCTATATTCGTGGATCCTATGTCTATGTTATTATTTCCATTATTATCGCCTATACTACTATATAGACTCCTTGGATCCTCATCGGTCCATGTATATATCTTTATATATATATTTATGTATATTATTATATATATATTTATATAAATGGTCATGTTCATAGCTATTCTGGCCTGGGTCGAAGTAGGTATGGTCGACCAGGTTCCCTTGGGGAACCTGAGCCTGGTATGCTTAATTTTATATTACATGCATTACTGCATGGTATTATATTTATATACATGGAAACTATATTATTATGATATATATGATCTGGATATAATTAATCACCATTGGTGGTGGCCTACTATATATATCTATCACCATGTTCGGGATGCGATTGGAGTGTGAAACCTGAACAGACCTCATGATTTCATGATCTGGTTAATTAACTATTCTTTCTTGTTTTTTTAGTTATATTATTTTATGGATTATGAGAGAAGAGGTATGATATAGTGCTTGTAATTCTATTGGTGATATATTATGATTATTTTATTTGTTTCCTTACATGTTCTTTATATGTATCACATAATGTTTTTCTAATGTTGTACATTATTTTATATTCATGCATGAGTATGCATTCCCTTATTACATTCTAGAAGATGTTTTAATACTCCTCTACCCTCATTTATAATTGTTTTTTCAATGAATATTTTCAGATCCATATGGTATAGTCTCTCAATTTTACCACCTTTAGACCCTCACTTCTAGTCAGTAGCCTCTAGCATATGGGGAGGAGTTCTTGATCCTAATAGTCAACCATATCAGGGCACCGTGTGAATGGATATATGTTTGGGAGGCTACAAGTGGTACCAAATATTTCTTTTCCTCTTTGGTATTATAATTTTTCAATAGTATATAGGAGACTAGAAATGTTTTGGCCCTGGGTAAATAGCTCAGGTATGGGTCTGGATAACCCATACATGAGGTCATGATCATGTTGTTGTGGATTCAAATTATTGTTCATGATTCACATGTTATATTTGATTAATATTTAATGATGGGTGATTATTTTATTTTTATAGGTTGTGTATTTATTTCTTTTTACCTCTTTGGAATGTATGTAAATAGAATTGAGGTGTGTTGATGAATCCTTATAGGCACATGAAAATTCAAGTTTTCATTACTATTCCATTCCATGAAGGTTTCATTTATATACTGCTTTATACCGGTGATAAATATTCATTTCCTAATAATTTATCATTCTTACCTATATAACTATTTTTATAAAATTTCTAGTATGCTCACTAATATTACATGATTAATTTTACATGAATATTATAATTGTTGTATGCTTAAATGGTGGTAATTATTTATTAGGATAACATGCCTTTTTATAATTAAGATAAATTAGTTAGTTATTAACGTGTCTACATTATACTAAATTATTTTTTCCCATATAGATATTATTACTATAAAAAACAAATTAATATATCATTAAGGCATGGAACATTGGTTTAATGCGAGGAAACGATAGTAGATTCAGTTAAATGGGATCCAATTATAAAATTTATAATGTTTATGGGCATTTATAATTTTTATAGTGCTTTCCCAGGTAATTAAAATTTATATTTAGAAATTATATGTTATGAGAGCAAAGATAAAAAATGATTTCTATTACATGAATGCGAATTGTAACTTATAAAGGCCTGTACCTTTATAATATGGAAAATATTATTCATGTAACTTAATTAGGATGTATAAATGTGTAAATACTAAATTGCATTTTTTTAAATTTTTTCCTTTAAATGAAAACTAAATTGTGACATATGATTCTTGTTTATCTGTCACGTGGCCATGACTAACCATATGACTAAATTCCGGAAATGAACAACGCAATCCAAATAGATCATATCATTCAAGATTCATATGTGATCACTAGACTCAAGCCTAATAGGACTGTTGGACTCCTCATGTATTAATCATGTTTTAATGATAAAAAATATTGTTACTGTTAACAAATCTTCTAATTATTTAAAAATACCTTTACTAGTTACAAATCTTGTTACTAATCACAAATATCACTTATCTTATCAATCCTCTGTATTTATGTTTCAAGTTATCTCTTATAATTTATACTGGTTAAGTTCTAATAATGTTATGTATATTACTGTCTAGGTATGAATACAGATATTTATGTAAGTATAAAGACACCGTGAATATTGACACAATAAGACAGACTATGTTCAAGACACAGTCACATTGAAGCAAACACCATGACTTCTATGTCTCAGAGACCATAACCAATGAGACACCATGACACCATAAGTTAGACACTTTGATTGCCTAAGTGATAAGGCATAGTTAGCAAGACACAGTCATCAAGGCACCGTGAATCCAGACACTATGAGAAATGCACCGGAATCCAGAAACCATGAGTCAGACCCCGTGACTCAGACAGAATAAAGGACACACTATGAAATGGAGACAGTATGAAGGTCATACAGTGAAGGTCATACCGTGAAGGTGATACCGTGAAGGTCATACTGTGAAGGTCAAACCGTGAAGTTCATACCATGAAGGTTATACTGTGAAGGTCATACCGTGAAGGTCATACCGTGAAGGTCATACTGTGAAGGACACACCGTGAATGAGACACCTTTTGCATAACTACTGTGAAACCGTTTCTTAACCTTTTTTAAATATTATTTAAATATTTCTAACTGTCATATTTGATGTTTTTAATTCAATTAATGATATTTAATGATAGTTTTTGGCTTGTAAGGAAACCATACCTCGTACCTTTGAAAAGGTAATCATTCCTATTGCCGGAGCTCGAGGAATACAGGGAGGATTGAGTTGCAATAGAGGAAAGACACACAGATACACATACTAGAACATACACGAAGCTACAGACAATACGTGCGAGCTCTGTACCAAATAGAAGAACAATCCTGAGCACGAAGAAGAGATTGCATGATCTTTCAAGAACTCACATGCATGCAATCCAACAATACTGGAGGAACTGAAATCAAGAGAACATTCTCACTCGTGAAGAACACAAGCAGAACCAAGACACTCTGTTTTTCCCCACAAAACCATAGAATGACTCAAAAGCATTTCTACTGAATCCAAGGAGTCCAGAGCTACACTGCCAGTCACTAGAGCTTTCTAAACCTTCATATAATCTCTCTAAGTGATTCATTATTCACTTCTTCGAGCAGTGTGTGTACTCTATATATCATACGCACACTGAATCCTGTGATGAACTTGAGGATATCACAATCCTCACACCAAAACTCCTTACTCTTTTTTACCCACAACAACTGTGGAAGAGGTCCTTGTGTGGCCTGGTCTTTATTTTTGTTTCCCACGAAGAACTGTGGTAGAGGTGTAACACTCGAGATTTTTATGAGTAATATTTTGTTTTTATATCATCAAAGGAATCTTTCACTACACACTTGCTTGGCTTACTTTACACGCAATCACGACCTTCCTCGATAGCTTGCGTCGTACGCAACACCGAGTTTCACTAAACAACGATATGCTATTAAAATATAATTAAAACTAGCCGTTATGAATAGTAATAACCACTTTTTGAAATTTTATAAATTTTATTTTTCAAAATGGACTTCATTTTTGGATTCGGAATACAAAAATTAGCCTAGGGTGAAATTTTGGTATTTTTCTGAAAACTTTCAATTTTTGATGAATAATGAAACCACTAAGTGGTAGGTTAAAAACTGAATTTTGCATAAAACTTAATTTTACCGCTTCTGTGAATGGAATTGCGAAAATCCAACAGACACGGTTAATATCAAGGACTAAAATGTGGTTCAATGAGATGAAAATAATTTTTGATGAATAGTAACTTTTTACTTTTTTTTACCACGGTTAATAGTAAATAGGGTAACTAAGGGTAAATATGATATTACTATTACCCTAACACATGTCCTAATTCTATTGGATAAGTGTAGTTCGACCAAAAACAACCTTATGAATATAATATGACCATTTAGGTCCACTTGGATTAGATTATGACATTTAATATTATTTTATTTAATGAATAGTTAAAATAGTTAAAATCAAAGTTTAATAACTAAAACATTTTTAATATGGGGTTATACATAAGATAAATTCGACTATAAATATTCATTAGAAAGATAAAAAGATTTCCTACATGATGGTATTTTATTTATAATTTTTAGACATTAAATTATTTAAGTTATTTATGACACAATGATGATGCAGTAATTATTTTATTAATGAAATATTGACATAATTGATGTTATAAACACCAAAATAAATGTAATTTGAGACTTTTTATGAATTCCAATAATTTTCTAGGTTACTATGATATATTAGTGTTGATTTAATCAACTTGTTTCGAACATATAATTCTGTTATGACTTTCACAAAAATCATATATCAAATAGTGTCAAAATTGACACAAAATAGTTTTTAAATAAAATATTATATTATAAATTGTTATTTTATTCCTAAAAATCTAAGGATCGGCCAAATGACTTAGATAAGGATATATATATTAATAATAAACAATTTGGGGTTCGTTTGGCATGTTATAGTAAGTGTATTAACCATATAGTGTAAGAAAACAAAAAGACACGGTAAAAGTTAAATTATTTATCTTAGAGTTAAATCTAATTGATAAGGTTAAAATAATAACCTAAACTTGTCTAAATCCTATTGGTTGATAGGATTTCGACCCATCCCCACTTTAGCTTCGAAATAAGACCATTTGGAACCATTATAAACCGATTTTGACTTTAATATAAAATAATATTTTGAGATATTCCGAAGGTGCCCCTCTCCTCCCTTATAAAAGGGCACCTCCTCCCCCTCCTCCTCACACCAATTTGAGCACTCAAGCTCGGCCAACCCCTGCCATTTTCTCCTCTCCACTTCCCTAGAATAATCCTAGAGGTCCTGGTCTTCTTAAAAGACCAATCTTAGTTCCCTAAGTGGAGGATTCAAAGAAGCATTCCAAAGAAGAGGTAATATCCATTACCGATCTTTTCAATTTCTTTCTTCTTCAACTTCTTCTTCTTTAGTTGTTTCATGATAAAGTAATAACATCAGTATTACTTACATACTGATATGTTATTATAAATATGAAATAACCCTAATTCACCTTCTATCCATCCTACGGAAAAATGAAATCACCGCGCGTGCGTACGTACGGAATACCGTCTCCACGCCGTGGTGTAATCTATTTTCCACCATCACCTTACCAGGATGGGTATAATGGTGTAATGAGTAACTATTTATGATTATTATAAAGTAATATTGATACTTAAATAATATACATATACTCCAATACAATTCCATGATCATTGGAACGATATCATCACTCATGCGTACGTACGGAATACCGTCTCCACGATGTGATGCGACTCGTTCTACATGATCATCATTACATAGTAATTATATAAATGAATTGAATGAATAAATATGATATATGTTACACTAATACCATTCTGGATATAAGGTATCTATAACCTTAAAATAAGAATAAGAATTTATTCGGCAAAACACGCATAAGAACAAAAGGCAATAAAGACCCGAGTAACAAGTAACAATGAAATATTACTAACAAGAAGCTAAGAATATGACCATATATGATATCATATCAATATTTATGATTCTAGAATAAGTCAATAACATTATTTAAACCATTATACAGGAGTTTCGGACACGTACAAAGAAAATCGGACCTAAGGTAAGGGAAATATCACAATCTCACTTTTATCCGAGATTGTTTTTACTTTAGTAATTACTAGGGTGTATTTTATCATCCACATCCATGTTCCCTTAATATGTAATATTATTTCCTTCCTTCTACAATAGTTTATATCCAACTTTACCCTTCGGTAAGTTTTTTGTAAAAGAGATGAAAGGAATCTTTTGTCGTTTTTCGTACGAGGTACTTTTTGACTTTTTCAACAAAAGTACGAAGAATGTTTTTTTTAACTTATACAGAAAGAATGGATTTTTAAAAAATTATTTCCAAGAATCTTCCTTTATAAGTATTCAAGTTTATTTTTAATCAACTCCTTTTAGTTTAAAATTTTATGACATGTTAAGAAAGGAAAAGTGTTTTTGAAGTAGAAAGGATATTTTCCTCAAGAATTCATTTCAAGTGTTTTATCAAAATTATTTTCCATCTAAGATAATACAGGGTTCTGTTTTTATCCCTATTATTACATTGATTTGATTATGTTGTGATGGAATTATTTTTATGAATTCCTTTATCTTATATGAATTGTTTTATGATGTCATGTTGTTTAAGAATTCCATTTTTATTACATGGGTTACGCTATGATGTATGGTTTATGATTATGTGTCACACATAAGAAAGGATTCATTATAAGATGGGTGGGACCTATATCTTCCTCAAATGCATTGGGTAAAGATTTTATATCTCATGAGATAGACATGGCTGGAACGGTAGGTTATATCGGTTCAGTGAAACGGGACTGGAACGAGGGTGACTCGGTTCAGAAAGGGACTTTGTCCACTAAGATAGTCTTGGCAATGAGTCATGACTAACAAGAAATGATTTTCCATGATTATGTGTCCATGCCACAAAGTTTCAAGTTTCATGTTATGATTATGGGGATCTCATTTTCACTTCTATGATTTGTTCCATGTTAAGATATTATGATCTCTTTTGCAGGTTATGATTTTCAAAAAGATATGATATGATTTTTATTTCCTTTATTTGCCCTTGCTGAGCATTTGAGCTCACCCTTTTATGTTTTCTTTTCCCCAGGCCAGGAAGATGGATATTAAGTAGAATATGCTAAAAGGGACCCTAGATATGATGAAATAAATGGGATACACTGTAGAAGATTTATGAACCAGTTGTTTATGTTTCCTAGTTTCTAAAGACACTATACTTATACGGTCCTTTGTGGTTTTGTCATATGTTTTAATAAGTGTACTTCAATTTTGAAGTATTAACAATGTATGTAAAGTATGGGTCGTTATAGTTGGTATCAGAGGAAAGGTATAGTCAACCGTTGGAAACTAGGATGTGAAAGCCTTAGTAAGAACCCTAAGGATAAGTCTAAGCATAAAACACAATCTTAGTGTTTTAGAAATGGCCATGAATACCCTAGGATAAGACCTTAAGTATGAAAATTTTATTCTTGAATTATGTGGTTTTCCTATTATAATTAGTGTTGCTCACACTATTCTTTTTGGTTTTAGTCAATGGTTGGAACCCGAAGGAACCATGTTAATGCGGAATGCGATGGGAAATGCAATGATTGTCCCCCTGAGCAACCAAACGATATGGGAGCTGGAATGCAAAATCTTGTAGCCATGCTCACACAACTTTCTCAATCTATGAATCATGCAGGACTTCCAAACGAGCAAAGGAAGGAGCAACATTCTGTTGAATCCTTCATGAGGCAGCGTCCACCTTCTTTCAGCGGGTCTACTGATCCATTAGTTGCTGAACAATGGATTAGTACTACTGAAAAGATATTTTCAGTTCTTTAATGTTCTGAACATGATAAAGTCATCCTATCAGTGTATCGTTTGGAAGGACATGCTGATCAATGGTGGAATATTATTAAGAATACGAGGAAAAGGGATGAAGTTGAGTCTATGGAATGGGACGAGTTCAAGAACTTATTTTTCAATAAGTACTTCCCTCGTATTCTCCGAACAAAGATGGAGAAAGAGTTTCTTGAACTGAAGCAAAGGGATGATGAATCTGTTGGTACCTATGAAGCAAATTTTACAAGACTTGCAAGGTACGCTTCTGGTATTATTATCCAACCTGAGAGTAAGATCAATAGATTCTTTAGTGGCTTAAAACCAAGTCTTCGAAGGGCGTTAGCCATAAGGGAATTCAATAGCTATGAGGAAATCGTTCGATGTGCTCTCAAAGTCGAGATGGAGATTGGAGTAACCCATCAGTCACATGGGTTTGATAAGAAGAGGAAGATGGAATTCAAAGGAAAATCTAAAGAGCACACTGAAAAGAAGATGAGCTTTCCCTTATTCTCAACGTGTGGAAAGAAACATGGAGGGAGTTGTCTTAAAGGGACAAGTAAATTTTTTAAGTGTGGAAAGGAAGGTCATCGGGCATTTGAATGTCGCGATAGTGGGAAGAAGATTTCTAATGATGCAAACAAAGGAAGGGATACACAGAATGATACTACTACACTTCAATGTTTCAAGTGCAAGGAGATGGGGCATTATGCCAATCATTGCCCAAATCCAAGGGTTGATGATGATGGTCGACGTCAACAAAATCTTAAGGCTAATGACAAAGGAAAGTCACATGCAATTTCTATCAGCGATGTGGAGTACGATAACGAAGTGGTGAAAGGTACACTTACCATCCACTCTAAAGTAGAAAATGTTTTATTTTATTCTGGATCCACCCACTCTTTTATTTCTGAAGACTTTTCTAATGGTATCACCGTATTACCTCAACAATTAGATGTTGAGTTAGCTGTGACAACACCTAATGGCACATCAATCGCATCAAAAGTTTATAATTCTTCTCCGATCGAAGTTTGTGGGAAAGTGCTTCCTGCAAATCTTGTGATCCTTCCTATAGTGGAATTTGATGTGATTCTTGGCATGGATTGGCTTTCTTTATACGGAGCTCATATCAATTTCCAAAGAATAGAAGTCACATTTCATATTCCAGATCAATCTACGATCGTCTATCGATGCAAGGATGAATATAACCTTCCAGTGGAAATTTCTTCCATCTTATGGGTCTTGATTCCACTAAATGAAGGTTATTTATCTCAAATGGTTGGTGAGAAACTCACAATTAAGAATATTCCCATAGTACGGGAGTTTGATGACGTCTTTCTGGAGGAATTACCGGGTCTTCCACCAAATCGTGAAGTTGAGTTTTCAATAGAACTCGTACCGGGTGATTTGCCTATTTCAAAGACACCTTATAGAATGGCCCCAATTGAGTTGCTGGAATTGAAGAAGCAACTCCAAGAGAATCTTGATAAGGGATTCATACGCCCTAGTGCGTCACCTTGGGGATCACCTGTTCTATTTGTTAAGAAGAAAGATGGATCAATGAGACTCTGCATTGATTATCGAGAACTTAACAAGATCACTATCAAGAACAGATATCCTCTCCCACGCATTGATGACTTATTTGACCAACTACGCGGAGCTCAATACTTTTCCAAGATTGATCTTCATTCAGGGTATCATCAATTAAGGGTCAAAAGGGAGGATATACCAAAGACGGCTTTCCGTACAAGGTATGGACACTATGAATTTATAGTGATTCCATTTGGTCTTACTAATGCCCCTGCTATCTTCCCGGATCTAATGAATAGAGTCTTTAGAGACTATCTTGATCAATTTGTGGTAGTCTTTATAGACGATATTCTTGTCTATTCAAAGAGAAAGGAAGAGCATGAAGACCACTTGAGAATTATATTGAAGACCCTGAGAAAGGAGATGCTTTATGCCAAATTTACCAAGTGTGAATTTTGGCTTCAAAAAGTTTCATTTTTGGGTCACATAATCTCAAAAGAGGGGATATCTGTGGATCCAGCAAAAACAGAGGTTATCGAAAGATGGTCAAGACCAACAATAGTAACTGAGATCCGAAGTTTTCTTGTTTTCGCTGGATATTATCGACGTTTTGTAAAATATTTTTCACGATTATCTAACCCACTCACCAAGTTGACTCGGAAAGGAGTTAAGTTTGTTTGGACAGAGGAATGTGAAGAGAATTTCAAGGAGTTGAAAAGAAGGTTATCCAGTGCACCTGTGCTCACACTGCCTTGTAGTGGAGAAAGGTTTGTGATCTACAGTGATGCATCAAAGAAGGGATTGGGGTGTGTTCTTATGCAAAATGATATGGTGATAGCTTATGCCTCACGACAGTTGAAAATCCATGAGCAAAATTACCCAACACATGATTTGGAGTTAGCTGCGGTAATATTTGCATTAAATATTTGGAGGCATTACCTTTATGGTGAAAGGTGTGATATTTATATTGATCATAAAAGTTTAAAGTATATTTTCACACAAAAGGAGCTGAATATGCGTCAAAGAAGATGGTTAGAGCTGATTAAGGATTATGACTGCTCAATCCATTACCACCCTGGGAAAGGAAACAAGGTGGCAGAAGCATTAAGTCGACAAGACCATGCTAGTTTATCCATGATGAGGATCACAAAAGATCCAATATTTATGGATTTACAAAGGATGGATCTTGGAATTATAATGGAAGGGGAAAAATCTTATCTTTCTCAAATGAATGTTCAACCATCTATACATGTGAAGATTAAAGAGGCACAGAAAGAAGATGTCGAGTTACAAAAGAAGGTGAGAAATGTTCCTGAATTCAACCTTGATTGTGATGGGATAATAAAGTTCAGGAATCGGGTTTGTGTTCCTCCCATCCCCGAATTAAAGAAGGAGCTGCTGGATGAGGCTCATAGTTCTTCATTCTCTATTCATCCTGGAAGCACGAAGATGTATAGGGACCTGAAAGAGTACTTCTGGTGGGATGGCATGAAAAGAGATGTTGCTGAATATGTCTCTCGATGCTTGGTTTTTCAACAAGTTAAAGCTGAGAGACAGAAGTCTAAGGGGATGTTACAACCATTACCCATACCCGAATGGAAATGGTAAAACATCACTATGGACTTTGTCACAGGACTTCCTAAAACATCCAAAGGTAATAATGCTATCTGGGTCATAGTTGATCGTCTTACAAAGTCTGCACACTTCATTGCTATTAGAGAGGATTTCTCTCTGGATCAGCTTGCCAGGATATATGTAAAGGAAGTGGTAAGATTGCATGGAGTGCCACTTTCTATTATATCTGATCGGGATCCGAGATTTACCTCGATGTTCTGGCGAAGTCTTCAGCATACTCTGGATACAGAGTTGAGTTTCAGCACTGCTTATCATCCTCAGACAGACGGTCAGTCTGAGAGAACAATTCAAACCCTAGAAGATATGTTGAGAGCTTGCTCTATGGATTTCAAAGGAGGTTGGGATCGACACCTACCCTTGGTGGAATTTTCTTATAATAATAGCTTTCACTCCAGTATTCAGATGGCTCCTTATGAAGCTCTCTATGGAAAGAAATGCAGGACTCCAACTTGCTGGGATGAAGTTGGGGAAAGAAAGCTTTTAGGACCTGATCTCGTAGATGAAATGGCAGAAAAGGTCAGATCTATTCAACAACACATAAGAGCAGCTCAGAGTAGACAGAAAAGTTATGCCGACAACCGAAGAAAAGACCTAGAGTTTGAAGTGGGTGATAAAGTGTTCTTACGAATATCTCCCTGGAAGAGGGTTATGAGATTTGGAAAGAAGGGGAAGTTGAGCCTTAGATATATCGGTCCTTTCGAAATACTGGATCGTGTTGGGAAGGTAGCTTACCGATTGGCGCTTCCACCGAATCTCTCTCAAGTTCACGATGTGTTCCATGTATCTCTCCTGAGAAAGTACATACCTGATCCTTCACATGTACTCAGCTCAGAAGTTGTACCGCTGGAGCAAGATCTTTCATATGAAGAACAACCGATAGAGATTCTGGATCGTAGTGAAAAAGTCCTACGAAACAAGACCACTTGCTTGGTGAAAGTTTTATGGAGGAACCACCAACTTGAAGAAGCTACATGGGAGCTTGAGGATATGATGAGGGAGAAGTATCCTCATCTGTTTGTAACAAAGTGACGAATTTCGAGGGCGAAATTCTTTTTAAGGGGGGTAGAATGTAACACCCGAGATTTTTATGAGTAATATTTTGTTTTTATATCATCAAAGGAATCTTTCACTACACACTTTCTTGTCTTACTTTACACGCAATCACGACCTTCCTCGATAGCTTGCGTCGTACGCAACACCGAGTTTCACTAAACAACGATATGCTATTAAAATATTATTAAAACTAGCCGTTATGAATAGTAATAACCACTTTTTGAAATTTTATAAATTTTATTTTTCAAAATGGACTTCATTTTTGGATTCAGAATACCGAAATCAGCCTAGGGTGAAATTTTGGTATTTTTCTGAAAACTTTCAATTTTTGATGAATAGTGAAACCACTAAGTGGTAGGTTAAAAACTGAAATTTGCATAAAACATAATTTTACCGCTTCTGTGAATGGAATTTCGAAAATCCGACAGACACGGTTAATATCAAGGACTAAAATGTGGTTCAATGAGATGAAAATAATTTTTGTTGAATAGTAACTTTTTACTTTTTTTTACCACGGTTAATAGTAAATAGGGTAACTAAGGGTAAATATGATATTACTATTACCCTAACACATGTCCTAATTCTATTGGATATGTGTAGTTCGACCAAAAACAACCTTATGAATATAATATGACCATTTAGGTCCACTTGTATTAGATTATGACATTTAATATTATTTTATTTAATGAATAGTTAAAATAGTTAAAATCAAAGTTTAATAACTAAAACATTTTTAATATGGGGCTATACATAAGATAAATTAGACTATAAATATTCATTAGAAATATAAAAAGATTTCCTACATGATGGTATTTTATTTATAATTTTTAGACATTAAATTAGTTAAGTTATTTATGACACAATGATGATGCAGTAATTATCTTATTAATGAAATATTGACATAATTGATGTTATAAACACCACAATAAATGTAATTTGATACTTTTTATGAATTCCACTAACTTTCTAGGTTACTATGATATATTAGTGTTTTTTTAATCAACTTGGTTCGAACATATAATTCTGTTATGACTTTCACAAAAATCATATATCAAATAGTGTCAAAATTGACACAAAATAGTTTTTAAATCAAATATTATATAATTAATTGTTATTTTATTCCTAAAAATCTAAGGTTCGGCCAAATGACTTAGATAAGGATATATATATTAATAATAAACAATTTGGGGTTCGTTTGGCATGTTATTGTAAGTTTATTAACCATATAGTGTAAGAAAACAAAAAGACACGGTAAAAGTTAAATTCTTTAACTTAGAGTTAAATCTAATTGATAAGGTTAAAATAACAACCTAAACATGTCCAAATCATATTGTTTGATAGGATTGCGACCCATACCCACTTTAGCTTCGAAATAAGACCCTTTGGAACCATTATAAACCGATTTTGACTTTAATATAAAATAATATTTTGAGATATTCCTAAGGTGCCCCTCTCCTCCCTTATAAAAAGGCACCTCCTCCCCCTCCTCCTCACACCAATTTGAGCACTCAAGCTCGGACAACCCATGAAATCTTCTCCTTTACACTTCCCTAGAATAATCCTAGAGGTCCTGGTCTTTTTAAAAGACCAATCTTAGTTCCCTAAGTGGAGGATTCAAAGAAGCGTTCCAAAGAAGAGGTAATATCCATTACCGATCTTTTCAATTTCTTTCTTCTTCAACATCTTCTTCTTTAGTTGTTTCATGATAAATTAATAACATCAGTATTACTTACATACTTATATGTTATTATAAATATGAAACAACCCTAATTAACCTTCTATCCATCCCACGGAAAAATGAAATCACCGCGCGTGCGTACGTACGGAATACCGTCTCCACGCCGTGGTGTAATCTATTTTCCACCATCACCTTACAAGGATGGGTATAATGGTGTAATGAGTAACTATTTATGATTATTATAAATTAATATTGATACTTAAATAATATACATATACTCCAATACAATTCCATGATCAAAGGAACGATATCATCACTCGTGCGTACGTACGGAATACCGTCTCCACGATGTGATGCGACTCGTTCTACATGATCATCATTACATAGTAATTATATAAATTAATTGAATGAATAAATATGATATATGTTACACTAATACCATTCTGGATATAAGGTATCTATAACCTTAAAAGAAGAATAAGAATTTATTCGGCAAAACACGCATAAGAACAAAAGGCAATAAAGACCCGAGTAACAAGTAACAATTAAAAATTACTAACAAGAAGCTAAGAATATGACCATATATGATATCATATCAATATTTATGATTTTGGAATAAGTCAATAACATTATTTAAACCATTATACAGGAGTTTCGGACACGTACAAAGAAAATCAGACATAAGGTAAGGGAAATATCACAATCTCACTTTTATCCGAGATTGTTTTTACTTTGGTAATTACTGGGGTGTATTTTATCATCCACATCCATGTTCCCTCAATATGTAATATTATTTCCTTCCTTCTACAATATTTTATATCCAATTTTACCCTTCGGTAAGTTTTTTGTAAAAGATATGAAAGGAATCTTTTGTCGTTTTTCGTACGAGGTACTTTTTGACTTTTTCGACAAAAGTACGAAGAATGTTTTTTTTAACTTATACAGCAAGAATGGATTTTTAAAAAATTATTTCCAAGAATCTTCCTTTATAAGTATTCAAGTTTATTTTTAATCAACTCCTTTTAGTTTAAAATTGTATGACATGTTAAGAAAGGAAAAGTGTTTTTGAAGTAGAAAGGATATTTTCCTCAAGAATTCATTTCAAGTGTTTTATCAAAATTATTTTCCATCTAAGATAATACAGGGTTCTGTTTTTATCACTATTATTAAATTGATTTGATTATGTTGTGATGGAATTATTTTTATGAATTCCTTTATCTTATATGAATTGTTTTATGATGTCATGTTGTTTAAGAATTCCATTTTTATTACATGGGTTACGCTATGATGTATGGTTTATGATTATATGGCACACATAAGAAAGGATTCATTATAAGATGGGTGGGACCTATATCTCCCTCCAATGCATTGGGTAAAGATTTTATATCTCATGAGATAGACATGGCTGGAACGGTAGGTTATATCAGTTCAGTGAAATAGGACTGGAACGAGGGTGACTCGGTTTAGAAAGGGACTTTGTCCACTAAGATAGTCTTGGCAATGAGTCATGACTAACAAAAAATGATTTTCCGTGATTATGTGTGCATGCCAAAAAGTTTCAAGTTTCATGTTATGATTATGGGGATCTCATTTTCACTTCTATGATTTGTTCCATGTTAAGATATTATGATCTCTTTTGCAGGTTATGATTTTCAAAAAGATATGATATGATTTTTATTTCCTTTATTTGCCCTTGCTGAGCATTTGAGCTCACCCTTTTATGTTTTCTTTTCCCCAGGTCAGGAAGATGGATATTAAGTAGAATATGCTAAAAGGGACCCTAGATATGATGAAATAAATGGGAGACACTGTAGAAGATTTATGAACCAGTTGTTTATGTTTCCCAGTTTCTAAAGACACTATACCTATACGGTCCTTTGTGGTTTTGTCATATGTTGTAATAAGTGTACTTCAATTTTGAAGTATTAACAATGTATGTAAAGTATGGGTCGTTATAAGAGGTCCCTGTATGGCCTGGATAGTATTGTACTTTTGTTAACCCCGATCCATGGTGTGGATCACTTTTTTATAAATTTGAGGGGACTATGTATCGTCTTGATACTGAACCTATTGGTTTTATCTACTGTGATTTTTAGTTTATGTTTAAAGTATACTATATATATCTTTTATATTCTGCTGCTATTACTTTGAAATACAAACTATTATAAAGTTACTTTGATAATTAATCTAGCTAGTGTTTGTAACTATTGTAAATCAGTAGGTTAGATTCAAAAGCTAATTTAATCTTCTGATTAGATTAACTGAGACCTAATCAATCTTTTGAGAATATAATTTAACCTTTACACTTTTACAAATTCACTATAGTTTAACTTGTTTTATAAATTGGGGATTTTAATAGAAATTATTTTTAACAAAAATTTTAATTGGAACTCAATTCACCCCCCTCTTGAATATCCACTCAGACCAACATTTGGTATTAGAGTTTTGTTTTTGTTAAAGGATTTTTGAAATACTCTATTTTTCAACTGTGATTGTAGTTGTATCTTTGAATATCTTAAATTTTTGTTAGTTCTAAATTTTATCTCTTTAAATTTATTTTCTAAAATCTAACTATGGACAATAGACTAGAGGGTTCTACTACCAACAAGACACCTTTCATAAATGGTACAAACTATGCCCAGTGGAAACTTAAGATGAAAATAAATTTAAAAAGTATGGGTTTTGATATCTAGACTGCAATAGAAACTCAATATAAAATTCAAGAAACTGAAAGAACATCATGGGATGAACTTACTCGGATCGCATACAATAATAATTTTTAAGATAGGAATGCCTTGTACTGTGCTTTTGGAGATGAAGAATTTAACAGAATATCTGCTTGCAAAACTTCCTATGAAATATGGGATACTTTGGGTGTTTCTCATGAAAGAACAACCAATGATAAAAAATGATATTAAACACATATACTATTAAATATGATAATTTTAAAATGAAGACTGATGAACCTATTTATGATATGTATATAAGGTTCAATAAGATTTTCAACACTATGAATTCCCTTGGAAAAGCTGTTCTAGCAAAGGAACAAATCATGAGAATATTGAGATGTCTACCGGACCGATGAGAGGCACTTCTGTTTCAATTAGAGAATCATGTGACATTGCTGCTCTTCCTATCAAAGAACTTATTGGTATGCTTATGATGTATGAGGAATAACTCAAGGTGAATAAGGAGTATGATGATGAACCTAAAAGGAAGTTAGTGGCATTTAAGTCTACTGCTTTAAAGAGTAAGGACAAAGAAAAAATTCACAAACAAACTGAAACCTCAACAAGTGAATGTTCAGAATCTGACAGTGATACAGAAATGGCTCAGATGTCCAGAAGGTTTAAGAAATTATATAGAAAGAAGAAATTATTTAGAAAATAAAATTACGAAGGAAAATATGACAAAAAAAGCTCATTGTAAAAAGGACTGGATGAAAGATGATAAGAGTGATGAGGTTGTTTGCTATGAATGCAAAAGGAAAGGACACATAAAAGATGACTATCCGAAACTAAAGTTCAAGAAGAAAAATGACTACAAGGACAGTAAGTACAAGAAAGATATGAAAGCTACTTGGAGTGCTTTAGAAGACAACACAAGCGAATATGAAGTTTCTGACTCTGAAGAGAATTGTTCCAACATGTGTTTCATGACCAATACTTATGAGGTACCTATTTCCCCTATGCTAAATGATTATTATTCTGGAACTGATTCTGATTCTGAATCTCAAAATATTACTAGTGAGGAACTGTTTGAATAATGAAATATGCATGAGGAAAAATTTAATGAACTTAAGGGCAAATATAAGTCATTAAAAAAACAGCATGCTCTCATATTGAATGTCAAATCTGCTCTAGAAGTAGAAAAATAAAAGAATGGTCAACTGTTAAAGGAAAATATTGAAATGAAAATGTCAAATGATAAACTTAGAAAAGGCTTAGAAAAGTTCAAAAATTGAAAATATACCCTTGCACAAATTCTAGGTACACAAGTGGCACCAAAGTACACTACTGGAATAGGTTACCAACCTGGAAAAATACAGTTCACTAAAACTAGATTTATTTCTAAATCTAGACAGAATACTACTAGTTCATGTTCTGGAAATTCATATGATTCAACTCATTATTCACATATTCAAAGATCGAATAAAGTTTATATCTCAAAATCTATTGATTCTATAAATTATTTGAGACCCATAAGGAAAATTTGGTTACCAAAATCATTGATTGCTAACCTATCTGGACCCAAGAAGATCTGGGTACCAAAATCATTTTCCATCTAAAACTATTTTGTAGGAAACCTGCTTGAAGAGTTCTCACAAGAATATATGGTACTTGGACAGTGGATGTTCAGGGCACATGTCTGGAGATTATTCATGCTTTAAAATCTTAATCAGGATTGATGGAGGCTATGTCACCTTTAGTGACAATTCTAAAGAAAATATCCTTAGCCTAGGCCAAATTGGTAACACTAATTCAGTTTTAATTTCTAATGTTTTGTTTGTTGATGGACTTAAATATAACCTATTAAGATATCTCAATTATGTGATGATGGTTTTAATGTAATGTTCGAAAATGATTCTTGTAATATTTTTAGTTCTAAAAATGTTTTAGTATTTTCTTCTTTGAGAAATGAAAATCTTTATGTGGTAGATTTAAATTATTTATCCAAAAAAATGTTACTTATTTAAATGATTTTCATAAAGAATCTTGGCTTTGGCCTAGAATATTAGGACACTGAAATATTCATTCACTTAGAAAACTAACGAGGAAGAAATTAGTTAGAGACTTACCCAAACTAGAGTTTCCAAATGACAATGTTTGTAAACCCTATTAAAAGGGAAAGCAACGTAAAGTTTCTTTTAAATCAAAGAAATAAGGTTCAACTTCTCAACCTCTCAAGTTGGTTCACATGGATTTTTTTGGGCCTTCTAGAGTTTCTAGATTAAATGGAAAGAACTATATCTATGTCTTAGTAGATGAATTTTCTAGATATACTTGGGTATATTTCATAGCTCACAAAAGTGAAGCTTGTTCTCACTTTATTAAATACTCAAAGTCTGTAGAGAACCTTAGTGGACTTAAAATTAAGACCCTAACAAGTGATCATGGCCGTGATTTTGAAAATCATGAGTTTGAATCTTATTGCTCACACAATGGCTATAATCATAACTTTTATGCACCTAGGACACCTCAATAGAATGGTTATTATAAAGAAGAAATATAACCCTTCAATAAATTACAAGGAATATGCTCAATGAGTATGACTTACCTATTTATTTTTGGGCTGAAGCTGTAAATACAGCTTGTTATATCATCAATAGAGTCTTAGTCAGACCTGTTCTCAAAAATACCCCTTATGAACTGTGGAACAATAGGAAACCTAATGTTATCTACATTAAATTCTTTGGTTGTAAAGTCTTTATTCTTAATACCAAGGATAATCTAGACAAATTTTATTCTAATAGTGATGAAGGAATATTTTTAGGATATTCAATTTCTAGTAAAGCCTATAGAGTTTTCAATAAGAGAACCAAATGTGTGGAAGAATCTATTCACATAAAATTTTATGAAACTGATCCACATGAACCTAAATCATCTCTTGAAAATCATGAAGAAGATTTATCTGTTCTGAACCTTAATGATAAAATCAATGAACATGTAGTAAAGACAACCAGTTCTAGAAATATTACAGAATTTTCCCCTAATAAACTCGAACCTAGAGAAGAACCTGAAATTTCTAGTCCTACCATTACTAGATCAACTAGGATTCTAAAGAATCATCCTTTACATGCTGTTGTTTGAAACCTGAATAAAGGGACACAGACTAGAGCTTCTCTTAGAAATCAGGTTGAACATCAAGCCTTCTTGTCATAGATTGAACCTAAAAACATCAATGATGCTATTAATGATGAATTTTCGGTAATTTCTATGCAATAATAACTTAATCAGTTTGAAATAAATAATGTTTGAAACTTGTTGAAGGACCTAAGGACACTTTCACCATAGGCAAAAAATGAGTGTTTAGGAATAAAGTAGATGAATCTGGAAACGTAGTTAGAAACACGGATAAATTAGTTACATAAGGCTACAGTCAAGATGAAGGAATTGACTATGAGGAGTCTTTTTCTCCAGTATCTAGATTAGAAGCCATTAAGATCTTACATTCCTATGCTACACATATAAATTTTAAACTATATCAAATGGATGTTAGAAGTGTATTATAAAATGGGTTTATAATTGAGGATGTTTTTGTTGAAAAACCACATGGATTTACAAACCCTCATTTTCCAAATCTTATTTTCAAATTATCAAAAGATTTATATGGTTTTAAACAAGCTCCAAGATCTTGGTATGAAAGATTAAGTACGTTTCTCATTTCCAAAGGTTTTAAAAAAGGTATATTTGATCCTACCCTTTTTATAAAATTTATTTCAAATGATATTTTAGTTTTTCAAATTTATATAGATGATATTATTTATGGATCTTAAAAAACTTCATTTTGTACTATGTTTTCTAAATTGATGGAAAAAGAATTTGAAATGAGTTTAATGGGTGAACTAAAATTCTTTCATGTATTTCAAATCTTTCAAAATAATGATGGACTTATTTTAACTCAAATTAAATATTCTAGAGATCTTTTAAAACATTTTGGATTGGAGAGCACAAAAAGTAGTGACACTCCCATGAGTACCACCTATAAGATGGATCTTAATGAAGATGGTAAATCTGTTGATCAAACCACTAATAGAGGAATGATTGAAAGTCTACTCTACTTGACTACTAGTCATCCTGATGTTTTGTTTAGTGTGTGTATGTGTTCTCATTTTCAAGAAAATCCTAAAGAATCATATTTAAATTCTGTAAAAATAATTTTCAAATATCTCAAGCATACACCCAATTTAGAAATTTTCTACCCTAAAGGACCATCATTTGAATTAATTAGTTATTCTGATGCTTATTTTTCTATTTGTAAGTTAGATAGAAAAAGCACCTCTGGAACATGTCACTTTTTAGGCAAGTCACTAGTATCATGGTGTAGTAAGAAAAAATTTGTTGCATTATCTATTACAGAAGCTGAATACACAGCTGCTGTCAGTTTCTTGTGTACAAATTTCGTGGATGAGACACACTTTACTAGACTATGGTTATCAATTCAAACATGTACCAATAAATTGTGACAACAAAAGTTCTATTAAAATTACAAGGAATCCTGTTTCACATTATAGGACAAAGCATATTGATGTAAGTCATCTCTTTTTGAGGGATAATTATCAAAAAGGTGATATCAATTTAGAATTCATTGGTACTGAATATCATCATGCGGATATATTCACTAAACCATTAGATTCTGAGAGATTATTCTACATCATACATGATCTTGGATTGATTAATCATAAATAGATATCTTACTGGTCTTACTGTTTAACATTTTGCTATCTTTTACTTTATGGTTTCATGCTCACTATTTCTCAGTTACTGTTTCATGCTTTCGGTCTCACAGTTAACACCTGGTGTTCACGGTCTGTCACTTAACTATCTCACCATGATGGAATAGTTCACTCATTGTCTCATTGTGACTGTATAGAATAGTCACTGTCTCACCGTGACGACCACCAACTGTCTCACCATGATGACTGCTTTTCGTCACACCATAACGCCTACTCACGGTCTCACCGTGAAGATTATTTATGGATTTATTTTAATTCGTATCACGACAATTTTTATTTCACCACTATTTAATTTCCCTCATTTTTGTTTTTATGACGATTGACATTCCCAAATGATAAAACAAAAGGGTTTTCACTCGATTCCTCACCCGAGCTCTCTCCTGCTCACTCTCTCTAACCCTCTTTACCTTACAAACCTTCTCTCCTTCTCTCTCGCCTGAACCTTTAGTAGATGCCCAGGATGAAGCGTCTGACTTCATCTAGTCCCGAGAAGAGTAGATCTAAGAAGAAGAATATAACACTGAGGATAGCACCTGAAGGACATTTAAATTCGAACCATGTAAATCATACTGTAGTTCCTAAAAAAGAGATCTGTCATGAGTGGTTATTGACTAGAAAGTCTTTATTCTTGAAAGTATTAAGAGAACAAGGATGGCTCGAATGGTTCTCTCGATGGAACATACCTATTTACCTGAGGTTGGTGTCTCAGTTTTACCAATATATAATGTTTTCCCTTGATTTTGGTGAATGTTTTATGGTGACAAGATGGATCATTGGACAAAAATGCTCATTCACTTTGAGGATATGGGCTACAAGCCTGAGGATTCCTCATGAAGGGATTTGTGATGACTACCAGAGAGACCATCCTCCTAAAACTGGCATCTTTGACCTAGAGAATGCCTTAGAAATACTAACTAGAAATGGCACCAAGCGAAGGGCCATAGGAGCTGAGTTGGATGGAGAGTCAAGACTAATGTTCAAATTTGTTCAGTATTTGATTAGCCCAAGGAAGGGTGATTTTTCTGTGATAAAGTATCAGGATGTGTTCCTGATTCATTTAATGAAGAATGGCCATAAGATAAATCTTTTCAAATATGTCATTCACCATACGTGTGATCAGATTAATTTCACTTCCAAATCCACATCTTTGTTTAACTCAAGGATCATCTCAACCATGCTAGTTACCAAATGAGTGGTTGGACCGAATGAGGAAGTAATTATGGATTTTTTTTTCAAAACCTACCATAAAAGGGATGAAAATAAATTGTAACCCTTGGAAGAAGAAATGGGTTGAAGATAATGATCAACTGTATAAGAATTATAATCCTGTAGAGTATCCAACAAGAACAAATAATATTACTGATCCTGGTTTGGAACCAGATGAAGTTGTTGAATAATCAGATGCGGAAGAAGAAGAGGAAGTGGTAGCTGAATTACCTCAAAAGGAAGTAGCTCCTATTGATAAAGAAAGGATTGTTGTCCCTGATGATGATCCTGAAGTACCTCTTCGAAAAGAGGCTGAAGTACCTCTTAGAGATGAGGTTTTCTTTGAAAAGTAAAGGTTTGTTGACCCTTTTGTTGTTCTTAGAGAAGAAGAACCTCCTGCTCTAATAGTTGATGCTAACTTATAAATTTAGTCTGAAGCAGTAAGAGAGTTAGTTGTTTCTGAATCTGAGCAGCAAGCCATGGAAGAGGATGTAGTGACAGATCCTGTTGTAGAAGAACTCCCTACTGAAAATGAAGCAAGTTTGGAAGCACAACCTGTGGAAAAATCGGTTCCTGAGTACATACCCCTTGTTGAGGAGAGGATGGAAATCTCCTTTCAGTTGGGAAGGCAAGAAATGACTGAGGAGAATAGAGATGATCCTATGGATCTTGATCATGATGTTGAGCCTATAGTTTCTGATTGGGAAGCACATAGTGAGGGGGAGGAACCTTAAAACATTGAGATTGATGAAGCTGGATTTGCTGAAACCTCTAAACCAACTGTCACATATTCTGTGTACAGTCGGTATGAGTTCCCAAGCTTCTATGATGTGAGTGAATCCGAGAAAGTGACTGCAACTGGAATTGACCTGTATTTTTTGTTTCATTTGAAGTCAGTCACTCTCCCAGAACCTGAACCTACATCTGAACCTGTACCAGAATCTGTACCACTTCCTGCACCTTTTCCTGACCAGAAATCATTTATAACTAAGGATGACTTGAAAGTCTTTGGACAGAATATATTAGCTGGAGTAGAGAAGCTCTTGACCTCTCAACCTAGTAATGTGACTCAACTAAGTCACGAAGATGCCTCTCTACTTGTGGAAAATATTATTCTAATCATTCATCCCAGGATGATCCTTGAAATACAAGAATTCAGAGTTGAAAATAAGTTTCTTAGTGCTGATGTTGCAAATTTGAAAGGTATGGTTGAAAACCTCCAGCAAGAATTGTCTTCAAGATCAGAGCTTGCTCCTGTTTCTGCTCCTAAACCTGTTGCTACTTCTTAGGAACCATTTGTTTCCAACATCTCTAGAGAGATTGTATCTCAGATACATCCCTATCTATTGTCAATTTATGAGAATATTGGATAAAGACACACAAAGATGCTGAAATGCATGAGAGATCTTATAGAGAATCTGAATAAACTGACAGATGAGTACACTGGATGTATTCAAAAGGTTTTGAACCAGTTCAAAGCTCTAACCGTAGCTGTTAAGGATTCTTCTCCCTCTGGTCAAACATTTGCTCCTTCATTGGATGATTCTTTTCTTAGATCCAAAATCAAGGAAGAAATTCAGAATGCTTTCAGTGGATTGGATCTATCTCCTTTGTTAGAAGTAGTAAAGAACAGTGATAGTGCACTTGATCTTGTTCAGATTCATTCTAAGATTGCCAATGATGCTCACCAAAGATCGCCAAGATGATAGATTTGTATCTCAATCGTATTTACTCGAAATATGATATGACAAATCACTTTAAGTACCTTGTAGAGAATCTAAAAATCCCTCTAGGGACTCAGCCTTTCAAAGCTCATGTTAAGAAGCTTACTGAGTTCACCAGATTTTTAGAAAAATTCATGAAGAATAAGGAAGAATTTGAAAAGACTATGAAATACGGTGGAGAAATCATTACTAATTTCATAAATCTTCTAAAGCCATATCTTCATGTGAAGAGTACAGCTATAATTGCACTAGTTGTTTCCCCTCTTCGACCAGGTCTACCTGCCCTAGCCTCAACTGCTATGTCAGTCAGCCAAGCCCTTTCTCAGACCAGACCAATCATTCTTGACCAACCACAGACTAGATCTTCTACTACACCTTCATTGTCTCCCTATATTTTTGAAGGTCTCCATTTACCATCTTTGTCTACCACCTCTATGTCTTCCTCTACATCAGCACCGGCTCCTGCTGCTGATAAAGATATGGAAAAAGGCTGATCCCAGAAGAAGTATAGTGACTACTTTTTTTTTGATGGGGATGTCATCGACTTTTGTATTTCTACTATATGATGTATTCTGAACGTTTTTAATGACATATGCATTGTTTCACTCCCTTTTTTTCACTTTTTGATAATCCCAAAAGGGGGATAATAATCAAGAAAAGTTAAATTGGGAAGAAAAAGTTATATGTTATTCTATATATGTGTTATTCTATATGTTATTTTCTATAATGTACAATTCCATTTTTTTACTTTATCTGTACATGATTTGTGATCATCAAAAAGGGGGATATTGTTGGACACTTCATGTATTAATCGTGTTTTAAGGATCACAAATCTCATTACTGTTAACAAATCTTCTAATTATTTACAAATACCTTTACTAGTTATAAATCTTGTTACTAATCACAAATGTCAGTTATCTTATCAATCCTCTATATTTATGTTTCAAGTTATCTCTTATACTTTATACTGATTACATTCCAATAATCTTATGTATATTACTGTCTAATTCTGAATATAGATATTTTTCTAAGTATAAAGACACCGTGAAGCTTGAAAAAGTAAGACAGACTGTGGGTAAGACACTGTCATGGTGAAGTAGACACCGTGAAGTCTAAGTCTCAGACACCAAGACCAATGAGACTCTGTGACACCGTAAGTTAGACACTCTGATTTCCTAAGTGCTAAGACACAGTTAGCAAGACATAGTCATCAAGGAACCGTGAATCCAGACACTATGAGCAATGCACCGGAAGCGAGAAACTGTGAGTTAGACACCGTGGCTCAGACACAGTGAAGGACACACCATGACCCGGAGACACCGTGAAGTTCATACCGTGAAGGTCATACGGTGAAGGTCATACCGTGAAGGTCATACCGTGAAGGTCATACCGTGAAGTTCATACCATGAAGGTCATACCCTGAAGGTCATACCATGAAGGTCATACCATGAAGGTCATACCGTGAAGGTCATACCATGAAGGTCATACCGTGAAGGACACACCGTGAAGGAGACACCGTTTTCATAACTACTGTAACATCGTTTCTTAACCATTGGTCAATATTATTTAAATATTTCTAATGATCATATTTGATGTGTTTAATGAAATCAATGATATTTAATGATAGTTGTTGGCATGTTAGGGAACCTTACATCGTACCTATGAAAAGGTAATCATTCCTATTGCTGGAGATCGAGGAATATAAAGAGGATTGAGCTGAAATAGAAGAATGACACACAGATACACATACTAGAACATACGTGAAGCTACAGACAATACGTGCGAGCTCTGTACTAAACAGAAGAACAATCTTGATAATGAAGAAGTGATTGCAAGATCTTTCAAGAACTCACATGCATGAAATCTGACACTACTGGAGGAACTGAAATCAAGAGAACATTATCACTCGTGAAGAACACAAGATGAACCTAGACACTATATTTTTTCACACAAAACCAGAGAAGGACTCAGAAGCATTTCTACTGAATCCAAGGAGTCCAGATCTGCACTACCAATCACTAGAGCTTTCTAAACATTCATATACTCTCTCTAAGTGATTCATTATTTACTTCTTAGAGTAGTGTGTGTACTCTGTATATCTTACACACACACACACACACACCAACTTTTGTGCTGAACTGGAGGATATCACAATCCTCACACCAAAACTCCTTACTCTTGTTTACCCATGACAATAGTACAAGAGGTCCTTGTGTGGCCTGGTCTTTATTTTTGTTTCCATTGAAGAACTGTGGTAGAGGTCCCTGTGTGTCATGGATAGTCCTGTACTTTTGTTAACCCCGATCCAGGGTGTCGATCACTTTTATATAAATTTGAGACGACTAAGTCTCAGCTTGAGACTGAACCTCTTGGTTATATCTGCTCTGCTTTTTAGTTTAAGTTTAAAGTATACTATATATATCTTCTACATTCTGCAGCTATTACTTCGAAATACAAACTGTTTTAAAGTTACATTGATAGTTAATCAAGCAAGTGTTTGTAACTATTGTAAATCATGAGGTTAGTTTCAAAATCTAATTTAATATTCTGATTAGATTAATTGAGACCTAATTAGTATTTTGAGAATCTAATTGAACCTTTGCAGTTTTACAGATTCACTACAGTTTAACTGGTTTTATAAATTGGGGATTTTAATAGAAATTATTTTTAACAGAAATTTTAATTGGAATTCAATTCACCCCCCTCTTGAGTATCCACTCCAACCAACAAGGACAATCATGATATGATACACTTGTATGCTAAGCTCATTAAGGGTGCTTATAATTTCAGTATTATAAATTTTTATTTGTTTAATTCATTTGAACACATATCCACATAATGGGACCCTCATGGGTTACCTTATTTAATTTATCAATTATTACTTAAACCCCAATGTGGTATGTAAACATGCTAAATGTGATGGTTATTAATGTGTCTATAGTCACCTATACAGTTACTTATAAATGTATGATGGTGTCTTACTTCACTGACCCCCCTTAAATGATAAAATTCATTTGTTTTTATGCCATTTTTATATCATGTGTAGTTTAATTAAAATTATAGTTATAATATAATGGGTGTTTTCCTCTATATCGTGGAAACTTCCATTTTATTTAACCAATCTACATGTGGGAATGTATGGGTAACTTTTTAAATAATAAAAAAGAATTGTGAGGTAAATTACTAAATGTTTCATGGATTCATCCAGGTGAAGTGAATGGTACATTAAATCTAATAATTCGTACTTGATATCCATTTCATATGTACTATGTTAAGTGTTTAAATGAATGATAATCATTAAAAAAAATTTATAACAAGATCTTTAAGAGGATCTCATTGTAAGAACCCACATATAGGGGCCAGTAAAATATGTTTCCTTCAGAGTTACCTTGAATGGAAACATTACCTATACCATGGAACTCCAATAAATTCCTCCAATGATTTCATGAAACTAGATATTTTACTTTAATTCCTAGTGATAATTTTATGGGTGATCTAGTTTTAGGGTCGATATAGCGTTTATATAAGTAGCTATCCTGGTTATGGTAAAACCTCCTAATCCTAATGAATTAGTAAATTCTTCCTTTTGGTTTTTGAAAGAGAGGTGTCATTTGGGTTTTGGTTATCCCAATTGGGACTCAAGATAATTAAATGAGACCCCTGGGTAGATGGGTGGTTATCTGGTAAGCTAACCATTGAGGGAGGATTACTGTATCAGTGTACTGTTGAGTACCATCTCTTTGTTGTTTGAGTTAATGCTTTAAAATTTCAATGGAATGTCCCCTATTCATATTCTCATTAGTAATCATTTTTTGGAGGAATGATGTTTTTAAAGTGATTAAATTTATCCTATTATGATTGATGTTGACCATTTTAGGTCGATGATTTCTCTACCTACTTTAGTTTCACCTCATTTAATAGACAGTTTTTATGAAATTTAGATGTTGTATAATAGTTACTGTAGTGTTTTGGGGTTAATGTGCAAGAGAAAGTAGGGATAAGTGGATGGAACATGATACCCTCATGTTTAGTCAGGCCCTAGAAGGTTAATGATATATTTCTATTTAGTAAAAACTATGGAATAGTTTTATCTAGACTATAATTTCCTTTTTTCTGTAAGCTTGGGTTTATTCCCTTTTCTAGACTAATTCGTGGTAGGTGGTGGAGTGTTTTGATTTTCGAATAGTAATTCCATTAATTGAGATAAAACCTTGAGTTTTTTTATCATAAATCACCATGTTTGGGAGTGTTGTTTGGATTCCTAGCCTAGATGTCCGGTTCTAGCATTGTTGTCAAATTCATTTTAGAAATGATTTCATGAGGCGGGAAACTGTTCAGTAAATTGTGGCCTGGTTATGATCCCTAACTATAAATATGATATCACATGGAACTAAAGGTATGATGTAAAATTATTTGTTAGTTTGGATGACCATCATGTCTATATTAAAGGGAAAATCATGGAAGCATGAGTCAAGGATTCGATGTAGGTGGTATGAGATGTACACCTTTTGTGTATGGATGGTTTATTATGAACATATTGCATCTAGGAAATTAGTAATGTTGAATTTTTGTGGGTGTAAAAGTAAAATTGGTGGATCAATGGTTTATAATATGATTCTTATGGGAATTAAAACCCAGATATTGGGGAAATTTTAAAGGAAGTACTTGGGATGATGGCTAAACTGAAATTTACCTGGACCCACAAGGTCGAGATATGTGTTTCATTCATTCGTTAAGGGATATTATAGTATATTTATTATGTTTCCATGAAAAAGTATGTATAATACATTCCTTCTAATAACACATTTGGGTAATATTGGTTTAGTTATAATAAGTACCCCTATATTGACATCGTTGAGTACTCTAATAGAGCTCGATTATACACTTCTATAAAAAAGTTAATAGAATTAATTTATTATTGGTGTAATTATAGGGATTTTAAATCTTGGAGTAATTGAAAAGAATCATTATGGTGTGGATTCCACCTTAGGTCATTATTAATGCCCTTCATGTGATAAGGTTCATTGCTGTTTTAGACGGATCATTTCACAGACATTTTGGAAAATATATTCCATTAGATAAGAAGAACAATGAATGGTTAAATTAAAATACATAACCATAATTCTATTTCCAGATTCAGTGAATGTTTTCTATGTGATATTGATATTCTTCCACTAAATAAATTTTTAATCTAGTTTTGGAAAAGCATCTACAGTCTTAGTCTATAATTTTTTAGAATAGTCATCTAGAGGTGGTTTGAATACAACTATCTTAATATGATGTATATAGTCATTGTAGAACGATTAATCTACATAAGTGATTGGTGAAGGTTTTATATAATGGGTCTTCTGTGATTTTCAATGGATTCTAATGTGGCCAATTTTGAACTGGTTCAATCGGATCTGATCGTTGAGATCCGAATGAGGACCCGGAGTTGTGTCATTTCCTCTAATTGGGTGTATTGTTCTGAGAAACATATCATTACATCATTTGAAATATATAAATTTGATTCAATAATAAATTCAAATGGTTTAGGTTCTATAATTCCAAATTATTTATTTAACGGTTATGTCCAAAGGTGCATATATCCTTAGTATTTATAATTAAATAAATGATAATGTACACATTTTTCAGGCTAGATGGGATTGGTTAAGATATATATAAATGTTTCATCTTAATTTCATTACATTTAATAGTTCATTATGATTTGATTACATATTTCTTATATTGTCACTTTAAGGTGGTTTGGGTGTTATGAGATGAAACACAATTCATTGAATTGAAATTCATCACCCAAGTAGTTCAAGTGATGTTTATCTTATTCCCCAAGTGTTATTAGGGATGATAAATTATATGGTGGGGATATTATATCATCTTGTGTTTTGGAATAAGTTAATAAATCCAAGTAAACTTTATCTTTTCATTTAGTAGAGGGGTTGAATCTTAAATTTTTCATTGTAATGTAAATATGAGAGTTGAACCACTTAATGGTTTTGTTTTTTTATGGGATTTAAGTCATGGGACGTTTCATGGAAGTTCAAATTATTTTATGAGAAATCATACTTCAAGAGATCTAGTTTTATGAAAGGCTTCATGAGGTGCATGGTTAGTGTAGTGTTAGTTTAACCTTGTGGGTCAGTCATGAGTCCCCATGTCTTTGGGAGAATAAGGTTTTTAAACCATTAATGGAGGTAAAGGAATCTATTTAGTTTGGTGTATATGTAAATTGGGAGACCTGTGTGGGCTCTAAACATTTTCCAAAACATTACACCTAGTTGTTGCCTTAGTTCAACCTAACTAGTAGGCATGCGTGGTTAGGGACATAGTTTTTAACCCATTCCACCAAACTCTATGAGAAGACAATACGTTGGATAGTAAGACCACATGGTTTGCACACATTTTTCAAAACTATATGTCCAACCTGGAATAATTCAAAAAAGATAAAAATGACTTGATAACCCTTTCATTATTAAAATAGATTACCTCCCTCTTTCGTCCCCAGCTACACACAAAACCTCCCCCACAAGTCAGAAATCTCCCTCTTTCTTTATTATAGGTAAACGAGATCTTCTCTATTCAGATGTGGAATTGTCTACCTTTAGTTTCATTGGATATCCTATGGTATTTCTATTAATATACTGCATATTCTCTTTGTTTGTTTCTATATGGAATGCTATATATGTGTGATCTAATTTTCCCTATTTTTCATTGCTTTTGAATATTCTTATGATTTCCTCCATATGGGTTGAATCAAATTTTGATGTTGGATGAGTTGACTATTCTAATAATATTGTAGATGTTTTATGTGTTTTCCCCATAAATATAGATTATTTATATAATATTTCAGTTTCACTACATGTTAAACCCTCGATTAATTTTCACTAAAATTTTATATGAAATTTATTAAATTTTCAAACAATTACATGGGACACCTTATACCCTATAATATGGTAGAATGTGTTGACCTAAACTGGAACCACCCATCATAATGATTTCAAGTAAATTCCCTAATGTTTCCTTGGATTATTTATACTGAATCCACCCCCATGGGTGTGTTTTTTTACTGTGTATGATTGAATAATGTATGTTACTATAAATTACCTTTTGATCTATGTTTCTCATGCCTTATAGAATAATTATATTAATTAAATTTACTATAATGAATTCTTGATTGACCTGCTAATTTATAGTAAAACCTCCTTTATGGTGTGCTATATTGAAAATAGAAAAAGAACAAGTTAATAAGGATGTGATTGGATGATTTTATTTATGTTATGGGTTCCCCCCATGACCTCTTTATTTTTTACAAAATGAGATATCCCGATTTGTAATTTTATTATCAACAAAATAGAATTTACTCTTTGACCCTGAATTATATTATGGAATTATTAATTACATGACCATATTTATTTAATAACTTTAAATGATTAAATGAAGTTTATATTCCTTGTGTGATACTTGGGTTTTTAATTATGGAATTATTTAGATGGGAACACAAGATTTTTGAGAATTATATGTATAATGACTGATACATGGGCATCATTTTTATGGAACATGATGGATATGTCAATAGAATATTTGAATTATGTTATGCCTTCAGTGATACACTAGTTTCCACATTACCAAATTCCAAGGGTGGTATTATAGGAAAGTTTCTAATTATCTATGTAATACTTGTGTTTCCCCATAATGGAACACCATGTAAGGGATCATTGGAAAATTGAGTATTACAAGTGATACATGAGTTTCCTCATTATGGGACACCGTGGAAGGGTTTAGTTAGTAAATAGAAGTGCGATAATACATGGGTGAGACATGGGTTCACCATTATAGAATTCATTGGATGGTCTCATAGGACAATAAATTATAGCATTCTTTTTATTATTAGATATTTCTAAGGATACCTCTTTTTATGATGAAGAATGTACAAATTTATGAATGTTTGGTCCTATAGCCACATGTCCTAAGACCATGTCATTATTTTTATTATTATAACTTGTACTACTAATTATATTATTTATATCCTATATAGTTTTTTTATTTGTCTACATATATACATTGACATATATTCTTATATATATGTGTGTGTGGGAATATTCAGAGAAATTCTCCTCTTGGATGAAGCAGGTATGGTCAGCTGGATTTCCAGGATGAAACTAAGCCCTCCATAGTAACTTTTATTTTATTAAATATCTAAACTACCTTATATTGATATACCTCCACAATAATTTATTTTTATATAACATATTACATTATAACAAATGTTTTTATCCTACTGAGTATATCGAAAACCGTTTTTGGGCCTCCATTGCCCTAGGGTACCCAAAACAACCTTAAAATTCAATGATAATTTTCATATATTGTACTTAATTAATGATATACATATGTTCTATGCTAATGTATAGAAGTATAATACTGAGATAATTCTCATGATTTTATTAGAGATAGTTATTGAGTCTTTTATTTGTTTCTTTACATGTTCTTCTCATGTATCACCTGTTGTATGTCCACTATTATACATCATATCATGTTTAGGCATGAGTATTCATTCCCTTATTATTGTTTATTACCTATTTTTATACTCCACTTCCCTTTTTATTATTCTTTATAATGTGTTTATTTTCTGATCCTGCGGGTATAATATCCCCTCCACACACCCTTTAGACCATTGCTAATTGTTTGTAGCCTCTGGAATATGGGGAGGCATGCTTGAGGACCAGTGGACAAACAGCTCGGGGCACCGTTTGAGTGGATCTAGGGTTGGGATGCAAAATTATTGGGGGTACAAGTTTTTTGGAAATGGATCCTAATTACAACTAATGCAATTATGTTTTAATTAAGGCTTTATTGAGTGTATAAATCAAACTATATATGAATTTAGTCATTCATGAATTCTATTGAGTAGATGGAATGTATCATCCTTTAAATTCAGATCCGAAATGCTAGGAGACATAGAAGTCTCACCTCCTTCATTAGTTCAATCATAAATATAGAAATTATGAACCAATGAATAAAATTGTCTTAAACTAATTCATGTTTAATTGGTCTATCATTAATATATAACTTTAGCATCTCTAGATCTCTTTAGATGAACTTGTTTGGCTTATTTTAAAATCTTAAAATCTATTTAAAATTTTTGTGTCCAAGACTCCTTTTATATAGAAGCGGGTCAGTCAATATCAGTGACATCATGTCGATCACAGGTATAAGAAACAAAAAACCTTCACTTTGCTTGGTATTTCTTATTTTTTAAGTGAATAGATAATTTTTGTTGGTGGTTTTGAGCTCATTATTAGTTTTATAAGTGTTATGCCATACATGAGCTACATATATTACCTTTACACTACTTCCATGCATGGATTGAGTTTATAAAGCCACATATAGAATGTTTATGACATATAGGCACCCCAAAAATACCTTTGTGCAGTTTCTTCAGAATTAATGATTCCCTTATGTATCTCTTGGACTGTGACTTATGACATTTATTGAGATGTTTAACTACACTTGAATGATAGATGAACATGAATGTTGATTTAAGTGGCCTTATGAATCCTTTTATGTAGCTAGGATGTCAATTATTTTTCATTTAAAACACAATTATGTCAGGTAAAAAATATATCATGGATTAAATTAAATTTAAATTAATTAAAATAAAACATAAAATTTTGTATATTAAACACAATATACATTTTTATTACTAAAATAATCAAATTAAAAAATATTTATTTTATTCACATAAAATCTTTATAATGTAAAAATATAGTAATACCCAAAATTTTAATGAAATATAAGGCAATATATTAAATAAAAAATTGAAAATTTATTTGAAATTTAATATTTCATCGATCGTCTTCAAAATCGCATCACATTAACCATGTTAATGTTGACCTCCTCCTATAACTTCAACCTCTAAACTAAGTCACTAACTCCCTTAGATGACACTAACCACCTCAAGGGTTGTTGGTACATTTCATCCCAACATGGTGGGGAGTAAGGAGAGAATAAAGGGGGAGGAGATGGTGGGAGATATAAAGAAGCACAGGTTAATTTAGGATCTCATTCTCTATTAAATTGCATCAAAAATCATACAATTACAAATAATGATGTTTGGGTTAAATGATTTATACACTGAAAACTCCACAGTATTAATGTTAGAATCCAAAAACAATAAATTGATAATTTATAACCATTACATGGGAAAAACTATATAATATAACCGAATCAATCATGAATAAGGGGTTTAATTCATTATTCAAACATAGAATCCAAAGGTAATAGAGAAACATCAAATAAAAAATCCCTAACTCAATGGTGGACTTTCATAACATTAATTAGATAACAAAGCATAATGTTTGTGCATCGACATCATTGTAGAAATAGTTTTATTCATGGAATATGATTTTGTTTCCACCTATAGTGACCCATGTATCTTATATATTGATAATAAATCCTTTTTATGAATATGTAATATAATACACAATCAAATTCCTATTGACTATAATAGTTTAGTGTATTGTGGGACTAGGTACTCACTATTGAAATTTGTTGAAATATATTCAGTGTCTCTGAAAAAGTTATTCTCTTTTAGTAATATTCATAGAAACACCCTACTTAGAACTTTTTTTCATAAATTAGGGAGTGGAAAAGAAAATAAAGGGTGAGAAAAAAATTACTCTTATGTTTAATCACGGTGTATATCTATATAACATGAGAATATAGGTTTGAGGACATGAAAATAACCTTTGAAAACCATACATTTCATATCACAGATCATACAAATGAGTTATGGAATACATCTTGGTTGTATATAAGATAAGAATCATAATAGAATCAATGAACATGATCTACATAAATATAATATTATCATAAAACATAGATTTTTGGCATAAATAATAGATTATAACATTGGGAATATTTATAAATAGAGATTATTTTCACACATTATGTTAGGTAAATGAAAAATGGACCTCCCATAAACTTATGGACAAGCAACCACGTCTACTCAAAATATGATAGACATGAAAGATATGTCTATGTATAACACTAAGAACATGTAATGTAGTTCACATATAACATTATGAAAATCTAATTAGGATCATAAATAATATTGTAAACATGTCATGGGGTTCATGAATAACATTATGAACATTTATTTAGGTTCACACATAACATATGTACTCATCAATTAACTATATTTATGAAATTAATTATAGAGAGATATAGGTAACACCCATCACATAAGGAAAATCATGCTTATGTAAGCCCATAAAAATGAAATTGGTTTTATTAAAATTTGAATATATCATAATGTTTTTTATATAGATGGGTTTAATAATCATTTCATCATAACATAACCCATGGGAAAAGAAGTTGGTTTCATAATAATTTTATCATGGTATAAACTGTGGAATATACAAAGGTTTAATAAATATATTTTCAAGATAATCCATTTTGATAAATAATAATAATGGTATCCTTGGTTTATATCCCATTAAATATGTAAGTTACATCATGGGATATCATATTATATGGAAAATGGTTTTGAAATATCCATGGAACATTTCATAAGGAAAATAAAATTTCCTTGAAAATTAATTTGTAAGACTAAAAATTCATTAAACAAATTTAAAATAATATTATATCAAAATTACCTTGGAAAAATATTAAGTAATATGAAAATTAAATAATGTTCGTGATGGAAGAATTTTTTTTCATGTGGTACATGTTAAAAAAATATTCCATTCACATTTTTTTTAAAATCTAATTGAGAATTGTTTGGAAATGGAAATAAAGATTCCTCTAAAAAAATTGTAAAAATAAAAACATTGGTATAAATGACATTAATAAATAAGTTAATGTGAGTTAAAAAAATTTCGATTTTTTTTAAAACATGGTTTTATAAGAAAGTGGGGTGTTCGCCTAAAGAGATAGATGGAGATGTTTTTTCGTAAATTTATTCATTTAATCTATTGAGTATATAAAGAGAGGAAAATGAATGTAAATAATGTATTATCACTACAAAACCAAAGTAGAATAAAATTCAATAGTTTTTTGAGAGATAGAAAATATTATTTCATCATTTGATGCATTGTCATAAAAATCCCAATAAATGGAGATATTATATCATAAAACCATTACCACTTAGGTAAAACTAAATCTTAAGACCCATGAAAGAATAAAATTAAATGAATCATAAGAGATCGTGAGAATAAATAAATTCATTATATTATATCCCAATGAGATTTCATATACACCTCTTCAAATAATACATCTGTATAACATAACATATATCTCAAAAATAATTTGAGAAAAAAATGCATTACCGCATTGGTAACTTTTGAACCATAATCCTCTTGAAATAGTGGACCTAAAATAGATATGTAAATCAAATTAATTTTAAGGATAATAATTATTGAATTAATTAATTTGTAGTATACAAACCATAAAATATAAATAGGTGGTGAATATGAAATGTGTCTCATGTAAGTAAAAAGTCAGATAAAATCCCATTCCTTAAGTCTCGACTTCATTCGTACACATTCTAACCATCTATATAATAAATATATTTTTATTATAAATAATTTATAGAAAACTAAATATATTTATATAATAACACATATTATTTACTTATGACCATTAATTACCCATTTAATACTAATTCTATGTTTAAATTGAGGTTCAGGTAAAAACTGGTGGATTTGTTATACATGTTTTGATTTTTTATTTTTAGTCCTCTTACTTTGATCATGGTTCTATCATCTACCGAATAATAATAATGAAATAATTATCATTTCTATGAATCAATTATAAATTTAATAAAATCATTAATGTTTTTTATGAGAAATGAAGTACGCTATGATCATGGAGATGGTATGTCATAAGAACGAATGAGTAACATTTCCATTTTTAAATAATCCATATGAAATTAAGGTAAGTAATATTTTATATTTATATAGTTATAATAATATCATAAGAAACATATTATTTCATTAAATAAACTCATATATATCATCTGTATAGTGTGTTGATGAAAAATGGGAGTCACATTGCTTCATGAAGGCGGTAGTCCACACGTACATGAAAGTCTTTATCATCTTTTTTGAGTGAAAAGGTAAGAAAAAATGATATTTTACATTTTTTTGAATGATGAATATGTTATTAACATCCTAATTAGGTAATTTATATAACTTATATTAATTAGTTTTATTCTTTATATCTTCCATTTTAAGCGTTAATGAAAATATATCACATCACGTCGTAAGGTAGTAGTCCACTATACACATGAATGGTGATATAATATCCCCTAAAGATTAGAATGTAAAAAACGTGATATGTGGTATAATGAATCAAAAGGTATAATTATATTATAACTATCATATTTGTAATTTATATACATCATCTTTCACAACTGTGTGAGGTGTTGATGGAAAAGTTAATGACATTAGTTCATATGGCGATAGTCCATTATACACAAGAATGAGGATTGATTAACCCATTAGATGGGTGTGGAGATAGTTATATGAAATTAAAATAAAATAAAAAAATTTATATGTATGATGCTGAGATTATTATTTAATAATTTTTTAATAAAAATTGAATGAGGTGGAGGAATAAATGAAAAAATCTCATAGATGAAATTTCTCTCTTCTTCATGTATCCTCCTTAGGATTGCACCAAAATCCTTTATCATTTAGATTTATGTAAAAAAAATTTATTCTAGAATGATAATAGATACTTTTTTAAGTGAGTTGGGATGGTATTTATTGATCCCAATTTATTTTAATGCATGAAGAATAGTGGAGAGTGGTCTCCTTTTATATGTTACAAGAGAGGAACACTTGTAATTTTTTAAAATAAAACAGTGTGCCAATGTTTTTTACATAACAAATGGGTAGAAACTCATTTATTATTAATAATTAGTCAATAATTGGTCAACTTATTAACATTAAATATATTTGATTAATGTGTTTAGTTTATTTTAATACATATCATTCTAATTAAACCCTTATATAAACTCATTTTGACCATAACCGTAATAAATTGTTTTTTTTATTTCTACAATTCATTATTGTAAAAATTATGTTGAAATTATTATATAATATTAATTATTAAGAATTTAAATATATAATATTCATTTTTTCAAATATCTTTCACATAAGTTGATAATTTTATTATAAAATAAATCATGCATGCATCATGAGAAAACAATAATTCACAGAGATAATGGTCATAAGCTTACTTGGGTTTTACACAAAATTTAACATGAATATGATTAAAATGAACTAAATTGTACTAGTAAGTGTATTATTGCAGTAATTATAACTTAACCATAATAAAAAATTTAATTTATCTCTATAAATAATTTAAATGAAAAAGATGTTCTCAATTAAAATTTTGTATTTTCACTATTAATCAAAAAAATTATATTTTTAGAAAATTATCAAAAATTAAAAATAATATAATATTTAAATGATGATGTATATAATGAAAAATAATTTTCAAAATAAAATTTCTAATTTTTAAAAATTTAGTTTTAAATATTATCTAAAAAATGACAAATTTGTTTTTTGAAAAATATATTTATTAGCAATTTATTATAATCTTCAATATATAAAAGATATAAGGTGAAAGTTTAATATTTTATTGAATATAAACTATAGAAATTTTACCTAAATAATTCACTAAAATAGGGTTGTTTCATTTATTTTGGTAAAACATGTTTGTTTTCATAAAAATAGTATTTTTATAGAAAAATGTCCTTTATTTTAAATTAGTTTTTTATTTTAATTTTTAAATTAATTTTTACCTAATGAATTAATATTATATACATTTGTAAATATTATAATATCTTAATTTATTGAATCATATTCATTTCTGACATTTAAATTTCTAGGTGATAATAATCATATAATAATATTTTAACGATATAGAATGTTACATTTAAACTCAGGGTTTTTTGCAATTCATGATTAACTAAATATTACATGTAACATGTTTTTTTAAAAAGGATAAATTCATTTCATAAAAATGATTTAAAAAAATATTTTTTTATTACATTATATCCTTTTTAAAAGTAATTTGTCCCTTAAAATTGATATCAGTCATCAAAGGTTTAACATTGGAAAATTTATTCACATAAACCCACATCATAAAAAGGGTTAATAAAAACCCTCTTGAAAAAGAGGAAGAGATTTATGAATTTCATTTATAATATGATATATATGATTCCAAAGAGGAAAACATTGTTTGGAACTTAATACATTACACGGATGAAAATAAAAAATAATTATAGAGTGTGATATATGTCATTGATCACTAGAAATTGGGTGATATAGAGATGCTTAATGATCAAAAAACCATAAAACAAAGAGGTATGAAAAAGATAATTGATATCATAAAAATTTATTATAATAAGACACCATTTTATTTAATTATAATTTTTTTAATGTTGGGGAATTTATTTTCCATCTTTAATAAAAACATATGAAAATGTAATTACTTAATATCATTTTATCTTATAAAAACTATTTCATCCTTTGGTTGTGCCTTGATAAATTTAAACATCATCAATTACCTTAATATATGAGTTTTTTAAACTCTAAATCACTAAATTATATCAATAAAATAATGGTTTTTCATTCCTTCTATATGTAGTTAAAAAAGTTTTACACTGGTTTTCAAATATGGATAAACTTTCACATGGTGAAATAATAAATTAATATCTAAATCATCATCTAAATTTCAATATGAACCATTCCATAAATGATTATCCTTATGACCCTTCCAAAATTAATTTTTTTAAATAAGTTCACTAAGTTTTCCAAACATAATATAACATTAATCCTCCAAATATCATTTGGTGTCTCTTGTTTCTCACAATCCAAATATGTGAATACCTTGGTTATATATTCTCTTGAAGGAAGGTGATAACCAAAATTACAATAAGACCTCAATGTAAATATTCATTCTTCCTCATTCCTTGAATAAATCCATAGATTATGGAACATATTATAATGATTCAATAATGTTGTAAACTCTATCAATAATATAATAAATAACTATTTCAATTAATACTTTACCAGTTATAAAGTCATCAATACAATACAATTTACATTATTCAAATCAATCATCACTTTTTCCACACTAAAAACCATTTTCTCCACCTTACAAACATGTTAAGGGTTGTATTACTATAATCTTGTTCTCTCCAAAATATATAAATTTATATTAAATCACATTTCTATGTCATTAGTGTTTTTCAATATATTCTTTCATATCCATAACAACAATATTATATTAACAATACTTATATACTTTCTGATTCATATAAAATAATTGTTCAATTCTAATATAGAAACTTTTTAATCATCCTACTTACTTCTCAATCAATTAACTAGTCTTCATCATATTATTTATTAATTCCTATATCCTTTTGTAGGATAAATTTAGTCTCCTCATCCTCATTTGTATACCCATTACTCATACCACCTTGTTGATTATATTAAGGATATTTACCCTTAGGAAAACAACATTCTTAATTCCCATACCTTACAAAATTAAAACATTAAATATTTGATGATAACCTAGTGAGACCTTTATTTTTATATATTGCATTTATCAAACTTTTCATTTTTTATTATAATTAATTATTTGGTGTTCTTCTCCAAAACCAAAACATCTTCTCACCCCACTAAGACATTATCTAGAGTTCTTCTTCATACATTATTGATATATATGAAACTGAGACTTATTTCCCCCTTGGTCTCTACTACCATAACTCTTATTTAACTCAATATTTCTCTACTTTGGTGAGTCTTATAGTTGGTTAAGGTGAATCTTGTAAATAACTTTCTATGATAACTTATTAGGAAGAATTATAATATATTTTACTCTATCATCATCACATTTGGAATCTCATTAGAAAATGTTCCATCAGATTCAATGTGAACTAAGTTCTATTATGTTTCTTTCATTGACAAAAACCAACAAGAATAATGTGAAAAACATTTATCACAATGTGGAACCAAATAATAAATAAAATACATTATAGTATGTCTAGATAATGAAACCATCCTTTTAATCTAGGACACCTTATGTTTATCATAGGTTATTCATAGTGATCATATAATTAAATTATTCAGGATGATTCTTAATGATTTTGTGAATTTCCAAAGTAAATCTCCATGGTGTGTCAAACCTGGTGTATAGAATGTCCTCTTTTCAGGCATCAGGTGATGATCGAATCCATCTCAATGCACCGATTATAGAGTAATTAACCCAGGTTCTTTTTTTTGGAGCCACATCCACCTGTAGTATCCAGACATGAATTTAATTTCACAGAAACCACATCCTCTATCCATTACAAAAAATCGAGTATATTTTCCAATACTTTGACTCAACCATAGAATTAGACTTAGATGTATATGTAGACACATCCATAGAAATATCCATAGGTATCTCAGAAATGTTTTCTCATCCATGTTTCATAAGATTAACTAAACCTTTCTTTTGTCATAAACAACAGTGGTGAAATCTTCTCATACATAGATATTACATAATTTTATATATATTTTCAATATATTGCACAAACACATTCTTGAGGATCATAATATTATATTCCCTATGAAGAATAGTTATATAATATTATTACTTATTGAATGATATTCAATGTATCTGACCCAGATATTCCCACTTTCATAGACATACCCTATATAAAAACATTATCTGTATCATGGGGAGAAGAAACATAAGAAAGGGTTAGATATGATGCTTAGTAAGGGAAAATAGGGGATATATATGTATAACATGTTCATCTAGTTATGAGAACATGAAAATTACATTTGAAACCCATACCCTTCATATCATATATCATAAACATGATTATTATCATAATTAATGGTAGTTCATAAGACATAAATCATAATGGTATCATGTAACATGAGCCACCAGAACATATAATTGGAATAATACATAGATTTTTGGACTTGGTATCATCATATAACATTATAAACATGTATAAATATAGATAGGTTCACTCATTATGTTATTCAAAAGAAAACAAGACCTCACATAAAATTATTAACATATAACCAGATCCATTTATAACATTATAGACAAGAATGATAGGACCACTCATAACACTATGAACATGTAATAAGGTTCATTATTAACATTGTTAACATGTAATTAGGTTCACGAAATTTTTTATCATTTAATTTGATTCAGACATAACACTATGGTCATTTAATTTGGTTCACATATAATATATTTACGCATGAGTTATCCATCTTTACCCAATTCATTAAATATATATATAAGTCCCACCTATCACATAATGAAAATCATATGAATGTGTGTCATATTATCATAATGAATTAATCATATCATAATCCATAAAATGAAATATATTTTATAATCATTTCATCAAATCATAACTTGAGGAAAAGAGATCTGTTTTATAATCATTTCATCATAGAATAACCCATGCAAAAAGAAGAGGGTTTCATATGTATATTTTATCATATAACTTGTGGAAGAGAAAAGATATTCATAAATATATATAGAGGTAATTAATATAGAGGTAATGTTTTCAAGATAAAACATTTATAGAGGTAATAATAATAGTATAATTCATATATATATCCATAAAAATGTAATTTATAGAAAATTATATCATCTTATATAGAAAACAGTTTTGAAAGATAACTTGGAACATTTCTTGAGCAAAATAATATTTCCTTGAAAATCTAGTTTTAAAAATAAGAATTCATAAAACATATAGAAAATAATTTTATTTGAAAATGACCTGGAAAATAAATAAATTAATATTCAGACTAAATAATTTTCATGATGACACAAAATTACATTCATTCTACCATACTAAAAAAATGTTCCTTCTACACATTTGGTAAATGCTAAACATGCATTATTTGGAAAATAACATGTAGATTCATTTAAAAACATTTCATAATAATTCATACATGGGTAAAAATTTAATTAATAAATAATTTAAATAATAATTAATTTTTTTAAATACATGGTGTTGGTTGTAAAAAGAGGTTTTATACCAATAAAATAAATAAAGATGTTTTTTATAAAAGTATTTATTTTAAAATATTGAGTACATAAAGGGAGTAAAATTAAAGAAAACATGTATCATGATGACATAACCAGAGTAGAAGAAAATTCATGAGTTTCTTGAAAGATATATCATAATATTTCATCATTGGAAATGTAATCGTAAACAATCCCGATAAATGATGAGATTGTATCATAAAACTATTACCACTTTGGTAACATTGAATCATAAGTCCGATGAAAGCATAAAATTAAATGAAAAATATAATATAATGATAATAAATTAATTAATTATAATAAATGTCCATGGGAATTTATATACAACTTATTAAATAATATAGGAGCATAAGTTTATATATTTATCAGAGAAGAAAAATTGAGACAATAATTCATTACCATTTGGTAACTTTTGAACTGTAGTCCTATTGAAATAAAAATCCTAAAATAGACATGTAAATCATAATAATTTTCTGGTAAATAATTATAAAATAAATTTATTGTAAATATAAAAATCACATAAAACAAATAATTGGTGAATATGGAATGTCTCTAATGGATGTAAAAAATGAGAGGGAAATCCTTTAGCTTAAGCCTGTGCTTCCTTTGTAAACATTAAAAATTATTGTATAATAAGTATATGTTTAATATAAATATATTAAATAACCATAATTATATATATCATATGATGTATACTTTACTTATGGCCATTTATCACCTGTTTATTTCCAAATTTTTTATGAAATCATGTTTTTTGTAATAAATTCTTTGTTTTCGTATATGTTTTGATTTGTTATTCTCATTCCTCTTAATTTTATCATGGTTACATAGTATCCATAATATTAAAAATGAAATATTTATCATATTTATACATTTATTATAATTTTAATATAAATCAAAAAATATTCTTCTGAGAAATGAATTATGTTTCGATCATGGGGATGGTATGTCATATGTATACAAAGGTAATACTTACATTTCTCAACTATCATTGTTGAAAAAAGGTTAGTAATATTTTATCATTGTATAAAAATAATAATGAAATATATATATATTATTACTTTAAGTGTACTTAAAAATGTCATTAATATGGTGTGGTCATGAATAGACAGAGTCGTATCACATCACAAAGGCGGCAATCCACATGTACACGAATGACGTTATCATATTTTAGTGAGTGTAAAGTTATAAAATTAAATGATATATTATCTTTTAATAATGATAAATATTTCATGATTTTAATAATTATTTCATTTATTTCACATAAATTATTTAATATTATCCTTATTATCTTTCATGTAAAAAATAGGGGAAACGAATTACATTGCTTCATGAGGTCGTAGTCCGCCGTACACACAAACTATGTTATCTTATCCCATACCCAATATAAAAAATGTTATCTTATCCCATACCCAATGTAAAAAATGTTATATATGATATAACGATTATCAAGGTATAATTAGGTCATAATAATGAAATATATACTTTATATCCATCATCATACCTCATCTTTAGAAGAGGTAATGAAAAAATGAATGCCTTCGGTTCCCGTGGTTGTATTCCACGATACACACGAATGATGATTTTATAACCCATAGAATTTCAGTGGAGATATGTATAGGAAATAAAAATAACATAAAAAAATATAATTATATGTAGGTTAATTATGTTATTATATCATTGTGGTTTAATAACAATTAATAAAGTTTGGAAAATAAATAAAATAAAAAATATCATGGAATAATGTTATCTCTTCATCATGTTACCTTCTTAGGTTTGCACCAAAATCATTCCTAAGTTTTATGTTTAAAAACAATAAGGGATTTGAGATGTGATAATAGAATTTGGGAAGTTATTTGGGGAGTTATTTGATATAAAAATAGGGTTTTAAGGTGTTACGAGGAGAGGAGTGTGTGTGTGATAGTTTAATTGAGGTTATTGGCACACATGTAATGTTTGAAATGAAAAAGTCATTCCCACATTTTTAACATACTAAAAGGATAAAAATGGAATATTAACAATAAATTGAAATTATATTGTCTAAATATATCCCCAAAATTGATATTATAGATGTTTTAAGGCTATTCTAACCATTAAATTTTAAGATTAATCCCCGAAAAACCATTTTTTACCTAAACCAAATTAAATAATTTGTACTATTTTTATTATTCCTAATGGTGAAAAATTAATTATTAAATAATAGATAATAAAAATAATGATTATGACAAATATATAATACATTTCTCCAAATTTTAGTAACATAATTAGAAAATTTTATTTTTAAATGAATCCCACAGACACAATGAGAAGGCGGATTTTCAAAGCAAAAATTTTCAAAAGTTCACAAGGTTTTATTTCCAAATTTAATATAAAATTTATTTAAATAAACTAAATTCGATACATATATGTATAATTAAACATTATTTAATTTGAAAAAATAAAATATAATTTCACAACATAGATAATTCAAAATAATGGAGGTTTCAATTAAAATTTAGTATTTTTCACGATTCATCAAAAGATTAATCATTTCAGAAAATTATTAAAAATTCATTCTATGATATGTTTTACATGATTATTTAAAAAAAACATTATTTTTTAAAATAAATTTTATAATATTCTCAAATTTTAGTTTTAAACATAGTGTAAAAAAGGCTACAAAACTTTTTCTAAAAAAATAATGTATCTTTTAATCGTAAAATTTGATATATTTCTATCTCATATCTATAAAACACATAAGTTGGATTTCAAAAAGTTGATTGAATTTATACTAAATAATATTAATGAAAATAACAAACTAAATGTGTTTTTTTAATTTATTGAGGTAAATCATGTTTCTTTCCATAAAAATAAATTCTCATAGAATTTTTTTTTTATTTTCAAATTGTTTTTTTAATTTCATTTAAATTTAATTTTTTGACAAAGAATTAATTTTATATAAAGGTTTAATCTATATATCTTCATACTATATTTAATTCTATTCATATATTCCATTCAAGTAGATAGTTAATAACTATAATTTAATAATATTTTTATACTATGAAATGTTATGTTTAAACTAATGAATGTATGTAACACATAATAAACTCAATGATACATGTAATGAAAAATTAGGAAAGTATTACAATAATTTGGATATAAATATTGAAAATAATCTCTGGGTGCTACACCAGAAATCCTCGATCCTTAAACCTTCCTCTCAATATTGGTATATGATAAGCTATTCAGCTAACCATAGAGAGGTGTCGTTAATGTTTTGAAATTGAGTAATTCCTAGGGATTTCACCTTCACTAGTTAATTAGTTAAAAATTAATTAATTTTATTTAATAAACATATCATATATTGGCCACCCTAGGTCCTATAATACAAATGAAATTTACATCACCTGTAGGGTATACCCCAATACAAAACTGAACCATGGAATCAATTTCTCTCTCCAAATTACTATATAGAAAATATAAGAAATTATTCATAAATACAAGTGTGCAGGATAAATATAATATAATATTTTACATGTAATAACAAAAAGTCCACATAATTCTTGAAAATCCAAGCTAGGTCAACACAAAGTTAAATACCACACTCCCAAATATGAAAAACCATCATGAGATTTTTCATAATTTATCTAATAGGTTTACATTTACAATTTTATCCCAAATATGTCTTGAGAATCGAAATAAAAAAATTGATTTAGGTCATTATAGGATACAAATCATGTCAGTATAAATATATTTTCATATTTTTCATTAATTAGTTTTGGAATGGATCATTGGATTCTCATTCTTGTCAATTTGGATTGTTTAATAATATATTTTATGGATACAATTCATGGATATTCAATAATTATGAAACAAAAAATTAATCTTATAAGAATATAATACACAATATTAAAAATTTTATAATGAAATATTATAATTATATAATTTATTTTATATTTTCATAATATATTTTTATGATATTTTTGTGTTCATTTATCAACAAACACATATTATTAAGACATTCCATGTGAAAAATAAACATAGTGATTTGTTTTAATGGATAAGTATTAAGGTATAAGTTATTATATTGCACTATAAAAACCCATATCATAAAAAATTACTTATATTTAAAATTATTTATGTAGTTTCAAAAACAAATTAATGAAAATAATTATTTTTATTATTTTTATAAATTTAAAAAATATATAATTTACATCATAGTAAAACTCAAATCCAAGAATATTTTGTTATGAGTAATTAAAATTTCAAAAAAAAAATTTATTAACTATATATATATATATATCCAGCACTACATGTACTTTAGATATATAAAAGTTTTGGATTTTGAAAAAGATTTCTTCCAAAAATTAGTGGGTTGTTCAATTAGTGTTGTAATGTTTATATATGTTTTTAATAAGAGTTTTATTGTCATGTATGCATTTTTTTTATCATTTTCAATTCAAGTATTATTTCATTTTGAATATTCACAATCATTCTAATACATTTTTATTCTCTTCATGCACCCATCCATATACCTTTTAGTTTTATTTCCCTAATCAATACTTACTCCAACCTATTTAACTAGTACTAATGCCTCAGGGTATTTTCACCCAAGGACATTCTTACCCAATATCCATTCATGATACTAATAATGAAAATCATTAATGGGATACATCTATGATAAATATTAATATATAAATCTAACTTAAATACATTATTTAATATTTTTTTTAAGTTGAGAGGAAATGGTAGGAATTACAACATCATAATTAGATTGGTAAAATCAAATGATCATTTTTTAAAACTATTTTGTAATGATCCGGCCTTAAAAATTATATATTATAATAAATTTATAGTATATTTTTCTTTCTCACAATCTAAAATATCTTCTAGTTTTATAGTTTTAGAGAACTAATACATAGATATTACATAATAAACCCATAAATTATAAGTGGTTACTCATATTCAGTATCCATTTTTCCCATAAAAAACTCTTTTAAAAAAACATGATTTTTCATGTGAAATCATCACAATTTTCATCATTAACTCATCAATTTCACTAATATTTTACAAAATATGTGATAAAAATCTTAATAATGTGGTATTACCATAAAATTTTTATTAAGGTACATAAAAATATGAAAAAAACCATTATTCCTTGATTAATTATAAAAAAAATTATTTTTTTAAAAAAAGTCTTTGGGCTCTAAATAAATATTTTATGAGCCATGAAAACACATTATATACACATATATTTTCATAAAAAATTTCAAAATAAATCTTAGCATAAAAAATAAAAATCATAATGATTTTTTTGAAAATATTAAATACTCATAATGAAATTATCACAAAGTTATACTATTTACTATTAAAAAGTTTAACATATTTTATTCTATATATACTACCATTAGTTTACCCTGATAAATCCTAATATTTCCAAAAAAACCCTATAAAATTCTTATATAACAAATATATGTTACTCAGGAAATCATTTACATATCACTCTTATAACTAGTCTTACAAATTTAAAAACCATATGGTCAACTTCTATACATATTGCAGTGGATGGTAAAATGTAACCACCTATCCTTGGTTTATCATGGAACCACATGTCATTGGTTAATAACATATCCACCCATAATTGGTTTATAAAATAATCACATGTCTCCATAGAAATTATATAGAACCATAACCCAATCATTAAACATGCATGATTTCATTTTCTTCCATACACTCATAATATGTTATTGAGGAAAACAACCTTTCCATTTTGAAATCTATTATTTAAAAATATGTAAAATTTTAAATGAAAAAAATTTCTTTGATATGAGACTTGTAAAAATATAATGAAACCTTCAAAGAAAATATTAGTTATGATGGTAGAAAAATCTGATCATGCCACACAATTTCAAAAACATTCCTTCCATACTATTTTTGAAAAGTTACAAAGTAACTTGTTATAAAAATGAAAAAAATAATCAGTTCAAAACATTTTGTAAGAAGTTAAACATAGAGATAAATTAATTTAAAAATATTAGGTGATTATTAAAAACATTCATTAATACATTTTTAAAAAATATGGATAAGGAATAGAAGCTAGTTTTAAGGGAGACATTAAAAGATTATTTTTTAAAACTGTATTTTATCACTTTAGAAACTTTTGAATCATAAACCCCTTGAAAGAATAAAATTTTAAAAAACACTAAATATAATTATAATTGATAAATCAATATATAAAATGTTAAAGGTTATGTATATACATCTCATAAAATAATATAGGTTCATACCATCAACATAATCCTCAATGAAAATAACTGAGATGAGGCCTTTTACGATGAGCTAGAATCATGACGTATGATATTTATTTTATTGAATAATAAGATGTTACATCCTAATATTATATGAAATGTATCCATTAAAATTAATTTAAATTCATTGATATCTTGTGTTAAAAAAATTCATAGCTTCTCTTTTGTTACATGAAAAATCATGTTTATCTTGTGTTCCCCATAACATTGAGTTTATTCAATAACATGTGTTATATGCAAGGCCAAGTCTTATCAAAAAATATTATAATATTAATATTATTTATTTAACATAATATTTATAACCTATCCATTGGAATGGAATAAATGAATATTTTTAACTATATTATGAATATATAGTTTAAAATTGTTAATATAAATAATTATTTAGTGACCAATTAATTTTAAATGAAAATAAAATTTAACTAAATATAATGGATGTTTTTCATTGAAAAAGAATTTTTATGGCCATAAATGAGTTAATAGGAAAAAATTAAATTCATAAGTATTATTGAAATATATTATTTAAGTTTATATGTTATATATTTCAAAATAAATAAATTCATCAAATATATTTTATAGGTTTAATGTATGAAAAAAATCTAATTTTATGCATTAAATGGGTGTTTTTTCTAAAAGGATGTTTTCCAGATTTTAATGAAAAACATTATTTAAATAGTTATTTTGAAAATTTTACAAATTTTATTTGAAAAAATTGACTTGTTTTTGGAAATTGTAATATCTATGTTTATATTTGGTGATTTGTTTTTAATTTCATGAGAACTTTCATATTTTGATGAATAGTGAAAGACACCAAATTTTGATTGATAAATTCCTTTTCATCTAAAGAATATATAGTATTAATTTATATTATAAATTAGTTTTAAACAATATTTTTATAAATTTTAAAAAAATTAATCTAATTTAGTCCATTTAGTTAATTTCACATTGAAATTGGATATAAAAACATTTCAAATATTTGAAGTTTTCTCTTAAAAAATTGACATCTCATCCCATGTATAGTCTTAATTTTAAATTTATTTCTAGCACCTCTATTATTAAAATTTGGAAAAATGGATTACATATTTTAATAACAATAATTTTTAATTTTTATTATTGAAAAATTAGTTTTAAAAAAAAGGATTAGTAATTGAAATTTAAATTAATTATATTGATTAATGTTAAAAATATATGTTTACTTAGTGGTTAAACATTAATCTTAAGGGTCCAAATTTATTAAAAACATTTCCAATACTAGATTTATATCTCTAATTCCAAAAAATACCAAATTTTATCTAATTTAGTTTTATATTGAATTCAACTGATGTAAGTGATGCCTTCTAAATAGTGTTTACATTATTTATATTTACAAGAATTCCATTCCTCGTCCACTATAAAAAGGAACTAAACCTCCCCTCCCTTTACACCCCTCAAGCCCTTTAGATCTATAAAATTGTGTAAAAATGAGCTCTAAAAATATCTCCACTCATCTTTTAATCCCCAATTTTAGGGAATAATCAGTCCAAGAAATTATTTTGGTGTAAACAAAAAGGAGTTTCCCAAAAAATAGGTAACTTTCATCATTGATCACTATTTTTTTATTTCTATCTCCCCCCATTATGTAGTACCCTTGGTTTCTGGTACATAACCCCTTTCCTCATATTTTTTAAATGGCGTGTCATTGATTTGGTTTCCTTACAATAGAGTGTTTCCATAAAATAGAGAGTTTCCATAATATAGGGAGTTTCCATAAAATAGAGTGTTTCCATAAAGTGGGTTGTTTCCATAAAGTGGGGTGTTCCCATAAAGTGGGTTGTTTCCATAAAGAGGGGTGTTTCCATAAAATGGGATGTTTCAATAAAAATGTGTTTCCATAAAAATGGTAAAGGCGAAGTATATGAGATTTTGGAGTGTTTTATAAGATGTTTTGGGACTAAACGGAAGGTCGCAAGATCCATACATGGTTGGCCCAAACTGTGTCGTCAAACCGTCTGTAGAGGTCAAATCTAGATCCTATTTTCTAGGATCATTTCCATTTTTGATAATTATATTTATTTTTGGCTTCAAAACGTCTTTATGTCAATATTAATCTCCAAATAAGGTAGGAGAACCCTCCCTGCATGATTTGGATCCAACCTAGAGCCTTCCCTTAGTGATTTCAAGCCCAATTTTTGGGGTAAGTGCCGATCATCTTGGTCATTTTTCATTTTATGAAAACTCCTTCTTCTCTGATTCTCCTTTTCTTATATCTAAACCTAATGTGGGTAGATATATGTTTTTAAACATTATATAATGATAAATATGATGTTTTTCATGAGAGAGGAAGAGATTTAAGCTGCTTTCTTGGAATCATGGTCCCATTCGTGAGGTATGTCACAATTCTTTCTTGATTTGTCTTGTTTTCTTAGATATGTTTGGATATACTTCTTTTATCTCTATTCTTTCTCAGATATGAACCTATAGTGGTCAGATCTACATTTCTTGATGCTAAATAATTCAATGTTGGGTCGTGATATTTGTTAAGATAAAAGAACTAAGGTCGTTCTTAGAGAATCGACCCACTTTCTTGTGTGTTCTTCATATATTGTTGAATTTCATCAAAGCCTTAAAGTTAGGTGGATTTACTCTCATCTCATAATAATATAATTTGTTTTATTAGATTCAAATTGGTTTATTATAATGGGATTGATTGTCAAAATAATGGAAAAAATCTTTTTCAGTGAGGATTTACAATTTTAGTGAAATTGGAAAATCTTGGTGAATTGTTGTGAACTATGATTTAGCCTCTTGAATTTAAAAATGATGATTTTAAATTATTTACTTTCTAGGATTATAAAATGGTTTAATTAAAATTTGGTTTTCAATAAATATGGTTTTTTATTGAAAATGTTTTTTGGCATGATTGTTGTGAATATTGGTGTATGAGTTCATATTGCATTTCTATGGATTCGTTGAAATATGACCTTCTACTCAGTGAAAAATGTTAAATGGAACATATGATATAAATTTAATATTTCATATATGAGGATTGATGGAAATATTTCTCTGTTCTCAGTGCCAAAGGGTTAATAGCACATGGGAACAATTACCTTGTGACAACTTGGTATATTAATGAGAAACCTCTCATGAGTATGTAATTGTAATAACGTAGCATGCATGGTTGGTTACATGTGTTTGTGGAGTGGTTGGGTATGCCAAGAAAGGGATATTGTGAAATAGTTTGAAATATAGTTTAGTTATTTTACTGAAAAAATATCAGGCTGGGAAATTTGGTTTCAATTACACTTGTATGATTTTGGTAATGAATGGTTTTAGAAATTTGTTTATATTTAGTTATAAACTATTTTTTTGAAATTATTTTACATAATAAGTCTTATATAATTGTTTCTAACTCTAATATCATAGTTCTGTGAGTAGGGAAGTCATTGGGGAAACCCGACGGAGTTTTATACTTACCTCTGCTATTTCACTTTAATGCTTTTGTAGATGTTTTCTTCTGGGACAAGGGAAAAGGTAAAATTTCACATGTGTTTAGAAATACATCATGATGTTTGTATTGTTCAGAGATTTTATATCTTGGAGATTGTAGAGAATGGAATCTTTAGTTCTTTGGATAGTCTTGTGTTGTTTATCCTCAATGTACTTTGTTACTTGGTTATTATTCTTTGTTTCTTACATTGTTGTGGTTTTGAAATTAATGAAGTTGTTGAGTTGTCTTTAATTCGTTCATGCATCAAATAGTGAATATTTGTTTATGGTTGGTTGGTTTATAGGTTTATTTAAAAAATGGTAATTTTTCCCCTAAATGTATTTGAAACCCCTTAGCATTTATTTCTAGACTTTGGCATCCTGGGGATGTATCTTAATGTGTAATAATGACTCGTTGTACTCTCAATACAATGAGAATTGGTAGGTCATTACAAATGGTATCAGCTTGTTCGGTCCTTGAGTGACTATTAGTCATCGATGTTCTTAGTTTTTGAGATAAAATACCTTCTTTTCTAATCCTTGGGTGTAATTCTTAGAAAAGGAGTATGGTTTTTAGAACATGAAATGTATAGAATAAAAGGACATAGCTAACCCTTTTAAGCTGAACATAAAGTTAATTGGGAGTTGGGTAAATAAGTGTTCAAAGAAACTTCTAGGATTTTGAAATCACATTGTCATGGGTTTAGCCAATGAAAATAGAATGACAAGAATTATAGAGGGATTTATTCCCCCTAGGAGTGCATACATCATTTCGAGGAATGATTCATGTTGTAAAAAAGTGTTAATTTTAGGAAAATTATGAAATTTGTTTTCAAATGAAAGATTTTAAAAAAGAGAAAATTTATCATATTTTCAATATAGTTTGATTTTTAAAATCCTGTGATGTGTTTTTATAAGTGGTTGAACATGGGGAAAAGGTTGTTTTGGAGAAGTATTTTGTGATAGTTGATGTGATTGAATTTGAAATTCCAAGACAACTGTTGCTCGAGAGTGAAATTGATAGAGTTTGTTGCCAGATTACGAAAATGGAACCTCATATGTGTCGTCAAAACCAACCTGAAGAAGCTATGGAGAATGTGGTTACACCTCAACCACATGTGAACCAAGAGCTAGTTCAGAGAATTGTCCCAGATTTTCATGTTTTGGACTCAAGGAACCGGTGGAATGAGCCACAACATGTGGATCATACCATCCAGTTCGTGAAGCAGAATCCACCTAATTTTTGGAGTGATTCCAAACCTAAGAAGGAGGAGGTTTGTTCATGTAGGATGAATTGATTCATCAACTTCATCGGCACATTGGTAGAGCTAAAGGTCAAACTGGTGACGTATATTCTTGAGGATCTTGCATGTCACTGGTGGTATTTAGTAGTGCATGCTAAATTAGATAAAGGCCTTATATGGGAGGATTTTAAGGAATTTTTCAACTAACAATTCTATCCTTACACGTTCATGATCTAAGAAGTGAATGACTTCTTTAGCCTAAAACAAGCAAGCCTTTCTGTCACAGAATATGTGGCTATGTTCATGAACTTGGTACACTTTGCACCAGATTGTGGGGCTAGTGCCTCTTTGAAAAAACACATCTTAAAATTATGGCTATGATAGGAGACTCTATCAAAGATTGTAGTACTTTGTATTAAAAATTATACAGAGATGGTTAATAGAGTGATTATTACTGAATGTGATATATCGGGATCTATGAGAGGATGCATGATGATACCTACAAGAAATAGTGGGAACTTAACCACTAAGAATAAGAGGAAAATGGAAACCTATTTCCAAGGTGGAAGTGGAAATCCGAACCTGACGGTTGGATTAGTAAACCTTCCTCCACAACCCCAGAGCAAAGTAGTTTGTTTTAAAAGTGGTTATCTTGACCACATAAAGTGAGATTGTATGGAACAACCTAGATAATGTCAATATTTCAATAAGATAGGACTTCTTCCTTACTATTATCACAGTGCTCTATAGTTAGGTGCTCGAGACACTTCTCAAGAATCACAACCATCGTATTATTTTACGGGATGAGGACAGTTGAATAAATCTCGTCAGTAGATCAAATCTAGCCATGGTGAATTAAGAAATTCCATGAGTCCTCAACCAGGAAAACCACAACAAGGAAACAAGGAGAACATTTTAGCAAATAAGAAATTGTATGGAGTTGAGGAGTTAATTTTTGATGATCAGTATGGACCATCTACAGTGAGAGGTATGATTATTTTCAATTATACCTTAGTGAATGTGTTTTTTTATACTGGTTTATCACATTCCTTCATTACTTCTCGTGTGGTTGACTTTCTATGTTTAAAATAGTAAAAGATGCCTTTTGTTTTGAAACTGCATACCCCTCTCGGTGAAAGAGAATGCCAAGCCATTGTGTGTAGTGAATGTTTTATTACATTGGATGGAGATGAACTGAAATGGGAATTATCAATGTCATATATAGATATGTACGATGTAATCCTAGGTATAGATTGGTTCACAATGTTTAAGGCTCAAATCAATTGTTATAGGAGAACAGTTAGTTTCATGACGGAGGGAGGAATCAACCATATCATTAGAGGAGAGAGGATTTTAAATAATGGTAAAAAGAGATTGTTGTAACAAATGGTGAGAATGATCTCTTACCAGTTGGCAGTTTTTACTTTGGCTTCAATAAAAGAGATCGAGGAAAATATTTTTCCAACTATTGTGGATCAATTTCCATATATCTTTCCCAATAACTTCTGAGGGTTACCACCTCTAAGAAAAGTTGATTTTACGATTGATCTCCTTCTCAGGACCATTTCTATTTACCTTCTATCTTATAGGATGGCACTAACAAAGTTACAAGAATTGAAAGTGCAGTTTGAGGAGTAGGAAATCAAGGGTTTCACTCAATCAAGTATGTCTCTATGGGCATCAATTGTTGACATATGAAACTCTGTGGTTGTATATTTATTATTGGTATCTTAACAAAGATTCGATAAATATCATATATCCACTTCCACACATTGATGATCTATTCAATCAACTAAGGGGAGATTGGTGGTTCTATATGATTGAAATGCAATCAGGATATCACCAATTGAGAGTTAGGAAAGAGGATATTCCAATGATAGCTTTCAGAAGTAGATATAGCCACTATGAATATGTATTCAAGACTCTTGGTCCAATGAATGAAATGGTGGTCTTCATAGAATTAATGAATCGTATATTTCAATAATATTTGGATTATTTTTTTGTGGTGTTTGTGGAAATCATTTTGTCATATTCAAAGACAAGGGCTGACCATGTGGTGTACCTAGAAATAGTGTAACAAATCTTGAGAGATCAAAATTTTTATGAAAAATTATCAAAGTGTGATTTTTGGATACAAGAAGTACATTTTTTTGGCTATGTCATTTCTAATAATGGAATTGATATTGATCCTGAAAATATAGAAGCTGTTATCTCCTGGAAACCACCAAAGTTTGTTTTCGATATAAATTGTTTTCTTGGTCTATCTGGTTACTACTAATGCTTAGTGCATGACTTATCACTACTAGCTTCACCAATGATAGCTCTGAAGAAGAAGAATATTCCATTACAATGGTAGAGGAATGTCAGAAGGCTATCTAGGAAATGAAAGTTTGGCTTACATCGACACCAATCTTGTTCTTGCTAGAATCCGAACAGGGGTATGTGGTGTATTGTGATGCTTCGGGGTCATGGTTGGGCTGTTATCTCAGGAAAAGAGATCATGTGGTAACATATACTTCAAGGTAGTTGAGGGTGCATGAGAATAATAACTCAACAAATGATTTGGAGTTTGTTGTAGTCATCCATGCTTTAAAGACATGGATAAATTATATCTTTTGGAGAGAAATTTACTATGTTTACGGATCAAAAAATCTTGAAACATATTTTATCACAGCGATATTTGTATCTAAGGAAAAAGATATGGATTTAGTATCTTTAAATGTTGGACATTGACTAGGTGTCCACGCAGGGGAAGGAAAATTCGGTGGTAGATGCATTGAGTAGAAATTTATACGCTTAGTTGGTGAAATAAGCTTCAGATGAATGGGTGTTGATGTCTGTCTTAACCAACATGCATGTGGAATGTGAAGTATGAGGTGATGTTGTAGTTTTCTTTTCATCTATTCTTTTCTGATTTTGAAAAAATCATCATTGATGCACAAAAATCTGATGCAGAATGTCTGGTTGTATGTTTAGAACTCAGTGGTGGGGAGACTATTGAGTTATGGAATCTTGATGGGTGTTCAGTTTTGTGTTTCTGAGATCATATGGTTGTAACAATAAGTTTTTGGGAATAAATCCTACATTCTTACCACCATTCTATATGGGTTCTACATCCAAGTACATAGAATATATATAAGGTGTTGAAGGCGCAGTTCTGGTGGAGCGGCATGAAAAGAAAGGCGGCTAAGTTTATCTTGTGGTGCTTAACTTTTCAGCTGGTTATATAAGAGAATCAGATAACATCTAGTATGTTAAAATAATTTCCCATCCCAGTGTGGAAATGAGATCAGATAGCAATGGATTTTGTTACAGGTCTTCCAAGAATAGTCCAAAAACATGATGCCATTTGGGGGTCCGTGGATCATCTAACCAGGTTGGACCAACTAATCCCTATTTGTGAAACTCATATAGTGGCAGATCGTTCATAAATCTATATTAGTGAAGTGGTAAAGAGGCATGGTGTACTAGTGTCAATAGTCTTTGATAGAGATATGAGGTGCACATATCATTTCTATAAATCCATACAACAATCCCTTAGGACTCTGTTGACTGTGAGCAGAACGTATCATCCTCAAATAGATGGGAAATCTGAGCAGACGATACGAACATTGGAAGATATATTGAGGGATTGTGTAATAAATTTTGGTGGCTCATGGGAGCTGAATATACCCTTAGTGGTGTTCTCATAAAATAACATCCATCAGTCCTCGATACACATGGCTCTATTTGAAGCATTGTATGGGCGTACTTTTCGTTCTCCACTATGATGGGTGGAAATAGGTGAAACATCACTAGTCGGGCCAAGCCTTTTCCAAGAAACAACTGAGAAGAGCCAGTTGATTAAAAAGTGGATGGAGACAACTTAGAGTCATCAGAAATCTTATGCATATCATCGTCAAAGACCATTGTCGTTCTTTGTGTGTTATTATGTATTCTTGAGAATCTCTCTAATTCTTGTACATTTTCCTTTTGGGAAGTAGAGAATGTTATCTCCTAGATAAATTGGCCCTTTTTGAGATACTGAAACAGTTTGAAGAGGCGGAATATCAATTGGCATTACCACTACTGTTCAACAAGGTGAATAATGTGTTCCATATATCCTATTTGAAAAAGGATCACCATGATCCTGACCCTGTGAATAGATGGGATCATGTTGACCTAGAACTCGATGTATCATTTGTACATACCCTATTGAGGATCATAGATAGACAAGAGAAAGTATTTCATTGGAAAAACATCAGCATAGTGCGGGTTTTATGGTAACATGGTCAGACTTAGTAAGATACTTGGGATTGTGAGAAGGAAATGAATGAGCATTGGATGAAACTCTTTTTGGTCAGTAAGGTATTTCTACCTTCCGAGTTAGGATAAACCAATGGTGGGGAGAATGTAGTACCCCCAGTTTTGGGTACATAACCCCTTTCTTCATGTTTTTTAAATGGCATGTCTTTGATCATGTTTCCATAAAATTGGATGTTTCCATTAAATATAGAGCTTCCATAAAATAGAGACTTTCCATAAAATAGGAAATTTTCATAATGTGGGTTGTTTTTATAATGTGGGTTGTTTATATAAAGTGGGTTGTTTCTATAAAGTGGGATGTTTCCATAAAGTGGGTTGTTTCCATAAAGTGGCATGTTACCATAATGTGAGATGTTTCCATAAAAAATGTGTTTCCACAAAAATGGTAAAGGTGAAGGATGGGAGTGTTTGGGGATTTATAAGGATTTTTGGGACCAAAAGGAAGGTCTCATGATCCATACATGTGTTGTCCCAAACCGTGTGGTCAAACCTTGCGCATAGGTCAAATCTAGATCCTATTTTCTAGGATCTTGTCAGTTTTGATATATATATTTATTTTTGGATTCAAAACACCCCTATTTCAATATTAATCTCCCTAGAAGGCTGGATAGCCCTCCCTAAATGAGTTGGAGCCAACCTAGATCCTTCCCTTGGTAATTTCAAGCCCGATTCTTTGGGTAAGTTCCAATCTTCTTGGTTCTTTTCCATTTTCTTCAAACTCCAATTTCTCTCCTTCTTGTTTTCTTAGATCAATACCTATTATGGGTAGATATAAGTTTTTTAATGTTATATAAGGATAAATATTGTGTTTTTCATGATAGAGTAAGAGATATAAGCTGATTTCTTGGAATCTTGATCTGATTATTGAGGTACGTCACCATTATTTCTGGATTTGTCACGTATTCTTAGATCTTCTTAGATCTACTTCTCCTCTCTCCATTCGTTCTTAGATATGAACCTATAGTGGGTATATAAATGTTTTTTGATTCCAAATAATTCAATGTTGTGTCTTTATCTTCTAGGATAAGAGAAATAAGTTAATTCTTTGATAATCGACCAGTCTTCTTGTACGTTCTTCATCTGTTGTCGAGTTTCGTCGTGACTTATAGGTAGGTGGATTCACTCTCATATCCTATTTCTAGAATTGATTGTATTAGATTTAAATTGGTTTATTTCAATCGTATGTATTGTAAAAATCATTGAAAATTTATTCTTTAGTGATGATTTATGGTTTTAGTGAAATTGTGAAATCTTGGTGAATTGTTGTGCAATGTGATTTAGCCTCTTCAATTTAAAATGATGATTTCAAATTATTGATTTTATGGAATTGTTAAATGGTTTGACGAAAATTTGGTTTTCAATAAATTTGGTGTTTTCTTTAAATTTATTTTTGCATGGTCATTGGGCATATTGGTGTTTGAGTTTATATTGTATTTCTGGGGCTTCGTTAAAATATGTCCTTGTGATTATTAACAAAGGTTAAATGGAACACTTGATATAAATTTAATTTTTCATATATTAGTCTTGGTTGTAATAAGACCTTGTGATTGGTGCTAAAGGGTTAATGAAACATGGGAAACAATTACCTTGTGATGACTTGGTAGATCAACGAGAAACTGCTCATGAGCATGGAACTGTCATAATGTATCATGCATGGATGGTTGCATGGTTTTGCGGTGTGGTTAGGTATGCCAATAAAAGGATACATTGAAATGGTTTTAAATATTTTTGTGTTATTTTTCTGGAAAATATCTTTGTTGGAAAATTTGGTTTCAATTGAACTTGTATGATTTTTGGTAATGAATAGTTTTGGAAACATGTTTATATTTAGTTATAAACTATTTTTTGTGAAATTTCTTTATATAAAAAATTTTCTATATTTTTTTCTAACTATTATATCCTAGTATCATGAGTAGGGAAGTCATTGGGTAAAAAATATTGAGTTTTATACTCACCCCTGCTTTGGCACTTTGGTGCTTTTATAGATGCTATCTTCCAAGACAAGGGAACAGTTAATCTTTTACATGTGTTTAGCATAACCACATGATATTTGGTCTGTTCAGAGATTTTGGAACTTGGGGCTTGTATAGTATGTATTCTTGGTGTTTTTAGAGAGTATTATATAGTTTATCCACTGTGTACTTTGAAACAAGTTTATTCTTATGTTCTAGCCTACATTGATGTGGTTTTGAGATACATAATGTTTTTGAGTTGTCTTTTATTCATTCAGGCATCATATAATGAATGTTTTGTTATGATTGGTTGGTTTATTGGTTTATTTTATAAAGGTTAAATCATCCCCAACATGTATTTGAAACCCTTCAGCATTTATTTCCAGTCTTTGGCTTCTTGGGGATGTCTCTTAAAGCCTAGTAATGACCTGTTGTACTTTCAAGCCAATGATAACTAGCCGGTCATTACACATTAAATTAATCTTATTAAATGATTATATAATAAAAATAGTATAATAAATAGTATAATATTTTTTATTATATGTTTTTAACCTACACCTGGACATACTTATATCAAATGGGTACCAAAATCATTGTTCAGGTGTGTGGTGAACTACCGCCTCACAAAACGATGTTTCTTGTTTTTCTTTTAGTACCTATTATCATTGGGAATTTGGATGGAAATATTATTTTTATATGTAATATATAATATTTATAATTCTTAATACTCATTTAATTATTATATAACACATAATTTCATGATTTTCATTTTGTAGGAATATGATAACATCATTTATGGATGTCTGGACTACCATCTCCTCAAAGCGATGTGATACGTTCACCATTTACATAGAATGTATTAATGATGGTTTTACTAATAATAAATGATATAAATGAAATATTTAAGATATTAATGACATTATTAAATAGTTTTATATATAACATATCAATTTCTTTATTCCATCTCACACACTGAAAATTTGCAAACGTCATTTCTGGATCTGTGGACTATCGCCACCTCGAAGAGATGTGATTCTTTCATTTTCATCACCACATCACAATAATGACATAAAGACACACACATACACATAAGCATATATAATTGAATAATATGGTATTTCTGATATAATGATTATTTCTTTTAAAGATAATTCATACATGCCTTCTTTCCAAAATGATCATTGAAAATGGGAACCTGTCTCATGCGTACATACGACCTACCATCTCCATGATTGTAACATTGGTTAATTTTTAATAAACATATTTCATATATAATTTTAAAATTTCAATTCATGTAATAATTCGAATATTAATTCATGGTTATTATTCTTTAGATATTTAAATAATGACCTCATTGTCTATAGTCGACGTATAAAATATAGTTTTTACACATAAGTCGGGTATGGTCAAAACATTCGACATAAAAATTATCGATTATGTATTGGTATATAATAGTTTTATAAGTTAAATAAAGGTAATAATAAAATTGGAAATTTTTTTGAAATAATTAAATAATTTACATAATTTAATTTTTTATAAAGGTACAAGACAAGCATGACAAATGAGACTCAAGGTATGTGATTTTCATCTCACCTTTTACAACTGTGAGATAAATGGCGTATTCCCCACTTAATTATTTTTTATGAATTATCTAAAAACCCTTTTGATATAGTGTATCATTAATCCTTATATATTTATGTAATTTAAATTTTCACTATAATATTTTTACATATGGGGTTTATAATTGAAATTTCACCATAGTTGTAAGGGGATTTCAAGTCTCACTTTTATTTCCATGAGGCTTATGCCATATTCACCAATTTTTTGTGGTGTATATACCAATGATGAATGATTTTATAATTATTATACTTTCACTTATATGTATTTAAATATCAATTTTACGATCACTATTTCATGGGCTTTATGGTTTTAGTGTTACCAAATATGTAATGAAATTTTGTCACAAGTTTCTTTCTTTGAGACCTTTGTAATGTTTTACACCTATCTTTTTTATGTTCTGTATATACTTATGCATTGATGTGATATATAATGAATATAATTATTCTCATTATATTCCATTTTTATTTAATGTTTATCCTTAGTATGACTTATAATTCTAATAGTTAAAGGTGGTATATGACACTTTGGAATGTATAAATATTATATTCATCATAAATGTTTTAGTGAAATTTTAAGGGAATTTAAATTCATGAATTTTTACTACCCTTGTTGTTACTTATATCCATTGGGGATATTTTTCATTGATACCATCAAAATTATTTCATTGTATGAATTATGATTTTTTGAAAGATATTTTTAGGAAACCCATTTCTTTTCAATTGGTTGATTATGTCCTAAAGAGATTGTTATGAAACACATTTATTTTTTGTGGGTTAATCATATTTCAGAGAGGTTGTTATTAACCCCCTTTATTTTATATGGGTTAATAATTATTTATTGATATGTTTATTAAACCAATTTTCATTAAATGTATTAATAATGTAATAAATTTATTGTTAGAGAACCCATTATTTTTCCCTGAGTTAATCATGTTTCAAAGATGTTAATATTGAAACCATCTATTTTTCAGGGGTTAATCATGTTCTTAAAATATTGTTATAGAGGCCATTTATTTTTCATGGGTTAATAATGTTTCAAATATATTTTTATTGAACCCATTTATTTTTCATGGATTAATAAGGTTCTAATTATATTTTCATGAACCAATTTATACTCCATGGGTTAATCATGTTTTAAGAATATTTTTATAGAAGCTGTTTCTTTTCATAGGGTTAATCATGATTCAAATAGACTATTATAGTACCCATATATTTTCAACCAATTAATCATGTTATGAATGGGTAATGGTTTTTTTATGATTTTTGAGTAATTCCAATATTTTATGTGTTATTGTATGTGGAAATTTGATAGGTTGTTACAAGATAACCCAATAACGGGTTATTACAAGATAAATCAATGTTTGGGGGTTCTATGATAAACCAATTACGAGGGGTTAATTGATCAACCAATTATATGTGGTCCGATGATATCCCTACAATGCATTGGGAATGGATATCAGACATATGGATATACCATTTGTAAGAGTGACATGTTTGGAAGTCAGCTGCATGGTTATTCCATTTGTGAGAATGAAAATTATAATGATGTACTAAGATACCTTTATTTTTTTCTTTTAGTTTGATATAGTATTATAAAGTTTCTAATGATCAATATTGATATCACATTTCAAATCATTATTAAATATAATGACTCTTGGATTTTCCATGATTTCATATTTTATACTCTAAGTATTTATGGGTATGAGTTCTTTTGTGTTTTTCTCATGAATATTTATTATTTCATCAAACACATATACACTCTTATTACCATTAGTGATATTCATTTGTTAATGATTATTTTTACCCTTATAGAGCATCCGAGCTCACCCTTCTTTTGTTTCCCATTCCCTAGGTTTTAAAGAGTGATCATGAAAAGTATATCAAGGATTTCCCAAGGATGATTTTGATGACCTAATGTTAAATAAGAAAAGTAGGGTATTATGGTATATGATTTTCAACTTTATAAACAATCTGTTTATGTGTCCAAGTTGATGTAAATAGTTTTTATAGGATTTTTTACTAATTATCTAAATCTCTAATCTTAAAAGGCCCTCCAATATTTAAGTGATCCATGTTTTTATTTTTTTGTTGTAATGTTTTGATAAAAAATTTAGGTCACAGATATCGTCATCAATTACAATTATTTGATGATATTTATTTCATCACATAATCCAAGATTATAGGGTTTTGGATGTTATAGAATGTATCAAAGGCTAGATTAATATAATTCTGAAGATTAAGATATTTCATGTGGGGATATATTAATATTTATATATATCATCTTCATTATATAATCTTATGTGTAATCATAAGTTCAAAGTACTAGACACCCAAATTAGGTTTTAAGTGATGATGTCTTAAATTTATTAATTAAATTTGAAGAGATGTTATATTTGTATGAATTATTTATAGCACCTATGATCAACATGAAGTGTTTTTAGGGTGGATTTATTTTTCATGATTAAATAAAAAAGTGACAACCTAAATGATGGGTGACAACCCATCACATCTAGAAAGGCCAAAGTGCCTAAACCCACAATTGAATGGAAATAAGGGTGTATCACCTAAAAGTAGCCTATGTGATATACTAGTTAGAAGTGAAAAATTTACATGTTAAAATTATCATTAATTTATAAATAAATTGTTTTTTATTTTAGGAATAACAGTTTATTTATCTTCTATAATTATATGAAAAAATTATTCTAATAGATGGGTTTCTAACGTAGATAGGAAGTATTTGAAGAATTTTAAGAATAGTTATTTAATGAATAATTTAGTTTCATGTTTTAGAATTAAATCCTAAATTTAATGTATCATATAATGCTTTACTTATTTTTTGTAATTACCACATTATGAGATAAATATTTTGGTTTTGGTTTATATTTAAATAAATAAGTAAAAACATGTTATCCCTTTTATATTTATGTGGAATTTAAAATTTATTTCATGTGCTTCAGGAATGATAATGTATTATTGAATACCTATCTTCTAGAGAAAGGAATGAGATTTTGGATTAAATATATTAAAAGATTAAATTTTAATTATCAAGTATGTATATTTCTATTCCCTCTTAGTCTATATGGTGATAGAAATCCTTCATCTTTAGGAAAATGATCTTGGAATAAAGTTTTATCTAATTACCATATTTTATGATGATAAAATTGTACTTGTCCATAAAAACTTGTTTTGTGGTTTTGTTTCCATTGAATTCCACTTAATCACATTATTTATCACTCTCTATTAGTGTATTTTAATTAGTTTTCCCTTCTAAATCAATATATTAATTTCCTACTCATGTTTTCCATATGTGGAATCCTTGTTATGCATATGTTTAGGTGACCTTTATTTTTCTAATTGTACCTTTTTTATAGGGTGTTTTATTATCCCTTTGTATGATATGGGTTTCAATAAATGAATTATAAAAATGTTAATCCTTTGAAAACCAAGACATATTTCAAGGTGGAAATTCAGTTTAAGGGAGTAGGATATATCAACCTGATATTTTAAGAAATATCGTTTTTCAAATTAATTTACTTTTTTTGATATCTTCAGTTACACAAAATGAAGATTTTAGATTTTTTTAATATGAAATATAATTTTAATCATCAATTTAACATAACATTGAGTTTCTTTGAAAACTTCTATTACACTCAAGGCAATGTCTTACTAGAAAACAATATACTATTAATATTATTTTTTAACATAATATTAATCACCTATCTATTGGATTAGAAGAAATTAATATTTTTAACTATATTATGAATATATTCTTTAAAAAAATAATATAATAAATCCTTGGTGAAAAAATAATTATAAATGAAAATAAAATAAAATTAAAAATAAAGGATGTATTTTTATGAATATTATTTTTTATTCCTATAAAATAATTTTATCTAAATAAAATAAATTAATCACTATTAGTTTATATTATTATGGAATATTCTACATCATATATTTTAAAATAATTTTTTTACATTCAATAGGTACATTTTATCGGCTTAAAGTAATAAAAAATTCAACTTTGAGCATTAAAGTTTTTATTTTCTTAAAAGCTAGTTTTTTTTCATTTAATGGAGGAATTTCCTTAAAATGTAATTTGACAATTTAATAAATAAATTTCGAAAATATAAACCTATTTTTTGAAATAGTAATATCAAAATATACATTGTCTTATTTTTTTGTATTTTTCTAAGAACATTCATATTATAATGAATAGTAAATGACACCAAATTTTAATGGAAAACCATTTTTTCATATAAATAATATGATGTGTTAAATTAAATTTATAATTGGTTTTTAACAATAATTATATCAATTTTATATTATTTAACCCAATTTTTGTCATTTGAATACATTTCACTTTGGAATTCGATATACAAAACATTTCAAACTTTTGAAAGGTTTCCTTGAGAAACTCGTTATCTCATCCCATTTTTGGGATTAAATTTTAATTAATTTCTTCAACTTATATGATTTTGATTTTGATAAATTAATTTAGTATTTGTAATAAGAATAATTTTATATTTTTATTAACTCTAAATAAGTTTTTAAAAAAAATATTTGAAAATAAAAATAAAAATAATTACACCAATTCAGGTAAAAAATCTGTTTACTTATTAGTTAAATATAAATAATATGTGGGAAAATGACATGGAAACTTTTTCATAATAAATTTTAAAGAAATATTATACTATACAAACTCTTTTATCAAATTCATTTCATTACTGGACTAACAGTATGTAAGGGAGACATACCAATAGTGTTTACCTTATTATATTTACTAGAATGCAACTCTTCCTCTACTATAAAAAAGAATTAAACATCCATATTTCATAAAAACATTCAAAAAAAATTGTCCCATATAAAAACTTACAAAATAATATCCCAAAATATATCCTCTCATAATATGTGAATTAATTTTCGATTAAAGCAATCCAATGATTTCCTTTGGTGTAAAGAAAAATGTGTTACCCGAAAAAGATGTAACATTCTTCCACAATCACTTTTGTTTTATTTAATTCTCCACCCCTAAAATAATTCTTATTATATGATTATATAATATCAAATGTTTCCAAAATATACTAATATTTTTTTATGGTTTCGACATTATCATACATACATTCCCATTAAATGGTTTACAAAATCATCGTTTGTTTAGTACAACGAACTATTGCCTCACAAAATTATGTCACTCGTTTTATATGGTTTGGTATTATGATGTAAATATATTTTTTATATAATATATATGATATTAATAATTTATTAATACATATAAAAATATTATATGAAACATATATTCATTATTTATATTTTTTGGGATTATGATAACATCGTTTGTGGATGTGTGGACAACTGCCTTCTCAAATCGATGTCTTATGTGAACCCTTTCTGTAGAATGTATTAAAGATTTTTTTCATAAAAATATATGATATTAATGGTATATTGATGAAATTAATGAAAAATTATATATAATTACATATAAATTATCCTTTTCATCTTTCCATTTCACACACTGAATAAGTGATAACATCGTTAGTGGCTGAGTGGACTATCGCCTCCTTAGAACAATGTGATTATTCCTTTTATCCTCGCCAAATCAGAATATTGATATGTACATATATATATATATATATATAATTATATAATAATGTATTTATTATATAATTCTCATTATATAAATATAAAATTTACTTATTTTATTTCCATAATGATCATTGTAACATGGTAATGTTACTCATGCGTAGGTACGACCTACCATCTCCATGATCATATCATTGGTTCATTTTTCATAACTATATTTGAAGTATTATTTTAAAAGTAAATTTAGGTTATATAGTTATGATTATTTCATGGTTATTACTTTTTATATATTTAAATAATTACCTATTTGTTCATATTCAAACTATCAACATCGATTTTGACACATAAGATGAGTATAGTCAAAACATCCGACATAAACATTATTGATTATGTAATTGAATATAAGATGTTAATAATTGAAATAAAAGTTATATTAAAATTAAAAAAATGTTATGAAATAGGTAAAAAATTAATATATGTTTATTATCTATGAATATATTTTACAAGCATGAAAAATAAATTTCGTGTTAAGGTACTTTCATCTCACTTTTTACATCGATGAGATAAATTTTATATTCACCATTTACTTATTTTGTGTGTCATGTTAATAGAAAATTTTGACATATATTATCATAAATTATTTTATATTTTTGTTGTTAAAATAATTTATTATAAGATCATTACTTTTGTGGTTTCCAATTCAAATGTTACAACATATGTATGGGGATTTCAAATTTTACTTTTATTCCTATGAGACATATGTCATATTCACCACAATTTTTTTGGTGTATATAATTCCCATTAATGATTTTATAACTCTCATACATTAATTTATTTTAATTTAAATATCCATTTTATGATCTCTATTTCATTTCATAACGGTTATAATGTTACCAAAATAGTAATGGACATTTGTTACAAGTTTCCTCCTTTGAGAGATTTGTTATGTTATACACATATCTTCTTATTGAGGAGTATATACATGTCCTTTGACATGATGTATCATGAATCTCATTATTATCATGATTTTATATATTAATTTAATTTTAATACATCAGGGGTATTATAATTAAAATTTTACAAGGCTTTATGGAACACTTTAGAATGTTTAATGTTTATTTTCCTTAAGAATGTTTTACTGATAATTTAAGTGAATTTTCATTCATTAATGTCAAAAACCCTTGTTGTTACTTATCCTTTACTCAGGATATTTTTTATTGATTACATGCTCATTATTTATTTAGAAATATCATTATTTTTTCAAATATATTGTTATGATACCCATTTATTTTCCATGGATTGATTAGGTCCTAAAAATATTTTTATGAAACCCATTCCTTTTTAATGGGTTAATCATGTTTCAAATATATTATTATTGAACCTATTTATTTTCCATGGATTTATCTTTTTTGAACGATATTGTTATTGATCCCATTTTTTACATGGTTTAATCATATACTAAAATTATTTTTATGTAACCCATTACTTTTACATGAGTTAATTATGTTCCAAATATATTGTCATTGAACCCATTTATTTTCCATGGTTTAACTATGATATTAAGATATTGTTATGGAGCCCATTTCTTTTCCATGGTTTAATAATGTTCCAAATAGAATTTTATTGAACATATTTTTTTTAGATGGAGTAATCATATTCTAGTGAGATTTTTATCGAATCCATTTCTCTTCAATGGGTTAAACATGTTTCTATGAGATTGTTATGGAACTCATTTCTTTTTCAAAAATTTAATCATATTTCAAAGATATTTTTGTAGAACCCATTTATTTTCCTTGGGTTAATCATAATTTGAAATGTATAATGGTTGTTCGTATTATATTTTATGAAATGAAAGATTTTATGTTTTAGGGTACATTGGAATTTTATTGGTTGTTACATGATATACCAATGAAAGATGTTTCTGTGATAAACCAATGATGGGTGGTTTTAGGATAAATAAATGACAGGTGGTTATGTGATACACAAATGATGGGTGGGTTCATGATATCCCTCTAATGCATTGGGTATGAAATTCGGTTTTATGGATATTCTATTTTTATGAGTGACATGTATAGAGGTCGACCACATGATTATTAAGTTTATAAGAATAAAAAGTATAATGATTTCCCAAGATCCATATATTTCTATATGATTTCTATATGTTTATAGTGTTTCAAATGATCAAGATTGATAACACATGGACCATAATTATTGATTTTGATGACTCTTTAATTTTCCATTTTTCATATTTGATGGTCTATTTATTTATTTATATGATTTCTTTTATGATTCAATCGTGCACTTTGATTATGTCATCAAACCCGTATACATTTTTATGATCAATAATGACATTCAATTTTTAATGCTTATGTTTACCCTTACTAAGAAGTTGATCTCACGATTCTTTTGTTTCCCTTTACCCATGTTTTAATGAATAATGTTAAACAATATATTTCTATAAATTATTTCACAAGGATTATTTTGATGACCTAATGTGAAATAACAAAATATGGGTATAAGATGAGATGACATTCAACTTTATGAACCAGTTGTTTATGAGTTCAAGTTGATGTGAATTTTTAATTTTAGTGTTTTTCCTAATTGTTTATAACTAAAAACCTAAAACTTCATCCATTGTGTATGTGATACTTGTTTTAATTTTAATTTTTTAAGGTTTAGATGAAGAATTTGGGTCACGATTATCAGCATCAAAGATAGGAATGTAAAGATATGGATTTCAGTATAGGATCTGGGATTTTGGGTTTGTAATGTTATATAATATGAGTTTTATTATATAATTAGTTAGTAAAAGTATTCATGATAATTATTACATTATTTTTCTTCAATACCATGTTATATATAATTACTCAATTAATCAAGATCACTTTTGATATTTTGATGATATTCAGTTTATAAGTCCAAAATGACTTACTTAATTTTACAATTGTCAAAGATGCTATTGTTACATCATCTCAAAAATAATAATTGTAAAACTATTATATTTTTTACACATAAATTATACCTTTAAATCCATCTACTAAATATGTTCCTTAAAAATTAATTATGTTACAATATTTGAGATAATAGGTCATACGTACGCATGAGTAACATTTCCAATCAATGATCATTTTTCAAAGAAGGTAAGTGTCAATTTATATTTTTCATAATTTTAATAATATCTTATATAATATATTAATTATTTAAATATAAGTATATATATCATCCATGTTATTTGGTGATGAAAAATGAATCACATCACTTCAGGGAGGTGGTAGTCCTTGCTAACACACGAACAATATTATCATTATTCAGTACATGGGAACTTAAGTGGGTAAATAATTTGTAATATTTTATTAATAAAAAATATGTAATAAATATCATATATAAAGATTAATAATATTATTTTAATTCACTCATGAGATATGGGGATAGAAAGTGAATTACAATGGTATTTGAGGTGGTAGTGTGTCGTATACAAGAATGATGGTTTTGTCTCTCATTTGATGGAAGAGGAGATGGATATAAGATATTATATTAAAATAAAAACATCTAAGTATATGTTGGATACTGGTTTATTATTTTATCACAGTTTATAAATATTGGAATGATTTGTTTGAAAAAAACTAAAACATTCAAATTAAAACTATACATGTTCTTCGGAAAACATCCTTCGCTTAACCCCTTAAGAAAACTAAAGATTTTTTTATACCAAAAAATACATCTAGAATGAGGTTAAATGATTATATAATGGTATTTTAGGGTTGGATTTTCTAAACAAAATGGGGTTTTAAGTGTTAAGTAATGAGATGGAAATGTACAATTTTATTATAGAGGGGAGGGGCAGTATTAGAATTTCAAAAAATAATAAATTAATATTTAATTTAAAATGGTTCAAAACTAATTTAATTATAATATTATAACATTGTTGGTTGAAATTATCCTATGAAATAACTTTTTAAAAAGTCCAGGTTATATTTTTACCCTTGTCATTTGTTTTTAACACCTCATGAACTAATTCTCAACTTACCATGACAACAATGAATTTTACTCTTTGAGAGTCAATATATATGCTATAAATGAAAAAAGGCCCATAAATGGACCTTTTTTGATATTTTCAACCATATAATAATTAACTTTCCTAATTTAATATATTTTTAAATTTTATATCATTTTAAAAAATAATATTTGTTTTAAAATATTCATAATATCAATTTTGTAACTAATAATGTTTTTTGAATTTTGTAATAAAGAGAAAAGATAAAGAATTAAATTATTGTAATACAACACTAGTATTTCAAATTTATAGTTAAAATATGTTGATCTCTTTACTTATCTAAAATTATATTAATTTTAATATTTTTTATATCATTAATTTGACTTTTCCATAAGTTGAACAATTACTACATCAACATTATGAAATATATATTGTAATTATATATTCCATAAAAATTAAAAATAAATTTCCATAAAAAAGATAAATATATTATATTTCCCATACTATATATAGTTGAACATATCCTCTGTATAACCCCTCTTAAAAATATAATTGTTTCTAAAAATAAGTGTGTGACATTAATCTGTTTTCTCGAACGAAAATACTACAAAGTTCAAAATCTCATACAAATGGCCATAAAATGACATATAACAAAATAATATATTTTTATGGAAAAAATGGAATCATACAATAAAATTATGGTATGTTTTATGTCTATTATATAATCCTTATCAATTCTTTTAACTTTATTTACCCAGTTTTCCCTTTACTATGGTAACAAAATAATTAACAAGGTTATTATTAATATTGACCAAAATTAAAAGTGTCAAATTTAAAAAATTTGGAACTCATGATTCCAAATATGGAATCTATTTTAAAAAATTCAAAACAAAGAAGTAGAAAATTTTATATTAAATTTTTACCGGCAAAATGAAATGGAAAATGATTTTTCATTAACATGTCTTTTTTAAATATAAATAGTTTTTATAGTAAATTCAAGTATAAAATTAATCTAAAAAATATATGGATAACATTAAATAAAAACATATTAAATTTTAAAAATTATTAAAAATATAATTTTATTTTATATATACTTTATAATAAAATACATTTTTAATTAAAAATATATATTTTTAATTATTCATTGAAAAATTAATCATTAGAGAAAAATCTCAAAAAATTTGCTATAGGTTATTTTTGATATTACGGTTTCAAAATAGATATTTATTTTAAGAAATAAATTTTTTAAAATTTTTAGAAATTAATTATATTAATTTCCCACAAATAGAAATCAAAACCATTTTTATGAAAAAATAACTTTGACGAATAAAATTGTATTCCAAAATTTTTCGTTATTATTTAATAATAATTAATAAATCAATTTGTATTGTTTAGAAGTGTTTTTTATATTTCAATAAAAATTTAATCATGTTCACACAAATCAATTTAATGACATGGTTATAATAGTCACATTTATATAATAATATTTCATTTTTTATTAAGCTCAATGTTTCATATCTTGTACACTATCAAATATAATTATTCATTTTAAAACATCATGATATTTCATTATCATTCCCCCCCTTTAGGAAATTTTCCTCTTGTAATTATAATTTTTTATTGATAAAAAGAACTTGAATTTTCCAAACACTATTTTTGAAATCCAACATTACAAAAAGTTTAATAAAACATATACCTGATAATATAGAAAAGGGAAGTATAGATGTCATATATAATAACAAAAGTAGGTTTTAATGTATGAGAAAATTATTGGGATGTGAAAATAAGGATATAGAAGAAAAACCTAACTTCCAAGTACTATTATAGAGTGATATAGAACATGGTCATGATAAAGTTAACAATAAAAAAACATAAATTCTTGATGGGTTGAAAGGTCATTGATTTGTTGATAAGAAAAGTAATCAATTAACATTTTTATTTCAGGATCCATTTCCTAGTGTACATGAATTCCATTATCATATATACTAAAATCACAAGGAAATATATTTACTTATAAAATAGAATTTCATGATTTCCAAATGACGAATAATTAGGATGAACTTATCATGCTTGAAGCACTAATATTAAATTATATAGATCCTAGAATCCAAGAAAAATAAAAATATATTCCTCGTGTCATAAGGAATTAATGAAAACAAAAATTTGAAGAAAAAATTATGGTAATAATCAAAAATAATAAAACATCATTTGATGAAAAGTATTTGAATGTCCATAATTCAATGGTAATACCTAATGTTCGTTATAGATTATTTTTTAAAAATTAATATCCTTAAAATTTCTCAAAAGTAATATAGTCTACCCCTAATACCAAAATTCATAATTATTTAATCACATAATCTTCCAATATTAGTTTCAACATTTATCACCAAAAAACATCTATTAATATTGATTTATCATACTAAAATGTGGATTCCCCAAACATATAATATCAAAGATACGAAAACCATTTTCAAAAATAACATAAATTATAAAAAATTCATAATAATATCATATATTCATTGGAAATACAATTATAACTTTATTCCAAAATTAATAACTTATAATTTATGATAATTTTTCAAAATAGTGAACTTATTTCAAAAAAACATTAATCACTTAACCACTAAATCAATTTCAAATTGAATGGTTATCAATACGATAAAACATATATTCATAAAAAAACATTATGTATTAGATTTTTTAAAGGCAGAAAAATAATTTCATATTAACATTGACATCACATAGGCCGGTGGTAGGAAATTTCCCCTTGTCGCCCTTCAGTTATGGGATTAAACCTTACGGCCTCTTCGTATCTGACGAGTTTTCTCTATACTTATGATTTGTCCTTTTTTATTAAAATAATATAATATAATTCTTATAACATTACCAAAATTGTGATCAACACCCTAAAAATAACAATGACATATTGAAGTCTAAATAAATGTTTTAACCTAAAAGGTAATCTGATACCTTTTTTATCCTTAAAAATCTGACCACAAATAATTACATAAAAATCAAACATCATATAAAAATTAATTTTTATCTATAACTTTGAAATTATTTCAATAAAATGAAAAGATAATTCATCCTCAAATATATTTTTTCCATTATAAACTTAAGGGTTATATATATCTCAATCATATATCAAAACACAATAAATGTCTCCAAGAGTACTCTTGTCATCAAAAGAGTATCAATTATATTAAACATTTGATCATATTTAAATCTATCAAAACCCTTGTATGTAGATACCATAATCATTCAGAATTCTTTATAATCCATTAATCATGATATTAATTTTTATTCCATAATTTTTATTTCTTAAAAAATATGAATCATTTCCAAAGAATCAATAATGTAAGAACATATTCCAAGAAATAATCCATAACATTCATATGTCATTTTGAGTTTCCTCATTCTAAATATTAATAGAATTATGTATTTCTAAATAGATATCATTATGGTCATGATGATCCCATTCATGAGACTTCCCCCTAGTACACCAATATTCATAATTACTAATGTTCATAAATCTAAAACATTCAATTTATACCTTAGGAAAATATGATCCCCTTTAATTGAGTTAACTGAATGATTGATTTTTCATTGGTTGATTATTACATTATAACACCCTTTACCACATATAAAACATCATTCCATTCTTTTAAGACATTTTCTTGGGTGTTTCCTTCCATATTCATATCACACAGGTCATTGGATAAATTTACCTTTATGATCATTATCACATAAACATCAATGGGGTTCTGTTTCTCTTATATTATTATTCATTAGGGAACTCAACATGGATCATGTTATTAATCATGAATCCTAATACGTAGTTTTGTATAACCACATTACTTCTCACTATAGCTCTAATTTTAATCAGTTTCTCATTCAAACGAGCACCACATTTTTCTTCACAATGATTTTTTACTTTGGTGCCTACAAGATCCATAAATTTATGAATACAAAAAATAGAAGTGTGATCTGATCATTAAAATCACAATTATCCATATTATGAGGTCAATAAACACTAATATATCCTTACTCGTGTTACCTAAAACTATTTTTTAAACCAAATTAACTATGAATCGTTCTGACATAAAAACCAATATTGTTATATTGTACTTGCAACTTATGCTTAAATAAAATCCTAACCCCTAACATTATCTAGACCCCATTGATACCAATTTTGATTAACCAGCCTTAATCATTACATATTCAAGTGAATTTAGACAATAATTTTCTTTCTCACATTTTAAAATATATTTTGGGTTTATATTTTTAGATAATTATGTCATAAATTATACATTAAAATCCCATAAATTATAGGTGGAAACTTCTACTCTACCTCCAATGTTTTTTTTCTGAATTTTCATTAAAAAATTATTCAAGTAAAAGTTGGAACCCTCACATATTCCAAAGTTTATAGAAACTATACATCAGCTCATAAATTTAAATTTTTAAAAATGAAATCCAAAACAAAAAATAGAGCAGGAGGCTATGTGAACATCGCATTAGAATCAAGGTGAGCCACATCATGACACAATCACCATATTCTTTTCCTTTACTAACGTCTTGTCACCAACCTCATTGTCTTACATCCATTAACAAAATTTACTAATAGAGGGTATAAATGAATAATATTAATCACCATTCATAACAAAAAAAACACTACCATTGACTCATCTCATTAAACATAAGAAGCAACATATTATAACTGATGCAAAGCACCACCACTGTTGATCCTCACCAAGACATCAAAACATTATAACATCATAAATGAGATATATCCAAATACATATTCATTACGAACATCAAAACATTACCAATGTATCCAAACCCCAATAGAGATGAAGAGACCACTCTACAAAAATGAGGAGAAAATTACCCCCTCCTGCTGTAGACCATCAGGCATACAACAACAACATTCCCAAACAACCACGACCCCATCTCCCGAGACTACATTGGTCTGTAACATGATGGATAAGTAAATAAGATTATAGGTAGAGATGATGAAGTTTAGTGGTATGAGTATCAAATTCTAAGGAATAAAACCAATGAAAAGAGAAATAAATATACCAGGATAACAAACACAGATCGAAACAAACATCATAATTCGTTAAAAACATCACCTATAGGAAAAAAAAACAAGATTTATTTTCATTATATTTTTTCATTATTTTCATATCAACCACATCATTTTCCATAATATTCCAAAAAACCCATGATAAAATTTTTAATATTTTGTATCATCACAAATTTATTATTAAGGGACATCAAAATAAATATTGAAACCATTAATTGATGAATACTTATAAATAATTCATTTTTAAAACTAAATTATTGCTCAAAATTAAAATTTTTATACCAATTAAATCACTTTATATTCCAAAATATTTCCATAAAGCATTTTATAATAAATCATAAATTAAATAATAAGTCTCATAATAGTTTATTTTAAAACATGAAAAACACATAATAAATTTTTCAAAAAGTTATACATTCCATCATTAAAAAGTAGCATATTCTTACCACTAATTATTATATCATTTTATTTTCTCGAGAAATCATAATATTTTCATAAAACCCATAGAAATAATTTATATTACATATAGGTTACTTGAGTAATCATTTCTATATCACTCTTATAATCACTATTATAAATTAAATTTTCATATGGTGAACTTTCATACCCAAGGCATTGGAGTTCATAATGAAACTATCCATCCTTAGTTTACTACAGAATCACCCATAATTTTGTAATAACATAACCAAATGTCCTTGTATTATAATGGAACCACCCATAATCATAACAATTACAATGATCCATAAAAATTCTTAAAACACCAAGGCTTACATTTTCAACACTATTCCCAAACAATATTCTTGAGGAAAATAAATGTTCCTTTTTGAAATCAGTTATTTAAAAATATTTGAAATTGTAAAAGAAAAAATTTCCATTGATATGATCCTTTTAATAATATAGAGATACCTTCCAATAAAATATTATCCATGACTGTCATGACCTATCTTAGTGGGACTAGTGTCACAACTCCCCATGCCAGCCTCCAATAAATTAGGGGATGGAGCCTAGCACCAAGTTAGAATATCCCTATCATGGGAGGCAATGCCTATGTACCTGTATGCACACACAAATATAAAATGCAATAAAATGATGAAATTTAAAAACCATTAAGAACCAAATTCATGCATACAACTATATCCCAACCCAACTACGATAATTAAGTAATGGGTAGTATAATAAATCAGGTCAAAATTCAGGGCCACCAAAACAAAAGAGTCTCTAAACCAAAAATTCCAACCTATAAACAAACATACTAGTAATTTCATCTATATTAGTACAAACACCCCTTAACCCATATAAACTCATGAATCACTATCTGGTCCTGGTATACCTAGGACTCCATTCAAAGGTCACACATCTGACCAAGACATGACAGGTGTGGGTAAAGCCAGTGCAGGTGTGAGTATAACAATACTCAGAAAGACACCCAAAAAACACAAATAAATAAATGAAGAAAATATACAGGTAACTCTACCTAAATATATGTCTATAACACATAAAATAATATTTATATATACTAAAAAAATAACACAGAGTGTCAAGGTTTGTCACAACTACCACATGCCGACACTAGGGATTCAGCTCAAGTATTCATTGAAGCAACTCATCAGGGAGAACACACTCCTTAGTCTGATAGTACCTATGACATCTGTCTAAGAATTACTATTCTTCAGGAACCATCATGATAGAGATACGTTGATAGATCTACATAGAGAGATATGATACAATAGATGAGGATCATAGTCAGGGCCATGGGGTGATACCAATAACTCTATCTGGATTAACTCACTGAGTAGAGGATTGACGCCTTGTTAAGTTGGTCATGTCAATAACAAAGAATATACCAAGGTAATTAAGAATTAATATAAGACCCCACACAATACCTCACTTGGGATTTCAATTACTCTATCAAGGATGTCTGGCTAATGGGATCGTACTCTAGTGAGTAGAAAACAATACACACCAAACATTAGGGAAGAAATAAACAAGAATGAACCCTAAAGAAACTTGTCCAAAGTAAATTGGATAGTTTATTAAATCCATATAGAAAGGTATACATGACATGTAGTATGGTCACACACCATGTTCCATGACCCTAGGTACTTCCCATGTCCAATGAATTGTGTCTTTATAACTATGTCATGTATAAGATGGGTAAACATTGTATTGAAGAAGTCACACACAGTGTCCTTCCATTTGGGGTCCACCCATGTATTCTTGTCATGTGCCAATACACAGTGTCATCCCATGTGTATCTTTTTATCTGCTCTTAAACAAGTTATTTCATGCAACTAGTCCAAGCCAATTAGTGTGGTGGGATACACTCCATGTAGGAACCCCTTTACTCCATCCCATGTATGTGTATCTTTTGAGATACATGCTAAGTCTCTGGGAAGGCCCTAAAAATTGTGTGATAGGTCACACACTGGGTAGAATTTAAATAACTCCTGAAACCCTAGACACCACTCAATGGGGATGACACACTATGTAACCCTTAGTTACATGTCGTTATCATTGGTATTTTCAAAAATATATCATTTTTCTTCCATATTCCTTGTCTGATCACCAAGATCTCGTTTTAGGGATTTATTCGTCTTGAAACGCCATATCGAGAGTTGCCTCATCATCCTAATACTAAATATAGTTGTTTTGATCCTTCAATAAGCTGAAAAATCATATTTTTTTCTTCCATAAATAACTTTCCTGATGAATATGTATTTCCAAATTACTCTGATTCATCTGTGCCATTGCTATCACACCTCCAGCATGTTGTGCCAATGTTGGATCATCTATCGCAGATCGTTGTACCAAGAAACAAAGGAGGAACTATCAATCATTAATAACCTATTTAAAAATGTATGTTGTATATAAAATGGGGGAGAAAAACACTCAAAATGAACAAACCTATGGAATGATATTTTGTTGTTGTTCAATCCATCCTAGTTCTATTATAATGAGAATGATCATCAAATAAAATCCAAAATCAACCCCATAAATCCTGAAATTAAAATCATCCCATAAGAACAATTGAACCATAGATCAACCTATTAATTATCTAGTCTGCATTCATCGTTGAATCTCAGAATGGGTAAAGATAATTAAAAAAACATTCCCTACATGTGAATTAGACTGTTCACTGTAGAAGACTGATTGCCTTTAGTGATCCATGAAGTACGATCTCTGATCCCGGTATCATTGACGCCTGTTCATAGAATTAACTAGGGATTTTTTATATAACATCCAAGGATCTTTCAGGGTAATGACTCTAACCCAACTTACATATATAGATATTTATTTAAAATAAATAGCATTATTACATTGCTTCATATATACAACCATGAAATATAATAAATCCGAAATTTATTTTATTCATTAAAATTTCTGAAAACTAATTTTATAACCAACCTATGTCAGATGATGGTAGGACTTGATTAGGGAAAATATTATACACTGAACGCAATCGTTCCTTCATATTTATAATCTAGGAAACTATTTATATTTTATTCTATTTTTTCTAGAAAACTGTTTTCACATGCTAATTAATATTTTAGTATTATTCAAACATTTATTCTAGGAACACCGAGCCATGGAATTGCATTCTGTATCATTTCCTAGTCTCAAATTCATTCCATATAATATTTAAAAATAATAAATGAAATTTATAGGACATTAAATTTTCCCCCCTTGGGGATTAACGTCCCCAAAAATCCCAAACAAAAGCTACTAAAAAATATGAGGGTATTGAACATGCATATGAACTTCCCATTCCCAAATGATATCTTGGAGATTCCCATGATACCCCAAGACACACACTAATGGAATATCCTTCCCATGAAAGATCCTCTCATTCCAATCCTCGATCTTCACTAGGTACTCAGTAATTGTTTTTCTATCATCGATGTTAAACACACCCTTTTCGATGAAGGGTGATGGGTCATGCATGTACCGCCTCACCTGTGATATGTGGAATACATTGTGTACCCAATCTAACGTTAGTTGTAGTGCTGTGTGGTACACCAAATAACCATGTCTATGCAATATCAGGAAATGGATGATAAATCTCATAGATAACTTGTTATACTAACCACACCATTATGATCCTTGTCGAGGTGAAACCGATAGGAAAACATGGTCTCCTTCCCCAGCCAAACCATTGTGATCAATAGTCTACAAAACCTTTCAGCATAAGACTTATGATAGCCTTATGCAGTCTTCATCCCCTCTTGGATTATTTTCACCTTTTCTATAGTAGTTAACACCAATTCCAGGCCTATGAGTGATAACTCTCCCAAGTCATTCTAGTATAGTGGTGACCTACATAGTCACTTGTATAAAACCTCAAACTGTTCTACACCAATGGTTGAATGGTAGTATTTTTTGTATGAAAACTCCACTGGTGGGAATTGATCCTACTAATAATGGTCATAGTCTCACATAAAATCACGTATCATGTCATAAAGAACCTAAATGGTTCTCTCTATTTGGCCATCCGTTTGTGGGTGAAATGTTGTGATCAAGCATAACTGGGTCAAAAATTCATTTTGAAATCCATGTCACAACTGGGATGTAAAACGTCAATCATTATCTAAAACAACCATCTATGGAACTTCATGTAGTATAACTATCTCCTAAAATTAGAGAAAAAAAATCCCTCTTCTGAACTTTTCACTCAGATAGCTAGAAATTTGGATGACATGATTAGTAAGTCAATTATCACTAAGATGGAATCATGTCCCCTAGAAATATGTGGTAAAACCATCATTAAGTCCATCTATCTTCCATCTCACTTCCATTCTGGCACCTCAAATGGTTAAGCTAAACCTACTATAACCTGGTGCCTAGACTTCACTTGCTTATAATAAAAGAATCAAGAAAAACAAACCCTAGCACTACTTTCTTCATTCCCAGCCATTGAAACATGCATCTAGGTTCCTAGTACATTTTCTTCACAACTCGATGTACCGCCATTGGGGAGGTATTATACTCCATTAGGACCTACTCCTATAATTCCAATGGCACTACATTACTTCCACGGAAAAGGATAATGTTCTCCCCACCATTTGTATATTCACCAGGAGCATGCCTAGTTGATATCTGAGCATATAGAGTCTTGCAGTCAGTATCCTAAAGCCATGCCTCACTGACTCACTGTAATAGATGAGGGGTAACAACCGTAGACTAGTGGTAATATACTCAATCTAAATCCACAAAGGGAAACAATAATGAGGACAACTACTCTGATGGTTATTTCAGCAACTGTAACTTAGATCACCTACTGAGAGCATCTACCTCTACATTCCCCTTCCTAGAAGTATAAAAAATCATAAAGACATAGTAAGGGATGAAAACTATCAATTTCCTCAATATCAAGTTCAGATCCATTTGAAAGAATATATACTCAATACTCTTGTGATCAGAGTGGATGATAAAACACTCACCCATCATGTAGTATCGCCACATCATCAATGTGAAGATTACTGCTGTTAACTCAATTTTTGGATCGTATAGTTCTTATCATGTTGTCTCAAATTTTTAAAACCATTGGAAATAACAATATGCCTCTACATCATGACACAACCAAGATGATTTCTAGATGCACAAAAAGAAATTATGTACTCGACACCCTCCTCTGGAAGTCTTATGATTAGAGTGCTCATCAACTCTATCTCAACTGCTGAAAATCCTACAAGAATATGTCCTCCCACATGAAAGGATTACCCTTTCACGTCAAAACTATCATCTGTGATGATATCCTATAGAAATTATGGTTGAATATTTGATAATAGCCTGCTACCCTAAGTATGCTCCTCAACCCCATCAAATTCATTTGTGGTTCCCATGATAAAATTTCATTGACCATGGCCGGGTCCAAAACCACTCCATCTACCGAGATTACATTTCCTAGAAAGTGGGCCCCCTAAATTTAGAACTGGAATATCGATAATTTCTTATAAAGCTAGTGCTCTCAAAGTATTTCTAGGACTATCCTTAAGTGTCTCGCATGTTCCTCTTCATACACGATGTACACAAGGATATTGACGATTGGGACTATCATTGTAACACCCCAAGATTTTACGAAAAATATTATTTTTTAATTTCATTAATGTCTTGTGTTGTACGCTACACAAAAAGGAGCTTGCATAACACGCATCCCTGACTTGGCTTGCATTACACGCAAGCGTGACCTTCCACGATAGCGTGTGTTGTACGCAATAACGAGTTTCGCTAAGCAGCGATATGCTATAAAAATATTATTAAAACTAGCCGCTATGAATAGTAATACCCACTTTTTGAAATATTATAAATTTTATTTTTGAAAATAGACTTCATTTTTGGATTTGGAATATCAAAATTAGCCTAGGGTGAAATTTTGGCATTTTTCTGAAAACATTCAATTTTTTATGAATAGTGAAAACACTGGGTTACTATTTAAAAACAGACTTTTTATTGAAATAAATATTTATTTTATTTAAATTTATTTTATGTCAAAATTGATACATAATACCTATATAAGTTCAATGTAATTCATTGGAGTAATTTTATTATAATATTAGATATATAAAAATTTCATTGAACTTTTCACCGTCATTTACCCACCTCCTAGGAGAATTTGCAAATTTACATAAAACTTAATTTTACCGCTTTTGTGAATGGAATTTCAAAAATCCGAGAGACACGGTTGATTTCAGTAATTAAAATGTTGTTCAATGAGATGAAAATAATTTTTGGTGAATAGTAACTTTTTACTTTTTTAACCACGGTTAAAAGTAGATAGGGTAATTAAGGGTAAAAATGATATATTATTACCCTAAAACATGTCCTAATTCTATAGGATAAGTGTAATTCGACCAAAAAAAACCTTAGTAATAAAATATGACCAATTAGGCCCACCTGTATTAGATTAAGACATTTATTATTAATTTATTTAAAGAAGGGTTAAAATTGTTAAAATCAAAGTTTAATAAGTAAATCATTTTTAATATAGGGTTATACATAAGATAAATTCTAATATAAATATTAATTAAAACGATAAAAAAATTTCCTACATAATGGTATTTTATCTGTAATTTTTAGACATTAAATAATTTAATTTATTTATGACACAAATATGATGCAGTAATTATCTTATTAATGAAATATTGACATAATTAATGTTATAAATACCCAAATAAATGTAATTTGATACTTTTTATGAATTACACTAATTTTCTAGGTTAAAATGACATGTTAGTATTTATTTAATTAACTTTTTTTGAACTAATAATTTTTTTATGATTTTCAAAAAAATCAATTAATAAATAGTGTCAAAATTGACATAAAATAGTTTTTAAAACAAATATTATTTTATTAATTGTTATTTTATTCCTAAAAATCTATGAATCGGCCAAATGACTTTGATATGGTTATATATATTAATAATAAACAACTTGGAGTTCGTCTGTCCACATATAGTAAGTTTATTAACTTTATAGTGTAAGAACACAAAAAGATAAGGTAAAAGTAAATTATCTAACTTAAAGTTAAATCTAAATGATAAGGTTAAAATAGTAAACTAAACATTTAAAAATTCTATTGGATGAGAGGATTTCGACCCATCCCCACCTCAGCTTTGAAATAAATAAATTTGGAGCTATTTGAAACCAAATATGTCTTTATAATAAAATAATATTTTTGGTTTTTCCAAAGGTACCCCTCTCCTCCCTTATAAAAGGGAACCTCCTCCTTGTCTTCCTCACACCACTTTGAGCCTTCAATCTCGGCCAACCCCTACCAAATTCTTCTCTCCACTTCCCTAGAGACATCCTATAGGTCGTGGTATTCTTCAAAGACCAATTTTAGTGCCCTAAAAGGAGGTCTCAAAGAAGCGCTTCAAAGAAGAGGTAATGTCCGTTACCGATTCTTTCAACTTTATTTCTTCTTCCAATTCTTATTATTTAGTTGTTTCATTATTAAGTAATAACATTAGTATCACTCATATACTGATATTTTATTATAAGTATTAAACAACCCTATTTCACCATCTATCCATCCTACAGAAAATGAAATCACCGCGCATGTGTACGTACGGAATACTGTCTCCACGTCATGGTGTAATATATTTTCCACCACCACCTTTCTTGGATGGGTATAATGGTATAAAGAATGAATATATATGATTATTTTAAAGTGATTTTGATTCTGAAATAGTATACATACACTCCAATACAATTCCACGATCATGGGAATGATATCATCGCTCGTGCGTACGTACGGAATACCGTCTCCACGACGTGATGCAGCTTGTTCTACATGATTTTCATTACATAATTATTACATAAATGAATTGAGTGAATTAATATGATATATATTACACTAATAACAATCTGAAAATGAGGTATCTATAACCTAAAATAAGAATAAGAATTTATTCTACAAAACACGCATAAGAACAAAAAGCAATAAACACCCAAATAAAAAGTAACAATGAAATATTACTAATAAGAAGCTAAGAATATGACCATATATGATATCATAACAATTAGTATGATTCTGGAATAATTCAATTACATTATTTAAATAATTATACAGGAGGTTCGAACACTTACGAAGCAACTCAGATCTATGGTAAGGGAAATATCACAATCTCATTTTTATCTGAGATTGTTTATACATTGGAATTTACCAGGGTGTATTTTATCATCCACATCCATGTTTCCTCTATATGAAATATTATTTCCATCCAACTACAATTGTTTAAATCTAATTTTACCCTTCGGTGAGTTTTTATTAAAAGATATGAAAGGAATCTTTTGTCATTTTTCGTACGAGGTACTTTTTGACTTTTCCGAAAAAAGTATGAGAAGAATGTTTTTTTTAACTTATCCGGCATGAATGGATTTTTAAAACATTATTTCCAAGAAGCTTCCTTTACATGTTTTCAAGTTTATTTTTAATCCACTTCTTTTAGTTTAGAATTGTATGACATGTTAAGAAAGGAAAAGTGTTTTTGAAGTAGAAAGGATATTTTCCTCAAGAATGGAGTTCAAGTGTTTTATCAAAATTATTTTCCATCTAAGATAATAAAGGGTTCTGTTTCTATCCCTATTATTACATTGATTTTATTATGTTCTGATGGGATTATTTTTATGAATTCCTTTATCTTATATGAATTGTTTTATGATGTCACGATGTTTAAGAATCCCATTTTTATTACATGGGTTATGCTAGGATGTATGGTTTATGATTTTGTGGAACACATAAGAATGGTATCCTTATGAGATGGGTGGGACCTATATCTCCCTCTAATGCATTGGGTAAAGATTTTATATCTCATGAGATAGACATTGCTGGAATGGCAGGTTAAACCAATTCAGTGAAACAGGACTGAAACGAGGAATGAACTCGGTTCAGAAATGGACTTTGTCCACTAAGATAGTCTTGGAAATGAGTCTTGACTAATAAGAAATTATTCTCTATGATTATGTGTGTATTCCACAAAGAATCATGTTTTAATTTATGATTATTTTGATTACATTTCAATACCATGATTTATCCCATGTTATGAAATTATGATCTCTTTTGCAGGGTAAGATTTCCAAATTGTCATGTTCTTATGAATATGATGTGATTGATATTTATTTTGTTTACCCTTACTGAGCATTTGATCTCACCCTTTTATGTTTTCTTTTCCCCAGGATATAAATAATGGTTTTAGGGAAGAAAAAAAGGGATGATCTTTATGGGAGATGTTGGAGATCTTTCACCACGATTAGAAGATTGTATTCTGAGTTTCCAAAGACACTAAACTATTACGGTCCTTATGTGTGTGTTTTTGTAATGTACTAAGTATTCCTCAAAAGTAATTTAATTTCCATTTACATAAAGCTTAGGGTCTCTAAAATTGGTATCAGAGGAAAAGGAGGTAGGAATGTATCCGATCCTTGGGAACTCTCACATGTGAGCATTGGACGAAGCATGGCTCTCCGCCCAAGGGCTTCATGAGGAAATGGCTGCCACTGGGTATGGTGGTGTGTCCCGCCCAGGGGGTGTAGCCGCCCATGGAGTGCCCTGATAGGTATCAATTATTGTCCACTAGAAGTAATTCTAGACCGTTATAGTTGGTATCATAGGAAAGGTTTAGTCAACCTTTGGAAACTAGGATGCGAGAACTTTAGTGAGATCCCTAGACATATTTCTAATGTATGTCTAGGGATGTCCCTAAGGTTAAGTATACGTTATAGTCCTAGAATTTCACTAACCATCATAGAATTAATCCTAAGATGTTAGATATTGATGGTACTCCCCCTTTATAATGTTATTTTCCCTGGAGTGATTTTTGCCTCTCACGCTATTCTTTTTGGGTTTTGGACGATGGCTGGAACCCGAAGGAACCGTATTGATCAATGTAATGGATGATGTAATGATTGTCCTCCTAAAAAAATCAACATTATGGGATATGGAGTGCAAAATATTATTGTTATACTTACACAATATATGAATCATTCTGGACTTCCAAATGAGCATAGAAGGGAACAATATTCTATTGAGTCCTTCATGAGGCAACGCCCACCTTCTTTCAGTGGGTCTTCCGATCCACTTGTTGCCGAACAATGGATTAGTACCACTGAAAATATATTTTCAGTTCTTCAATGTTCTGAACATGATAAAGTCATCTTAGAAGTATATCGTTTGGAAGGTGATGTTGATCAATGGTGGAATCTTATCAAGAATACGAGGCCAAGAGATGAAATTGAGTCCATGGAATGGGATGAGTTCAAGAACATATTTTTCAATAAGTACTTCCCTCGTATTCTTCGAACAAAGATGGAGAAGGAGTTTCTTGAACTAAAGAAAAAGGATGATGAATCTATTGGTATATACGAAGCGAATTTTACAAGGCTTGCAAGGTATGCATCTGGCTTTATCATCCAACCTGAAAGTAAAGTTGATCGATTCTTCAGTGGCTTAAAACCAAATCTTCGAAGGGCATTAACTATAAGAGACATTAGTAGCTATGAATAAATTATGCGTTGTGCTATTAAGGTAGAAAAGGAAGTTGGTGTTACATATCCATCTCATGGTTTTGACAAGAAACGAAAGAAGGAGTTCAAGGAGAAATCTCAGAATAATGGTGAAAAGAAGATGAATGTTTTCTTTATGCTCAAAGTGTGGAAAGAAGCATGGTGGAGATTGTCTTAAAGGGACTAGAAAATTTTTTAAGTGTGGAAAAGAAGGTCATCGATCAGCTGAGTGTCGAAGTAATGGAAAAAGGTTTTCTAATGGTTTGAATAATGAAAAGACTGCAGAGAACGCACCAACAACACTTCAATGCTTCAAGTGCAATGAAATGGGGCATTATGCTAATCAATGCCCTAATCCAAGGGTTAATGATGATCGACATGAGAAACCACTTAAGGAAAAGGACAAAGGGAAGTCACATGCGATCACTATTGGCGATGTTGAATATGAAAACGATGTGGTGGAATTATTAAGTGTTTATGTAATTGGATTCCAAAATAATGTTGTATATAGTATCATGGCATATTGGAATATTTATGTATTAGTCTATTGTGGTTTTGAATAATTTTATGGTACCAGTAACCATGGAAGGTGATTGAGATATTTTTGGTAAGCAGATGATATGCACATAATGAAGGGATAAGAAGATAATGAGATGTTTAATTGTATTCATGAGCTCATGATTGATATAAGGACTATGTGATATCATGGTTTGAGTATAAATAATTTTGAGGATTTTGGTTTGTGGAAAGTGTTAACTTTTAACTGCAGTCATGTTTTCACTAAGGTACAATGGGTATTCATTCTTCAAGATAATACATGATTAACGTATTCACATATCTTATGATATATGGGGGATAAATGATGGCATTCAAGTGATTGTTATGTGACATTTCAAGTAATCATTTTCTTTATACTATGAGATTGGACCGAAGTATTTTAGATAAGCCTGAAGATTGGAATGGATTATGTTGGACATAAGTTAGTATTGTTTAAGGATAGAACTTTTTTCGATATTATTGATGGGATGTTATAGTAATACAGATTTAGAAAAAGGAAAACCTGCAGGACGGGCGACAGCCCATCACGTCAGACAAGGCTGTGGGAATCGAACCCACAACTGAAGTGCGACTGGCCTTTATCACCTACCACTGGCCTACAGGAAGTCCCTGGTTAGTAGAAACTAGTTTTATTTTATTACGCGGTATGATATATGAAGTATAAGTTCATTCTTGGAATCGTATATGATTAACCTCACCATAGATAGACTTATGTATATTTGATAACTTTTTCTAACCTTTTGTTTGAAACAGATGGAATGACCCATCATTCTATCACAGGATCTATTAACACTTCATGAATAACAAATTCAACTTCATTTCTTTAAGAGATGAAGGGGAAATTGTTCAAAGCACGAACAAAAGTGAGATTGTTCCAAAATAAAGTAAGTATTTATTCTAATTCAAATTCTTCAACTTTCGGGAAATGATCTTGAAAACCAAAAATGTTGTCCTAGTGCCCTTATATCCGATAAATCAGATGGTACCCTTGATCATCACAAATTTATGTCTTTGTGGTTGTTGGATTTTTCATAACCATGTTCTCTACCACTCTCCATCAGAACATGACGGTTAGATTTCTCTTCCATATCCATATTTTCACCTATGTTCTCCTATGTGGAAACCCAGTGATTAGTTAATTTGGGTAATCGTTACATTTCATACTTTAGTTTTTAAAGCCACGTTTAGGTATTATTTTTTACAATGTGGGTTTCTATTAAAGAAACTTTTGAGTAGTAAACCATTTATAACCCTGACGAATTTCAAGGGGGAAATTCATTTTAAGGGGGGTAGAATGTAACACCCCAAGATTTGACGAAAAATATAATTTTTTAATTTCATTAATTTCTTTTGTTGTACGCTAAACCAAAAGTAGCTTGCACAACATGCATCCCTGACTTGGATTGCATTACACGCAAGTGTGATCTTCCACGATAGCGTGTGTTGTACGCAATACAGAGTTTCACTAAACAGCGATATGCTATTAAAATATTATTAAAACTAGCCGTTATGAATAGTAATACCCACTTTTTGAAATTTTATAAATTTTATTTTTGAAAATGGACTTAATTTTTGGATTTGGAATATCGAAATTATCCTAGGGTGAAATTTAGGTATTTTTCTGAAAACTTTCTTTTTTGATGAATAGTGAAAACACTGGGTTACTATTTAAAAATAGACTTTTTATTTAAATAAATATTTATTTTATTTAAATTTATTTTAGGTCAAAATTGATACATAATACCTATATATGTTCAATGTAATTCATTGGAGTAATCTTATAATAATTTTAGATATATAAAAATTTCACTGAACTTTTCACCGTCTTTTACCCACCTCCTAGGAGAATTTGCAAATTTACATAAAACATAATTTTACCGCTTTTGTGAATGAAATTTCAAAAATCCTAGAGAAATGGTTAATTTCAGTAATTAATATGTGGTTCAATGAGATGAAAATAATTTTTGGTGAATAGTAACTTTTTACTTTTTTTTCACGGTTAAAAGTAAATAGGGTAATTAAGGGTAAAAATGATATTTTAATACCCTAACGCATGTCCTAATTCTATTGGATAATTGTAATTCGACCAGAAACAACCTCAGGAATAAAATATGACCATTTAGGCCCACTTGGATTAGATTAGGACATTTATTATTAATTTATTTTAAGAAGGGTTAAAATAGTTAAAATCAAAGTTTAATAAGTAAATAATTTTTAATATAGGGTTATACATAAGATAAATTCGACTATAAATATTCATTAGAAAGATAAAAAGATTTATTACATAATGGTATTTTATTTGTAATTTTATGACATTAAATAATTTAATTTATTTATGCCACAAGATGATGTAGTAATTATCTTATTAATGAAATATTGACATAATTGATGTCTTAAATACCCGAATAAATGTAATTTGAGACTTTTTATGAATTACACTAATTTTATAGGTTAATATGACATGTTATTATTGATTTAATTAACTTTATTTGAACTAATCATTCTGTTATGATTTTCACAAAAATCAATTACTAAATAGTGTCAAAATTGACATAAAATAGTTTTTCAAACAAATATTATATTATTAATTGTTATGTTATTCCTAAAAATCTAAGGATCGGAAAAATGACTTATATTCGGTTATATATATTAATAATAAACAACTTGGGGTTATTTTGTCTTCTTATAGTAAGTTTATTAACCTTATATTGTAAGAACACAAAAAGACACGGTAAAAGTAAAATTATCTAACTTAAAGTTAAATCTAAATGATAAGGTTAAAATAGTAAAGAAAACATGTCCAAATTCTATTGGATGAGAGGATTTTGACCCATCCCCACCTTATCTTTGAAATAAATCAATTTAAAGCTATTTGAAACTAAATATGGCTTTATAATAAAATAATATTTTTAGTTTCTCCAAAGGTGCCCCTCTCCTCCCTTATAAAAGGTCACCTCATCCCTCTCTTCCTCACACCACATTGAGCCTTCAACCTCGTCCAAACCCTGCCAATTACTTCTGTACACTTTCCTAGATACATCTTATAGGTCCTGGTATTCTTCAAAGACCAATTTTTAGTGCCCTAAAAGGAGGTCTCAGAGAAGCGCTTCAAAGAAGAGGTAATGTCTGTTACCGATTCATTCAACATTATTTCTTCTTCCACTTCTTCTTCTTTAGTTGTTTCATTATGAAGTAATAACATCAGTATCACTCATATAATGATATGTTATTATAAGTATGAAACAAACCTATTTAACCATCTATCCATCCTATGGAAAACGAAATCACCGTGCGTGCGTACATACGGAATACCGTCTCCACGCCATGGTGTAATCTATTTTCCACCACCACCTTACATGGATGGGTTTAATGGTGTAAAGAATTAATATATATGATTATTGTATAGTGATAATGGTTCTGAAATAGTATACATACACTCCAGTACAATTCCACGATCATGGGAACGATATCATCGCTCGTGCGTACGTAGGGAATAACGTCTCCACGATGTGATGCGACTTTTTCAACATGATTTTCATTACATAATTATTATATAAATAAATTGAGTGATTTAATATGATATATATTACACTAATACCATTCTCTAAATGAGTTATCTATAACCCAAAAGAAGAATAAGAATTTATTCCACAAAACACGCATAAGAACAAAAAGCAATAAACACCCGAATAACAAGTAACACTGAAATATTACTAATATGAAGCTAAGAATATGACCATATATGATATCATAACAATGAGTATTATTATGGAATAAGTAAATGACATTATTTAAATATTTATACAGGAGGTTCAGACACTTACGAAGCAAATCGGACCTAAGGTAAGGAAAATATCACAATCTCATTTTTATCCGAGATTGTTTATACTTTGGAATTTACTGGGGTGTATTTTATCATCCACATCCATGATTCCTCAATATGTAATATTATTTCCATCCAACTAAAATTTTTAAATCCAATTTTACCCTTTGGTGAGTTTTTAGTAAAATATATGAAAAGAATCTTTTGTCGTTTTTCGTACGAGGTACTTTTTGACTTTTCCGACAAAAGTACGAGAAGAATGTTTTTTTAACTTATACGGCATGAATGTATTTTTAAAACCTTATTTCCAAGAATATTCCTTTACATGTTTTCAAGTTTTTTAATCCACTTCTTTTAGTTTAAAATTGTATAACATGTTAAGAAAGGAAAAGTGTTTTTGAAGTAGAAAGGATATTTTCCTCAAAATGGAGTTCAAGTGTTTTATCAAAATTATTTTTCATCTAAGATAATAAAGGGTTCTGTTTCTATCCCTATTATTACATTTATTTGATTATGTTGTGATGAAATTATTTTTATGGATTTCTTTATCTTATATTAATTGTTTTATGATGTCACGATGTTTAAGAATCCCATTTTTATTACATGGGTTATGCTAGGATGTATGGTTTATGATTTTGTGGCACACATAATAGTGGTATCATAATGAGATTGGTGGGACCTATATCTCCCTCCAATGAATTGGGTAAAGATTTTATATCTCATGAGATAGACATGACTGGAACGGCAGGTTAAACCTGTTTAGTGAAACAGGACTGAAACGAGGAATGAAATCGGTTCAGAAATGGACTTTTCCACTAAGATAGTATTGGCAATGATTATTGACTAATAAGAAATTATTTTCTATGATTATGTGTGTATTCCACAAAGCTTCATTTTTCATGTTATGATTATTGTGATTACATTTCACTAACATGATTTATCCCATGTTATGAAATTATGATCTCTTTTTCAGGGTAAGATTTCCAAATTGTTATGTTCTTATGAATATGATGTGATTGATATTTCTTTTGTTTACCCTTACTGAGCATTTGAGCTCACCCATTTATGTTTTCTTTTCCCCAGGATATAAAGAAAGGTTTTAGGTAAGAAAAAAAGGAAGATCTTTATGGGAGATGTTGAAGATCTTTCACCACGATTAGAAGATTATATTGCAAGTGTCCAAAGACACTAAACTATTACGGTCCTTATGTGTGTGTTTTTTAAATGTACTATGTATTCCGCAAATGTAATGTAATGTCCATGTACCTCAAGATTAGGGTCTCTACAACCATTAACCATTATAATTAACTATAGAATATCCTGTTCATGAGTCCCATGAACACTAATGGAGGGATTTCCATGCCAAAGGACGTCACCAAGTTATAATAGTGACCATAAATGCAACTAAAAGCCATCTTTGGTATATCTATATCCTATACTCAAAACTGTTGATAGCCTGATTAAAGATAAACCTTTGAGAATCGTCATACCACTCTCAAATAATCAAAGAGGTCATCAATTCTCTATAGTGGATAATTGTCCACAACAATCACCTAGTTTAGGTGTCAGTAGTCCACACACAACCTCATCCTCTTATCTTTTTTTTTTGGAAAAAAAACTTAGGGCCAATAATATTTAAACACTTGTTCTCATGAATCCATTCTTCTATAAGTCCTCCAACTACACCCTCAACTCATGATGCTCTATCAGTGCCATCTGATATACTGGTGAAGATATCATTTTCATTCAAGGGTGTAAATCAATTAATAAGTCTATCTATTATTATGGTGGTAATCCTAGAATATCTTCAATAAAGAAATCATTGTACACCACAACCACCACTAGACACTGGAAGCCCATAACATCTATTTCACTAAGGATCAGGCTATCCAATTGAAGATTTATTGGATGAACCCTTTTATGCATGAGTTCATCCTTTACTTACTGGGTTTCTTTATCACCAAAAAAGGGAAAAAATCAGTAGATGCGGAAACACCTCACCCTTCACCTAAAATAGTCAATATAGGCATGGAATTTGGTTTACCAATCCATACCAAGAATGTAATCATAAGTCCTCAACTCTGCCTCCAAGAGATTCCAAAAAAAATATCACCTCCAAGGGTAAGGTCACATTGTCGGTACAAATGTGTGTACATTAAGTATTCTCTAGATGGTGTATCCAAGCATAAGGGTGGAGTCACCTATTTAACTAGAATATCTAGGTATTGAATAAGATATGTGGTGGGAAATGAATTAATAACACCTTTATCTATTAGTATTATTATTAAATTAGAAAATAAATATACCATACCTAAAATAATTCCCAAATCCACTGGGTTATACATCTCGAATGAATGAAGCTATCCCCGTACCTTTCCTCCAGATCCCTTAGACTGGTGTGGATCTCCTAGGGGTTATGGTAGAAACATGTCCAAATTTAAACCAAACCTACTTCTCTCTATACTCTTATTCCACACCTGTTTCCGAATAGATATAACATCTCCTAACACTATCCCTACCTTAGTGGTCAATCCACTATGTCCCTATCTACAACGCGGTGGGATGGAAAATCTCCAGTGAGATCTTCCCTATCGCCACATGAATATCCCCACCTATACCAAGGCCGACTAGACCCACCCTTTGAGCCCTGAACAACAGATCCTACTCCAGAAATGTATCCCATATCTAGGTCCCTATGAGTGACATCATCTCCCTACATCCGAGGTCTCTACTCATGCACGTCCACTACTTTCTATTTCTAGCTGTATCAACTTAGCCAATAATGTTTTGACCAAAAAATATCACTCATGTACCCCCAGCATAATTCATAATTCATAGAGGAATAATGTTGGATTGAATGTCCCGATTTAGACCTTTCTTGAAGGTCTGTGTCTGAAAGTATGTATCCATAACGATATCCATAATATACCTAGAATTGTTGATGAACCTCGATGAGAAGTCAGCCACTATCATGAAACCCTAATGGAGCTGAAGAAGCTACTTTATATTCACTGATCTTAGCATAACTAGTAAGAAAAACTCTATGAATTGGGTCTCAAACTCTATCCATAGATGAGTTTCCTTATCATGAGTCTAGATATCCAAACTCCAACATTGTCCGACATAGCCTTGTAGAAGGCTCACCACCAACACCTCCATCTAATCCACTGTTGTCCTGATTAGACGGGAAACTCAGGTCACCGCCTCAAGATAATACATATATTCCTGATGTTTGTGCTAACTTTAGAACTAGAGGGGTATCTGTCTCTAAAATTTTTGAAGTGTGATCTTCCTGCGCTCTACATAAGTTGGTACTATGGGTACCACATGCTTCTCCAAAGGTGGAGCTATAGGTTGTGTGCAACTGGGAAGTGACATCTAGGGAACTGTTCCTTATATCAAATCCTCATCACTGAGGGGGTCATACTCATGATCGAGATTTTTAATCCTAGATGGAATGTGTCTTTGGGGAATCATGTATGAAAACAATATGTTCCACGATCAATTAGTATATCTGGAGAGCTGACTCAAGAAGGATATGGAAACAAAAACTCATTCATATATGATGCATGTACCAATTTTTTCCCTACAACCAGTTTTCTCATGTACCATGTCAAAAATAATGTTATCATAGTCTTGGTGTATGGATATTTTGGCTGACCACACCAACACTGGAGTCCTTGGCCTAAAATCAGATTTTGAAACACTTAAAACTGTGTCCCCAAATCAATCACATAGACTCCTTGACCAATAGTAAAACTGACTATCTTTGATACCACTTTGTCATGACCCATCCCAATGGGTCCCATGTTGTGATAACCCAAGCCCACCTCTAATAGACCAGAGACTGGTGACTCACACTGAGTTGACATATCACTATTAAGAGAGGAGTTGCCTATGTACATCAACACACACACACATCTCCAACCCCCAAAATGATAATATTTTCAAACCACTATGATCCAAATGCATGCATATCACTATATCAAAATGAGAGTATGGTAGTAAAGAAAAGTACATTAAATTAAACTGGTCTGGAATACAAGCCCACTAAAATGAAGGAGTCTATAAACCACAAAGTCCAACCTATAGAAAAAGGTACAAGGACTAATGTCTGCAGCCATATGATTACACCTCATCCCTTCTAAAATCACAAGGATTTATCCAGTCCTAGTCTTCCTATGCATCTATCAAAAGGTGTCTCATCTTCATAAGACATGATACGTGTTTTCCAATCCCGTTATGGGGTTAGTATAGAAATACAAAGTAAGACACCCCCAATCCACAAATCAATAGTCAAAAGAAATATATTGTAACCTCTACACATGTATATGTTTGTAACACATATAAAAATATATAAATATACTCAAACCAAGACACAGAGTCTAGAGGCTTGTCACAACTAATGCATACTAACACTAGGGATTCAGGTAAAAGATTTCAAAAAGCACTCATCTTAGAGAACACACTCCTAAGTCCAATAGCACTGATGAAATCCGTTTGAGAAGTACTTTTCACCATTAACCATCATGATTGAGATACATTGATAGATCTGAAGAAAGAGATATGATATAATAGATGAGGATAACAGGCAAGGCCATGGTGTGATACCAATAAATCCATATGGATTAAACCGATAAGTAGAGTATAGGCACCCGGTGAAGTTGGTCATCTCAATACCAAGGACTCTACCTCGAGAATGAATAATGAATGTAGGATCCCACACCAGGTCTATTGAGGGATTCAAAAAACAATATTAATGAAGTCTGGATGAAGATATTATACTCTTATGAGTAAGAAATAATACCCACCAACCTTTAGGGAAGCAATAATGGGAACTAATCCTAATGAATATTGTACAGGTTATGGTGGAAAAGATTCAAGCCATGTTGAAAGTTATACAGGGTGTGTAGTAGGGTCTGACACCGTGTTCCATGTCCCTAGGTACTTGTCGTGTACAATGGTCTATGTATTTTCAATTGTGTTAAGTAGAAGATTGGTAAATGGAATGTAAAAGAATTCATGTGTCATGTATTTCTATTTGGGGTCAACCCGTGTAGTCTGGTCATGTGCTAGTCCACAGTGTGAACCCATGTATATTTTCCTAGGTGCGAGTAAACATTCTAGTCTATGTACATGGTCGAGACCAATTCATGTGATAGGGTACACACCATGTAGAGAACACATGTACTCCACCCATATTTATGTATCTTTTGATATGCACGCTAAGTCTCTGGGAAGGGACAACAAGCCATGTGATACGGTCACATGCCGTGTAGAATTGAACACTCTCCCAAAACCCTAGTAGCTGCTCAGTGCGAGACACATTCCATGTAAACCTGGGATACATTTCATGCTCATTATTATTTTCGAACATCTTCTTCTCTTACATCATGGGCCTCAATTGATCTCTCGAATCCCATTTCGATGATCAACTTGTCTTGAAACTCTATATCGAGAGTTACCTCATCATACTAACAACTAATTGAGGTGTTTCAACACTTCAATCATCTTAAATATCCGATTCAATTCATCTACATGTAACTCTCCAGAAGAAAGGGTATTTCCAAATTACATTAATTTATCTTCTTCTATTTCCATAACACCTATGATAGGTCACCCCGATGTCGGATCTCTAATCTCAGATCATTGTGACAAGAATAATAGGTGCAAAAATTAATCATTGATAACACATAGAAGAATGAAGAATGGTTAAGAAATGGTGGAGGAGAATACACACAATGAAATACTTGAGGAATTAACCTCAGACATTGTTCCTCATATCCTTAATCTATTCTTATAAGAATGATTAACAAATCAAATCCAAAATCAACCCCATAAATCCCGCAATTGAAGTCATACCATAAGAACGATTGAACAACAGATCAATAAGTTTGTTGTTTGGTTTGAGTTAATCATTGAATCCAATAACAAATAAATAGAAATCAAAATAACACACCCTACTTGGGAATTGGATCATTCAATAATTTATACAAATTTTCATTTGAAATCGATCATGAATGATCTTTGATCCCAGTATCATTGTACTGGGCCAAGATATTTCTACAAATATTCTCTCGTGATCCACCAAGATACTATTAGGGATATGAGTATAACTCCGGGTGACTAAATTGTTGCTTATTTAATATAAATGGCATTTCAATGTCGCTGCATCAACATAACATTAAAATAAAAGAAATCCATATTTTATATTATTCATTAAAATGTCAGAAAACAACTTTTCAACTATGACCTGAGCCCAACTGTTGTTAGGCCCCACCTTGGGTAAATTGACTTCTATGAATTCAACGGTGCCTTCATATTTCTGATCTAGGTGCCCATTTATAATTTATTCCACCTTTTTAAGAAAACTTATCATGGGTTCTAGTTAATATTTTAATATTATTCAAACATTTATTCTGAGAAAAAAGGGAATCGTAATATGTAAAGACACCGAATTTCCATGGAATTTTTTTTCTAAAATGCACGATAATTTTAAATGTCCTCAAAAACATACAACACATGATTCTGAGGCCCGGTGTGCCTGGTATCAATTCCTGGAGTTTTTTTTATTACGTTCAGTAAATGTACGAGTGTGTTTTTATAACATTTGAACCGGCGTTCGAAATTGAAATCCAAGGGCACCATTGAACTAGCAGTACCGGTATTCGCTTAATAAGACTTTCACTTCGATGAAATTGAATTAAGGATAGATGTTATTTTTTGGGTATTCTTTAAAAAAATTATAAAATAATGTGATCTAAAATTTATTTTATTGAGCCTCCATGTGAGTTTTGGTGGTTAAAAATATTTTTATGGGAGTTGGAGGTGAGGCCACCACACCTTAACCTCCCATGAGAGGTTATGGTGGTGGTTCCCACCCGAAATCAACCTCCCATGTGAGGATAAATGAGCTGGGGACCACCCGGGCTCTTAACCCCTTAAACATCCGATTAAAGTGGAGAAAACTCTTAATCTTTACATTAATTTAGGGTTTCCTCTTAACCTCCCCTAACATTTAATTTTTCCAATCCTCCATAATTAAGGGGAGCCATGTAATTAATTCTTCAATCTGAATTATTATGCCAAAAAAATAATAGACAAACTCATTCTTCTATTATTTTCACATAGCATTTGGGTGGAAGTTGGGGTGGAAGATTATTGGGAGAAGAGAGAATTCTCCCAACGAAGAACAAATAACGAAGAACATGTTCTTCCAACAAAGAACCCTGTTGACAATCCTTCTCCAACTACTTCCCCAGACACCTACCGATGTGGAACGTCTTCCACAAGCCGACGCAACCTGATATTGGAAGTGGGGGTGGAGGACGCGACTAATGACGATTCTCCTTCATCTTCTTCCAACGAATTCACCAACAACGATCGATGATTAAAGGTAGGGGTTTACCATTGTGTTTTTTCCTTTTCTTTTCTCATCATTGTTTAAAATGAAATAATTTTGTGGTTGTAAATAATTGTTGTTCATATTTCCTACTTTGATGAACCAATTGATATCACCCTAAACACGGAGGGTGCGGGCCAAACCAATGTGGCCCGATCCCTCTGCCGATCTTGTTTAGTTGAACTTTTGGTGACGAAGTGGCAACAAGGTGACAAAGGCGGCAACGACAAAGACATTTCTATCCACGACCTCCGCGAATCGCACCGCCCCCGCAGTGCTCCGGTGATCTCGGACAAACATCGCCAGCCTGCATGCCCACGACCTCCCACGCGCCCTACCCGGCGCCCTGCAAGCCTTCCCACGCCCTGCACGGCCTGCCCACGGCATGCCCAGCGCCCCGCACACCCTGCCCAACGCCCTATCGGCCTGCTCGTGCCCCGCGCACCGTGACCGGTGCCCCGCCTGCCTGCACCGGCCCCGTGATCCAAGCCCAAAGCCTGCCCAACACCCCACCGGCCTGGCCAGGCCGCCAACTATCCTCCCGGCCGACTAGGCGCCCTGCCCGACCTGCTTGGGCCCGCCCTGGTTCTCGGTCGGGCCGCCCGAGCCGCACCGAACACTCGAGCTGGCCTATAGCATCCTTCACATTGTCGCTGGCCGAACCAGCTTAGCCTTCCGAGCTGAGCCGCCCGAGCTTCACCCCACGTGGTGATGGCTGAACCGGCCCCAACCTTATGACCAAGTCGCCTACATGGCGACCTTCGGGCCGAACCACACTCGCAGTCCACTGGGCCGGTCCAAGCGGACCGGGCCAAACCTAACAGGTTGGCCAGCCCAATGGGATGGGTTAGACCCTACAGGTCTAACCGGGTCATCCCAAATCGAGTCGGACCGGGCCTGGGCCCACTAACGACTATTACATCCTTTGGCTATATCTTTGGAACCAGATGACTGTTTGACGAACCGTCAGTGACACTGATTTACGTGGAGAACAAGAGTCCCTTTGAGTATACTCCATAGGTGTTCGGGGAAATGATGAGATACAGTCTGGTTGGATTGTACATGAATCCAACCAGGCCCCGGGACTAAAAAAATTAAAACTCAGAGATTGGGCGTCTGATTGACGTGTCATCTGTTGCGTTGAGACCCCTATGACGAGGCGTACCTTTGAGATACTTCTACATGGGACTTCGTGATAGTTGAAGTATCGGCATGTGGATCATAGAGCGGACCCTCCTGGAGATGATCGAGTAGATTATGGAGGCCTAGTAGCTGGCTGATATCTGACGACTGCTTGACCGATTCGACTCTGAGTGATTAGAATAGACCAGTGGGGAGCACCTGGTTTCGGTGGCAGACCCGCGGTGGAGGAGTGCCTGTTAGTTGGCGGCATACCCATGATACTCAATAGGAGGAGTACCTTTCCAGGCTACTAGAGGGAGTGCCTGGTAGTTGACGGTAGAACCACAATGGAGGAGCACCTGGTAGTTTGTGGCATACTGGTGGTACTCAATAAGAGGAGTACCTCAGTAGTCCATTGTTAGTGGGAAGCGTCTGGTTGTGGCGGAATGCCCACTGTACTCACAGAGGAGGAGTTCCCCAGTATCCATGGTTTCGACAATGTCAATAAAAATCATAGTTGAGATAAGTTAGTAACTTTTTAGTTTACCTCATGAATGAGACGAATTACTTGATAACTTAGGTATATGTATGGGCATATACCTAAGTGGGGTTACTTTTTGATTTCTTAATTTTTGGTTTATCCTTTTTGAATTTTTTGATACCTTGAGGGTCTCGGGGTCCCTACTGAGTATCATTATACTCACCCCTACATGGGACATGCCCAAAACTTGTTCTGTGGGATGCAGATGATGGACACCGCTGCCTGAGGCTAAGTGTAAGAGGACTGGACTGTACCCGGAGGTGGACCCCATGGCTTGACGATACACAGAGGAGATGGACAGACGTGGAGTGATATGGAGGATATCTGTACCTACCCTTCAGGTAGGATTACCCAAAGGATGATCCAACAGCTGTATCACCTTTCTTCTGTTGTACTTTTTTTCTTGTACTTTCAGTTTCCTTGTACATTACAGTTGGGATTGTGTTTCCAGACCCTTTAATTTTCATCACTTATTTTGTATACCGTTTTAATTAGTGTATTTATTCCATCTACGCTGTTGTGTGTGTTTATAATTTGTAAAGGCAATTCCTTCCCAGTTTTAGATATTTAAGCCTTTGGTGCTAGTCGTCATCCCCTAGCCTCTAGAAGGTGGGATTGGGGTAGTCACGAAATGCGCTCGGAGTTTCGGGTCATGAAAAATTGGTATCAGAGGAGTCGGTTCTTCTGTAGAACTGAGGACTCTGATATTTCTTTTCTATGAAGCAATAGTGTTAAGTGTAGTGAGTGTGGTTCTTAGTTCAGGGAGTCGAGTGTTGGTACAATGGCTGACATACCCATACACTAAGACCCTGAATTTTGATTTCTGACTCAGTGCATGAAAACACTGATTGTGTATTAGTTTTCAATAGTAATTATTTAAGTAAGCTCAACCAGGTCAGCTCACAAGGTATAGTCTTTTGACAGTGTCGCATCTGTTTATTTTAGGATGCCTCCCCGAAGATGACCAGTTTGAGCCCCAGGAATCGTACACAAAGATATCCCATCGAGCGATGAGGCCTCAATGCAGGGCTCTCTTCCTACGGAGGCTCCAGCCGTACCACTACCCGTTGGTCCACAGATTCCACCAGCCCTAGCAGCAGACGATGTACTCCACTTGAGCGCGTTGCACAAGTTCCAGCACCAGAGGACACCCAGGTTTATGGGAGATATGGTCGCACAAGCGACTGAGGATTGGCTGGAGGCTATGGTGAGAGTCTTTAGACTGGTAGGAACACCTAGAAACTTCATCTTGATCCTTGCCGTGACTCTCCTTCAGCCAGCAACATGCGGATAGTGGAGCCTGATGCTCTAGGTGCATGATGAGGAGACACTACTCTGGGCAGATTTTGAGAGCTTATTTTCGGTGGAGTTTATCCCAGCCACTCTCCACGCAGTGCGTATATAGAAGCTACTTCATCTACAGCGGGGAGGCATGTCTGTAGCTCAGTACTCATCGGGGTTTACAGACCTATCACGCTACTCCACTGATATGGTACAAGACCCATTAATCAGGTCCCAGACCTTCAAGTAGAGACTTAGGCAAGAGATCAGGGCTTCTATGATCTCCCTCAGTATCCTGACGCAGGAAAGGGTGTTAAATCTATCCCTCTTAGTGGAGAGTTTCCTTGCTGAGCAATCTCCAGCAGCGAGACCCACCACTAGTCGATATGCAGTGGAGTCTTCAGTAGCTGGTAGTAGACAGATGATGCAGAGGTCCAAGAGGACCAGACCTACAGGTGTACGACCGCATGAATCAGAATCAGTTATACGAGGCACCCGAAGTCGAGACGAAGCCAGATATTCTAGGAGTGAACAATATCTCTCAGGTGGCGGGCATGGTCACATGGCTCGTGACCGTCTGAACAACCATTCGGATGATCAGCAGACGATGGAAAGACTGCCTAGGTGGCGACATGGATTCGATCGAGGTGGTCGGTAGGGAGAAAGCGGGCGTGGTATAGGAGATGTTTATGTAGGAGGCGGTGGGCGACGATTTGAGGGGTTACAACCACCATTTCCAGGAGGTCCACCCCGACCACAGGGACCAGGTGGACAGGGGAGAGCTCAGCTTCAAGCAGCTGAGCCTTATGATCATGGTGATCCAGAGATGATTCAGGGTATGATCTTTGTCTACTCCACCATAGATTTAGTTCTTATAGACACAGGTTCCAGTCACTCTTTCATTGCAACTGCCCTCGTTCGGAGGTCGGAGAATCCGACAGAGCCGTTGGCTCGATCCTTACGGATAGAGACTCCTACGAGAGAAGACTCAATGATTGTGCACTGGTTCCAGCAGTGTGAACTTACTCTAGGAGGCGAGAGCTTTGGATGGGATCTCCTCATAGTGGCATTGAGGCCTTATGATGTTATGTTGGGTATGAATTGGTTACCTACAGTCCATGCTCAGATTGACTGTATTAGGCGCAAAGTGTGGTGTGCCCGAATGGATGGGACATAGTTCACCATCATCGGTTAGAAGGGAGCATTTTCAGTGCATGACATACTTACTTGGAGGAGGGTGCATCTGATCACTCATCAGTTTTCCTACCTTACCCTTGAAGTAGTTGACGTGGAGTGTCCGAGCTATCCTGTAGTGGTGGACCAGTATGCGGATGTTTTCTCTTACAATGTTCCAGGATGACCTCCTCGCAGAGAGGTGGACTTATACATTGACTTATACCCCGTGACGACACTGATATCTACACCTGATTATCAGATGGCTCCTGTGGATCTTCACGATCTACATATACAACTAAAGGACATGCATGGGAAGGGATTCATCAGGCCCATTGTTTCTCCCTAGGTAGCTCCAATTCTGTTTGCCAAGAAGGCAGATGGGAACTTGAGGATTTCTGTCGACTACCGTCGCCTAAACTAGGTGACCTTGAAGAACAATTCCCCACTCCCGAGGATTGATGAACTCTTGGATCAGCTAAAGGGAGCTCAATGGTTCTTGAAGATAGACCTCATATTAGGTTATCACCAGCTGGGAGTTCAATACAAGGATGTGCAGAAGACAACCTTCATATGTCGGTATAAACACTATGTGTTCTTGGTTATTCCATTCAGCGTAACCGATGCTCCAACAATGTTCATGGGACTCATGAACAGGATCTTCCAACCATAACTTGATCACTTTGTCGTAGTCTTCATCGATGACATTCTGATATACTTGACTACTGAGGAGGAGCATGCCTACCATTTGTGGGTAGTACTGGACACACTCCGAGAGCACCAGCTTTATGGTAAGCTCTTGAAGTGCCAGTTCTAGATACAAGAGGTTCACTTTTTGAGACATGTCATCTCGGAGGCTGGAGTTGCAGTGGATCCAACAAAGATCGAGGCGATACTTTCTTGGGATCCCCCCAAGAGTGTGGCTGATGTACAGAGTTTTCTTGGTTTGGATGGTTACTACCAGAGGTTCGTACCAGACTTCTCTAGAGTTACAACACCACTATCAGCCTTGGAAAAGAAGGGGAAATCCTTCGTATGGTCAGATAGATGACAGTAGAGCTTTCAGGAGCTGAGGTAGAGGGTGACTAGTGCCCCCATCTTGAGGCTTCCATAAGAGGGCATAGGGTATGTAGTTTTTTTTGACGCATCAGGGACCAGACTCTGATGTGTCCTGATGTTGGAATGAGAAGTGATCGCATATGTTTCTTATTAGCTAAGAAAACTTGAGCATAACTACACTACCCATGACCTAGAGTTAGCAGCAGTGGTCTTCTCCTTGAAGATGTTGTGACACTATCTTATGGGAGAACGTTTTACTGTATACTCTGATCACAAGATTCTTAGGTATATCTTCTCTCAGAAGGACCTAAACCTGAGACAACGGCATTGTATTAAGTTACTACAGGACTATGACTTCGAGATAGTCTATACTCCTGGGAAGGGGAACGTTGTTGTATATGTGCTCAGTAGGAGATCTGGTATACAGCTGCTAGGAGAGGTGACAGAGAAGCAGGATGCTTTAAAGATTTCTTATGTGGACTGAGATGGAGAATCATTCCTTCAATCTCTTACGATCACTCCTCCACATCTTCAGTGAGTCACGGAGGCTCAGCATAGGGATGCTGATTACGAGACACGACGTGTACAGATACCCATAGGGTAGGCACCTGATGGATTTTTTGAAGGTGTGAGCACGTCATCCTCTTTTGAGAATGTACTATGATACCAGTGTCACTTCAAGAGTATGTGTTGATGGAGTTCCACACATCCACATTAGCGGTATATCCAGAAGTGGCGATGATGTACTAGGAAATTTGACAACAGCACTGGTGGCTAGGTGTGAAGAAAGCAGTTGAAGAGTTTGTCTCTCGATGCCTCACATGTCAGTAAGTGAAGCCAGATCACTAGGTACCAGCAGGCATGGTTTAGCCTTTAGAGGTCCCAGAGTGGATGTGGGATGGGATATCCATAGACATCATGATGGGTCTTCCACATGCATCTAGGTGTCATGAATCAATTTGGGTGATCGTTGACTGACTCACCAAGTTGTCCCACTTCCTACTGATCAGAGATCAGGGTTCAATATAGAGCTTGGGACTCCTCTATGTGCAGGAGATTGTGTGGCTACATGGAGTACCTTTATCTATTGTCTCCGATCGTGACACGCACTTTACTTCCCGGCTATGGAAGGGGTTGTAGGAAGCTTTCGGGACACAGCTTCGTCTGAGCACCGCCTTCCATCCTCAGATGGATGGCTAGACTAAGAGGACCATTCAGACCCTTGAAAACATACTATGTGCTTTTTTCCTCAACTTAGGTCGTATTTGGGAGGATTACTTACCTTTGGTGGAGTTTTCCTATAATAATAGCTATCACTCTACCATAGGGATGGCCCCTATTGAGGCGTTGTACAGGAAACCTTGCAGATCACCCTTGTACTAGACAGACCCAGGGGATTCAGTAATGGTGGGACCAGAGATGGTACGGGCTACCACAGAGAAGGTGTAGATCATCTATGGGAGGATGAAGATTGCATAGAGCAAGCAGAAGTCGTATGCGGACAGAAGATGAAGGCCTCTGAAGTTCGAGTATGGAGATCATACCTTTCTATGGGTCTCACCTTGAATATGCCTACAAAGATTTGGTTGAGGCGGTAAGTTATCTTCTAGATTCATCAGACCGTTTCAGGTCCTCAGCAGAGTTGGTGTGGTGGATTACCTCTTAACTCTTCCACCTAAGTTTCACTAGGGGCATGACGTCTTCCACGTATCTCAGCTGAGGAGATACGTGCAAGACCCTACTCACATCATCATCCATGGAGAGATGAATGTTGATGATGGGGAGACTTTTACAAAGGGTCCAATAAATATTGAGGATCAATAAGAGTGATTACTACGTGCATAGTTGATACCTTAGGTGCGCGTTCGCTGGCAGCACAGGAACCTCTAAGAGAGTGAATGTGAGCGGGAGTCTTAGATATGTGGTCAGTACCCCCATTTGTTCTCTTAGTTTAGGTTATAGCTTACGGGGACGTAAATCCCTGAGGTGAGGAGAATGTAAAGACATAGAATTTCAATGGAAATTTTTTTCTTAAGTACAAAAGAGTTTTATGAGTCCGTGAAAATTTACGACGCATTATTCTGAGGCCCGGTGTTCCCATAATCAATTCATGAAGTTTTGTTTTAGTATGTTCAGTAAATGTACGAGAAGGTTTTTATAACTTTTGAAATGTTGCTCGGAATTGAAATCTGATGGCACTGTGGAACTCGCAACACCAGTATTCTCTTAAGAAGACTTTCACTTCAATGTATGTGAGTCAAGGATAGATGTTAGTTTTTGGGTTTTCATTAAAAAAATAACAAAAAAAAGTAAGCTACACTTTATTTTATTGAGCTGCGATGTGAGTTTTGGTGGTTAAAAATCTCCTTATGGGAGTTGGAGGTGGGGCCACCACCCCTTAACCTCCCATGAGAGGTTATGGGGGTGGGGCCCACCAGGACTCAACATCCCACGTGAGGATAAAAGAGGTGGGGACCACCCAGGCTCTAAACCCCTTAAACTCCCCATTAATGTGTAGAAAACTCTTTTTCTTCACATTAATTTAGAGGAGCCTCTTCACCTATCCTAGCATTTAATTTTTCCAATCCTCGAAAATTAAGGGGATCCATGTAATTAATTTTCCAATTTGATTTATTTTTCCAACAAAATAATAGACAAACTCATTCTTCTATTATTTTCACTTGGAATTTGGGTGGAAGTTGGGAAGGAGGATTATTGGGAGAAGAAGGAATTCTCCTAACGAAGAACGAACAACGAAAATTCATTCTTCCAATGAAGAATGCCAGCGATGATCCTTCTCCGACTTCTTCCCTGAACACATAATGACGTGGAGCATCTTCAATGAACTGACGCAACTTGGGATTGGAAGTGTGCATGGAGGACGCGATGAACGATGATTCTCTTTTGTCTTCTTCCCGCGACTTCACTAACAACGACAGATAATTAAAGGTAGAGGGTTTACCTTTGTGATTTATTAATTTTCTTTTCTCATCATCGGTTGAAAATAAATCCTTGCATGGTTGTAAATAATTTTTGTTCATCTTTCCTACTTTGATGAACCAATTGATATCACCCTAAATGTTGAGGGTGTTGGCCAAACCAATGTTGCCCGATCCCTCCGCCGATCTTGTTTATGTTGAAATTTCGGCGACGAAGCGGAAACGAGGTGAAAAATGTGACAACGAAAAAGATCACGCTACCCATGACCTCCACCAATCATGTTGCCCTCGCGGCACTCCGGTGCTCCCAACCGAACACTACCGGCCCACGCCGGCTCGAGCAGTGCCGAACCGGCATACTCGGTCGCCGCCCGATCGCCATCCCACCTTCCCACAGCCTCCCTCGCACCCTGCTTGGCACCATGTCGGCTTGCCCACACCCCACGCGCCCTGCCCGTGGCATGCCTGGTGCCCTACGCGCCCTACCCGGCACCCTGCCCGTGGCCTCTCTGCACCCCGCGCGCCCTGCCCAGTGCCATGTCGGCCTGCCCGCGCCCCGCGCGCCCAGCTCGTGGCCTCCCCAACACCCCACTGACCGGCCAAGGCCACCCCCGACCTCATGAATGACCATTAGGCTTACCCGGCACCCTGTCTAGCCGCCCCCTGGCCTGCCCGGCCGCGCCCTGGTTTCCGGCCGAGCCGCTTGAGCCGCGCCGGCCTCCCGATCCGGCCCGCTGCGTCCTTCGCGGCGTCTCAGAACGAACTGTCTCAACCTTCTTGGTCAAGCCACTCGAGCTGTTCCCAACGTGGAGCTGGCCGAACCGGTGCCGACCTCCACACCGAGCCACCTACGTGGCGACCTCCGGGCTAAACCGCCCTCGCAGTCCGCTGGGCCGGGCCCAGTGGACCGGGCCAAACCTAACTGGTTGGCCCTCCCAACGGGCCGGGCCAGACCCAACAAGTGTAACTGGGTGACCCAGACGGGGTTGGGCCAAGTCGGTCCGACTGGGTCAGACCAGACCTTGTCCCACTACTAACCGTTACTTCCTTTGGCCATATCTTTTGCACCGGATGACCATTTGATGAACCATCTCCGGTGCAACATTAGTTGAAGCACGAGAATCCCTTGGAGTATACCCCACTTGAGTTTGGGGTAATGTTGAGATATGTTCAGGTTGGATCATACACGAATCCAACCAGGCCCCTGGGACTAAAAAACGTATAACTCACAGACCGAGTGTGTGATTGATGCGCTGTCTATTGCGTTGAGATGCCTATGAAGAGGCTGACATTTGAGATACTTCTACATGGGACTTCGTGACAGTTATAGTATCGACCTGTAGCTCATGGAGCGGACCCTCCCAGAGATGAGCGAGCCGAGTACGGAGACCTAGTAGCTGGATGAGACCTAAAGACTGCTTGACCAATTCGAATCGGAGTGATTCGATTAGCCCAGTGGGGAGCACCTGGTTGCAGCGGCAGACCCACAGTGGAGGAGCGCCCGTTAGTTGGCGGCAGACCCACGGTACTCTACAGGAAGTGTACCTCTACAGGCTACTAGGGGTAGCACCTAGTAGATGGTGGAAGACCCACGGTGGAGGATCACCTGGTAGTTGGCGGCAGACGCACGGTACTTGACAGGAGGAGTACCTCAGTAGTGCAAGGTTAGTGGCAAGCACCTGGTTGTGGTAGCTGGCCCACTGTACCCGAAAGAGGAGGAGTTCTCTAGCAGCCATGGTTTTGACAATGTGAATAAAGATCCTAATTATGATTGAGTCAGTAACTTTTGAGTTTACCTCATGAATGAGACAGATTACTTGATAACTTAGCTATATGTTTGGGCATATACCTAAGTGTAGTAATCTCTAGATTTATTACTTTGTGGTTTATCCTTGTTGGATTTTGTGAGACATTGAGGTTATCGGGGTCGCTAATGAGTATCCTTATACTCACCCCTTCATGGGATATGCCCGCACCTCGTTGTGTTGGATGCAGACGATGGATAGCGCTGATTGTGGCTGAGTGTACAAGGACTGGATGGTACCCAGCGGTGGACCACACAGCGTGACGGTACACGAAGGAGACGGATAGACGTGGAGTGCTGTGGGGGATATCTATACCTACCCTTCATGTAGGATTTTCTGGAGGATGATCCATCATCTTTATCACCTTTATTCTATTGTACTTGTTTTCCTTGTAATTTCAGTTTCCTTGTACTTTACAAATGGGCTTGTTTTTCTGGCCCCATTACTTTTCAGCACTTCTTTTGAATACAATTTTACTCAGTGTATTGCTTCCATCTACTTTGTTCTTTGTGTTTATAATTTTTAAAGGCAATTCCTTCCTAGTTTTAGGGATTTACACCTTTGGTGCTAGTCGCCAGCCCCTGTCCTATGGAAGGCGGGCTCAGGGTAGTCACAACATGAGCCTCGGGGGTCGGGTCGTCACATAATCGCACACAACCTTCGTTCTTAGTATGGAAATAATTCTATATTATATTTAAAAATAATTCATGGAAATTCCATGACATTATAATGAAGGTATAAAAATCCACTCATATTGTATATGTTTAGAAAGCATTCCTTCTACATTTTTTTGGAAATGTTACAAATAACCTCATTCGAAAAATGAACAAAACATAAATTTAAAACTATTTTGTAAAAATGAATACATACATAAATTGAAATTTAAAATATTACTAAAATAGTAAATACCATCCTTATGACATGTTTAGAAAATTTGGACAGGAAAGGAAAAATAGAGTTTTAAGGGAAACATTTAATGATGATTTTAAAATGAAAGACCCATACCAATTTGGAAAAAATTGGATCATAAAAACCATTAACTAATAACATTAAAAATCATAAAATATCATGATAATAGATCATTTCATGATATAAAATATCATATAGTCTTTATATACACCTCATAAAATAATACACGTACATGACATCAAAATATGCATCAATGAAAGGAAATTGAGATGAAGTCCCTTCCCATGAGTATGGCTCCACATGTACGTATTCATCTTACTAAATAATAAAAATCAGATAATTATTTACTTGACTATGATTAATTTTCATGATCAATATTCCTTTATTTTTATTTAATACCATGTTATATACAATTACTCAATTAATTAAGTTCACTTCAGATATTTTGAAAATATTTGGTTCGTAAGTCCAACATGTTTTTGGTAATTTGACTATGGTCAAAGAGGACATTATTCCATCATCTACAAAACAATAATAATGAAATAATTTTTATTTTTATAAATAAATTATACCTTTGTATCATTCCATTAAATATGGTTATGAGAAATGAACTATGTTATAATCATGGAGATGGTAGTTCGTACATATGCATGAGTAATGATTAAAATTTCCAATGATCATTATATAAATAAGGAAACTATGATTTTATCATTCAATAATGATCAAAATATCTTAAATATAATATTTATTATTTGAATATAGTTATATATTACATCCATGGAATGTGGTGAAGAAAAATTAATCACACCACTTCATAGAAGTGGTTGTCCACACGTATGCATGAACGACACTGTCATTTTTCATTGAATAGAATAGTAAGAAGGTAAATGATATATTTTCATTTAATAATGATAAATATTTCATTAATAAGATATATAAATACTAGATCTATCATTATAGTCCTTCCATTATAGATCTTAATAAAAAATGAATTACATTGGTTCATAAGGTTGTAGTCTATTGTACACACGAATGATGGTTTTGTTTCCCATTTTATGGAAGAAGATATGGATATAGATTGTGATATAAACAAAATAAAATGAAATTATACGTATTATAATAGTTTTATTGTTTTATCATGGATTTATAATACTTTAAAATGGTGGATGAAGAAAAAAAACTAAAACCTACATATGAAAACTATATATCTTCTTCGGAAATCTTCATTCGCTTAACACCTTAATACCACTGAAGTTAGTGTTGTACCAAAAAAATATCTAGATTTAGGGGTGGTATTATATTAATTTATTTTGGTATCTCTCATTGAAAACAAATGGATTTTTATGTTTCAATGAATGAGAATAAGAGGTTCCCTTTTATAATAATGGTGAGAGGCACTCTTGGAATTTCTCAAACTTTTAAATAAATATAAATTAATATTAAATTCAAAATGGCTAAAAATAGATATATTTTATATATAGGATGATTATGGGTAAAAATAATCACATATATTAATTTTAATATGTGTTTGGGTAACATATCAACACTTATCATTTGGTTGTAACCCCTCATTAACCATTTTTAAACTTATGATGACAAAAAAAGATTATTACTCACTAATGGTCAATATAATTACAGTGAATGGAAAAAATAAAATAAATTGAACATGTTCCATATTAGATATAGTATCTTAAATAGTTGTCCTAATATAATATTTTTATGAATATTGTATCATTTAAAAAATATTGTTCATTAAAATTGTCTTTAATTTATATGTGTAGAACTACTCATTACATTGACATTAATTATATCAACATAACATATAGAATCTTAACCAATAATTTAAATAAATCCCCAAAAAAATATTTGTAATATAAAATATTATGAATAACCTTATTTTTTTCATAATTATATTACTTTTAAAATTTTTATTATCTATTATTTAATTTTTCTATTAATTGAATAATTATGGCATCATTGTTGTGCAAGAATGTAAGGTAGTTATTTCTTCAAAAAAAATTAAAAATAAATTAACACGATAAATATATATTTTCTATTTAAAAAACTATTTATAGTAAAAAATATCTTATATATAACCCCATATCAAAAATGATATAGTTATTAAAAACCTGATTGTGACATGTTTGACATTTCGTGAAATAAAATATAACACAGTCATAATCTCATTTAAATGGACATAAAATTCTTCGTAACCAAATCATGGATGAATATATATGAACTAAACACATAAAATAAAATTAAGTTATGTTTTAGGGTCATTTTATAATCCTTCTAATTTTATTTATTTAGTTTAATTTTAAAAAATTTCCTTTATAATGGTAATAAAAGATCACTACGGTTACTATTCATATTGACCAAAAATAAAAGGGACTTGTGTAATAAAATTTTCTCCTCCTGATTTGAAATAGGTAATGTTTTTTTATAAAATAAAATATACATTATTTGAATAATTTAGTTTAAAATTAGTCTATAAAAAATGCAATGAAAAACTATTTTTTTAAAATATGACCCTCTTAAATATATATTACTTTTATAATCAATTCATGTAAACAATTAATTTAATAATCCATAATTTGATAATTTTAAATAAAAGATTATATGTTAAATTTTTAAACTAGTAAAAAATATAATTTTACTTTATAAATACAATATATAAAAATACATTTTTCAAATAAAAATCAGTATTTTTACATATTAATTGGAAAAATAAAATTTACAAAAATAAAAATTATTTACTGTAGGATAATTTTTATATGATGATTTAAAAAATAATATTTATTTTTTCAAATGAATTTTCTAAAACATCTATAAAGTAATAATATTACATAACAAAAATAGCAATCAAAACCCATTTTTTAGGAAAACATAAATTTGAAGAATAAAAAGGGTTTTCTAATTTTTTTATTTCCTAAGAATTAATCAAAAAAATGGTATTGGTTATAATGTTTAAATACATTTAAAAATTATTTAATCATCTTCATAACCCTTAATTTAATGGATAGGATATAATGATCATATTTAAATAATAATATTTCATTGTCTGTTTAAACTCAATGATTGATATCTTGAATACTACCGAACAAAGTCATTTCTTTTAAAATCTAGTGATATTACATGTTTCAATGGTATATTTTTTACACAAAAGAGCATAAAAAATTAAATTATTTCCATTTTTAGAAACAATATTTTGACTTTAAAAACTAACAAAAAAGGCTTAGATTATAATAAATCATTATCATAAGGACCATTGATTCATTTATGAGTTGTAGGAAAAAACACTCATTAATTCAAAGATTAACGAGACCAGATTTTTTGAAACTTCAATTTTTGTTCTATATACATTTCTCAAATGATAAAAATAGAGAGAAACACCTATTTAATTTTTATGATCAATATAATAATGAATTATGAATCATATGTTACCAATAAAAGGAAAACAATATGTAAGTTTGATATATGTTGTGGCCAATATAACTGAATGTCTAAATATTTATTTGAAAAGTAATATTTTATTTGAAAATTCATGTCACGTGATCAAAACCATGAAAATGATCTCATATTAAAGTGAATCAATAATAAAAGGACCTATGAATCATATTTGACTTATTGTAATAAATTTCATATCATTCCAACACTTGGTGTGACTAGTATAACAAAAAAGTGTGTGTTTTCTTTTAAAATTTAGATTTTAGTCCTAAAGGAAAGTCACATTTCCAAAACTAAGATAATATACTATTTTAATTTTTAGTTCTAGATCAATTTTCAATGCATATTTTTTGACTATTGGGAAAAATATCCATTTTATTTAGAGATAAGGTATAATCGTTATGACTGAATGTTCTTGTTTTTAATTTTTAAAAAATATTTCTATATAGGTGTTGCATCACTTTTTCAAAAACTAAAAAACTTGGTCAAAATATTATAAATCTATTCAAAAAATAATTTTAAAATATGTTCTCATGTAAGAGTTAACCACACATTATGTTGACACATAGTGAAATATGTATGATTGAAATTTAATGTTTTTAATTTAAATTTTTTTTTGGGTTTAAAATGTGTATAACATGCCCAAAAGAACTAAAACATGCACCGATTGTCATGGATCTCAAAAAAAACTATTAATTCACCATTCTATGACTTATAAGAATAAATTTTGCATCCTTATGACATATATCAGAACCAATATGACTCAAATTGTAATGTCCCCGTCTTGAACGCCACTACAATGTGCCCTGAGCCGAGTCACAACATTAACTCATGCACACCTCCTCATATGCCATAGGTTTCCGATTATTAGTGTGGATCTTGATGAGTCACATGGGGAGACTAGGCCTTCTTTACTAGAGTAATCCACAATAGCTAATAAGCATAAATAGTGAAAAATGGTCATTAACCAATAAACATTCATAACTAGAATCTCCCAAAACTGTGTAAAATCCACAATAGACTATAAACATTTTATGTCATGTAGAATAGTTCAGAATTGAACAAACCCAAAAATAATATAAAAAATGGAATTCCCAAAATGGGCTTATCTCCATGTCGAGATTCACATCCATGCCTGCCCTATGCCAAACTCAACTCCCTAGCATAGGGAATTTTCAGTTGTCCTGGCCTGAAAGCATGAAGACTTCTCGGGTACCCAACAGCGGCCCGAGCAAGGTGAGAATACAACACAATTGTCCAAAACCAATAGTGAATAAAAAATATCCAATCAATATATATTTAATGAAATTGATAAGTAAAGACAATTTAAATAAAGCCAATTTGGGTTTCATTAGTTAAAAAATTTCACTTAATCTATTCCTAGCATTATTTCAAATATTAATACTTATACTAATGTTATTACTTAGTTCTCTATTATCTCATCAGCGGTGGGGTTTTCATGTTCATAAACTCAATGAATAGGGAAAAAATAAACTTCCCAATCTTATTAGGGGTTTTTACACCATCACATATACAACACACTCAACATGAACCCTCGGTCCATGTGATCTCCTCGAATGAAACCATTAGGGGAATAAAACACTTTCCACTTCCCTAATCCTAGCATTTTTGTGTGGAGGTTAGAGCCTCATTCTTACTCAACCCATTGGCATAGATCTTCAGGTCAATACCACTCTATACTAATCTATGTTCACATGATTTTTTATTAATTCAACACACGTATACTATACCACAAAAAACATCACTAATACCAATAGGAATCAAAATCCATAACAACCAACATGGGAATAAACATTATGCCAAAATCCATTAACATATTTACCATTTACATTATAGATCCATTTATCTGTATTCCCATTTCTTGTTCCTAAATAAGTATGAATATCCAATAATTTCCCCAAAATTATCCAAATTAACATATAAAACCCTTTCTATATGATAATTCATTTAACCTATTTATCATTTCCCATGTATAATAACACTTATGAATTTCATGTAAAATCACACTTCATTTGTAACATTACCATTAACCTCATTTAACTATTTCCCTACCAAGATGAAAACCCCCTTGGTCATTACCCATATCATGAAAAAAACTATACATTTTACCTTCTGATTCATTCCAAAATCAATTTAACTTGTTTTCATGGGGCTCCACTTAACAATAAGTCTACTTCACACTTATCATTTTTTGTTAACTTTGTTCGGGAAGGTCAGTGAACCCTATGGGTGGCCCTAAATGGGTTAATTCATCCACCATGAATCCCATGGGAATCATGAGAGGTTCTATATTTCATTTTGACACCCCTTATATAAAATCTCAGTAACAACTCCAAGAACACAACCAATCGAAAATAAGATCACAACAATGAATACACAAATCCATATAAAACTATGGCATATAACTTATAAACTATATACCTATAATCTATAGATGATCACACTCCTAATATAATCCTTATATTCCAATTAAACCACTCTATTCTCAACCAATATTTCATCAGAAAAAGTGGTTTGTAGAGATTCGAATGGAGATAAGATAATGATGAAAACCCTAAACCAAAAAGAGAAGTATGAAAGGGATTAGACTCACATTGAGCTCTAATATGAAACCAACAGAGCTCCAAATGGATTAGGGTCAAAGGATAATCACATAATAGAATCTTGGGATGATAGGGTTCTTCACTAGGGCATAGAGGAGGAGAAATGGCAAGAAAATAGGATGAGGTTCTTTAATCCGATAATTGTAATTTTCTAGTTCTTTACAATATTTACTTGGGTGCATGGTTTACCTACATGGTTTGACAAACCATGGGGAAGCCACTTTCCTAGAAATATTGGGTCACATTATTACCTAGGGAGGAATACAAGATTTAAAAACTATATGAAAATCATGTGATCATACACTATCCAAAATTGCACAATTTGGCCTCATCCTTTCATGGGTTACTTAACCTTGTGCCACTCGTGTGCCTACCATTTTCCTTTCATGGTTTCGCTTGGTTTCCCCATTATTTCATGATCCAAACCCACAGAACATCCCCTTAGGCCTCTCAAACTCTTGATAAACACTTCATTAACCAAAATAGGAGAATTATGCCAAAATTAAACAAGGGAATACCTCAATAAATTGTGGGATCCTACAACCTCCCCACTTTATTATGACTCATCCTCGAGCCGCATTACCAAACATCACTTAGCTTATGAAGATCAGAAATTGGGCCACTGGGCTAGTATATCTAAATCCCTCTCCCATGTTTTTTCAAAAATATTCCTATGTTGTAAAATAGAACAAACCAGAGACACAACCTTACCCCGCAATACATTCTTACTATGATCCATAATATGAATCAGATGCTCCTCAAATGACGCATCTGCCACAAGCACAAAATACATAACATTAAATATATGTGATTGATCAGGGTGATACTTCCAAAGATAAGAAACATGAAAAACAAAATGCCATCCACTATACCATTATGGAAGTTCAATTTGGTAAGACACAAGACCGATCCTCTCTATAACATCATATACCCCCATGTACATGGCCACCAACTTCCCATGTTTTTAAATACGATAGTGACTCAACCTTTGAAACACCTAAAGAAACACATTTTCACACACCATAAACCCAAGAGGTCTATGAAAATGATCTTCATATAACTTATAACTACTTTGAGCTGTTTCCATACATTTATGAATCAACTGAATTTTTTCTGGCTTACCCAAAATGAGTCTCAATCCAAACAGCATGGACTCCTATGCTTCAAACCAACAAAATGTAGATCTACATGACCTCCCATACAGCTCCTAAAATGGTTCCATCTAAATCATATCATGAAAACTATTATTGTAGGAAAACATAAAAATTGGATAGTTTTTTTCCCATGAACCAATTAAATCAAGGACATAAGCTCTCAAAAAGTCCTCTAACATTTGAATCATATGCTCTGACTACCCATATGTCTGTAGGTTAAAATTCATACTCTAAAACACCTAGCTACCAAACACCTTATTTAATATTTTCATAAGTGAGACGTAAAATTTGGATTATGATATGAAATTTTAGTACTCAGTACTCCATGAAACAACAGAAACACCAGAACATAAAACACACCCAACTAATCAATGGTCAATAGATTATAGGTCAACAATAAATGATCCACTTTAGACATCTGATCCAAAACCAAACAAATTGAATCCTTCTTCTGATACATACTCAGATGACCAACTACTAAATCAATAGTTACATCATCCCACTTACATTACGGAATGAGATAAGTCTGTAACAAAAAAACTAGTCATTGATTCTCAACCTTCACCTGCTAACATGTGACGAATTATACCACAAAACCCACAATCTCGTTCTTCATTCAATGTCCACTAAAACTATATATGAAGATCATAATACATATGAGTCAGACTAGGGTGTAAATACACTTTGGAATATGAGTATCAGACATCAAATCTTCTCATATACATATTGGAACCAAAACACATCCATGAACACGAACAAACCCATCTACAATAATATCCCTTAAATAAGGAAACTCCCCACCTTCTAGACTTTCTTTCATAGATAAGCACTAAAAATCCTCAATATGATTATCTTTAACCCGATTCAAAAGCGCAACATCAATTGTTATGGATGAGAGGGTAATCTTATCATTCCAATCCTACACCTCCAAGTGTATCTCAGAAAATAGGTCTATAATTATCCACTCAGTGTTGGATTCCAAACCCATCTGATTTTGAGTCTTTTGACTCAAGGAATCAACATCACTATTCTGTTTTCCTGGTGTGTAAACTAACTCGAATAAAAAAAATTCTTGTATTCAAACCAATTTTTCTACTAATGATTAAAATAACACTTAGAGAATATAGACTTGGAGATTTTATGGTTGGTAATCATTGTGAACTACTCTCCCAACAATTAGTGCATCCAACACTTCAAAGCATTCAAAACCATGAAAAAAATCAAGGTCTTGAGTAGGGTAAATAGTATCATGAGGACCCAACTACCTTGATCCATAAGCTACAACATGTTCATCCTCCATCAAAACAACACAAAATCCAACACTAAATGTATTATAAAATATTGTTTACTTATTACATGGCTCGGGTAGGATCAAGATCGCCGCGGTCTTCCACCACTTATTTGACTATTGAAAAGCCTCCTCACATGACTGAGACCACTCATACTCAAATCCCTACACGGTGATGAAAAAAAAGTGGGACTGTAAAATGATATAAATCTATAATAAACCTTCATCAATAATCATCCAAATTCAGAAAGATCTAAACAATAGAAACATTTTGGGGCTGATCCCAAGACAAAACCGATTGCACTTTGTTCTTAATACACTGACACACCTACCTCCAAAATGATATAACCTAATAAATTCACTATATCAATCAAAAATTGACATTTGGATATATTGGAAAAAATAATATTCTTTCTCAGTGTACCCAAGATGATGTCATGATGTTTATCATGATCATCATGAGTGTTTGAGTACACAATGATTTCATCGATGAAGACAACTATGAAATAATCAAGATAGGGGTAAAATATTTGGCCAGTTAAATCCATGAACACATCTATTGTGTTAGTCATTATAAATAACATCACCAAAGAATAATAAAACCGAGACCTTCTCCTAGAGGTTGTCTGCGGTATGTGGGAATGTCTCACTATCAAATGATGATACCCTAACCTCAAATAAGTTTTTGGAATACATTGATGATACTATCAGTTATTTAAAATAACATTAATTTAGGGAAGAGGGTATCAGTTATTAAAATTAATATGATTAAAACTTCTATAATTAGGAGACAACCATAAAAATTCATCAAACTTCTAGGAAAACAACACAGGTGATCCCCTAGGTCATGTACTTTTGCAGATGAAGCCATTATGCTCCAAAACCTCCAACACAACCTTATGTCCCTGAATTTATATGAGTTTCATTCGGTACGGGGAATGGAAATCAGTTCTACCAGTGGAAGTAACTCTATAGGGAATTCCACATCCCTCTTGGGTTGTAGCCCAAAAAATTACTTAGGAAACACACCTGGAAATAGATCCACAATAGGTGGAAAGACAAGCTTCTCTACCGCACCATCATAAAGCGCATGGCAATCCACCAGGGTTGTGAGTTCACCCAACCATGTAAAAACTGGCCCTGTAAATCCATCATGAACATCCCACTCCCCATGATGGACATATGTGTCACTCTTAATAGTCATGGATGTTACCCTATGACGGTAATAGTCAATGTGGGCCTGATATGTCACTATCTAATCAATACCCAGAACTCGGTCAAAATCTGACATCTACAGGATGAAAAATCTAAAACAAAATAATACCCACAAACCACTAGGGAAAAATCTTTTCATTTTCTAACATCCTTAAATCACACCCCCAATAGAGTATCAATTAACATTATCCCCTACACATAATCCACTATTAAACCCAAACAAGCCAAAAACTGAGAAGATATGAAAGTTTTTGTGGCACTTGTGCCAAATAACTCACTAGAAAAAGTAGAAGATACAAGAATCAAACCTCAAAATATAGATGGTCTAGTGTCTCCACATCCATGTACATATTGAATTACATGGAACCGACCTACCCCATTGCCATGTGCTTTGGCTTGAGTACCTGGAACTGCACAACCCTCTACATATGGATACTCTCAACCTATAGTGCCACGTTATCCTCTTTGACCAGTAAAATCTGTAGAACCCTAACTACCATCATGTTATAGGGTGGCTGACCCACTACCCGCACTAGGTACCTACCTAAAACATTCACTTAGGACCAACTATCGGTGGTTCCTATATAACCTTTTCACATTCCCCATCATGTCTCACACTCAACAATCAACTAGTGGTTGGGGACACTGACTGAGCATGTGTTATGGATCTCCATATTGATAAAAGAACACCTAATATCCACCATAATAGGCTTCTCATTTCTTCTGACTACCCTATGCACATCCACCATCATGGAAACTCCCAAAGAAATGCTTCATGCCCTTAGAAGTTTCACCAATTTCCCAACAATTTGGTACCAAAAGTCCTCTACCTAAGGACCATTCATGATCACTTTCAAGTTATTTTCTTGATTAACTACTTTAGAAAACCTTTTTAAGGAGATGATATTTACCTAATGCCGGATCTCATGCCCCATCGCATCCTCATTTTACATTAGTTTTGGAAAAAAGATTCAAAGATTAGTGAGACGAAAAAAGTAATCCATTACTGATATTTCCCCTTAGGTAAAAATCATAAAATTTACATCCTCTATTTACCACAAGGTCTCTGTATAGAAAGGTCCTATGAACTTTTCTTGAAAATCTTACCATAACTACACTTCCGAATATTCGGTCTGAACCATGATATCCCATCGATACATCACCTGATCTCTCAACATGTATGTATCCATATTAATACTATTATCAGAAAGAGTATATTAATGGTCAATAATCATCTAAATAGAATCTATCTAGAACATGGTTTCCTCTGGTCCACCATGTTTGGTAAAGATTGGAGGGTGTTGTAGCTGAAACTCTGTTGTCAGCTCAAACATGCTCAACACGACCTTCCCTATGTCACATTCCATTATTTTCCTAAAGTTTGCAAGATTATCATATATGTTTTTATCTCTACCATCTGGTGTCATCAAATTATCTTTCTACGTGGTTAGAGAAGAATTTTTGACAACATATTTTTTTCTCCCAACTAGCACTTAGCATTGTGGTGGCATTTCAGTACAATGTAAATCAAGGTATTTAGAGCACATAACATATAACTTTAACATATTTCATAAAATATGGACCTCCTCAAGCCATAGAAAACTATTTCACACACACTATCCAATCATACTTTATCAGGTTCAAAACAAAAATCTCGACCAACCCTACCATGGGTCATGTCTAACGTAGGTAACTTGTAATACCCCGAACCCAATTACCCAGAGTCGGTGCATTATTACATAACATTGGAATGATCACAAGAAAGATCAAATCTCGAAAGACCGATTGGTTTATTAGACTTGGAAACACTAGATATATTCATAAGGTTTACATTACATCATAGAATGAAAACTATAACAATATAGTCTCCATAGTCCACAATCTTATCCCCTCATACTATCTTTGTAGGTCATTCATAAAATTACTTCTTCACATCCTGAGAAAAATAAAACATAGAAAAGTGGTGAGCTCAAATTCCCAGTAAGGATAACAATATAGCAGAAATTTTATAAATAAGAATAAACATTTATGTCAATGTATAACTAAAACAAAAGCCTTTTAAGCTTAAACATAAACATAGTAAGGAAAAAATAAAAGGAAATAATGCAATTTACTTATTCACATGGATATTATACTAATCGAATAATCACATGAAATATCAATAACCACTTTCATAATGATGGAATGCATAATGCCAGACTATCATATCTACATAGCCAAGACCTCGTCCCAAGACTACAAATAAGATTTTGCCAAGGCAGTGTCCCGAGACACTAGTTTGTCTCGTGAGACCTACCAATGCATCGAGGATCTATACCGGGCTCCACCCGTCACTTACTAAGTGCAATGCAGTCCTCATATGAACATGTTTAAACATAACATAAAAATTCGTATTAAAACTAGCATATGAAATGTCAATACTTTAACCACAAACCATGAATGGTATAAAAATAGCACATCCACAGTCAAACATAACTCATTCGATACAATATGGAAGATTGTATTATATCATATTAACCTCAATTGATAATAATGACTGATATTGACATAGATGAAAATAACCATCAAAACTATTTGAGAGAAATATCCCCCTTTTCTTGAAAACATTTTAAAGTCACACTATTTGTCAAGAAGCCGTTTAAAAATAGTTTTTTGAATAAAAGTATCCCAAACCACTTTGAAACATTTAAAAGGAGTTTTAATTTTAAAACATTAATTCCCATATAAATAAATCCTTAAAACCATTTTTTAAAACATGGACATTTTTGAGAAAGATTTAGACGAATAAGTCTTTAAAACATTTAAAAATGGTATTTCAGTTAGAGTTTATAACCAAAAGAGAGACACTTGAATACAAATAATTGAGGTAATAAAAAAATTTTAATATCATGAGAATAAAGGAATTCAGGATATATTATTTCAAATTACATTATATACACAACATAAAAGTGATTTGGTGTATAACAACAAAGAAGTCTCAATGGAATGTAAATTGAGATGCAATCTCTCATAAAGGCCGTATCCTTAGGTTAAGGATAAAACAACGACATAGTTATGTGTAACAAATATAAATACACTAAATATGATTGTATAATTAGTGTAAAATAATCAAAGGACATTCACATATAATCTTGTAAAACCAACACCAAGGAATTGGAGGGTTAACTCAACAAATGGAGAATGAGTTAAAATTACTCTTATCAAATTCATATTGATGACTTGAGAAATTATAAATGGAGTAATTATGTGTATAAAAATTATATCCACAGCAAGGGGAGTGGAAATTATGACATAATCAAATGAATAGTGATTCCACACATAATCTGGGAGTAATATAATCAATGAAATATGCATAATGCCGAATGAGTGGAAATTTAAAATTCAAATTCCCTTATCGATTTGGTATCTTATGAAACCTGCACCCATGAAATAAGGATAGTACAATGATGATGTAAATATCCATAAATTAATGTATATTACAAAATGAATACAATCATGGGTAGTACACACCCCACATGAAATAAATAAGTGGTGAACAATGGAAATATCACGGAATTAAAAGTGACATAAGAAACCCCTTACTTTGTACTTTTTCCTTGGTTGACGGTAGGTTAACCTCCTGTATAATGGTGAAATAATTGTTATTGAATTATTCAAGAATAATTTACATTAATATGATATCATATATGATCTTTTAACATTGATTTGTTAATAATATCTTAGTATTATCGTCATTTCGGGTGTTAACTTACTCATTTTCCTTTATATTCTTTTTTACGTAAGCCGTGTTTGTTATGGATAGGTTGTATCTTTTTCATATCCATAATTATATCAAGTCCTTAAAAATTATTTTTAAATCATCAAATGATAGTTATACTTGAATGGATATGATGGGGAATGAATCTCATCGCTTTCGTGGAGACGGTAGTCCGTTCATACGCACGAGCGACAATATCATTCTTTTGATGTTAAAATAATATATAATTGGATTTTATATCATATAGAAAAAATAATTATCATGTTATATTTATTATTTACATGAATTACCAATCATTATTATACCCATACAAATAATAATTTATTGAATAACAATTACACTACGACGTGGAGATGGTAAGCCGTATGTACGCACGTATGGTGACATGTCATTCAAAGGATGGATAAAATACTGAATATGGTTGCACCATATTTATATTAATATTATAGTATACATATAGATACTGGATTAATTATTTTAGAATGGGAATAAAAAATAAAGAAGAAGTTGAAGAAGAAAAGATTTTGAAAAAAAGGTGGTAAAAAGATTACCTCTTCTTCGGGTTCTTCCTTTTGATTTGATCAAAAGGGATCCTTAGGTTGGATTTCTGATCAAAATAAGGCCTCTAGGTTGTCTTGAGGGAAGTTGAAAGAGTATTTGGGCATGGGTTTGACGAACCAAAAGGCTTTGAAGGTGTGAAGTAATGAGAAGGGGGAGTTCCCTTTTATAAAAGGGGTGATGGGCACCTTTGGAAAAGCTAGAAATATTATTTTATAATAAATTCATATTTGGTTTCTAATGGCTCAAAAGTGGATTATTTAAAGTTTAAGGTGGGTATAGGTCGAAAAAAACTCAACCAATAGAATTTAGACAGGTTTGGTTCATTATATTAACCTTGTCTTTAAGTATTAACTCTTAGTTAATTAGTTTCACTTTGACAACGTGTCTTTGTATTTTTATATTATATGGTTAATAAACTAACTATATACATCCAAGAAACCCCCAAGTGGTCCATTAATGATACACCTATCACGATATAATTCTCTTGGCCAAACCTTAGTTGTTTAGGAATTTAATATCAATTAATAATATAATATTTGTTTTAAAAACGATTTTATGTCAATTTTGACCCTATTCAAAAATTGATTTTTGTGAAACTCATAACAGAATGTTTACTTCGAACAGAGTCAATTAAATCAATCCTAATATGTCATATTAACCTATAAAATTAGTTTAATTCAATAAAAGTCTCCAATTATATTTATTTGGGTATTTATAATATCAATTATTTTAATTGTTCACTATTATGGTAATTACTACATCATCATTGTGTCAAAATAAATTAATTTATTTAATGTCTAAAAATTATAAATAAAATATAATTATGTAGGAAATCTTTTTATATTTCTAATTAATATTTATAATCTAATTTATCATATGTGTAACCCTATATTAAAAATGTTTTAGTAAATAAATGTTGATTTTAACTCTTTTAACTCTTCTTTGAATTAAATAATAATAAATGTCCTAATCTAATCCAAGTGGACCTAAATGATAATATTTTATTTCTAAGGTTGTTTTTGGTCGAGATACACTTGTCCAATAGAATTAGTACATGTGTTAGGGTAATATTAATATCATTTTTACGCTTAATTACCCTATTTACTTTTAATCGTGGTAAATAAAAGTAAAAAGTTACTATTCACCAAAAATTATTTTTATCTCAATGAACCACATTTTACTCCTTGATATGAACCGTGTCTCTCGGATTTTCGAAAATTCCCTCACAGAAGTGGTAAAATTAGGTTTTATGAAAAAATCAGTTTTTTTAACTACCACTTAGTGGTTTCACTATTCATCAAAAAATGAAAGTTTCCAGAAAAATACAAAAAATTAGGCCTAAGATATATTTGATATTATGAATTCAAAAATGATGTCTATTTTACCAAATTCAAAACATATCAGTTGCATTAATTAATTTAAAAATTAATTCCCGTCGTCAAAACAAAAAGCGTGTTTTTAAGAGATAATAACTATCAAAAGATTGACACTTGTTTATGTCCGGTTTAAATGTGAAATCTCATCCAATGACCAAAATTGTATTAAATGGTAAAAATATATTCTTAATATACATAAAAACCAATAAAATTAATAATTTATCACTATTAATTATTTTGATTAAAAAGTTGTTTTTAATTAAAATTTAGTAATTTTCACTATTCATCAAAATTTGAAAGTTATCCGAAAAGTACCAAAATTTCACCCAAAGCTAATTTCGATATTATGAATCTAAAACTGCAGTCCATTTCGAAAGATAAAATTTATAAAATTTTAAAAAGTATGTATTACTATTCATAACCGCTAGGTTGATTGGTTGTGGTGTGTTAGAATCTTGAAGTTGTGTATAATGCACTTCATTGCATTATTCAAAGGGACACGTACCATGGAAGCTTGGGGTGTTACATTCTCCCATCCTTTAATAAATTGTGTCCTCGCAATTTTTTAAAAAAAATTGAGCTTGAGAATATAATGGAATGTCCCACATCGAAAATAGAGTCAATAACACTATAACTTTAAAAGAAATGAAGAGAGGTATAATGGTCACCCAAGATAACCCATACTAGGATTCGATATAGGAAAACATGGATATGGACGATAAAATAAGTGTTCAATTCTGATGGAGAGGGATAGAAAACATGATCAGGAGAAAGTTAACAATAAGAAAATCACAAACTTGTATTGGGACAAACGGTCCTTAGTCTCCCAGTAGGAAAAGTAAACACACAACATTTTTTTGTTTTAAGTTACATTACATAAGGACGAGGAATTCATTTATGATATTGACTAAGAACATAAAGAGATATACTTAATTTTTATGTAGAGTTTCATTCTTTAATAACTTTTTTCCACTAACTCATTTTTTTGAATAATGAGTATTCAAGAAGACTTGGTCACAATGGAAGAGCTAGAATAAACTTCTATAGAATGACATGATCCACGTAGGATAAAATATATATTTTCCCTGTCTTTAGAGATTAATGAAAACCAAAATGGTTAGTATAATATCTGATGACCCCCAAATGGATATTCCATTAAAGAAAAAAACACTAATCTTAATTTCTAAAATTAAACCATCAATACCCCAAAGTTAAATAAATACCATTCAACAATCAATTGTCCTTAAAATCCTTCAATATTATCCAAACTAATATTGAAACTCAAAACTTATAAGAATGTAGTCTTCCATGTTAAATTGTATCTTCAAATGACATTAATTACTCTTAAAGTCACATACTTTGAAGTAATTAACCTAATAATTTCCACAAACAACCCAAATCACTATAAATCCACAATAAAAACATAAATACAAATCCACCAGTACTCCTCAAATGAAATCCCATACTATTCTATTTTCCATAAAACAAAGCGAACAACATCCAAAATAACATTTATCACTTAATTACCAAATCATTTTCATATACTAAGGGTATTCATTTGATAAGACATAATATCCCAAATCAAATTATTAATCATCAATATAATCATTTAACTAAAAATAATAGTCACACTAACCAGGGACTTCACGTAGTACAGTGGTAGGTGATAAATCCCAATCACACTTTGGTTGTGGGTTCGATTCCCATAGCTTTGTCCAACGTGACGGGTTGTCACACGGTCTGCGTGTTGTCCTTTTTCAAAAACAATATTTTATAACATTACCAAAATGAGATAAATTCTTCAAAATAACCATAACATAATTTAACCACAAATCTTATCTCATACCTTGCATTTTCATCCCAAATAATAATAACTTATAATTTCCTCAAACCCAATGATCATATAAAACCAAATGGTTATTTATAACTATATTCATAAGAGAAAAGATAATTCTTCCTCAAATATTATTCTCACATGGAAAACTGTAGGGTTAAAAATACAATAGAAAATTATTCCAAAGTAAACCCATCAACAAGGAGCACTAATACTTTTTAAACATTTCTCCAACCATTTATTTCCACATATCTTCTTCTTTGACCAAGAAAATATCCTATAGAATAGAGAATTCACTCGGGTAATGGCCAGGTCCCCTAAATTTACAGAAAATGACTGTAAATGGATTCCAGGGACCATTTTTATCTTCTTCCATAGTACTCTTCATTTTCTTCAGCAATTATTCACTTTATGTCCTTCCTTCCCACATGTAAAGCATTTCTTTGTCCCATTGAGACACTTTCCTGGGTATCTCCTTCCACATTTCCTGTATGATGGAAATTGAGGATTCCTTTCTCCATGGTCTCCACTGCTGGAGCTCTTATCATTCATCACCGTTCTCTTCTTTGTTGAGTCTAGGAAATGGTTAATATATATATTGTTGATCATATTTTTGGAAAATTTATTTGTCATAAAGACGATATCTTTTACGCCTATCAACATTCCATTTTGTTACTCATTTCCACCACTGTTCCCACATTGTACATCATTCTAAAAGTAACTATGAATTCCTTGGAATCCAGCCATTGACTAAAACAAGAAAGCATTGTGTGAGTAACAGTAGTCATAAAATAATTTAGAGATTAATATGTCACCATATTCTCAATTTGAAACACATTAGGATTAACCAAGGTCATTTAATCTCATATTATATATTTAATACTTCAAATCGGTTAGTAAAGAAAATGTAAATTATCCTAATCATATCCCCCGGGAGTGTCATAACCAAGAGTGCAGTAAGGCTCGTTATCATGCACCAGTTCCCGTTCGAGTCTAGGTCAAATCGGTGTTTTCAGGTTTTACCTCTATGTACATCTGTGCCAGAGCCACCTCTACCATCTCGTATCCAGACAGGGATGTATTGCTCAGAAAACTCAGAAAATCTCTACAATACCAAAATTCTAGGAAGTTCTTCTATACTAATCCTCAAAGTTAATCTTAGTTCTACAGGCTCTAATCAGAGTTTATCTAAATCTAGCTTCCAAGGTTTGTACTAAACTTCCTCTGATACCAACTGTAACGCCCCGACCCCAGTTACCCAAAGTCGATGCATTATTACATAACATTGGCATGATCACAAGAAAGATCAAATATCGAAAGACCGATTGGTTTAGTAGCCTTGGAAACACTAGATAAATTCATAAGGTTTACATTAAATCATAGAATGAAAACTATAAAAATATAGTCTCCATAGTCCACACTCTTATCCCCTCATACTATCCTTGTAGGTCATTCATAAAATTACTTCTTCACATCCTGGGAAAAATAAAACATAGAAAAGGGGTCAGCTCAAATGCCCAGTAAGGATAACAATATAGAAGAAACTTTCATAAATAAGTATAAACATTTAAGGTAATGAATAACTAAAACAAAAGCCTTTTAAACTTAAACATAATCATAGCATGGAAAAAATAAAATGAAATAATTCAATTTACTTATTCACATGGATATTATACTAATCGAATAATCACATGCAATATCAATAACCGCATTCATAATGATGGAATGCATAATGCCAGACTATCATAACCACATAGCCAAGGCCTTGTGCCAAGACTACAAATAAGATTTTGCCAAGGCCTTGTGCCAAGACACTAGTTTGTCTCATGAGACCTACTAATGAATCGAGGAGCTATAGCGGGCTCCACCCCTAACTTACTATGTCCAATTCATTCCTCATATGAACATGTTTAAACATAACATAAATATTTGTATTAAAACTAGCATACGAAATGTCAACACTTTAACCACAAACCATGAATGGTATAAAAATAGCACATCCACAGTAAAACATAACTCATTCGATACAATATGGAAGATTTTATTGTATCATATTAACCTCAGTCGATAATAATGAATGATATTGACATAGATGAAAATAACCATCAAAACTATTTGAGAGAAATATCCCCCTTTTCTTGAAAACATTTAAAAGTCACACTATTCGTCAATAAGCCGTTTAAAAATAGATTTTTGAATAATAGTATCCCATACCACTTTGAAACTTTTAAAAGGAGTTTTAATTTTAAAACTTTAATGTCCATATAAATAAATCCTTAAAACCATTTTTTTAAACATGGACATTAATGATCAATATTTATATGAATAAGTCTTTAAAACATTTAAAAATGGTATTTTAGTTAGAGTTTCTAACCAAAAGATAGACACTTGAATACAAATAATTGAGGTAATCAAAAAATTTTAATATCATGAGAATAAAGGAATTCATGATATACTATGTCAAAGTATATTATATACACCACATAAAAGTGATTTGGTGTATAACAACAAAGAAGTCTCAATGGAATGTAAATTGAGATGAAATCTCTCATAAAGGCCATATCCTTAGTTTAATGATAAATCAACGACATAGTTATGTGTGAAAAATATAAATACACTAAATATTATTTGATATGTAGTGGAAAACAATCAAAGGACATTCACACATAATCTTGTAAAAATAACATCAATGAAATGGATGTTTAACTCAACAAATGGAGAATGAGTTAAAATTACTCTTATCAAATTCATATCGATGACTTGAGAAATTATCAATGGAGTGATTATGTGTATCAAATGTATATCCACAGGAAGGGGAGTGGAAATTATGACATAATCAAATTAATAGTGATTCCACACATAATCTTGGAGTAATATAATCAATGAAATATGCGTAAAGCTGAATGAGTGGAAATTGAAATTTCAAATTCCCTTATCAATTTGGTAACTTATGAAACATGCACCCATGAAAGAAGGATAATACAATGATGATGTAAATATCCATAAATTAAAGTATATTACACAATGAATACAGTCATGGTCTGTACACACACCACATGCAATAAATAAGTGGTGAACAATGGAAATCTCACAGAATTAAAAGTGAGATAAGAAACCCCTTACTTTGTACCTTTTCCTTGGTCGATGGTAGGTTAACCTCCTATATAATGGTGAAATAATTGTCATTGAATTATACAAGAATAATTTACATTAATATGATATCATATATTATCTTTTAACATTGATTTGTTAATAATATCTTAGTATTATCATCATTTCGGGTGTTAACTTACTTGTTTTCCTTTATATTCTTTCTTACGTAAGATGTGTTTGTTATGGATAGGTTGTATCTTATTCATATCCAGAATTATATCAAGTCCTTAAACATTATTTTTTAATCATCAAATTATTGTTATACTTGAATGGATACGATGGAGACGGAATCTCATTGCTTTCGTGGAGACGGTAGTCCGTACGTACGCACGAGTAACAATATCATTATTTTGATGTTAAAATAATATATAATTGGATTTTATATCATATATATAGAATAATTATCATGTTATATTTATTATTTACATGAATTACACATCATTATTATACCCATCCAAATAATAATTTATTCAATGAAAATTACACCACGACGTGGAGACGGTAAGCCGTACGTACGCACGTATGGTGACATGTCATTTAAAGGATGGATAGAATACTGAATATGGTTGTACCATATTTATAATAATATTATATATTACATATAGATACTGGATTCATTATTTTAGAATGGGAATAACAAAGAAATAAGAAGTTGAAGAAGAAAAGAATTTGAAAAAGGGTGGTAAAAACATTACCTCTTCTTTGGGTTCTTCCTTTTGATTTGATCAAAAGGGATCCATAGGTTGGCTTTATGATAAAACTAAGGCCTCTAGGTTGTAGTGAGAGAATTTTAGAGAGTATTTTGGTAGGTTTTGGACGAACCTAAAGGCTTTGAAGGTGTGAAGTAAGGAGAAGGGTGAGTGCCCTTTTATAAGAGGGTTGAGGGGAACCTTTGGAAAAGCTAGAAATATTATTTTATAATAAATTCATATTCTGTTTCTAATGGATCCAAAGTGGATTATTTAAATTTTAAGGTGGGGATAGGTCGAAAACCACTCAACCAATATAATTTAGACAGGTTTGGGTCATTATATTAACCTTATCTTTAAGTATTAACTCTTAGTTAATTAGTTTCACTTTTACAATGTCTCTTTGTATTTGTATATTATATGGTTAATAAACTTACTATATACATCCAAGAAACACCCAAGTGGTCCATTAATGATACAAATATCATGATATAATTCTCTTGGACGAACCTTAGATTTTTAGGAATTTAATATCAATTAATAATATAATATTTGTTTTAAAAACTCTTTTATGTCAATTTTGACACTATTCAATAATTGATTTTTGTGAAACTCATAATAGAATTATTACTTCGAAAAAAGTCAATTAAATCAATCTTCGTATGTCATATTAACCTAAAAAATTAGTTTAATTCAATAAAAGTCTCAAATTATATTTATTTGGGTATTTATAATATCAATTAATTTAATTTCTCACTATTATGGTAATTACTGCATCATCATTGTGTCATAAATAAACTAAATTATTTAATGTCTAAAAATTATAAATAAAATATCATTCTGTAGGAAAGCTTTTTAGATTTCTAATGAATATTTATAATTTAATTTATCTTCTGTGTAACCCAATATTAAAATTTTTTAGTAAATAAACATTGATTTTAACTCTTGTAACTCTTCTTTGAATTAAATAATATTAAATGTCCCAATCTAATCCAAGTGGACCTAAATGATAATATTTTATTCCTAATGTTGTTTGTGGTCGAGATACACTTTCCCAATATAATTAGGACACATGTTAGGGTAATATTAATATCATTTTTACCATTAATTACCCTACTTACTTTTAACCGTGGTAAATAAAAGTAAAAAGTTACTATTCACCAAAAATTATTTTCATCTCAATGAACCACATTTTACTCCTTGATATTAACCGCATTTCTCGGATTTTCGAAATTCCACTCACAGAAGTACTAAAATTAAGTTTTATGAAAAATTCAGTTTTTTTAACTACCACTTAGTGGTTTCACTATTCATCAAAAAATGAAAGTTTCTAGAAAAATACCAAAAATTAGGCCTAAGATATATTTGATATTATGAATTCAAAAATTCAGTCTATTTTACCAAATTCAAAACATATCAGTTGCATTAATTAATTTAAAAATTAATTCTCATCATCAAAACAAATACCGTGTTTTTAAGAGATAATAACTATCAAAAGATTGACACTTGTTTATGTCTGGTTTAAATGTGAAATCTCATCCAATGACCGACATTGTATTAAATGGTAAAAATATATTCTAAATATACTTTAAAACCACTGAAATTAATAATTTATCACTATTAATTATTTCGATTAAAAAGTTGTTTTTAATTAAAATTTAGTAATTTTCATTATTCATTGAAATATGAAAGTTATCCGAAAAGTACCAAAATGTCAACCTAAGCTAATTTCAATATTATGAATCCAAAACTGAAGTCCATTTCGAAAGATAAAATTTATAAAATTTCAAAAAGTAGGTATTACTATTCATAATGGCTAGTTTGATTGGTTGTGGTGTGTTAAAATCTTGAAGTTGCGTGCAATGCACGTCATTGCATTATTCAAAGGGAAATATATCGTGAAAGCTTGGGGTGTTACATAACTAATTATCATGGTCACATGTCTTACTTTTGGAACCATTTCAAAACTATTTAGAAACATAACATGAAAACCTTTATCTTTGGGATCATTTACCAATTCCTAACTTGTTACATTCTACATTTCAAATCACTTATACCTTTATTAGACCCAATTATTTTAATTTTATTCATCATTTTATTTCTTTTTTTTCCATTTTAAACATTTTATTATACACCATGTTCTTTAAATTCTCAATCAAGTGTAATATATCCTAACTTTCATACCCCATACACCCATCTCACGGGTTTCTAGCATTATGCATGCCAACCAAATGCATAGGTTCCAACACTGATGCATGAATGCACATCCTCTTACTGTCACGATCATGAGAAATATATCATAAAACAGTATATCACTCAAAAAATTTATCACCCAATGGTTAAATATCATAAAATGTAATGAAGCGCAACACGAAAATAAATTCCCACACCTGAGCACTTGGGTTTCCCCTTGTACATGGGTTAGATAATCCCAAGAACAGGATCATTTCTAAGGCCTGACACCTTCCTAATATTCTGTCTACCACCCCAAATATTATGTCGCAAGAAAGTCCTTCTCCGATATCACTTTGTAACTCCCCCGTCAAGGAAGCCACTACAGGGTGCCTTTGTTCGATTCACCATATGACCTCAAGCACACCTCTCCATATGTTTGATGTTTCTGACTAGTAGTGAGGGTCTAGATGAGTCAGCTAGGGAGACTATACCCTATTTACTAGAGTAAGACAAAATAGATAACAAGCATAAATAGCATAAAAAGTGAAATAACCAATAAACAGAGATAACTAACATCTCATAGAACTGAGTACAAACCAAAACAAATAATAAACATGGTATGTCATGTTAAACAGTGCTAAAGTGAACAAAACCAAAATAATAGAAATAAAAGAATTTTCAGAATGGTATTAAATCTATTTACATAACCCCATCCCTATATATCCCATGCCCATCTTAACTCCCTAGTGTAGGGCCTTTCCGTTTTCTGGACCAGTAAGCATGAAGTCTACCTAGGTACCCAGTGACAGCCTGAGCAGGGTGTGACTACACATCATTAGGTCACCACCAATGATGTCTACAAAATATCCAATCAATATATATGCATAAAAGTGTGAAGTAAAGTCAAAGTAAATAAATACTAGTCAAGTTCCACTAGTTAAAAATGTTCACTTAATCTATTCCTAGCATTATTCCCAATTTCAATACTTATACCATCATCATTTCTTAGTTCAATTTTGTCACATTTTCAGGGGGATTGTCATTTTCATCAAAACCAATCATAAGGGAAATAAATCAAGTTTCCTATATCACTAGAGATAATCACATCATCATATATACAACAAACTCCCTTTTAAGCTTAGGCCTAGGTGGTATCATCAAATGAACCCATTAGGGGAATAAAAATCAATCCCCTTCCCCAATCCTTGCATTTTGGGGTGGAGTTTAGAGACTCGGTCTAACTCAACTATTTAGGGTAGATCCTTATTTCAATACCCTACTCTATCAAGCCATGTTCCAATGCTTATTTGATAATTCACCACATATATACTATACAGAAGCCAAACATAACCATTTATAATAGAAAACATAATAAATAAAAATAAACTTGTGAATCAACATTATTATATAAACCTTTATCATATTTACGATATATATTACAAATACATTTATCCCAATTCCCATTTATTATGCCTAACTCACTATGAATATCAACAAATTTTCCCAACATTATCCCAATTAACATATCCAAACCTATACTAGTGATTATTTGTTTAAAAAATTTATCATTTCCCATATATTATCCCACTTTTACATATCAATTAAAAATCACACTTCATTTGGTACATTAACAAAATCTCATTTAACTATTTTTGTGATAAGAATAACTACCCCTTTCTCATTACCCACATCTTGGTAAAACTATCCATTTTCCATTATTATTAATCAAAAAATTAATTTCTCATGTTTACCTTGGGCTCCACATAACAATAATTCTACTTCAAACATAACATTTCCGTTATCATTGTTTGTGAAGGTCAAAGCACCCCAAGGGTGGACCTAAATGGGTCGAGTCATCCTATAGGAATACCATGGGGAAGAAGATAGGTTATATTTGTTATTTTGATACCTAATATATCGAATATAACTAATGTAATATAGAATACTACAAAATGAATACATGAACAGAACATTGAATGCAAAAAACCATATAAAAACAATAACCTATGACATGTAGACAACCTACCTCAAATTGGTTGATGAAAGAACTCATAGTTGAATACTTCGATCTCGATTCAACAACCCCATGAATCCTATAATTATATTTCATTGTAAAAATAAGTTTTTTCATATTTTGATTGAGATAGGTGCAAGATAAAAATCCTAAAACAAAAAGATAAGAAATAGAGGGGTTAAACCCACCCAATGCTTCAATCCACAACAAACGGTGCTCCCCATATCTTATAATTGAAGAAGAATTACCTATTGGAAGTTTTTTTCTCTAATTTTTATCACTATGTCTTAGAATAAGTGAAATGTGGGAAAAATTGGGTGATGTACTCATAACCTGTAATGATTTCTATTTAAAGTTTCTTTATGTTTTACAGGGGTGCATGGTTTATCCTCACAGTTTGAAAAAACATGCACAAACCATGCACAAGACACTGTCCAAGGAAATTTGAGTCACATGGTAACCTAGGGATACCCACACGGTATATAAAAATGTACCGATCATGTGATATGACACTATACAAATTTTTTCAATTTGGAATCCCCCACAAAGAGTTTGCTAAACCATGCACTAGTTGTGCACCAACCATGCATCTTGCACAGGTTGGTAAGATTTCCCCCTTCATTTGGATTTTGAACCACAAGAACACCCCCTGAGGCCCCTAAAATCCCTATAAAGACATCATTTACCAAAAAAATATATTTAAACTAGAATTAAACAAGTACTTACCTTCTTAAAGACTGATATCTTACAAAAAACTGCATCTGATCAATAAAATAATTAAATTTGACTTCAAAAATAGGTTTCATGGGGTAAAAATAAAAAAACGAAATTAAATTTATTTGTAAATTTATTAAAAAAATTATAAATATATTTTAACCTAAAAAAATGAATCATATATTATTTTAAAATGTGACGTGACCATATGACTCAAATTCCATGCTTCCAATTTAAAAATCATATTTTTTGCTGAACTCATTCAATGTGATCAAAAATAAAAATACACACTTGAATCATCATTAAAAAAAATAAAAAATTAACATTAAACCATTTTTTCATTTTATAATTTACCATATATTATTCTGACACATTGCGGGGTCAGTATGACTGATATATCATGTTTTCAATTTAAAAAACATATTTTAGTTTAAAATGTACCCTACATGCTAGAAACATAGAAAATAATTTCATATTGATGTTAAATTGTAGATAAAATACTAATGAATCATTTATAACCTATATGAATAAACTAAAACTCATTTTAACAGATTGTGCAGCTAGTATCTGTGATGTATTGGGTTTTTAATTTAAGTAATTTTTTAGTTCAAATCATGAATCCCATTATTAAAACCAATAAAAGGATCATAAATTGTTGTGAAATAATATCATATTTTTTTATGAATAATTTTTTACATATATAAATAAGTTATATGTTATTTTTACATGTGATATAGAAAGTATTACCAAAAGTGAGTGTTTTCAATTAAAATGGGATTTTTTAGTTCAAAACATGTGTCACATTCTCAAAAATGAGTAAATAGTCTATGATTAATGGGAAACATTAGAAAATTGACTAAGAAATCACTCTTAACTTGTAGGAATGATCTTTAGATAAATTTGATGAATGGTAAGACCAGTGAAGAATATTTTAAAAAATATCACATATTAATAATGTTAAAATTTTATTTTTTTTATTATTAATGTATAATTTCTAAAATAATAATTTTTTTATTATAGAAACACATTTATTAGGTCTGGGGTTAAGGTGATCCTTGTAGAAGGACTCCTATAATTAATATTTATTTATAGGTTGTAATATTTTTTTGTTAGTGTATATTATGGTAATGATTTAAGTATCCCTATTAATTGGAATGTTTAAATTTAAATCAATTTGTACAGAAATAATATAGTATAAATATATTTTATGTAATATTATAGTATTAAATTTTTATAATTTAATTGTTTTTCACATTTGGTATCATCTACTATAGCTTAGTATCTATATTGTAGAAATATTTACTAACTGATATAGATGTTTTTAAATAATAGTATTAATCATTGATAAAGGGTATATTTTATTAAAATTAAATCATCATGGATAAAATATGTCCATTATCATTTATAAAAACACAACATAGTCAAGTATCCTTAGAGAATTTCCAATATACTCCAAAATGTAAAAAATAACATTGAATGACTTCAAAAGATATCATAATATTCTCAAACCACTTCAATCTTATTTATAATGTCTTATTGAATGTAAATACTATATGTTTAGTATTTTAAGAAATCTTATCTTTGTCCTTTTACTTGTCATCTATTTTTCAAAGGGTTACTTAATTATTATTATTATACTAATTACTATTTATTATTGCACATATCACATCCTTTCTCCACTTAACTCATCTAGCTGTATTCTTCTTAATCATAAGATGCCCTCAATATAATACCAACCAACGTTTTTTCCAATTTTGTAGCTCTATTCTTTAGAAATTACAACCATATTTAATTATATTTATCAATTAACATGTTGTAGTTATTTAATACATCAATTATAAAACTTTTCATTCATTTCTATATAAACTAGTTCAATAATCATCACATTTAAATACTACTTCCTATAATCTTTCTATCATGGTATTTCAAGACAGTATTAGTCATTTCCTATTATCATGTGAAACTTCATATCCATCTTCTTTGGGAACATCCACTACTATGAGAAGTTAGAATATATTGACTTTATTCCCAATTGAAACAATTAAAACAAATAATATATTCATCATAATCCTATTAGTCTCTTCAATCCCCCCATTTTTATTTTTTTATAATACCCATTTTAATATATAAATTAAATGTCTTTCTCAACCTTATTGACAATAAATTTAATGTTAATATCCTAAGGTAAAATATTATTCATTTCATGATTTATTATATGTGTTTTTAAAAATTTTATATTCCCTAATTCACCCCCTACACTGGTTAGAAAATCATTTAATTATTTTAAGAAAGATTTCATGAAATCTTCTTTAACATTGACCCATCAATTAACAAACTAAAATTATACATGATTTAACATAGTGTATAAAACAAAGCCAATTAATCTATACCATAAATAAATCAATAAAACTATCTAGCATGTGTTATCGAATCATTTTTCCAATTCAAGGGTTGTGTAAATATATTATGGAATAATTTATAATCATTAATCAAATCAATGGTTCTTTCTATATTTATTTCAGCAGATAATTTTTTCCAAGTATCCATATCATGCATTGTTAAGAGTATGGACAACTATTTTTTCCCTTCCACATTGAATCTCATCCATATTTGAATTAACCCTATTTTTTAACTTATTTAACTCTTCATTTGGGATGTATTTCACCAAAATAATTCTATTATTTATTTACTATACTGAATATATTTATTTTATTAACATTATTCCTTAACCATTCAACTTCATATCATTTTTAAAATGATCCTTGATATGGAAATTTCTACCCATGTATAAGAAAATTCTTTTAGTTTGAGTGACATCCTTAAAAATACACTTTTTAAAAGTATCTTTCTTAACCTTCAACATTTACTTGTACACCATGGAAGTCTCACATTTATTTCTCTATTTATTATTTACCTTCTATGATATTATCATTTCAACATCATCTGAATTGTGGATGGTTGATTTATAATAGAACACTTTTTTTCAATTAAAACACCTATTTATATTATTAGATAAATTCTATAAGAATTAAAATATATTCTAAATGGAAAAACTCAGATAATTTAGTTAACTTTTCTTCTATAAACCCATTATTCTTATCATTTTGGATATACCCCCAAATTCTAGACATATTTGATAATCCTATATTTACTTATTGTGCCAACATTCAATTGTAGAATTCATTACTTATTTTTTAAAATGGGTATATTTCTTAAACAATATCTTATCATTGATAAAATATTTTCTTTAAGAATGTTAATTTTTAAATTTCTTCAAAACTCTTTATAGAATTTCATATCCACTCATAAATACATAGAACCACTTTGAATGTGTTTAATAATGTATTATATTCACAAAACACTTCAATAATATTTTTAAAGTATTTTAGAATATAAATAATATTCCATGATTATTTTATAAAATATTCTCTTCCACTATTCACTTCCCAGCTATTATCCAATGTATTTCCTCAATTGATAGTTGTTTACTAATTACTGGTTATTGTTTCACCTATATTAGCTTTTCTACATTCAATTAATCTATCTTATTTCTTCTATAACATAGCTAGATCTCAAACAAATTAATATTTTCATTCCAAATTATTATTTAATTCCTTAAGTAATTACAAATATATTCACTTATCTTTATCTGGAAACATGCTTTATACATTGCATCAATCAATCACATCACTTTTCCGGAATTTCCATATTAGGATAACTGTATATTAATCAGATATAAAGTATGATTCCTATGATCTTTTTATATAGGTATTAAAATATAGTATAATTTCTTTACCAATTTATAGGAAGCATCTTATTTATCTTCTTTGGGCTCATCCACTATCACAAAAAATTAGGATTTATTATGATTATTCTAAATTATAAAAAAAATGAAACTATTCATTAGTATCTAATTTATGTATTTAGTCATCACCTTTTTATTTTTGTTATAATACATAATTTATCTGTGATTTCAATGTTTTTCTCCCAATTATATAAAATAAATGAAAAGGTGATATCCTTAAGGGAATTATTATCCACTTCATTCTTTCATTCTTGTTTTTTTTTTAAAATTTTATATTTCTTCCTCATTATCCATTCACTAGTTTCAACCTGATTTGATAATTGATAAATATATTGAATCAAATATCCCTTAATAGCAAGACATAAAATAATCAACTATAAGTCTACGTGAGATAATTTAGTATAGAAACAAGAGTGATTGATCTAGAATAGAAAACTATTTATAAAACAATCTTGCATGTGATAAAAAATCAGTTTCAAATTTAATGTGTTGTGTAAATAGATTATAAAAGAATATATAGCCTATAATCTTACAAATAAACACATTAAAAACATTAATTTTCAATGAATACTCCACATTAACACTAACATTCATCATATAACCCCAAAACAAAATAGATTAGATATAATCAAAACAACGAATAGAGAGGTATTTTAATACCTCATCCACATTACACCATAATCTTTTTACTTATAGATGAGTTTCCCCTATTGTATCGCCCTTATAATTTCATTTATCACACAACTATCATGATACTTGGTCAAATATAATTTGAAAAGTCAAGAATACATCAAAATATATGCACAAGATAAGTTCCCCAGAAATTTGTTGTGGTTCTTCATTATTTTAAAAAACTTGTTAATATTTTTTATTGTTTAATTTTTAATAATATAAAAAATAGATAATACTTTTTATGTTTCATGTGCATGAAAATAAAATAAGGCACTGAAAATACTAAAAAATGTTAGTGGGAAAGGGGTCAATCCATGATTAGGAAAACACATGTCGATCATTAATTAAAATAATTTCTTAAGACTCACTGATAATACCCTCAATATAATTCATGGAACACCCACTAAAACAAAATTTTTATGGATTAGTTCAAATTTGTAAATCTACTAGGAACAAAAATTCTCATTTTATATATAATTTCAACTAAAGGACATTCCTGGACTTTCGATGATCCAACACCCTTAACTTATTCACAATGGTATATTGTTCATCCATTATTCCACAAAGTTATAATCATATGAAATTTGGACTGAGAAATTTTAGGGGAAAATATTTTCTATGATTGGAATAATGGAATACAGATCATAAAAATAATGTGAGAAATACCTTCAATTTTTTAGGTGATTCCACCACACCATCCCAATAGAAATATGAATTTTTAAAATAAAATTAAAAGGATTTTGGGATAACTATAGGAATTATACCAAGAATTTACCTTGAAAAAATACTCCATTATCAAGGATTTATGAGATCAAAATAAAAAAAGAAATAATCACACACAAAAAGAGAATATAGAAATAATAATTGAATTCTACTTCACTGAACATTTAATAAAATTTTAAATAAAAAAGAAGATAGATTGAGAAAAAAACAATATAACTTGGGGGAAATTAATTTTTCCCTTACCCCATACCCTTTATATAAACAATCCCTCATAATCATTGATAATATAATTGAAAAATAATCCTTACCAAGATGGTATAATCAGCACCTTCACCACTTTGAAATATGGTGGATATTAATTTCTACATGAGGGAGACACCATTGTGAGTATTATGTGAGGATAATCACTAGTATAATACTTTGATATATTGACCTTTAAAATTTTCCCATGACTAAATTGGTTGGATTTGTATGGAACATAGTCGGCCTTGGATCATTATTAGACAAGGCGATGCGACTTCAATTGAGGAGAAAGAAAAACATGGTGTGGAGAGGTTCAGTTAGTGATACATGTCCACATACTATAGATGTGTAGTTATGAAGCTAGTGGTATAATGATTCATTGAGACTGGTTCTATAACGACCTATCCTTAAACATTAAATAATCTTGTTAATTCAACTAGAATACACATATTACATTCCCAAATATCTTGTTGGCTTATAATTTTAGAGAATTAGTTTATCAAACATACATTAAAAACCACAATCATACAAAGTGGATACTACTAAAATACTATCCATTTCTTCTATAAAACAAAAGCTCATAATAAAATATGAATTCTTCACAATATTCATCATTTCTTCTTCTTTTCTATTACCCATACTTAGACCCTATGAAAAAAATTTAAATCTTCTGATAAGACCAAAAAGCCTCGTAAGGGACATAAAAAATAAGGGGTGAAACATTTATTCAATGAATAATTATAAACATATGAAATACATTTCACAAATATGACCTTATCGCCCATTATGTATCATATAGTTACTTTATAAAAACATTAGATTTTAATAAAACAATGAAAATGTAAATAAAATTTTTTGTAACTTGGGGAATTAATTACATAATATTATAACCCTTGGGAAAACCATATGATTTTAAACCCTCACAGATACTTTAATTTTTAACCCTCACCAACACCTTGAAATGTGACCCTTATGCTTACCTTATGGTGTAACCATCACAGTTATATTTGGAGTAACCATACGGTTGGCCTCCAATATAAACATACCCAATGACTTGGAGGGAGATATATGTCTCAATGTTTATCATAAAAAATTCCCAATAACCATAAAATAATTATAAAAAAGAATATTTTCATCATAAAAATAATCCTTTTATGTTTTGTAAAAATAGAAATTTTAAATATGATTTTTATTTAAAAGTCCCTTACCTCGGGTTATTCTTACATAAAAAAGTATAAATATATTGTGTAATGGTTTAAAAATTGTTTTTAATATATTATAGAATAATATTTATGTTTATAATACCTTATATGGAAAAGTTATGACAATGTTCTACCTATTTATTAATAATATTTTGTTATTTCCTTTTTTTAGAGAGTGTGGTTTTCATGGTTTCCATGATTGGTTCATAATAGATTTTTTTGTCTGATGAAGGAAAAGCTCAAGAAGTATAAAAAAATAATATTAATATATTTACATAATTTTATATTATACCATATATACTCTTTTCTGATATGAGTATGATTCATTATATAAAACATTAAAAAAATGATTTAGTTTGTTTTGGAGGTATTTTTGACCATCAGAATCATACATTATTTATATAAAGTAATGTATGTATATTGGTTATTGAAAATTATATAATATTTAATATTCATAGTAAAATAATACATAATCATAATAATTTTTTTTTGACTATACATGAAGGTGGTAATGGAAAATGAAAATTCATCATCCACGATGGCGGTACATCGAAAAATCACAGTTGATCGTGAAATTATTAAAATAAAAGGGCAAGGAGAAAGAGTTTTATGATGAATATTTCCATCAACATGATAACATTCTAATATATATAATATAATAGAATTTTCATTCCACTTAGATAAGTGGAGGTGAAGAGTTAATAACATAAGAAAACAAATTAAAAAGAAAAAAAGAAAAAAATAAAAAAAGAGGATTTTACATCTTGAATTCTACCCCTTTTGAACCTTCATAAGGCACTTGTTTTTTGAATTTTTGTGAGACCATGAGGTCTTGGATGTTGTTTGGAGTACTGTGAATGAAATTGGGAAGAAATTAAATAATCTAAATATAGGACCCAGGAACACTCTGAGAGGGGAAGGTTGAATCAGGGTATCATATTTTCTTTTAAAGTGACAGATCTTGTAACCATGATGGTAAGAACCTATTAAACTTGTATAATGGATTGAAAAGAAAACAAACAATCACATGCATGGAGATGACCCAGAAGTTTTACTTAGATCACCACTAAAGGTTACGTTCAATTATCATATGATGATAGTGTGTCGGTTGTACCTAAATCAACCATTGTTCACAATTTTTTTGATTACATGGTTTGATCACAATAACTCTGTGACAGGAACTCTACCAATAAAATGGTTTAGGGATAGCTCACAACATCCCTTGGACCACGTTTTCCTACTCCCCCTATCTCACTGCCTTAAGAGAAGTTTAACTCAGTTTATCGACATGAAGGTCGCTTCAATAGATTTCCATTGAAGTCATTGTCTCTATTCAGCATGAGATACTGCTTGAATTTGAGTATAGAATTGATGCACTTGAAGTCGCTGATCATAGAAATTGAAAATCAAAAAAACTATAGATGACCCATAATTCACTTGCAAGAAACACGTGATCTTGAGTTCAAGATTTGGGATTTGTATAGCAAGATGACTTTTGTAAAACACCTTCTTTCCGCGCAACCCTTATCTTTCTCACAACTACACCAAAGGGCTAACTTGTTCTTTTTAGAATAAAGGAACCCCTTGCGCACAATATTAACTCTCTTCCAATCTTTCATGCGCAAATATTTTTTGTGATAGAGAAGCCAGATATTCATAAAAAATTCTTAATTCCTCCACCAGGGTAGCCACATATTTATAGGCTTCGATGACCATGCATGAATGTTTCCAATGTGTCTTTGTTGGTAAGTGTAGGATTCTTTCAGATCACACAAAACCCCTTTTGACAATGCATTGGTCACATAATATTATTTCATGCATCCTAATCATTCGTGCACTTCTTGAATTTTCCATTTTTCAATGTTCTGATCTTGAAACATCTCTAGTACACAAGTTTCAAAATAACCTTCAATCTTGCGTGAAACATCCTTTTCCATAAACTCATTTCTCCATTTCATGATTTTTGGGCCTAAAAACATGGAAAACACTGGGAAATGGAACCACCTTCAATACTATTGTATGCTTAAACTGTATGATCCCTTTACTAGAAAAAATTATGAACATCCAATGTGGATTGATGAAAAACACAAACCATACTCCATTTCTTGCATAGAATGGTTCAGGTTCCAACACTAAATTTCATTAATGTGTGAGGAGAAGAGGTGGTGAGGTGTGGCTTTTGTAGTTGAGGAGAGGAGTGTTTTTGGATTATTTTATTCATTAGTTTATTATTTTGGAACAATACTACGAGTAGTTTTATAATTATAACTAAATATATTAAAATAATTTTGTTTATATCTATATTATGAGCTTACATGATTTACAACTCAATACATCATTTATTTAGCTTTTATCTTAAATTATCGTATTTTACTATTCACCTAAAATTCATGTAATTTAGAAAAATACCAAAATATTACCCTAACCCATTTTTATTGTTTAAAATTCCAAAACGTATTCCATTTTTTGAAAATAATTTTCCAAATAAGATAAATTTTATTTCTAATTAAAATAATCATTTATTCAAAAATTACCAATTTTAAAATTATAACTGATATTATAACACGTTGAAAAATTAATTACTATCACATAAATTTTTCTTATATTCATAAGAAAATAAAATACTAATTTATGAATCCATTATATAAAGATAAATACTAACTTAAATTATTATATTTATTACTAAATTGTAAATAAGAAATTATGTGTCATAAAAATTCCAACACTTAATTTATCATTTTCATAACATTTATTCTCTTATTCTAGGATATAAATAGACCACATTTTCACATATAAGATACATAAAATTTATTTATAATTTCATAGGTGAGGTTACTATTATGTTAGCCAGTTTACTATTCATAAAGGTTGAATTACTATTTCAAAGGTAAAGTTACAATTCCATTGGTATTAGTTCCTTAATTTTTGAAAAAGCCTCTTGTTTCATTAAATCTTCATTTATAATGTTGGTATAGTGTTACCTATGTGATTTTTTATGCCTTATACTATATTAAATAATTTTATAAAGGGAACAGTCATTGGTTGAATTATGGGTTCTTAAATTCCCCCCCCCCCTTTCAAGAAATTACATAACTGTGATTCTTATTTACTTTTTAAACAACTGAGTATACATTTGCCTCATTGTATTTTGAGATTACCATATTGCTTCTCCAACCATGTTGTTTCTCCAAAAAAACAAATCCTAGTTAATTACCTTATTCTGTAATACTTTCTCTCTTTGATCAATAATATGAACATGTTTATCTTCATAATGAAGGATCACTTCCATCTATACTACTTCTATGATAAAAATCTAAGGTGAATATAACACATACATTCTCTACCTCAAAACATGATAAAATTGTGGAAACGAACTAAATTTAGAGGAAAAGATTCTTTGTAGGAATGTGGCCTAACTTTCTCTAGGATTTCAAAAGGTCCAAGGAATCATGGACTAAGCTCTTCTTTCTTACCCAAATGCATAACCCTTTTCCATGGTTATATTAAAAGATAAACATCATCACCTAACTCAAAATAAAATTATTTTCACCTTTTATCTACAAAACGTTTCTACATTCTCTCAGCTTTCCTCATGTATTACTGAAACATCTTTACTTTCTCATCCACCTCTTCTCTTAATTCCGGTCCAATCAACTTTTTCTCCAAATTCATCCAAAAATAATGGATTTTGACTCCACTTTCATTATATTCCCACAAAAGGATCCATCTGTATACTATAATGAAAACATTTGTTATAGTAAAACTAAACTAAAGGAATATGATGATAATAAATTCCATGTTAATCCATTGAACTAGTACATTTAATGTCTTCCAATGTTTGAATTGTTCACTTATTCTTTCCCTTAGATTGAGGATTATAAAGTGTGATCAAATTTAATTCAGTTCCCAGCAACTTCTGAAGGCCTTTACAAAAGTTATAAGTGAATTCGGAATATTTGATAGTTATAATTGATAGAGGAACTCCATGAAACCTGAAAATATCTTTGAGGTATAGTCGGGAAAGCTGATATATAAAAAAAGTGTCTCAAATAGCAAGTAAATGTACAGATTTTGTAAATCCATCAATAATCTCCCAAATCACATTGTTACATCAGGGATTATTTTATAGTCCACTATCAATTCTATGGATAAATTTTCTAATTTTTAGTCTAGAATTGGAAAAAGATAAAGCATCCCCTTTGGTAGTTTCTGAAATACTTTAACCTTTCAACATGTACAAAATTTCATGGTAAATAATCAATATATATTTTCATTCCATCCCTCCAACAATACATCTGAATGTCTCTGTAAATCTTAGAGCTTCTAGGATGAACTGAATAAGGATAACTATGAGCATCATTTAACAATTCATTCTTCATCTTGGAATAACAATGCATACATAATATATTTCAAAACTACAAGACACACTCTTTGTTGACATTATATTTAAAGATATTACCAATGTTAACTAATTCTACTTATTTCTGTAACTCACACACTTCATAATGAAATAGCTTATTTCTTTTTGAGAGAGACAGCTACATTGACACCTAAAACAAAATAGAGGAATTTATTCCACCAACAAATTCCACAAAAAGATTAATTAAATTAGTAATACAGTGGTCATCTTAGAAATGTATCTTGGTTAATGATGAATGATTTTTATGACTCAATAATTTTTCCACTTTGTTTGATTTTCCTGGATGGTAATTGATCGTGAAATCATAACCCTTTATCAGATCAAGATATATTCTCTTCTAATTGTACAATTCCATCTAATTGAATATATATTTTAAAATTTTATGATCATTAAATAATTCACATTTGGCTCTATATAAATTAATTCCCTATAATTTGAAATCTCAAACCAAAACTACTAATTCTAAATCAGGAATGATACAATTTAACTCATGAGGTTTCAGTTATATTGAAGCATAAGAAATTACATGATCATTCATTATCATATCACAACCAAGTACCTTTAGGTAAGAAGCACTATAGATAAAAGCATCACAATTTCATGAAGGTAGGGATAAAACTTGAGAATTCGCCAATATTATTTTCAATTCATGAAAATAAAGAAAATAGTCTTATATCTAAATAAATTTAACCCCTTTTCATGTTTAATAAGTTAGGGGGATAGAGTACTGTGAAATGTTTTAAACAGCCCATCAGTAATAACATTATAATCCAATAAAATTTCAAATCTCAGTAACATTTTTAGGACTTTATCATTAATCAAACACTTTAGTTTTGGCGAGATCATCTATTATGCCATCCTTATTTACAATGTACCCATGAAATGAAATAAGTTTCAACAAAAAATCAAACTTTCTATATTTTCCATATAACCCATTTTCATTAAGTGTTTGCAGAATAATCCTTATATGTTTTTCATTATCCCTATAAATATTTGAATAAACCATAATATAATCAAAAAATGAAACAAAAAACTTATAAAAATATTCATGGATTATTATTTTCATAAGATACATAAATATATCAAGGTGATTTTTCATACCAAATTGAAAAACAAGAAACACATAATGCCCATATCATTATTTCTAACTAACAATATAATAAAACCCCATGGTGAAGTGTTATGCTGATTGAAACCTTTTTAAAGAAACACCTATAACTTATTTTTCAATTCAAGAGGTTCCACACAAACCATTCCATAAGGGGGTTTAGAAATTTGATTAGAATAACGATGTATGATAATGTTAAATTTATCTTTCTAGTTAGGTATAACACTGTCCAAGTCATCCAAAAAAACAACTAGGTTTTCATTTAACTATGGGAAGTCATTAATATAAATAGTTCCCTTATTTTAAATAATATGTGTAAGATAACTTTCATTTATATCTTTTAAAATATTCTCAGCATTCTGATATGTTATCAATTGTATGTGTTCATTATTGTTTAAAAACTAAAAATCTCTTTGAGAAACAACTTCTTTGTCTCTAAAATAAATCTTATCATGGTAAACAGATATTCAATCCATTACCCAAATAACATAATACTCTACTTAGGGTAAAACAACATGGTTTATAGGTAATATATTTCCATAGAAAACAACATTAAAATTAAAATTATTTTGTTTTAACTTATTATTTCCCATGATGTTTTTACCATAAGTTATGATATTATTTATTGAGATGAAATTTCAAATTTACCAGAAAATTCTTCATAAATAAAGGAATGTGTAGACCCAGTGTCAAACAATTCATTAAAAAAATATGAGTAAAAAAACAATTAAACTAACACCACTTCATTGGTTGGCTCGACGTTTGATAAATTAGTAAAAATTATTTCCCTACACCTTTCTGGTTATTGTCTGACTGCTTCGCACCATTCAGATATCTCTTTGGGAAAGTATTTTCATAACAAAAAATCTCACCAAATTTGAAAAACATTACAGCTATCTTATCAGAATTGAACAAACGAACACAAAGATATAATTATTTGCAATCTCGGGCCATATTTCCAAACATACCACATCAAAAACCCATACCAAATTTTTTAATTAATTTCCTAGGATATTTTTAACCACACATCCCACATATTGGAATCTTGATTTTCTCTTAATTATAATTCTTTGATTGACCATTCACCATTCCTTTCCATCTGATCCTCTTCTTCTAATTGTTTTCAAAGTACACATGACCATCCTAAAAATATATTTATACCCTCTTATCATATCAAATTAATTTATCATAACTTTTGAATTCACAGGAGGCCAAATACCTTTGGTATGTTAGATTCAATACTGTAAAATGAATGATTTATTTTCCCATCAATATCCCAACTAATATTTTCATCATACCATGCTTATTTTGTGAAATTTTCTTCATAAAAGGCTGTTCAATCGTCCTAATTTTGTTTAAATTTAAGGAATTGTTCTTTATCCTATGTTTTACAACCTTAGGATTATATATTTCAAGGAAAATAATATTAAATCCATTCCATTCCAAGGCATCGGTCTTATAGTTATTTCAGATATTCTTGACCATTGACCACCACTGGTCATCTTCACATTAAAAACAATAAATGGAAAGAAAAAACTTTTCATTATATAAACACCCCATGACATAAAATATTATTTCAAGGGATTTAAACCACCCTTTAGCTTCCACTAGGTTAGAATATCCACTGATATAATATCAGTGATACCTCATAAAATGTTCCAATATTATAATTATCCTTTGTGGTAGCTCTATATATTCTCTTTCATGGATGTCACACTAATTTATTGCCTATTTAAACTAAGAAATAATTGTAACAAACTTCATAGTTCCGATTCCCACCATTATTGGTTGTAGATTCGGAATGATGTCATACTCTCAGTACATTTATACTTCAGCTTCCCTATTTCTTCTATGGAAACCCATTCTGAAAAGACATATCTTAGATGAAGGAATATAGTAATATTTAAATACTATATCACACAAATATAACTAGAATGTAAAAAATAATTTACAGTTTTATGTTAACATCATTATAACCCCTATATTTATCTAAACCAAGCTCCAATACCAACTATAAGGACTCAAACATAAATTTTACATAATCTAGTTAATTCAACTATAATACACATATTACATTCCCAACGACCTTTTCAATATATATTTTTATATTATTAGGTCATAAAACATACATTAAAAACCTAAATAATACGAATTGGATACCACTAAATTAGTATCCCTTTATTTTATAATACATAAGTCTTTAATATGACATGAATTCATCAGAACATGTATCTTTTGTTTTTCTTTTCTCTTACTAATACTTAAACCCTGTAAAAAACATTTTAAAACATTTCATGAGTGAAAAAAACTCATTATGGGACATAAAAAAGGAGGTAATACAATATTCAAATAATATTTATAAATATATTAAATCATTTTCACAAATACATAATTCTCACCCATTATGTAACATATACTTACTTTGTAAAAACATGGGATTTCCATAAAAATTTGAAAACATAAATAAACATTTAGGTTACATGGGTCATTAATTACCTAAGATTTGAACCATCAGGGATTTCATAAGATTTTTAACCATCATTGATACCTTAATATATAACCCTCATGACTACATTACAATGTAATTCTCGAGTTTACCTTATGGTGTAACCATTAGAGTTACACTTGGAGTAACCATACGGTCGACTTCCAACATAAACATACCCAACGCATTAGAGGAGGATATAAGTCACAAAATTCATCATAATAATACCCACGAATGATTACATCATCATAAAATCATTATACTTTCACCATAAAAACAATCCTTTGGAATTTTGTAAAAATAGATATTGAAAATATGATTTTTAACAAAAATTCCCTTACCTCGGGTTTGTATTATTTTAAATGAGTTAAAACCTTATATATAATTATTTAAAGATTTATTTAAAGAATAGATAACCATAATAAGGTTTATACTACATTTTATGACCATATATTAATAAATATCCACCCATTTATAAATAATATTTAGTTATTTCCATTGTTTTGGGTACACTCTTTTCATGGTTTCAATGATTGGTTCGTCATGGATTTTCTTATTGAATAGAAGAAAAAACCCAAAAGTTAGAAATAAATTATGTTTACTTGTTTCCATAATTTTATATGATACTGTATATCTTTTTTTTATATGATGATTATTCATTAGATAAAACATTAATGAAAATGATTTAGTTTATTTTGGCAGTTTTTATGACAATCATGAACTTATATCATTTGGTTTAATATAATGTTTATATATTAGATCCAAAACATTATAGAACTTATAATAGTTTTAATAAAATATGATATATCCCTAATAATGGTTTTATGACCAACCTTTAAGGAGTTAATGGAAAATGAAAATTCATTTTCCACAATGGTAGAAAATCGACACATCACAGACGATGATCTAATTTTTAAAATGAAAGTCAGAGGAGAAAGAGAATGATGATTAATTTTTTCATAAACATGATAAAATTATAGATTATATAAGATACTAGAGTTTTCATTCCTCTTTTTTATGGGGAGGGTAATAGAGAATAAGAAAACAAAAATAAATTAAAAAAAGTTAAAGAAAGGGGATTTCAGTTCTTGAATTATCCTTCTGAAGAACCTCCACGATGAACTTGATTTTTTCCATTTGGTGACAGCGGTAGGTCTTGGAAATAGGAAATAGGATTTGGAAAAAATTAATAACAATACAAGGAATTGATGTTTGAGGGTAATAGGTGGTTAAGGGTGTTATTTATAGTGGAGGAGAGAAGTTTTTTTTTGATTATTTTACTCATTTTCATATTATTTTCGATCAAGACTATGAATAGTTCAATATTTATCATTAAATATATTAAAATAATGAATTATAGTATAATAGTATGGTCTTACATCATCTATACATCATCTATGACTCAATAATTCAGGTAATTACCTTTTATCATAATTATCATATTTTATTATTCACCAAAAATTCATGTATTTTAAAAAAATCTCAAAAACTGAACCTAACCATTGTTCTATTTGTAGAATTCAAAAATGATCTTCATTTTATGAAAATAATTTTCTAAATCTGATAAATTTAATATTTTTATTAAAATCATCATCTATTTGTAAAATATGAATTTTAAATTATAAAGGATTTTTAAAAAAAATAATAATTAATTAAGGTCTTGTAAATTTATATTATAATCATGAAAAAAATTTAAATTATTAATATTTTTATAAAGTTAATTTTTTAAATAATTATATTAATTAAAAAATTCTAAATAAAAATTTATGTTTCATTAAAATACAAACACTTAATTTATCATTTTCAATCCTTTTGTTTAATTATTCCATATTATAAATAACCATATTTTCACATATAAGATACATAAATTTTATTTATAATTTCATATTTGAGGTTACTAGTATATTGGTTGGTATAATATTAATAAGAGTCACATTACTCTTCCAAAGTTTAAGTTACAATTCCATTGGTATAGGTTCCTTAATTTCATAAAAAGCCTCTTATTTAATTAATTCATCATTTATAATGATTGTATTGTGTTATCTATGTGATTTTATGTATAACATCCCCACTCTTTATTTCACACATAAACATAATTCTTTACGTAATAATTCCACATGATATAACCAAGAAGATCAAGAGGTAAAGTGCCTTTGGGGATTAGGAACATTGCATAACAACATAAAACATAAAATACAACATCTTATTGAAAACTTCTTTTACATGACCAAATCATTGCTTCATACTTAGAATTGCATGGGATAACCTAAGGGCATGAATAATTAAAGGGTAATATATAAAGCACATTAAGGGAGTAAAAAGGCATAAAATAAAGAATTCAATACATTTTAGGCAATATGAATATCAATGCAGCATAAGAGAAACATGATCATAAAGTCATGATACAATATGATTATCATAACATGGAAATGTGGCAACAACATTTAACATGATTTTAGCATGATCCAATGTTCATTGCATATGGAGAATGAGTAAACCCTCATTGCACTTGAATTATCATATGTAAACCCCCATTTCACTTGATATCATGATACTAATATTACCCAATGAATTGGAGCGCTATCAGGGTGCACCTTTCTTAATCATTTCATTTCATTAATTACTTTGTCACATTGATCATATAACATGGATTCATTAAACAACATCATTTATTTCAAGATAATGGAATGTGTAATTCTTAAATGAAATTATATAATCAATAATTAAATGTGCATAAAGGTGAATACCCTTGATATTAAATGGTCATGGTATTCACTACACATTGACCAAGTCTTGGAAAATTGCAGTGCAATTTCGACAGCATAACGCTGTAAAAAAAGAATTTATAAAAATGGTTGATGAGAGATAAATGGACGTCTCATTATATTTACATGAAATGGAAATTATGTGGGTCTTATAGATACATGTCCTAATATATTTAATGGAATTTAGAATCATAATTCAAAAGAATTACTTGAATGTTAATGACATGAGAGAAATTCCTTACATAATTTTGGCATGGTAATGGGTGTACATGGGAGGCATTAATGAGTGAGAAAAATGTCTCTCATCATTCAAACATAAGAAGTATAATATGGGGGAGGTGTGAAATCATACTCGAACATTTGGAACTGAAAATGAAATAGTATAATAACATAAATAATAATAGACAAAAATGATAGAGGAATAAATCCCTTACATGGATGTGTGATCCCAAAGGATTGGGAGAGGATTGAAATAGGTTTCTTGGGATCTTGGAACACCTTGGGAGGATTATAACAATAGTATGACATAGGTTTGTTGAGCTCCAAATACGTTTAGTAAAGAGGAACTAGGAGATTGGGTGGGTTTATATAAGAAAAGAGAGGGAATTCATTATTATTTAGGTTCTGGACACCACTCATTAAACTAATCAAAACCACAAACCAACCCATGGTTTTGGCCAATGGTTTTTTCCAATGGAGAGTACAAAAAATTATTGAATAAGGTAAATTTCCTAACTTCATAAAATTTTAGGCTTGCTTTTGTGGAGGTGAGACACACTCTCAAGGAAATCAATTTAAATAGATAAACTGCTTTATATTTTTTTGGAGGGTCTAATAAGGCTTTGTAAAAAAATCCAAAAAACAAAAAATCACATTATTTTAATTTTAAAACATATATTGGCCGAACATATCATTTATAAAATTTATTACATCACTATTGTGTCATTATGATGTCTTAAAACACATTATATATTTAAATAGTATTTATTTTTTACCCAAAAATTTGAATGTCTTATAAAATTATGAAAATTTCACCGTTCTATAATTTAAACATCCTGATTATAAAAATTATATTCATTTTATCTAAATTTTTTTTTCTAAATATGTGAATTTTTACTTTTATAATAAAAACCGACATTTATCAAAAAATTCATAGGTTTTGACAAAAAATGGTCTTCAAACCTTAATAAAAATTACAATTGTATTCCAAAAAAATTATATGATCATTTATATATCATATAAAGTAATTTATTAATAATACTTTATTAAAATATTATTTCATTAAAAAATACATTAATTCATCAAAATATATTTCCTTATTGAATATTAACCAAAAATACTATTTGGGCTTTAAAACCCATTTACAATGTAACCATAACAAAATGAATGTATATTCCTTATTATATACAAAATAATGCACATAATCATAGTGCCAAGGTCTTGTTACATAACCCCTTATAACACCCGCATTAAAACTAAGGGTAAGGTGTGTGATAGTGACAGATTCTTAGGGTGGCTCGGATAACTTTGCACAAGTGGTAATCACTATAAACTTACACTTATCCTGTAGGCAATTCCATTAGATCTTAGCGTGTTAAAGCACAGCTTGGTCTTAGTCAATAGTGATGACCAATGATTCAAACTCCTTTATGATCTCTGAAAAATGGGCTTGGAATAGAGTAATTATACTTGATGAGGTCATCATTTTATTTTTCGGAATAAATTGTTTTTGTTAAAGAACTATATTTATACTAATCATGTGATCACTGTTTAATGGCTATATTAGCAAGGTAATAATTATTAATGGTATTTTGAAATCAAAAATTATAAAACCAAATAATTTCATATTTTATACCCCCATTTTACATAATAATACATTTAATTAGATCACAAGAAATTTTCATTAAAAAAAATTTGGGTCGTTACAATCTTCTCCCTTAAGAATTTTCTATCTCAAAATTGCCTTTTCCCACACTAAAGAAGATGTAGATAACTCATCTTCATCAGTTCCTCCAATTCTCAGGTTTCTTCTCCAAACATGTCATGTTTTCCAAACACCTTGATGAGGGGCTTTGTATTATTTCATAGAACATTATTCGTATGATCAGAGATCTTCACCGACTTCTCTTCATAAGAGAAGTAAATCTCTAATAGTACCACCTCTAGATTGAGTACATGTGACGGGTTATGTGTGTAATTCATCAAGAGTGATATATGAAATAAATTATGTACTTGATATAGGTTTGGTGGGAGTGATAGTCGATAATCCACAGCTCTAATGTGACCAAGGATCTCAAAAGGGCCAATGTACCTTGGACTAAGCTTTCCCTTTTCCCAAATCTCATAACTCTATTCCATGGTGATATGTGTAGGCATACCATATCCCAAAAATCAAACTCTAGGTCTCCTCGACAGTTATCAACATATCTCCTTTTTCAACTCTGAGAAGATTTAATTTGATGCTAGATGGTCTTAAACTTCTCTACAATGCTTTAACCATTTCTGGAGAAAAGAGATTTCGATCCACAACATCATCCCAACATGTGGGTGTTCTACACCTGTTTCCATAAACGGATTCATAAGGGTCCATTTGGATGCTTGAGTGAAAACAATTCTTATAAGATAACTCAACTAGAGGAAGTGGTTGATCCTATCATCCTTTAATTTCCATTGATCATGCTATCAACATGTCCTCAAGTGCTTGGATAGCCCTCTCAGACTGGCCCTTGGTTTGAGGATGATGAGTCATACTGATGTTTAACTCAATATTAAAAGCATGGTTAAGACTCTTCCCAAAACTAGAGGTGAGTATTGGGTTTAGGTCATATAAAATAGATAGTGGTACTTCATGGAGCCTTACCACCTCTCTGATATATATCCATTCTAGTTAATCCATTAGAAATCCTCTCGAATTGCAATGATGTGTTGTGTCACTGTAAGATGATCCACAACAACCCAAATAACATTGATTATTTTGTATGTCTTTGTATGTATGGTGACAAAGTCCATGGTTATGTTCTCCCATTTTAATAGTGGTATAAGTAATGGTTTCATCATCCTCTTATACTTCTGCCTCTCAGCATTTACCTTCTGACAAAACAAGCACTTTGATATATACTCAGAAATCATTTTCTACATTTTATCTCACCAATAATGCTATCAAAGATATTTATACATCTTTGTGTTTCCTGGGTGAATAGATAAATTTGAACTATGTTCACCATCCAAATGATATTTCTTTAAATCTATATTTGAAAGAACACATATTTTTTACCCAAATCTCACAATTCCTTCTTCTTTAACATTTATCTCTGAGGATTTCCCTTTTTTGATAGTTTCCACTTTCTTATGAATTCTCACATCATCCTTTTTAGCATCCTTTAACCTTTTTAGAAGAGATGGTTGAGTAATAATTTTTAAACGATTTATTTTTTTCCCTTCATTATGATTTATATCTCCATATTTATCAAATCTATGAAGATTGTATCCTTCTCAATTCTCATCTATGAATGAATTGTTGGGTCCTTTCTAAATATACCATCTGCCACATTGTTCGCTTTCCCAGAGTGGTAATGGATTGAGCAATCATAGTCTTCGATGAGATATAACCAACTTCTTTGGTGTAAATCCAACCCTTTCTGTGTGAATATATACTTGAGGCTATAGTGATCCATGTATATTTCATACTTCTCCCCAAAGAGGTAATGTCGCCAAATTTTCAAATTGAAAATTACTACATCCAACTCCAGATCTTGTGTTGGATATTTTTTCTCATGAACATTCAATTTCATTGTAGAATAGGAAACAAATTTTTCATTTTTCATCGACACACAACCCAAAACCATCTTCAAAGAATCACTAAAAACCACAAAATGTTCTCCACATGTGGGTAATGTGAGATCAGGTGCAGTGATAAGACTTTTTTTCAACTCCTTGAAGCTCTATTCGCATTCATCAATCCTAGAAAACATTATTCCCTTCTAAGTTAGCTTGGTAAGAGGGTTAGATAATCGTGAGAAATTTCTCACAAATTTGCGATAATATCTAGCTAACCTCAGAAGGCTACGGAAATCTGTTACTGATGCTGGCCTCAACCATCCCTCAATTGCAGCTATCTTGTAGGGATCCACAGATATCCCATTTCATGTGAGGTTATGAACCAAGAATGAGACTTACTTTAACCATAACTCACCCTTGTTATACTTTTCATAAATATTCTCCTTTTATAAGGTCTCTAGTACAGTTAATAGGTTCTCCTCATGCTCCTCATTGGTTTTAGAGTATATAAGAACATCATCTATAATGGAAACAAATTTTTTTCAATGTAATCTCTAAATACACTATTCATCAAGTACATGAATATTGCTGGAGAATTAGTGATCCCGAAGTGCATCACTATGAATTCATAGTGCTCGTACCTTGTACGAGGAGCATTCTTGGGGATATCCACCTTCTTCACCCTTGGTAATATCCCGACCATAGATCCAACTTGGATAAGTATTATTCTCTATGTAGCTAATCGAAAAATTCTTAAATTTTTGGCAGATGATAATTGTTCTTTATTGTGTTTTTTTGAGCTCACGATAATAAAAGAAAATTTCCATTGACCTATCCTTCTTTCCTGACAAAGAGGATTTGTGAACCCCATGATGAAGCACTTGGGCATATAAACCCTTTATCCAAATTATCTTGTAGCTATTTCATTGGATCCTAAAGATCTATAACAACCATTCAATATAGATTCTTGGATATTAGAAATGCCACAATTATAAGATCAATTGAGAATTCAACATATCTTCTAAGAGTAAGACCTGAAAATTCCTCAGGAAATAGTTCAGTGAATTCCCTCACAATAGGCATGTCTTCAAGGATGGTTTCTTCCTTAGACTCAATCATATGAGGTAGATACCTATGATCTTAAGGTTGTAATATCCTTGCTTGAGATGATGGTGATACATAAGATTCATCCTCCTCCTTGAACTTATATAGAATCAAGGGTTGATTTTCCTTATTGAGAGTGATTTCCCTCTAAAATAAATTTATATTGTATCTATATAAGGAAAGCCAATCCATGCCAATAATTGCATCAAATTCCACCAAAGTGATTTTTATAAGGTTTCCCAAGAAGTTCAATAAATAAATGATGACAAGGGAGGAGTTATATTCATGGGATGTAATGATTACCCCATTTTCTGTTCTCAATGACATCTTCACTTCCATAACTTATGGTGGTGTTTGGATTGTTGTACTGAACTTTTGAGATATAAAAGAATTCATAAAACCAGAATAAAAAAGTAAGTTCTTTATTCATGAATGAATAACTAGCGTACATGTCACCAATTCGTTTTTGGGGGTTCACTTCAGCTGTAGTGATAGAAAAAGCTCTCACTTTTTGCCTTAGAAGTTGTTGGTTTCCTCCGAAAACCCTTGACTTAGGGCATTGGTTTACAATGATCCTCAGTTCTTTGTAGTTGAAGTAATGAACAACACATTGATCATCAAACAAAGTGTTCATTTCCTATGTCACAGTCATATGTTTTTCTTTTTGGATGTTAATAGCCAGGTTCCATTATCTTCCACAACTAAATCATTTCTTCGTCTCCTTTAAAAAAAATTCTACGGTATTTCTTTCCGCACCATTGGAATGTGGGGTGCTGGATTTTCTTCGCACTGTTGGAATAATCTATCAGACCGCCAGAATAAAATTCCATTATACACTTATTATCCCCATGATACATTTAAGATTCATCAATCACCATTTTGACTTTGAGGGAACATCTGAAAATTTATTCATAGCTCTTGAAGTCACGGATCACAAGGTCTTTCTATATACTAGGTTTTCAACCACCAAAGAAGTAGTTAACCATGCATTCTAGGGTAATGATAAAACTGGAGGCATATAGTGAAATCCTTATGAAGTTTTCCTCGTACACTCTAATGGATTCATCTTCCTTTTTCATGAGGGAAAGGATGTCCCTTTCCATCTTAAGTAGGAGGGTGTATGGAAAATTTTTATCGAAAAACATTTTCTGGAAATATTTCCATTCCAATGCCTCGATCTCCTCCTTGGGATTCATATTTTTGACTAATGTCCACTATTGATCAGCTTCACCCTCCATTCGATAATCATCTTGAATAACCTTCTCTTGTTTAGAACATTAAGAGGTGGAGAAGATATTTTCAATGGAGTGGATCCATTTTTTGGTAATTGACGGATCAGATGGTCCATTAAAAGTAAGAGGAATTTGACTAGTGAAGCTCTTTATTAGGACTTATTATTTCTTAGGGGGTTTTAACATTCCTCTTGACCCATGTTTCTATTCAGAACTGGTGTTAACTGAAAGTGTATCATAACAATGTAAGTGATTCCTCCTCCCATCGGATTGGGAACCTCATTAGAACAGTCATCACATTGATCTTTCCATCGGTTGTTATCCTGAGTCCTCCTATTACCAGTTATTGGCTGGAATAAAAGGAAAGTCTGGGGTTACACATAAAGGGTAATCCAATGACAAAAATCGATGACTTATATGTTAATTTATTTCGTTTACATATGAATTTATAGGATTCAATATGTGTTATCCATTATCTACTTCCCAACATAGATTCATAGGGGAATTTCTTCCCTTAATTATTATTCATATTAAGATCATAAATTTACCAAATCATATCCCTCATGAGTGTTGTAACCAAGAGTGCAACATGACACATTGTCGTGTACTAGGATACCTTGGGCCAAGCTCGAAACTCCTTGTCGTGGTTTTCACACCTAGGTACATTTTTGCCAAAGACTATTCTACCTTATCATATCTAGAGAGGGACTTATTTTCTTGATAAACCACTTACTAAATAATCACCAAAACTTAGGGATGTTTTTATTATACTCAGTCTTATCTCTAAGGCTCTCACTAGGTTTTTCTAATCCTGGTCCACAAAATAACTAAACATATACTCTTAGGCCATCTATAAAAACTCAGCTCTTTATTTCACACTTAAAAAAATTTATTTCATGAAAATTAACTTGATACAACCAATAATATTGAGATTTCTAGTGTATTTGGGGATTAGGAACGTTACATATAAACTTAAAACATAAAACACAACATCTTATTGGAAACTTCTTTTACATGACCACATCATTCTTTTGTACCAAGAATTGCATGGTATAACCTGAGGACATGCATAATAAAAGGGTTAGATATAAATCCTTTTAAGGGAGTTAAAATGAAGAACATGAAGAATACAATACATGTTAGGCAATAGGTATATCAATGGAGCATAAGAGAAATGTGAACATAAAGGCATGATATAACATTATTTTTTAATGAGTAAAGTCTTACTGAACATGGAGAATGATTAAAACCTCATTTAACTTGAATTATCATGAGTAAACCCTCATTTTACTTGATGTATCATGATACTAATCTTTACATAATACATTGGAGTGCTATCTGGGTGCACCCTTCTTAATCATTTCATTTCATGAAAAAATGTGCCACATGGATCATATAACATGGATTCATTAAACATAGTCATTTATTCCATGATAAAAGAATGTGTAATTAATACATGAAACTCTATAATCAATAAGTAAATGTTCATAAAGGTTAATACCCTTGATAGATAAATGGGTATGGTATTCACTACACAATGACTTTGGCTTGGAAAATCGCGGTGCAATTTCAGCAGCATAATGACGTCACAAAAGAATTCATAAAAATGGATGATGAGAGATAATCTGATGTATCATAATATTTAAATAAAATTTTTAGTAATGGAATTATATAGATACATTTCCCAACATATTTAATAGAATTTAAATTCATAATACAAAATAATTACTTAAATGTAAATAAAAAGAGATAAATTCCACACCGAATTTCGGCATGGTAGCAGGAGTAAATGGGAGGAATTAATGAGTAAGAAAGAGGTATCTCATAATTCAAACATATGGAGTCCAGTATTGGGGAAGTGAAAAATCATACCCCCAACATTTTTAATTGAAAATAAAATTGTATAAAAACATAAATACATTTGTAAAAAAATAAGGAAGGATGAAATCCCTTACTTGGATGTGTGATCCCAAAGGCTTGGGAGAGGCTTGATATAAAATTATTGGGTTCTTGGGAACCTTGGGAGGATTCTACAGAAGGGATTTACTAGGTGGGTAGAGCTAAAAAGTCTTTTATTTAAGAGGATGTGGGAGCTTCATTGGGTTTATATTGGAAAAGACAGGGGAAATCTTAATTATTTAGGTTTTGGGCACCATACATTAAACTAATCAAAACCAAAAACCAAACCATGGTTTTTACCTGTAGGTTTTTCCAAAGAAGTGTGGAGAAAATATTTTATAATTCCAATGTTCTAAATTCTTAAATTATTAGGAATTCTTATGTGGAGGTGAGTTACACTCTCTAGAAAATCAATCTAAAAAGCTAAAAAGTTTTATAAACCTTGGAGGGTCCACTATAGCTTGGTAAAATAAATAAAACAAACATATAATCACATTATTTTAATGGTAAAACATATATTTTCAAATAACCTCATTTTTTATATTTTATTACATCACTATTGGGTAGTTGTGATGTCATAAAACACTTTATATATTTGAACAATATTTAATTTTTACCCAAAAATATGGTTGTCTCAGAAAATTATGAAAAATTAACAATTGGATAATTTCAACATCCTGATTCCAAAAATAGTATTACTTTTATCTAAATAATTTTCTAAATATGGGAATTTTTAATTTTAGAATAAAACCCAAAATTTATAAAAAATTCATGGTTTTTTGATAAAAACGACATTCAAACATTAGTAAAAATTATCATTTTATTCCTAAAAATTATATGATCAATTATATTTAAGAAAAAATAATTTATTAGTAATATTTTATAAAAATATTATTAATTAAAATATCCATTAATTCATTAAAATATATTTTTTTATTGAATATTAACCAAACATACTATTTTTTCATTAAAACCCATTTAGAAAGTAACAATAACAAAATGAATGTATTATATTTATTATGTACCAAAATAATGAACATAATCATAGTGCCATGGTTTTGGTACATAACCCCTTATAACACTTTGATAATACTTTAGGGTAAGGTGTGTGATGGTGACAGACTCTTAGGGTGGCTCAGATAACATCGGTCGGGTGGTAATCTCTATCAACTTCCACTTCTCCCATATGTGGTTACATTCGAGCTTAACATATTGAAGCTCATCTTGGGATTGGTCATGAGTGATGCCCAATGATTCTATATCCTTTTCGAGCTCTGAAAAATGGGCTTTGTATGGTGGAATTCTACTGGATGAGTTCATCGCTTCCTTTGTCTGAGTAAATTGGATTTGTTAAAGCCCTATATTTATACAAATCACTTGATCACAGTTCAATAGATCTATTAGAAATGGTAGCTATTCGTAATGGTATTTTGAATTCCAAAATCCTAAAACCAAATAAGTGCATATGTGTTATGACCATTTTTTATAATAATACATTTAATTAGATCAAGATGAATTTTCATTAATAAATGTTTGGGTTGTTAAATTATGTGACTTATATAATATGAAAGAATTATAAGTAGGAAAAATTTATTGATATAATTATAGGTCATTAAATTCTCCCCACCTTCTACAAATTTCATCCTTGCAATTCTTATTTACATTATAAACAAGTGAGGATACCTTTCCCTTATAGCATTTTATGATTCCCATATTGCTTCTTGAACCATGTGGATTCCCCACAAAACCTTAACCTAGTGAATTATATCATTCCACAATAATTTATCTATGTGATCAAGAATCTGAATAGGTTTATCTCCATAATAAATTTTATCCTATATAAAGACTACTTTTGGGATAAAAATATGAGATTAATTTGGAACATACTTTATCAGCATCAAAATATGTAAAACGTTTTGTACCTGAGATAATCATGGAGGAAATGCCACTCAGTAAAAAACCAGTCCAACTTTCTCTAGGATTTCAAAGGATCCAATAAAATATGGATATAAATTTTATTTCTCCCAAAAATTCATAACAATTTTCCAATGTGATATTCTTAGAAATACATAATCACCTACATTGAAATAAATGTATTTTCTCTAATTATCTACAAAACTTTTCTACATACTCTGAGTATTCCTCTGATGTTTCTCGATCATCTTCAAATTTTTAACCACCTCCTCTACTAATTTGGATCCTGTCAACATAATTTTACCAACATCATCACAAATTATTGGATTTCAACACTTCTTTCTTTAAAATGCCTCAAAAGGGGCCATCTATATTGCAGAATGAAAGTTTTTATTATAAGAAAACTCAACTAATGAGAGATTATGATCCCAACTTCCCTGGTAATCCATTGATCAAAAAAATAAGATGTCTTCCAATGTTTTAATTTTTTCTTATATCTGACTAGACCGAGGATTAATGGTTTGGATGAAATTTTAATTTTATTCCCAAAAAAATCCGAAGTCATTTCTAAAAGATAAAAGTGATTCTGGGAGCTCAGTCAAATACAATGGATAGAGGAAATCCATGATACCAAAAAGTATCTTTAAGGTACAATTGAGGAAGATGATATAGAGAAATAGTTTAAAGAGTAGGAAGGAAATGTGAAGATTTAGTTAGATGATCAAAAATAACCCATATCCCATTATTACCTTAGGGATTATTTGGTAGTCCCACCAAGAGGTCCATTGATAAATTTCCCAATTTCCACTCTAGTACTAGATAATCTTGAGTCATCCCCATTGGTAGTTTCTAGTTTAATTTAATATATTGACATGTAAAAAAATTTCATGGTGAAATTAGAAATATCTTTTTTCATTCCATCCCACTTTTAATATTTCTGGGTTTCTTTGTATATCTTAGTGTTTTCAAAATGAACAGAATAAATAAAACATTGAGTTTCTCTTAACAATATGTTCTTTAGATGATAATCAAAAGGAAGAGATAATCTTTTTCCAAAACTCAAGAAACAATATTTATCGATATTAAATTCAGTAAACTGGCCTTCCTTAAACAATTATACCATTTTCTGTAACTCATGGTATTACTTTTACGCATTCTTAATTAATTTATATATAGACGAGAACACTTAAACCTAAAGAAAGGCATTCAAATTTCCTACAACAATAGCTTCCAAACAAAAACTTATTAAATCGTTAACCAATGGGTCATGATCTAAATGTAACATTATTCATTATGAATGATGTTTTTGACTCAAGTCCTCAACCAATTTGTTTTCCTTTTGAGGATCGTAATTTATCATGAAATCATAATCTATTATCAGTTTAAGACATCATCTCTTCCTCATGTTTAGTTCCATTAGAGTACTTATATATTTCAAAATTTATGGTCAGTATATATTTCACATATGGATTCATATAAATGATATCTATATATTTTAAAAGTGTAAAATGAAGATGTTAATTCAAAATCATGTGTGGGATAGCTTAACTTAATAGGATTCAATTTTCCTGAAGTTTCATGATCATTCTGCATCATAAGCCAACCATGTTCCTTTAATGAAGTGTCAATGTAGATGAAAAAACACTATTTTTGGAAGGCAGTTCTAAAACTTGGGCATTCACCAATCTTCTTTTCAGTTCTGAAAAAAAAACATTATTATTTTCTTTCTAAATAAATTTAACATCGTTTTGTGTTAACTTAGTTAGAAGGTTATATAACAATGAAAGTTTTTTAAGAAACCACTTGTAATAAGATTTTAATCTAAGAAAAATATGAATCTAAGTAACATATTTAGGTATTAGACATTAATCATTAACTTTTTTATGTTAGGATCAAATTTTGTACCATCATTGTTTTTCATGTTTCAAAGAAAAAAAAATTCCTTTCAATTGAAAATCAAATTTACTAAATTTTCCATATAACTTCTTTTATTTATGTTTTTTTAAAACAATCCATTGATGTTTTTCATGATCCTCATAACTTTTGAAATGAAAAAAACATCATTAATTAAAACAAAAACAAACTTATCAAAATATTTATTAATTATTATATTCATAAGATCCATAAATATATCATTGGAATTTGTTAAACCGATGGTAATAAAAAACTTATAATTCCTATATCAAGTACAAAATGATACATTTAGAATGTAATCTTCCTTAAACTTCAACTCATAGTTCTGGGATCTCAAGTCAATCTTGGAAAAATAATGTGCTCCCCAAATCTGATCAAACAAGTCATCGATATGAGGCAACGTGTTCTTATTATTTATTCTAAAATTGTTCAATGATTTATAATTAATGAAATGTCTCTTGGAACAATGTATTTTTAACTAAAAAAATTAGAGAAAACCATGGTGATGTGTTAGGATGAATGAAACCTCTATCAAGAAACTCTTGCAACTAATTTTTAAATTCAATAATTTCCACATGATCTATTCTGTAAGGGAGTTATAAAATTGGATTAGAATCAGGAACTATGTTGATAGTAAATTCAACTAACCAATCTAGTAGAACACTGATCAACTCATCAGTAAAAATATCAAAGTATTCATTTACCTATGTAACATCATTAATAAGAATAGTTCCCTTATTTTTAAAAATATGTGAATGATAACTTTTAGTTCCATCTTTTAATAGTCTCTCAACATCGTGATGTGTTATCAATGGTATGGGTTCCTTCTTGTATAAAAAATGAAAAATCATTTTGAGAAAACATATTTGGCTCTACTATTAGTATTAACATGTGAAAAAGAAATCCAATCCATACCTAGAATAACATTATACTCTTCTATGGGTAAAATAATAAAGATTACATGTAATGTCTTTCCACAAAAAAATATAAAGATTCATACAAATCTATCTTTCCTTAATGTTTTCCCTGGAGTTTTTACAATAATTTATGATTTCATTTCATATGGTAAAATTTCTAATTTATAAGAAAATTATTGAGAAATAAAGGAATGTGTAGACCCCATATTAAACATGATATTAGTAAAATATGAGTAGAAAAACAATGTTCCTAATACCAGTTGATTGGATGGCCTGGCATTGGCTGAATTGGTCACAAAGGATTTCACTACACCTCTCTTCTTATTTTCTAGATGCTTTATATCATTCAAATCATTCTTTGATCCTGTAATTGCATTTTGGCCCATCTCACTACATTTGAAACACTATACACTTTCCATATGAGAATTAAACATTATAAAACTAAGATATTTATCATTTAAATATCTGTCTATATTTCCAATCTTATCACATAGAAATCAATTCTTATATTTTTTTAGGCATTCCCCATGATGATTTTTTCAACACATCCTAGTAAATAGAAATTTTATTTTCTGACAATAAAATTTCATTGATTTACTATTACCCATTTCTTTCCATCTAGACCACTTCTTTTTATTATTTTCAAAGTAAATGTATTCATCATAAAACTCCATTTCTACCCTCCCAACACATCAAAAAAGTTTCTCATAAATTTTAAATTCATAGGAGGCTGAAGCCCTTCAGTATCTTGGTTTCAATACTGAGTAAAAATGATTGATTTTTCTATTATGATACAAAATAATATTTGGTTCATACCTTCCTGATGAAGTAGATATTTCATCATATATTTTCACTAAATATTTCTCTTTTTGATCCAATTCAAGTAATTTCTTCTCTATTCTATATCTAACAAAATAAGGAAAATATTTTTCAAATAAAATATTTTTAAATTCATCATATACCATGGAATCAATCTCAATGATATCCCCGATATGGTTAACCATTGACCAATATTGGTCAGATTCACTTTAAAAAATTTAAATGGAGAGACTAACCATTTGATTTTATTAAAACCCCAGGACATGGAATATCTTTTCAAGGGTTTTAATCCATCCTTTAGATGCCACTAGGTAAGAATATCTAATAAAATCATGTGGGGTTTCCTTAAAAAATGTTCCATTATCATCATGTTCATTTGTGGTAGCTTCAGATGTTCTCTTTCATGGATTCCACTACTATTTATAGCCTACATCAACTTATCCATAACTTTCAAAAACCACATGGTTCCAATTCCCACCATTCTGTGTTGTGGATTTAGAAAGATATCGTCCTCTTGTTACATTCATACTTCATCTTCCATGTTTCTTTTATAGAAAACTATTATGAATAGTAAAATATAATATGAAGAAACATAGTAATATTTAAATTCTACATCATATAAACATAAAGATAAGGTAGAAATCATGTATGATATTCTATTAAAATCATTTTAAACCCTAAAGTTATCTAAACCATGCTATGATACCAACTATAAGGTCCTAACATTAAACATTATATAATCTAGTTTAATCAACTAGAATAGACTTATTACATACCCAAAGAACTTTTTAGCTCCAATTTTTAAGGAATTAGGTCATAAAACAAACATGAAACTGTATAATCATACAAAGAGGATAATACTAATGTAATATCAATTTATTCCAAAATAATTTTTTTTAAAGAATATAAATTCTTCATAACATTCATCTTTGATTATTATTTTCTATTACCCATCCTTAATCCCTATGAAAATCATTTTAAAACATAGTATTATTTCAAAACGCTTTGTAAGGGAAATTAAAATAAGTAGATAAACCATTTTTCCATGCATACTTATAAATATATGAAATAATTTTCACAAATACATACTTCTCTCCCATTAAGTTTTATATAGTTTCATTTTGAAAACATGTGAATTATATAAATCATTGAAAATATAAATAAACAATTATGAAACTTCGGTCATTAAAAACATTCTATTTTAACTCTAACGAATATCATATTATTCTTAACTCTTATAGAAACCTCAATGTTTAACCCTCATGACTACCATACAATGTAACCCTTACAGCTACTTTATGGTGTAACCATCGTACTTAATCTTGGAGTAACCTTACGGTTGACCTATAACATAAACATAACTAATTCATTAGAGGAAGATATAAGTCCTAAAATTCATCATAAAAAATCCCATGAACCAGAAAAATAATCATCAAATAAGAAAACTCACATTATAAAAATAATCATTTTGAATTTTTTAAAAATAGAAATTTAAAAAGGATTTTAATGGAAAAGTCACTTACCTCAGGTTTCTCTTATTTAAAATGATTTAAAACTCATTTATAATGGGTTAAAGAGTGTTATTAATCTATTATGGAACTGTAATAATTTTTATAACACATTATATGACCATATTATAACAACTTTCCACCCATTTATTTGAAATATTTTGTTATTTCCATTATTTCAGTTGTGTTCCATTAATGGTTTCCATGATTAGTTCATAATGGATTTTCTTATAGAATGGAATAAAATATAAAATGGTTCAAATAAATTCTTTTAATATTTTTATATGATAATATATATATCATTTTTTCTAATATTAGGATGATTCTTTAGAAAAAACTTTAATGACAATGATATAGATAAATTTGGTGGTTTGTATGACCATCACGATATTATATAATTTTATTTAATATAATGTTTATATATTAGTTATAGAACAATAAATAACATCTTATATGTATAAAAGAAATATGACTTTACCATAATAATGGATTTTTTACTGGCCTTGAATGTGGTAATGAAAAATTAAAATGCATCGTCCATGATGGTAGTAAATCAACACATCATAGATGATATTCTCATTTTTAAAATAAATGTTGGAGGAGAAAGATAATGATGGTGAATATATACTTCAACATGAAAAAATATATTATATATAATATACTATGGTTTTAATGATATTTGGATAAGGGTGGTTTAGTGTGAATAAAAAAAGAAAATATATTCAAAGGAAAAAAAGAAAGAGAAATAGGATTTCCCTCTTGAATTCTCCTCCTTGAGAACCTTCTTAAGGGACATTATTTTGGACATTTGGGGATACTAGTAGGTCATAGAAGCGGGTAACCGGTTTGGGAAGTTAATTGGGAAAACATTAAGCAATATACATATCTTTGAGGTGTGAGGAGAAGAGGTGGAGAGAAATTTAATTTATAGTGGAGTAGAGGAGTGTTTTTCGGTTATTTTATTTATTTGTGTGTTATTTTTTCTCAATACAATGAATAGTTCTAGAATTATCAATAAATATGTTAAAATAATGAATTATTCTTGTTTGATATTATGGGATTAAATCATTCATACATTATTTATGACTCAATAATTCAAGTATTTATCTATTCTTGTAAATTATCATATTTTACAATTCCCCAAAAAATCATGCATTTTAGAAGAAACCCAATGATTTAGCCAAATAATTTTAAGACTTGTAGATTTCATATATGTACTCCATTTTATTAAAATAATTTCCTAAATAGGATAAATTTTATACTAAATTAAAATCATGATTTATTCAAAAATATATATATTTAAAAATTGTAACTGATTTTGAAACACATTGAAAAATTACTTATGGTCTCATTGATTTATATTATAATCATAAGAAAACAAAATAAAAACACTTAAATATATTTTATCAAGATATCATTGCTTTTAAATTATTATATTAGTTATAAAATTGTAAATAAAAATGTATGTGTAAGAAAAATACCAGCACATAATTTATCATTTCAATAACATTTATGTACATATTCAATGATATAAATATATCATATTTTCAATTACAAGATACATAAATTTTATTTATAATTTTATAGTTGAGAATACTATTCATTAAGCCGATTTAATATTCAAAAGTTTTACATTACTATTCCAGAGGCCATGTTACTCTTCCATCAGTATTGGTTCCTTAATTTCTGAAAAAGATTCTTATTTCATTAATTATTCTTTTATAAAGTTTTTATTATGTTGTCTATGAGATTTAATGTTTCTAATAATGTATGAAATAGTAAAATTAGGTAAAATAAATTGATTTAATTTAGGGTCTTTACATGTTCATAGTGATATTCACTTGGATAGGATGTTGGTCTCTAAACTGGAGCTTCGTGGGGGTAGCTACTCAACTTTATTAGTGGAAATGAATTGTGAAAGACGATCCCAAGGATATCTTGGGTGAATATATTGTTATAAAAGATCCATCTATTTGTTTCATCTAGTTGGAAATTGATCTAGTCATCCAATCAATTTATTAAGAATATGGTGTGAATCATCCATTACAACTATTTCTGTAACACTAGGAGACAACAAGGTAATAATTCCTTAATAAATAAAATCATTAAAACATAAATGAAGAACTAGTGTTAAAAATTGTATTTAAACGATTCATGTCTAACTATCCTAGATATTGAAAATTTATTTAACAAGTAATAATCTTTTTGGTTTAAGTCAATATGTATTTTTTTTGTGATCATGTGTTCAATATAAAATTTGGTCATCTTGGAAACATTTTTATATGTGTCGTGGTTGAGATCAGTGATATCATTTAAATCATATCTCCTAAAACCATAACGATTAAATCAGGCTCGTTCTTTCTCATTATACAAGAAAAAAATCGGGTTCAAGGTTATTATTGAGTTCAAGAATATTTTTATAAGGTTTTCCTTTATGTAAGATATATAAATTACTTTTACATATAATCAATGCATAGATTTCACTTAAATAACTACCTGGATTACCTTAAAACAATATAGGGACCACCAGAAACACCTTGATGAAGTGGATTTTTTATTCCTAAACCCCTTATATATATCTTGGATTGAGTCCTCTACCTTTTTGTAAGAACATTGACTACCCATAAGTAATAGAGGAAATATATTTATACCCTTATACAACTTTAAAAAGATTGTTATATAACAAGTGGGGCCTTCATTTGACATTGCAAACACAATTAAGAATGTTTAAAATTAAATCATAGATTAAGTAATAAAAAAATTAATTCCATATTAAATATTAAATTCATTTTTATCACTAAAATAAAAAAATTAATCCAAATAGGTTTTATTTACAAAATATATTACTAAATGTAAAAAATAGTGATCCCTAGTATTTTAGTGGAACATTAAAGAATATATTAATTGAGTAAAGTGATAAAAAATATGAAATTACATATTTCATCACTCCCCCACTATTAGATATTGTACTACTAAGAAATTATATCAATAATATATTTAAAAACCTATTTTTAGACATGAAAATGATAACTCATCTTAGTAATTCATTATTTTTCAAAACATATTACCGAATAAGGTTTTGAAATATAATTTGTAATGTTCCAGCATAAAAAAAATTGAATCTGGAATAATTTATTGCATATATTGAATTTTTAATCCCATATTTGATAAATATCTCTATTTTCTGGTCATTATGAATAGAAACAACGATAATTTTTTTTATATTGTTAGGGAAACATTTGTAAAAAAGGATTAAAACCACGAGATAAGGTCTCAAAATCAATAAAAAATATATATTTATCTTAACAGATATTTTTATTTAATAATTTCATGTATATATATAAAACATATGTCAATATGGTGAAATTTTGTCTTTCATTTATACCATTATATTAATATAATGATTAAATAAATACAAAATGTCACTCTTATGAATTTAGTTTCCATAAAAATGTTTCAAAAAGATAAAAAAGTTGATACGTTTAGTTATACATGTTTATTGGAAATATAAATTATTTTTTTATATTATTGATTCGTTCTAAATCTATGTGATTAAATAAGTACCTTAAATATTTACACAACATCAATATAATTTTTATTGAGTTAATAAAAAATAAATAACTGATGTTTAAAATATAGAAAGTGATACAATTTGGGTGAATTATTATGTTACATGTATTTTTAAGATAAAAATAACATATTATATATATTTTAAAGGTTTATATTCTAATTCCATTATTGTTGTCTAATTTTAAAATTCAAATTACATGAATAGTCATTAAACAGATATTAATATTATTTTATGATAAAAATATTAATAAATTTACTTTAGTCAAATTAAATTGGAAAAGTAGAAAAATAAATGGGATAAAATTTCATTTATTTTCAATTTATCAGATTTTTTTTAACTTATAAAAAAAATCATAACTAATTAAGATGGAAAAACTCATTACAATAGTTAAGGATAAAATCGGTTGATGAAGGGGTTATAAAAATGATTAAGATTAAAATGATACAAAAATATATTTAAAGTTAATTGGGTGGAGATATTTTGACATTGTCCTATTTTTCATTTAATGTATGTTCATTTGGGATTGTTTTTCATGATAATAATGTAATTATATTTTAATATTTTTAAAAATTCCAAGTGCATCGTTCCCTATTTTATAGAAGGAAATCCCATTCGCTCAATTCGTCACACCAATTTGAGTCCTATATCTCAACCAAAGTTATTATATTTCAATTCCCAACATCCTTATACCTTAATTTTAGGTTTTTTTTGTTCTTGAATCATTATTCAATGGGTCATTATGATGTAATATAATGGAAGTCAACTGAATAAAAGGTAATCGTCAATATTGGTAATTTCAAAAATAATTATTCTTTTAATTCCTCTATTTATTTTAACATAAAATAAAATTATAAATATAATATGATTAATATATTTGTATATTATTATGATTATTATAAAACCATTTTTTATCATTTTCATCTTATGAAAAAAACATCTCTCATGCATATAAATGACTTACTGTCTCCACCTAGCGGTGTTATTAATATTTCAACACTAGTTTACAAGAATGATTATAAAGATGAAAATAATTAATATGTATGACATTTATGAAAAATTATTTTTCTTCAGTTATAATATCATATCTACCTTTTTACAATCGAATCTATTGGAAAATGATAATGTCTATCTTGTGTATGTGTAGACTACGACCTCAATGAAGCAATGTGATCCATTTTTTCATTTCCACATTACATGGATAGTAACAAGGATATATTTAATAAATAGTTCATATATAATATATGATAATTATTCTATAATGGTTAATTTTTATTTACCTTTATTTTATTCCATCTGTTGGATAGTGAAAAGAACATTTATACATATATACGACCAACCGTTTACATGAACAATGTGATTAATTTCTATATCACTAACATTTATGTAAAATTATATATATATATATATATAACTAATATATATGATATTTATATCAATATTACTATCATTGAGACTGTGTAACCATGATCTAGTTAAAAGGACCAAAACAACTATACCAAAATATACAAGAAAAGCAAAGTAGTTATCATCCAGTATAATGATTTAAATAAAGTATTGTTAATAAATGGTTGAGAAAAGGTTATAAGTAAATTATATATTACATTAAATATATTATTATGGTTCTATAATATATTTATACTAAATATATATTTATTTTATAGTTGTTTCTAACAAATACAAAGGAAGTCATATATGAGGTAATAATTTTTCATCTTTATATTGTTTGGTTTATACATATTCTATGTTATGATCCCATTTAAATATATTAGGTCTATATACAACCCCTTTGACTTGATATATCATGTACCCTTCACAAATCATGGTCTTTAAAGTTACAATTCAAATTATTTCATAAAAGGGGTTTTTATTATAATAATGCCAATGTAGAAAGGGTTTATTTTAATCTCGTAATTTTTCAAGATTGTTTATGATTAATTCTCCTCCGGGGAATTATTTGATCTTTACATCCAAAACCCAATATGTATTATTTTTTTCTTGTTGTTTTTTTAAATTATAAATTTCCATTTAATTTTTCCCAATTTAATTACTAAAGATACTAAAATTACTTTTTTAAGTAAAACCAAATTGCTTTATCTACTCACTTGGGAATAATTTTCTTCAATGTCCATATTTTCGATAAAATTTTAAAAATAATGTTTTTAATATTATATAATTATTTATGATAAAACTTTTCACCCATTTTTTAATTTTTAAAAAATTAATTAAAAGGAATATTCATTTAATTTTTTGAATGAGGTATTTTTGACTTTTCACAGAAAATACTAAAAGATTATTTGTTTTAACAAATATGACATCAATGGAATTTACCATCATCCTCACGACCTAATTATTAGTCAATAATTTAATGTTTTCTAACACAACTTTGAAATAAAACATTTTCCTCAATTTTTGGGAAATTTTATTGATTTTAAATAAGTGATTTTAATCTCAAAATTTTATTTTCTTCAACATATTTTCCAGTGGTAATTTTAATGTATTTTTAAATATTTAAACAAACATGATTGAAAAATATGATCTACTATGAATATATTATAATTATAACATCCCACACATATTTCTATATTTTTTTATTTATTTGATAATGGAATGTTTTAAAATTATGTATACTTGTTATTACAATACAAACAATTATTGATTTTAATTAATGTTCATCAAGTTATATTATTTATTCATATGATGAATGAATTGAAATTATTATTTGATGGGTAGGGGGAGAACATATCCCTTTGATGTATCTTTAGGTATCATGTGAAAAAATAGGTTTGGTGTTTTGATAATACCATATGCCTCGATAATATGATGAAGATATCCACTATTAGGAATTACATCATTATGAAATTAGTTATTGATGTACATGTGATTATTCAATTAATTATTATATCCATTGATAAGATTAAAGCACATGTGATTATTTATATGGAATTATTTTATCATAAATTATTCCAACCATGTTATTATTATTTCTCAATTTGGTGATTAAATTGAATTTGTTATCAGTCATTTAACATTACATGTTAAATATAACTTATTTAATCAAGCTAATTTTTGTTGTATGTAACCATTTTTGTGTATTTAATCTCACCCTTTACTTGTTTTTCTTTCCCCTAGAAATTAATATTAAAATTTTGAATGATATCAATGCTAAAAGAATGTTTCTTATTCTATGTTTTTATATTTTTAATGTAATATAAAAATATTGTATGTATTTAATTTACCAAGAATAATAGGATAATAATTTTTTTGGGATATAATTCATTTTATCAAGTTACAATATTATATATTATAGTGTTATATCTAGTGGGATATAATTGATACCTATCAGGGAACTCGATGGGTGGAAACACCTCCTTGGTGGGGACACTTACAGTTATCCCCAGTAGCATCCCTTTCTTCATTAAGCCCTTGGGAAAAGAGTCGTGATTCACCCAATGTTAATGCATGATATTTCCCAAGGATTTGATTTTTTCTTTTTCTTATGATAAATAATTTATAAACCCATACTTTTTATAGATAGATAATATATATTATATTATTATTATTCTTGAAACATTAAAAACACATGACTGGTGACCACAGAGGTTTTGTATCATTGTAAACATGTAAATATAAACAAATGGTTCATAAAAGGTATAAATATTATCCCACATAGTTCTTCATAACAAAAATATTTCTTAGACTCATAATACATAAAACTATTCATCATATCCTCAATAAAATACTTATAAGAAATGTGGTCTCATATACTCCGTAAGGGTAAAAAAAGAGGATAACAATTATCACATTGGCATAATATGAACATTGGGTATAAGAACCAAATCACAATATTTGAAAACCATAACCTACACATCCTATATAATAATATTTAGTTATGGAATAAATCATATTTTTATAATAAAAGTATCATAAATGTAATGGAGAACATGATTTATGAAATAATAAAATTTCTTTAATACATGAGTTTGTCCGTACACATATTCATAAAAACCATTAAAATGGTAGTCAATGATCACTTCCATGAATATCATATTGGACTGGATTTACTCCTTATCCTATCATAGTATCAGTGACTCACTCTCAATACTATGATAGTGGATAGAGTCCCTTAATGAAATGGGGTCACTCCCCATTCAAGTGATGTTTATTTAATGAGATATATATCTTTACTCTATGATTTAGAGAGAAATCCGATTTTGGGACAAACCATCACATAATTAAAATCATAAATATGTCTTTTAAAAGATTATAAAAAATTCTTCATATTATAAACCATGAAAATAAATGGTTTTTGTAAATATTTCCTCATATAATAACTCAAGTGAAAGAAATTCATTTCACAAACATTTTATCCCTTCATCATAGCATAACATGTAGAAAAGGAATGGGTTTAATAATAATTTTTCATGATAAAAACAAAAAAATATACCTAAAAATAATAATGGTACAAGTGGATCATATTAGTAGTAAATTATAAGTGAAATTAGGGGTTTTTTATTTTCTAATGAGAAGTACCATTACAAGATCATTAAAACAATCTTGAGAAAAATACCCTCTCCACATTAAAAGAATTCATTAAAAATTATAAATTCATAAAATATTAGTAAAAATATTATTTGAAAATATAATTATAAAATTATAAATCAATATTTATAGTATTAATTAGTCATGATTTAGGGAAATTCTGTCTATGTGCTATAAGATAAATAAAACCATTCCTTTCACATTTTTGTAAAAAGTCAAAAAAAATATTTTATTTAGAAAACAACAAGAAAATTTATTTTAACCAATTTTATTAAAATTAAAAATTGGAAAAAAAATATTTTAAACAATCATTGGTTAATATTTAATAACATTATTGAAATAATTATTGTAGTATTGCCGGGTTAGATTGTACTGAAAATCCAACTGGCCCCTTGGAACGGAAATACCAATAACTCTCAAACCAGACTTCTGATTAATGCACCATCTGTAGCATTGGGTTCCTTATGGTGAGGAGAAACTATGGGATACATCAACTCAGGACTTCTTGATAGTTGATGTATCGACACTTGGCTCAAGGAGCGGACCCTCCCGAAATCAAGTGTGTTGTGTGCACGAACCCTAGGGCCGGCTGCGACTGAGATGAGGAAATCCTATGTGGGTTCGACAATGATGACTTATGTACCTGAATACTCCATGGGTTCGATATAGATGACTAATATAACATAATACTTTGTGGGTTCGACAATTATAACTTCTGTACCGAAATCCTCTATGGGTTCGACAACAATGACTTCTCTACTGGAATCCTTCGTGGGTTAGACATCGATGACTTCTATACCGGAATCCCGTGTGGGTTTGAGAATTATGATTTCTGTTCCTATATCCTATGTGGGTATCAAAGAATTACTAGTTATGTATCCTGTGTGGGCCAGACAGCTTAGCTGGTCCTCCATCCTGTGTGGGTCCGATAGCTTAAATAAATCAGTGACTATATCTGATCATCTTTATCACTCAATGAAAGAAGTATTCTTGTGTGAGATTAGCCTTGAATTTCAATCATTTATCTACATGGTGAATTACATTACTTCTTGTGTGTACTGGGTTGTTCTTGGGCTCATGTGTTGGAGCAGAACTATGATTGGTTACATAGGTATATGTATGGGAATATACCAAAGTAGGGTTGGTTGATACTTCGTGATTGTATCGTTCTTTTATGGATTATCGTTCATGGATTCTGGGTGACTTTCGGGGGTCTCAGGGTCCCTACTGAGTATCGTTATACTCACCCCTACACAGGTTATTCCCGCACTTCTTTATGTTGGTTGTAGACGATGGACAACACTGATCGAGGTAGAGAGTTTTAGAGTTGGACGGTACCTAGAGGAGGAACACTTGATGAGACGTACACAGAGCGGATGAAAAGACTTGGGTTTCTGAGGAGGCCATCTATACCCACTCTTCAGGTGGGATTCCCGGAGGATGTCTCAGTAGTTTCTTTTTTACCTTTCTGCAGTTGTGCTAGCTTTTCAGTTGTTTTTACATTACTAATTAGATTGTATTTCCGACCCCCTTTCCTTTCAGAACATTGTTTTTTATATAGTTTTACTTAGTGATTACATCCAGCTGCATAATCTATTGTTTTTGTTTACTTATTAAAGGCAATTCATTCCCTTTTTATCGAGATTACGCCTTTGGTGCTAGTCGCCAGTCCCTGTCCTATAGAAGGCGGCCTTGGGGTAGTCACGACACGGGCCCTAAGGATGGGTCGTGACAATGGTGATACATAATTTTTATACATATATATTACATCATATTAGATGAATATTAAAAATAAATTACAAATACACACATGATAACTACAAAGGTATAGTTTCTTTAAAAACATGGACACATAAAAATGGTTCATAAAAGATCTACATTATCTCCAACGTAGTTATTTATAACAATAATCCTTCTTATAGATATATTTTTGTAAAAAGTTTCATCATAAACTGGGAAAAGAAACATTATAAAGGGTTATCTCATATGCTTATTATCAGTAAAAAAGAGATACTAATGATCACTTGAGCATAAAATGAGAAATAGTGGTTGGGAACATAACCATAATATTTGAAAACCATACCCTACATATAAATGATCATAGTATTTAGTTATGTCATAAATATTGATAGTTTATAAGAAAATAATCATAAAATAATCATTGAACATGAGTTATGTGATCATAACATTGTCTTAAGACATGAGTTTTTGGAATATAAATAAGTATATAAAATCATTTCTATAGTATTAAAGCCTTTCTACCAAGACTATCACAGCAGATTGAATTTATCATCATACAATCATAGTTATCAAGGTTCACTCCCAATACTATCATAGTGGATAGAGCCTCATAATGAACTATGTTTACTCCACATACCATTCATATTTACTTAGTGAAATATATATTTTCTCAATGAATTTAATGGATATATACTTTTTTCCCATATGTAACATAATAAAAAACATACATTTGTATTTCATAAGATCAAAAAATAATCATCATATAATAACCCTTGATAATAAATGGGTTTCATAAATATTTCATCATAGAATAACATGTGGAAAATAAACAAGTTTCACAAACATTTCATTACATTATCACGGAATAAAACATCGAAAATGAATGGGTTTCATAAGAATCTTGGAAACATAAACCTAAATCATCTAGATATTTATTATGGATGATACCCTTGGATCATATCCATAATAAATAAAAAGTTAAATAAAGAGTTTTTCTATTTTATGAACATAAATACCTTTATAATATCATTAAAATATTCTTGAGAAAAATACCCAGTCCAATTTGAAAATACCTTTTAATAAACAAAAATTAATAAATTATTATAAAAAATATTTTCTCTGAAAATAACATTGGAGAATTATAAATGTATATTTATAGTATTTATTAGTTATGATGGAATAAAATTCTATTTTTTCAGTATAAAATAATAAAACAATCCTTTCATATTTTTGTAAAAATTAAAAAATAACCTCATCCGGAAAATGAAAAGATGATTCTTTTTTAAAAAATTTTAAAAATTAAAACATAGGTAAGAATTAATTTAAATAATCATTGGAAAATATCAAAATATCATGAAAATATTTATAGAAAATGTTGATATTAAAAATAATGGGTTTTCTAACGAATATAGAAAAATGAAATGACTTTTCCCTAAATAAGTTATTTCTTTCTCTTGAGAACATATAGAGTGAAAAATGAAATAAACCCCTATATTATCCAAAAATATTCATATTAGAGTGAATATAATGAGATTTATTTATATGTATATCATTATATTTAATTATAAAACACATAGTTAAAATATATCTTTGATTAACATTGAGATTATAACATAAAAAACACTTCACCTTGGTAATATTTGAATCATAATCCATAATATACAACAACATAAAATGAAACATTAAATGTAATTATCATATGTAAAATCATGATACATCATGTTAAGAGGAATACTATAAACCCCATAAAATAATATAGGTTCATGACACACCATATGTCCCAAAGACGTTAATTTGAGATGATAAACCCTAGCCTAAAATTCCACTTTCTTCAAATAAACTATAATCTCATATACAATAAATTTAAATTTTTTATAACTCTATATAAAAATCATTTTAAGACATATAATATCATATATGATCCCTTTATAAAATTTCAATGCCTATTTATCCATACTTTCATTATTAATGTCATCATTTTTTGGTGTTAACTCGTTCATTTTTCATGAGTGTACCAGTTCGGTATTTTTTATCCTTGTACATTGATCTTGGTTTTATAGTCTATATAATTTTAATAATTAATTAAAAATAATATATATTCATTAAATATATATATTCTTCCATAAATTTTATATATTGAATAATGAATTATAGTTTTCATGTAGATGTAGGTCCTTATATATGCATGAATGTTGTCGTCACATTTAAAGAGTTGGAAAAAAAAGATAAGAAAATAATAAGTATCCTTCCTAGAGTCATTTGTTTTCAAATAAATCATTTATATTAATTAAATCCATCCTTATTATTATCCATGTATAATAGAAATAAAAAACAACTCACATCACTTCATGGAGAAGGAAGTCCACACGTACGAACATGCGATGTTATTGTTATCCAATGGATTTTAAGGTAGGAAGGTAGATGTGATATTATAATTATAGATTTATAATTATGTCATAATTATCATATACAAACATTATATTCTTCATTAAAATAATCCATGCATTATAGTGGTGGAAAATGAATTAAATTGATACATGGACATGGTAAGTCGTAAGTATGCACGAGTTATATGTTCAAATCCCATTTTAAGATAAAGAGGATGAATATTAGTTGTTTAATAGTAATAATAAGAATAAAATTTGAGTATATTTATAATACTAATGTTTTTATGTTATGATAAATACTATAAATTTATATTATGTAAATGAAGAAGCAAAAAAGTGATCGGTTAAGACGATTACATCTTCTTTGAAAGAACTCCTTTAGATCTCCTATTAAAGATCCTAGGGTTGGTCTTTTCATAATACCAGAACCTATAAAAATGGATAATGATTTTAGGGAGGTATTTTGGTAGTTTTATGTCAAGATAGATGGATAAAAAAGTGTGTATAAGAGAGGGGAAGTAGTTCCCTTTTATCATTGAGGTGAGGGGAACTTTTGGGTTTTCTTAAAAGATTAAATTATAATATTATAAATCTCACGTAAAATGCTTCAAAATGGGAATATATTACAATCTATAAAATTATTGGGTTTTAATTATATCAATAATATAAATTTGATAGGTTTATGTTGTTTTTAAACCTCATTGTTTGGATTATCCTCTTAGTTAACCCATTTTATCTTTAACCTATATAATAACATTCTAACTATTAAAGGGTAAAGATTTTACATATAAAGTATCTATTGACTCATAAATGGATATGAAATGATAGGTTAAACAATATCATATCCTAATTTTTTTCTTTCAATATTCTTATAATTTTGAATGAATTGAATCGAATATTATTTCCATAAAATATCATTAATGTTATTTTTGACACTAATCATGATTTTTTTATTATTGACAATAAGAAAATATGATATTAGAATATTATAATTTTTACAAAAATAATATATTTTATTTTTCTATCTATTTTTTGGAACACTATACCCGACTCGAATTGTATTAGTTTTAAAAATTTTAAAATCATTTTTTTCTATTAAGTGGTGAAATATTATATCGGAATTGCATAAGCATTTAATTTAATTATATATTTAGTAAAATTACAAATAAATTTACATCATTAAAATAATTTTCATTATTCTTAAAATATAAATTTATATTCTTTTAAAAATCTATTTTTTCCCTTTCTGTAAAAAATAGTTATTTAAAAGTAAGAGAGTAACATTTTTCATTTTTCTTTACTTTAAATATTATATATATAATATTAATGTAAAAATTTCCATAATAAAATTACATATTTAAACTAAGGTGAAAATGGAATAATTTACTTAATCTATCTTGAAATTATATGAACAATGGTGACCATAATACTTAGTTTTAACCAAGATTTACCTGATTTACTCTTTACTGATGTGATAAATTTTACAATAATTACTATTCATAATTACATAAAATAGAAACATAATGTTTATCAAATATAATCCAAATAATTCCTTATATTTAATCCATTTTATAATTAAATACCTATAATTGGAAGAAATACATTTTAGAATAAGTACTCAAAAGGCGACAAAAACAACATTTTAGAAAAATATTTTTTTAAGAATAAAACTAGATTTATTCTTATCCAATGCATAGAAAAAATATTATATGAATGGTTAAACATTTAATTTATTATATGATATATAAATTTCATTAAAAAAATTTAATTTTAGTGATTAATTCAAATTATTAAGATAAAAACACATTTCACGCATAAAAACAGTTTTTAAAAAAAGTGCCTTTTATATATAAATAATGTTTTTATACTAAATTGAAACATAAAATTTATTCTAATTAACACAATTATATTATTTAAAATATAATATAAATAATTTGACCTTCTAACAATATTAAAATAAAAATAAAATTTTTAGATGCTCGAAACAAAAATAATGTTTACAATAAAAATAAATATTTTTCACTTTTAATTGGAAAAAAATATTTTTAAAAAACTCATTAATTCACCATAATATAATTATGTTATGATTAATTATTATTTTTTAATTTTATAAAATAAATTTTTTCAATTTTCTTAAAATTAAATGTAATACTTCATCAAAAAATCATTTTTTGAGGGAAATGCATTTTTTAAGAATAATTTAACTTGACATAAAAATTGAAAGCTTATTTCGTAATCATTAATCAAAAAAATTATTGAGTATTAAATATATATATTATAATTTTTTTATTTATATTCATAGACAAAAATACAGTCCCTTAGTTATAATAGCCATATGAAATATTTCATGTATCTATTAAGCTCAGGGTTGCGTGTCATATATGCTGCTGAACATAATTTTCATCATTGAAATTATCAATGTGTTTACGATATAATAACATGACCACTAGGTTTGGGATACTATGGTAATATTCATTAATTATTTTTATTAAAAAATGATCATTATAAACCTTGGTAACTAGATTTATGAAAACATGGACTAGAGAATATAACCCCATGACTAATAATTATAATAAGTCTATGTATAGGGTAACATAATTATATTTTGATAAGGTATATATTATGTTTCCATCCTATAAATACATATCTCTTTGGATACTATAATTGTATTTGGGTTTGTAATAGATGCATCTAGGTTTAATAACCCTGAAAAGAGTGGGTTAAATATATCGCGACCATCATTCTAGTGCATAGTGAGTGTTTCATTTTTTCACACTAGGTTTGACACTCCATGAGGAAATTCTTGGGTTCATTCACATTTAAAAAAAACAATAATGAATTATTTGAATTGATGATGAACCTTAATTACCTAGGTTACACATAACGTTTATTAGATTGAAAATAAATTGTCATGATTTTGACATCCTACATATTTTTCAGGGATTATATGATTTTCCACAATGATTACTAATACTCATAATATGTTTTTTGGATTTAGTAAAAGTAAATATCTAGGAAGAATAATTTTTTCACTAAATTTGATATACAATATGGTGATTATAAGGAACTAAATTGTATAACAACTGGAGTGAAAGATATTTTGATTATTTCTGATCACCTATCATCATATATGATTAAAAATATAATCCTTAACAAACTCTCAGTCTTATCAAATAAGAGTAGAAAATATTTTTATGAGATCTTATTTGGTAGTGACTATGGATGAAAGAAGTCATAATTTCTTTCATGCCAACAATTTAGTAGAAGAAACCCTATATAATGTCTCAATGGAATGAAGAAAATATTTTATGCGGGGAAAATAAGTGCACCGATCATTGAATTGATGGGAAAAAATAAATATTTTGATGGTGGGATATAAATTTCATCCCAAGGTACCATTTATTGTTCAATGTATTTTATGTGGTAATATGGTATTTACCCAGTACTATTCTATAATGCAATGGTTAACTTTTAGTCCAAGTAAGTAACTAAGCTACACCAATCATTGATGTAAATGGATTTAAATGTTAAAATATTATTATTCTAAAATTATAATTGATAGTTATTATATCAATGATATTTTGGATATAAGAATCATAAAACATATAATGATTATTCCACATTAGTTTTTAAATTATTTAAAAACATATGTTCAGTGGTACTAATAGCTAAGAAAATTTATTTAGTGGTAATGTGATAATGTTTTGTTGGCATAGAAATATTATTTAAAATGATTATGAAAATGGGATAATAATTGTGACATGGAAAATTGGTAATTGATTTGATGGGAAAGTGATTTAGGTCATCACTGATAATGATTTTTGTACATTTGGATTTATAGAAATTGACTATGATTTTATTTAAGGATTAAGGATTGTGTTAATTATTGGAAGAATAAATTTTTTTCTTGTGGGGTTAACATAAGAGTTATATATACCATCAAGGTTCTATATGTTTTGTTTTGGAATATTTAAAAATTAACATATATATATTTACAGGTATTAACATATGTTATATTAAGGTGAATGGAAACTTTTATTGGGTTTTTAGAAGAATAAATTATTGGGGATTAAGTATCCCTTTGGGATAAGATTTATTGTTAAGTTAATTGTGTTCTTTTGGAAACGTGTATGTAATGGCCCGGACCACTCAAGAACATTAAATTGTGAAAATACGGTGTCAGAGGTGTTCTGGAAGGTCGAGGTGACTTGGGGGTGCGTTTGGGTGGAATTTTAAGGAAGACTAAAGGGTAGTAGATTTCGCACGGGCTGCACATAGTTTCTCTAAACCGTGCGGACAAATCATGCGAGGTTGGTGTTAAAGTAGTGGCTAACGCACAGTTAGCGCACGGTTTGGCTAACTGTACAGACTAACCATGTGAGGAGTGTTGACATGGCAGAAGCTAAAGCACGGTTAGCACATAGTTTGTCAAACCGTGCGAACTAACTGTGCGGGCACTTAATCTTAGATCCTAAAATTGTGGATCTAACTTATTTTGCCTCTAAAAAGTTCGTTTAGGCCCCTAAGCATCCATAACTCTGGATTACCCTTCCTTAAGGATAAGAGAACCTCTCCCAAGCGTTTTGGAAGCAATCTGAAGGCTTCTCTTGGAAAATCGAAGACGGTTTCTTGAGGTATGTGATCGTTCTTGATTGGTTTCATAGATCTACTTAGATCTACTACGCATCTTCTCTCGATTTCTTATATCTACGCCCGTTATGGATAGATCTATGTTTGTGGATGTATAATATGGTGAATCTTAGTCTTGATCTTTCTAGGAGGAGATATCTAGGGTATGTTTTTGGAGAATCAACTCGGGTTTCTTGAGCATTCTTCGACCGTCATGTTTCGTAAAAATCCTTTATGGTAGGGATCTTACCTTCGTCTCTCTCTCTTTTGTGCATCTTTTGGGGTGGGTATCCTCTTGTTTTCGTGAGATACTGTTGAACTAGTAAATAAAGATAATAACTGGTTAAAGAACGGGTTTGGGGAAATTTTGTTGATATTGTTGTTTTATTTCCATCAATGCTTATCCTTTGATTATGTTGTAAATTGAATGGGATTATGCCAACTAAAAATCATGGTCTTTGGGGGTATTTTCTTATAAAAATAAATGTTTCCCTATTTTTTTGGATTTTTTTGTGGATGTAATTCATAGAATGTGGAAATTGGTTAATCATGTAAAGTTGGATGATTAAAAGAATAATTGGAACCCTTGTATGATCACCCTGATTAAACTAAATGAATGAAAGAATCTGTGGGTGCTGGTTGGGGTCTAATTATGTGAAGGGGTGTTTTGTGGGTTGTTTTGGAACAGGTGAGAAGTGGTGCTGATGTTGTCTTGGTTTTGGGTTGGCGTGTATTATATGGTTGTGATGGGCATCGGGGCTTCGAGAAATTGTATCGAAGGGATGATGATGTGGTATGGGTATCATTTCCGATGTGTTTGTGGTTATGGTGGTTAGCACTAGGGCTACAGGGATGGTTGTACATGTGAATAAATGTGGAATAATTAACTAATGAATTGCAGGGCATGGTAGTTGATTAAATACAAAAAATCAATGGAATTGTTTGGATGATAAAAGAAAATGGTGTTGTGTTAATTGTGTTTTCCCTAACTTTATTGGTGGTTGGAAGGGATATATTTTATGAACATTTGATCTGGTTTGGTTGTTGTTAGTTTCTCGGTAGTTAAATAATTGATAAACTAAAACTGTTGGAACATGAAAATCTTAATAGGCTTTGGGGCTATTTATTGTGTGCAGACTTTCAAGGTAGCAGTGCTGAGGCATGTGCTCAGATATTTTGTGTAGAAGCCTTAGGATGGGCTGATTTGATGATATAATTATATAAATATGTACGTTTTATGTTTCTTTACGCACACCACCCATGTTGAGCACTACGTACCGAACACCCGTGGGATGGGGGTGAGATTCCCAACATCCATTGGATGTATGGTTACTATTCTTCCTTGTGCACCCTCTTACAGGTTCTATATCTGAGGATCCTTTTGGAGGGTTGTGACAGATATTTCCCAAGATTCTTTGGGATGAGTATGTGATGTGTTCCCATGAGTCTTTGAGATGAGTATTTGATGTGATTCCTAGGTTTCTTCGGGATGATATGTGGTTACGGCCAAGGATTGAGTGACGGTGGGATACTATGAGCATTGTATGCCCATGTTGCGGCACTAGATCAAGATTCGTATGGCTAGGATGTCGCACTAGTTCAGGAAGAGGAGAATCATTAGAGTGTTAGGCATGAGGGCTTGAGCAGTAATCAGCGGGAAGGTGGTACGGCATACCCATACTTTGAAAATATTACTATAATACTCTATTGTCTTGCGATATTTGGTGAGTGTGGCTGGTAAGGTTGGGTGTATAGATTCCTTGCTAGGCTCGGGTTCTTTCTGTTTTCTCACAGGGCATTAAGATGTCTCCCCACTAGTGCATGATAGCTTTAGGTCTTCCTACTGAGTATACTTATATGATCACCCTACGTTTACTTTTAGGTTTTCCGGAGGACTTTTGGGACAGTGTGGGACCTTGCTAGTTGGGCGTTGGAGTTTTTCTAGTTGCAGTTTTTTTGCTTTCTTTTTGGTATCTTACTTGGGATCGTTTCGTATACCTGTACATTTGTTTCAGTTTTGTTTAAAACATGCATATGGGTTGGTTTTGGGCTTATTTTCATTCACTTGTTGCCTTTTCTTTTGGTGATTGACTCTTCCTATTTCCTGATCTTAATTAATATAAAGGGTAATGCATTCCATATTTGTGAAAACTCATACCTTTGGTGCTATTCGCCACTCCGGGGCCTACTAGAGGTTGGACATTGGGTTCATTGTCTCCCTTTCACCATTTCCTGCTCTATAGGGGCATCCTTGGTGGGAGGGGGTCATGAGAGAATGGAATCAGAGGGAAGTTGAGAGATAGGATGGAGTCTGGGGTTAGGCACAGTGAGGATTTCATGGGATAGTAGAGCAATAGTGTTTAGTGATCATGGTTCGTGAAATAGTCCAGAGAAGATCGGCTAGGACATGGGATTTTAGGCCCCCCCATGATCTGATGCAAGGACTCTAGGCCTACCAAATAACCAATTAAGGCTACACTGATTGCAGGTTAGAGACCCTAGGAAAGGTACATGCATCATAATGACTTTAGTTCTCATGTTTTATGGGTATTTTGGGGATTTAAAATAAATAATAAGTCTAAGAAAATTTATGATCAATAATCTACACTACTCGGGCTTAGGCTTTCCTTGTTTACCATGCAGCCATGGCACCTGGGAGATGACCACGAGTAGTGCGGGAAATCGAGGCCAAGGAGGTTGACTTGGCTAATCGACAAAGGGCTAACCGAGGGGAGGAGGATGATCAGTGGAATAAGGCACTTCGAGCCTTTCAGTGGCAGACCCTCGGGAAGTACGAGGGTAGCATCTCAGACATGGAGACAGAGAGCTGGATAGGGGAAATGGTGATAGCTTTCAGCTTGATCTGGGCTCCGACAAAGTACTGGGTTCCTCTGGCTGTTATCCAGATGTGTGGAGCTGTGCGTCAGTGGTGGACGCTTTATCTTGGGGAGAAGAGGGAGGCTAAGGTCACGTGGGCTGACTTCGAGAAGGAGTTCCGGGAAGAATTACTCTCTTCCATGAGGAATGATGCGAAGAGGCAGGAACTACTCTCCCTCCTGTAGGGGAGTATGATAGTGAGAGATTTGGGGATCAGGTTCAAGGATCTTCTTCGCATTTCTCCCGACCTTTTTCTGGATGAGGAGTCTCGGGCGAGACGTTTGGAGGAGGCACTTCGACCTTCTCTCTAGTATGCTATCACTCCCTCCACCCTATTGACATTATTGGAGGTCTAGAAGAAGGCTGAAGTGGTGGAAATTATGCACAAACTGGGAGGTGTATCGCGAGATGGAATCAAGTTGGGCTCATCAAAGGGGAAAGCTGTCAGTAGTAGGCCTCCAGCATCAAGTCCCTCTAAGTGTCGACCAGTAGGAAGAAGGCCTTAGCATTTCCAGTTCCGATATCCCGGCCCTCACCCTTTCCTTTCAGGCCCAAGGCTGAGATGCTTCATCTGTGGAAGCCATGGGAACCTTCATAAACCAGTTCCCAGACCAAGTACAGTACAATGGAGGTGGACCAGTACAACACCCACCTCAGCTACATCAGTTTCCAGCCAGGACCTTCCAGCAGCAGCAATAGGGACAGCAAGTTCCCATTCCTCCGAGGGCAGGCAGTGCAAGATGAGGTAGACCTAGGGATTCTCTTCATGGACCTTGACCAGGGCGTGGTCAGGGAGGCGACCGACAACAGAGAGGCAGGGGAGCTAGGCATGCACAGTCGCACGCCATAGAGGCAGAAATTCCAGCAAGGCCATAAGTCGTTCGAGGTATGATCAGCATGTTTAGTACTCTTAACTATACCTTGTTCGATAGAGGAGGTTCACACTCATTTGATACACCCAGTCTGGCCCGTGCTCTGGGTTTAGACACTGAGAGGCTTCCAGTGCCTCTGGTTTTGAGTACGCCAGTCGGAGGTCAGACCATCTTGTCTAGTGTTTTCCGGGGATGAAGGTTGATGTTGGGGCTACACCAATCTAGTGGAGATATCCTTTTACTGCAAATGTATCTATAAGATATTATTCTAGGCATCAACTGGATATTCTCGGTGTGCGCCGTCATTGATTGTTTCTGAAGAAGTGTTGTGTTTTCAGGTGTGGGCGGCCGACGTGTGACCTTCATCAGTGAGCGGGGTTGCCAGGAGGGCAGTTGACGAGGGGATCCCTTCCTTCCCATGTTAGTTGACCTGTCAGTTGAGTCGACAGATACAGAAATGGTGGATGTCCCAGGGATCGTCGGTGATTTTATGGATGTCTTCCTTAAAGAGGTGGCGACTCTACCCCCTCGCTGTGATCTTGAGTTTGGGATATACTTGTAACCTGGTGTAACACCTCGAGATTTTATGAAAAATATTCTTTTTAATTTCATTAATGTCTTGTGTTATACGCTACACCAAAAGGAGCTTTTACAACACACATCTCTGACCTGGCTTTAATTACACGCAATCGCGACCTTCCACGATAGCGTGTGTTGTACGCAACACCAAATTTCGCTAAACAACGATATGCTATTAAGATATTATTAAAACTAGCCGTTATGAATAGTAATAACCACTCTTTGAAATTTTGTAAATTTTATTTTTCAAAATGGACTTCATTTATGGATTCGGAGTATCGAATTTAGCCTAAGGTGAAATTTTGGTACTTTTCGGATAACTTTCACATTCTGATGAATAGTGAAAATTACTAAATTTTAATTAAAAACAACTTTTTTAATCGAAATAATTAATAGTGATAAATTATTAATTTGAGTGGTTTTAAAGTATATTTAGAATATATTTTTACAATTTAATACAATGTTGGACATTGGATGTAATTTCACATTTAAACCAGTTATAAACAAGTGTCAATCTTTTGATAGTTATTATCTCTTAAAAACACGCTATTTGTTGTGACAGCGGAAATTAATTATAAAATTAATTAATGTAACTTATATGTTGGGAATTTTGTAAAATAGAAATTATTTTTGAATTCGGAATATCAATTATAGCCTAGGGTGAAATTTTGGTACTTTTCTGAAAACTTTCAATTTTTGATGAATAGTGAAACCACTAAGTGGTAGTTAAAAAAACTGAATTGTTCATAAAACTTAATTTTACCGCTTCTGTGAGTGGAATTTCGAAAATCCGAGAGACACGGTTAATATCAAGGACTAAAATTTGGTTCAATGAGATGAAAATAATTTTTGGTGAATAGTAACTTTTTACTTTTTACCACGGTTAAAAGTAAATAGGGTAATTAAGGGTAAAGATGATATTATTATTACCCTAACACATGTCCTAATTCTATTGGATAAGTGTAATTCGACCAAATAACAAACTTAGGAATAAAATATGACCATTTAGGCCCACGTGGATTAGATTAGGACATTTATTATTAATTTATTTAAAGTAGGGTTAAAAGAGTTAAAATCAAAGTTTATTTACTAAAACATTTTTAATATGGGGTTATACATAAGATAAATTAGACTATAAATATTCATTAGAAAGATAAAAATATTTCCTACATAATGGTATTTTATTTGTAATTTTTAGACATTAAATAATTTAATTTATTTATGACACAATGATGATGCAGTAATTATCTTATTAATGAAATATTGACATAATTGATGTTATAAACACCAAAATAAATGTAATTTGAGACTTTTTATGAATTACACTAATTTTATAGGTTACTATGATATATTAGTGTTTATTTAATCAATTTTTTTCGAACATATAATTCTTTTATGATTTTCACAAAAATCATATATCAAATAGTGTCAAAATTGACACAAAATAGTTTTTAAATCAAATATTATATTATTAATTGTTATTTTATTCCTAAAAATCTAAGGTTCGGCCAAATGACTTAGATAAGGATATATATATTAATAATAAACAATTTGGGGTTCGTTTGGCATGTTATTGTAAGTTTATTAACCATATAGTGTAAGAAAACAAAAAGACACGGTAAAAGTTAAATTATTTAACTTAGAGTTAAATCTAATTGATAAGGTTAAAATAATAACCTAAACTTGTCTAAATCCTATTGGTTGATAGGATTTAGACCCATCCTCACTTTAGCTTCGAAATAAGACCCTTTGTAACCATTATAAACCGATTTTGACTTTAATATAAAATAATATTTTGAGATATTCCTAAGGTGCCCCTCTCCTCCCTTATAAAAGGACACCTCCTCCCCCTCCTCCTCGCACCAATTTGAGCACTCAAGCTCGGACAAACCCTAAAAAAATACCTTCTCCACTTTCCTATAATAATCCTAGAGGTCCTGGTCTTCATCAAACACCAATCTTAGTTCCCTAAGTGGAGGATTCAAAGAGGCGTTCCAAAGAAGAGGTAATATCCATTACCGATCTTTTCAATTTCTTTCTTCTTCAACTTCTTCTTCTTTAGTTGTTTCAAGATAAAGTAATAACATAAGTATTAATTACATACTGATATGTTATTATAAATATGAAACAACCCTAATTCACCTTCTATCCATCCTACGGAACAATGAAATCATCGCGCGTGCGTACGTACGGAATACCGTCTCCACGCCGTGGTGTAATCGATTTTCTGTCACCACCTTAATTGGATGGGTATAAAGGTGTAATGAGTAACTATATATGATTATTATAAATTTATATTGATACTGAAATAGTATACATACACTTCAACACAATTCCACGACCATGGGAACGATATCATCGCTCGTGCGTACGTACGGACTACCGTCTCCACGACGCGATGAGATTCATTCTCAGTGATTAACCATTCATGAATGATTATAAAGTATATATAATAAGTACTAATGAAATATATGACCTAATAATGATACTGGAATTATTTATATTTATATGTATGTCATCTACTTAATTCCATTCAATTCAATAAGGAAACGAAAACAGCGTTCATGCGTACGTACGGACTACCGTCTCCATGAACGGTGTATTTCTTTCCATTTACTGATTTATTATATATGTATATTCTGAATATATATATATATATATATATATATATATAATGTTTTATATTCTGTAATTAAGTAATCATGATCTAAGTAATCATATGAATAATTACAAGTTAAAAACACGAACGACAAATGAGACGATTTTACCCAAAACGCTACTTTAACATGAATTTACAAAAGAACGGGTAATATAAAGTCATAAGTGGACCATATATGATATAATAACAATGAATATGATTCTGGAATAAGTCAATAACATGATTTAAATCATTATACAGGAGGTTCGGACACTTACAATGCAAGTCGGACCTACGGTAAGGGAAATATCACAATCTCATTTTTATCCGAGATTGTTTATTCGTAAGTATTTACTGGGGTGTATTTTATCATCCAAATCCATGTTCCCTCAATATGTAATATTGTTTCCATCCACTTACAATAGTTTAAATCCAATTTTACCCTTCGGTGAGTTTTTAGTAAAGAATATGAAAGGAATCTTTTGTCGTTTTTTCATACGAGGTACTTTTTGACTTTTCCGACAAAAGTACGAAGAATGTTTTTTTTAACTTATACGGCATGAATGGATTTTTAAAACATTATTTCCAAGAATATTACTTTAAAAGTTTTCAAGATTATTTTTAATCAACTTCTTTTAGTTTATAATTGTATGACATATTAAGAAAGGAAAAGTGTTTTTGAAGAAGAAAGGATATTTTCCTCAAGAATTCATTTAAAGTGTTTTATCAAAATTATTTTCCATCTAAGATAATATAGGGTTCTGTTTTTATCCCTATTATTACATTTATTTGATTATGTTATGTTGGAATCATTTTTATGAATTCCTTTATCTTATATGAATTGTTTTATGATGTCATGTTGTTTAAGAATCCCATTTTTATTACATGGGTTATGAAATGATGTATGGTTTATGATTTTGTGGCACACATAAGAATGGTATCATTATGAGATGTGTGGGACCTATATCTCCCTCCAATGCATTGGGTAAAGATTTTATATCTCATGAGATAGACATGGCTGGAATGGTAGGTTATACCGGTTCAGTGAAACGGGACTGAAACGAGGGTTACTCAATTCAGAAAGGGACATTGTCCACTAAGATAGTCTTGGAAATGAGTCTTGACTAACAAGAAATGATTCTCTATGATTATGTGTGAATGCCACAAAGTTTCATGTTTTATTTTATGATTATTGTGATTACATTTCACTGCCATGATTTATCCCATGTTATGAAATTATGCACTCTTTTGTAGGTTATGATTTCCAAAATGTTATGTTCTTATGAATATGATGTGATTGATATTTCTTTTGTTTACCCTTACTGAGCATTTGAGATCACACTTTTTATGTTTTCTTTTCCCCAGGATATAAAGAAAGGTTTTAGGTAAAAAAAAGGAAGATCTTTATGGGAGATGTTGAAGATCTTTCACCATGATTAGAAGATTATATTCCGAGTTTCCAAAGACACTAAACTATTACGGTACTTGTGTGTGTGTTTTTGTAATATACTAAGTATTCCACAAAAGTAATGTAATGTACATGTACGTCAAGCTTCGGGTCTCTACAGTTGGTATCAGAGGAAAGGTTTAGTCAACCTTTGGAAACTAGGATGCGAGAACTTTAGTGAGATCCCTAGAGATATTTATAAGGTTTGTCTAGGGATGTCCCTAAGGATAAGTATATGTATAGGATACAGTCCTATAACTACGGTAACGATCTTAGAATTTAACCTAAGAAGTTAGATATTGAGGATACTCCCCCTTTATTATGATTTTTGCCTCTCACACTATTCTTTTTGGGTTTTAGAAAATGGCTGGAAACAGGATAATTCACGATAATGGAGGATATGATGGACAATGGAATGATATTCTTCATGAGAAACCAAATGAAATGGGATTTGGAGGTCCAAACATCATTATTATGCCGAATCAGCAATCTCATAATATGATCAATAAAGTAAAATTTTGTAAGTTTCCTGGCTCGGCTAATAAGAGAATGATGGAGTTTCATGATGATCATAGAGGAAAGAAAGTTCAATTTCCCCTATGTAAATCATGTGGGAAGAGGCATCAAGGAGAATGTTTCAAAGGAACTGGACGATGCTTTGGGTGTGGAAAAGAAGGACACAAAGCCAGTCAGTGCAAAGGAAAAGGTTCAGTTAACACCAGGTATGAGGATAATGGTATTGCTACAACATCAACAATGGTTAAATGTTTTAAATGTGGAATGTATGGGCATTATGCAAACCAATGCCATAAGGGAAAGTCTCATGAAGAAAATCAGTATGGTCGTATGGGTAGTATTTATGTGGATGATGATGATGAGACTACAAATGATTTGTGAGATGAAAGAATTGTTGAAGCTCGGTCAATGGTTTAAGAATGTAGTGGAATGATTACATGTTTATCATGTGTAATGTTGTATAAGTAATCTCATGGTACTATGGAATAAAGAGACATCTAAGGATTGTTACACTGTTGTCTTTCCTTGAGTTTTAAAAGTGTATGATTAATGTTACCAGTATCCATGAAAGGTTATTCGGATATTTTTGGAATGTAGATGATATGAGCATAATGAAGGGATAAGACGATAATGAGATGTTTGATTGTATTCATGAGCTCATGATTGATATAAGGACTAAGTGATATCATGGTTTGAGTATATATAATTTCGAGGATTTTGGTATGTGGAAAGTGTTAACTTTTAACTACATTCATGTTTTCACTAAGGTTTAATGGGTATTCATTCTTCAAGAGAATACATGATTAAGTTATTCACATGTTTTTAATTTGACCAACAAGATATATCTTATGATATATGGGGGATAAATGATGGCATTCATGTGATTATTCTGTGACATTTCAAGTAATAATTTTCTTTATACTATAAGCCTTGACCGAAGTATTTTAGATAAGCCTAAAGATTAGAATGGATTATGTTGGACATAAGATAGGATAAAACGTTTTTCGATATTATTGATGGGATGTTATAGTAATATAGCTTTAGAAAAAGGACAACTGCAGGACGGGCGACAGCCCATCACGTCGGACAAGGCTGTGGGAATCGAACCCACAACCGAAGTGCGACTGGCCTTTATCGCCTACCATTGGCCTACAGGAAGTCCCTATTTAGTAGAAACTAGTTTTATTATATTAAGAGGTATGATATATGAAGTATAAGTTCATTTTAGGAACTATATATGATTAATCTCACTATAGAATGACTTATGTATATTTAATAACTTTTGCTAACCTTTTGTTTGAGACAGATGGAATGACCCGTCATTCTATCACATGATCTGCTAACACTTCATTAATAACAAATTCAACTTCATTTATTTAAGAGATGAAGTGGAAATTGTTCAAGGCACGAACAACAGTGAGATTGTACCAAAATAAAGTAAGTATTTATTCAAATTCTTCAACTTTAGGGAAATGATCTTGAAAAACAAAAAATGTTGTCCTAGTGCTCTTATATCTGATTAATCAGATGGTACCTTAGATCGTCACAAATTTATGGATTTGTGATTGTTTGCTTTTCCATATCCATGTTCTCTACCACTCTCCATCAGAACATGATGGTTAGATTTTTCTTCCATATCCATATTTTCACCTATGTGGAAACCCAGTGATTAGTTTATTTGGGGTAACCATTACGTTTCATACCATTGTTTTTAAAGATTGGTTTTGGTATTCCTTTTTACGATGTGGGATTCTATTAAAGAAACTTTCGAATAGTAAACCATTTATAACCCCGACGAATTTCGAGGGCGAAATTCATTTTAAGGGGGGTAGAATGTAACACCCCGAGATTTTATGAAAAATATTCTTTTTAATTTCATTAATGTCTTGTGTTATACGCTACACCAAAAGGAGCTTTTATAACACACATCTCTGACCTGGCTTGAATTACACGCAATCGCGACCTTCCACGATAGCGTGTGTTGTACGCAACACCAAGTTTTGCTAAACAACGATATGCTATTAAGATATTATTAAAACTAGCCGTTATGAATAGTAATAACCACTTTTTGAAATTTTGTAAATTTTATTTTTCAAAATGGACTTCATTTATGGATTCGGAGTATCGAATTTAGCCTAAGGTGAAATTTTGGTACTTTTCGGATAACTTTCACATTCTGATGAATAGTGAAAATTACTAAATTTTAATTAAAAACAACTTTTTTAATCGAAATAATTAATAGTGATAAATTATTAATTTGAGTGGTTTTAAAGTATATTTAGAATACATTTTTACAATTTAATACAATGTTGGACATTGGATGTAATTTCACATTTAAACCAGTTATAAACAAGTGTCAATCTTTTGATAGTTATTATCTCTTAAAAACACGCTATTTGTTGTGACAGTGGAAATTAATTATAAAATTAATTAATGTAACTTATATGTTGGGAATTTTGTAAAATAGAAATTATTTTTGAATTCGGAATATCAATTATAGCCTAGGGTGAAATTTTGGTACTTTTCTGAAAACTTTCAATTTTTGATGAATAGTGAAACCACTAAGTGGTAGTTAAAAAAACTGAATTGTTCATAAAACTTAACTTTACCGCTTCTGTGAGTGGAATTTCGAAAATCCGAGAGACACGGTTAATATCAAGGACTAAAATGTGGTTCAATGAGATGAAAATAATTTTTGGTGAATAGTAACTTTTTACTTTTTACCACGGTTAAAAGTAAATAGGGTAATTAAGGGTAAAGATGATATTATTATTACCCTAAAACATGTCCTAATTCTATTGGATAAGTGTAATTCGACCAAAAAACAAACTTAGGAATAAAATATGACCATTTAGGCCCACTTGGATTAGATTAGGACATTTATTATTAATTTATTTAAAGTAGGGTTAAAAGAGTTAAAATCAAAGATTATTTACTAAAACATTTTTAATATGGGGTTATACATAAGATAAATTAGACTATAAATATTCATTAGAAATATAAAAAGACTTCCTACATAATGGTATTTTATTTTTAATTTTTAGACATTAAATAATTTAATTTATTTATGACACAATGATGATGCAGTAATTATCTTATTAATGAAATATTGACATAATTGATGTTATAAACACTAAAATAAATGTAATTTGAGACTTTTTATGAATTACACTAATTTTATAGGTTACTATGATATATTAGTGTTTATTTAATCAATTTGGTTCGAACATATAATTCTGTTATGACTTTCACAAAAATCATATATCAAATAGTGTCAAAATTGACACAAAATAGTTTTTAAATCAAATATTATATTATTAATTGTTATTTTATTCCTAAAAATCTAAGGTTCGGCCAAATGACTTAGATAAGGATATATATATTAATAATAAACAATTTGGGGTTCGTTTGGCATGTTATAGTAAGTGTATTAACCATATAGTGTAAGAAAACAAAAAGACACGGTAAAAGTTAAATTATTTAACTTAGAGTTAAATCTAATTGATAAGGTTAAAATAATAACCTAAACTTGTCTAAATCCTATTGGTTGATAGGATTTCGACCCATCCTAACTTTAGCTTCGAAATAAGACCCTTTGGAACCATTATAAACCGATTTTGACTTTAATATAAAATAATATTTTGAGATATTCCTAAGGTGCCCCTCTCCTCCCTTATAAAAGGAAACCTCCTCCCCCTCCTCCTCACACCAATTTGAGCACTCATGCTCGGCCAACCCCTGACAAAATCCCTTCTCCACTTCCCTAGAATAATCCTAGAGGTCCTGGTCTTCTTCAAAGACCAATCTTAGTTCCCTAAGTGGAGGATTCAAAGAGGCGTTCCAAAGAAGAGGTAATATCCATTACCGATCTTTTCAATTTCATTCTTCTTCAACTTCTTCTTTAGTTGTTTCATGATAAAGTAATAACATCAGTATTACTTACATACTGATATGTTATTATAAATATGAAACAACCCTAATTCACCTTCTATCCATCCTACGGAAAAATGAAATCATCGCGCGTGCGTACATACGGAATACCATCTCCACGCCGTGGTGTAATCTATTTTCCGTCACCACCTTAATTGGATGCGTATAAAGGTGTAATGAGTAAATATATATTATTATTATAAATTGATATTGATACTGAAATAGTATACATACACTTCAACACAATTCCACGACCATGGGAACGATATCATCGCTCGTGCGTACGTACGGACTACCGTCTCCACGACACGATGAGATTCATTCTCAATGATTAACCATTCATGAATGATTATAAAGTATATATAATAAGTACTAATGAAATATATGACCTAATAATGATACTGGAATTATTTATATTTATATGTATGTCATCTACTTAATTCCATTCAATTCAATAAGGTAACGAAAACAGCGTTCATGCGTACGTACGGTCTACCGTCTCCATGACCGGTGTATTTCTTTCCATTTACTGATTTATTATATATGTATATTCTGAATATATATATATATATATATCATGTTTTATATTCTGGAATTAAGTAATCATGATCTAAGTAATCATATGAATAATTACAAGTTAAAAACACGAACGACAAATGAGACGATTTTACCCAAAACGCTACTTTAACATGAATTTACAAAAGAACGGGTAATATAAAGTCATAAGTGGACCATATATGATATAATAACAATGAATATGATTCTGGAATAAGTCAATAACATGATTTAAATCATTATACAGGAGGTTTGGACACTTACAAAGCAAGTCGGACCTACGGTAAGGGAAATATCACAATCTCATTTTTATCTGAGATTGTTTATTCGTAAGTATTTACTGGGGTGTATTTTATCATCCACATCCATGTTCCCTCAATATGTAATATTGTTTCCATCCACTTAAAATAGTTTAAATCCAATTTTACCCTTCGGTGAGTTTTTAGTAAAGAATATGAAAGGAATCTTTTGTCGTTTTTTCGTACGAGGTACTTTTTGACTTTTCCGATAAAAGTACGAAGAATGTTTTTTTTAACTTATACGGCATGAATGGATTTTTAAAACATTATTTACAAGAATATTCCTTTAAAAGTTTTCAAGATTATTTTTAATCAACTTCTTTTAGTTTATAATTGTATGACATATTAAGAAAGGAAAAGTGTTTTTGAAGAAGAAAGGATATTTTCCTCAAGAATTCATTTCAAGTGTTTTATCAAAAATATTTTCCATATAAGATAATATAGGGTTCTGTTTTTATCCCTATTATTACATTGATTTGATTATGTTATGATGAAATTATTTTTATGAATTCCTTTATATTATATGAATTGTTTTATGATGTCATGTTGTTTAAGAATCCCATTTTTATTACATGGGTTATGAAATGATGTATGGTTTATGATTTTGTGGCACACATAAGAATGGTATCATTATGAGATGGGTGGGACCTATATCTCCCTACAATGCATTGGGTAAAGATTTTATATCTCATGAGATAGACATGGCTGGAATGGTAGGTTATACCGGTTCAATGAAACAGGACTGAAACGAGGGTTACTCGATTCAGAAAGGGACATTGTCAACTAAGATAGTCTTGGCAATGAGTCTTGACTAACAATAAATGATTCTCTATGATTATGTGTGAATGCCACAAAGTTTCATGTTTTAAGTTATGATTATTGTGATTACATTTCACTGCCATGATTTATCCCATGTTATGAAATTATGCACTCTTTTGCAGGTTATGATTTCCAAAATGTTATGTTCTTATGAATATGATGTGATTGATATTTCTTTTGTTTACCCTTACTGAGCATTTGAGATCACCCTTTTTATGTTTTCTTTTCCCCAGGATATAAAGAAAGGTTTTAGGTAAAAAAAAGGAAGATCATTATGGGAGATGTTGAAGATCTTTCACCACGATTAGAAGATTATATTCCGAGTTTCCAAAGACACTAAACTATTACGGTCCTTGTGTGTGTGTTTTTGTAATATACTATGTATTCCGCAAAAGTAATGTAATGTACATGTACGTCATGCTTCGGGTCTCTACACCTGGTGCTTGTCCGATTTCGATGGCTCCCTACCAGATGTCACCTTCTGAGTTGCGGGAGTTGTGGATTCAGAATGACGATCTAATAAAGAAGGGTTTTGTTCGACCAAGTGCATCACCTTAGTGTGCTCCTATCTTGTTCGAAAAGAAGGAAGATGGTGGTAGAGTTTTTATGTTTCAGATGACAATGCTATCCTCCCTACTATGAAAGGTGGAGGAGTCTCAGTGGGGAGACACAGAGAGTGATGTGATGTGAAATCGGGCTAGCCAGGTCAATGCTCCGGAAGGATGGTTGGAGGATAGTCTGGATTAGATGCTTTTCTAGGGGAAGTTTTATGTTCCAGATGCAATGCATGAGAGAGTTATTGGTGAGTTTCAAAACTCACCCCTGGCAGTACACCCGGGAGCTTCCAAGATGTACTAGGGATTGAGATTGCAGTTCTGGTGGCCCAGGGTGAAATGGGCAGTAGTAGAGTTCGTAGCGAAGTTCCTCATGTGTCAGCAGGTGAAGGCTGATCACCGCGTACCAGGAGGTCTGTTACAACCTTTAGATGTCCACGAGTGGAATTGGGATGACATCTCGATGGATTTCTTCATAGGGATAGCCAAGGATCATCTAGGTTGCGATGTTATCTGGGTATTGGTGGACCAGTTGATGAAATAAGCTCACTTCCTAGAAATCAAGGATTCAAGTACGGTTGAGGCCCTAGCTCAAAGGTACATGAATGAGGTGGTGTGGTTGTATGGGATTCCGAGATCTATAATCTCTGATCAGGATACCCAGTTTACCTTGTGCTTTTGGAGGGGATTGCAACATGGTTTTGGCACTCGTCTATACCTCAGTACTGCTTTCCACCCCCAGACAGATGGGCAGACAGGGCACACCATCCAGACATTGGAATATATGATAAGAGCATATGTTTTGGGCCTTGTGGGATCATGGGTACAACACTTTCCTCTTCGAAGCATTGTACGGGAGGTCGTGCCGCTCACCCATATGCTGGACAGAGGTCGGGGAAGTAGGTGTTCTTGGCTCGGAGGTGGTGCAGAGAATGAAAGAGAAGGTTCAGCTTATACGAGAGAGGATGAAGGCAGCTCAGGACCAGCAGAAGTCATACACTAACAATAGGATGAGACTCTTGGAGTTCGAGGTCGGGGACCACATGTTCTTGAAGGTCACTCCTCGGTGCAGGCATTGAATATTCAGACAGGGAAGCAAGCTTTCTCCCAAGTTCTTCGGGCCTTCGAGGTGTTGCAGTGGGTTGGTGAGGTGGCTTATCAACTGGTGTTTCTTCCACCGCTGAAAAGGGTGCACGACGTCTTCCATGTGTCTCAGCTCTATCAGTACCTGCATGACGATTCACACGTCCTCAACTGGGGAGAGCTAGATATTAGGGACGATGCAACGTTCGTGGAGAGACCCGTGATGATCAAAGGTTGTGAAGAGAAGGTGATTCATGGATGAACCATTCCTTTGGTTCGTGTGATATGGAGGCATGGTGGTATTCAGGAGAGTACCTGGGAATGCGAAGCACATATGGGTTCCCAATACCCAGAGTTGTTTTGACTTTTATTTTGTTTTGTTTCGTACCTGTTTACGATGTAATGCTTGACTTGGTTAACTATGAAATGTGTTTCAAGTGCGTAAGAAGTGTCTTGAAATGAGGGTAGGGGAGGACCTGATCCCTAGTTAAGATTCATTAAAGTGGATGCACCTAACCCCATACAGGCTAGTCAGTACCGCCTAAAGTGGATAGTATCTTAACATGGAGGAAGGAAAACCCCTCACCCGCATGACCAGATGGTTTAATATTTTTCTTTTCATGGTTGCATGGGGGAGAGGAGTGGTATGTTTGTGATTTTTCAAGAGATAGGTGATGAAGGGGGTGCTACTTTGTAACAAGGAGGTTTTCTCCTGAGAGGTATCATTCGAGGGGGGGGGGGGAGTTGTTCGGACCCCTCTTTTTTCTTTAGGTGGGTTTTGGATTCTCGAGGATGAGAATGTTTTGAGAGGTATCTGATGTAATGGCCCGGACCTCTCCAGTCCATTTCTTTGTGAAAATGCAGTGTTAGAGGTGTTCTGGAAGGTCGAGGTGACTTGTGTGTGCGTTTGGGTGGAATTTTAAGGAAGACTAAAGGGAAGTAGTTTTCGCACGGGTTGTGCACGGTTTGTCTAAACATTGCAGCCAAACCATGCGAGGTTAGTGTTAGAGGCAGTGGCTAACACACAGTTAGTGAACGGTTTGGCTAACAGTGCGGACTAACCGTGCGAGGAGTTTTGACAAGGTAGATGTTAACGCACGGTTAGCGCATGGTTTGTCATACCATGTGGACTAACCATGCAGGAACTTAATCATAGATCCTAAAATTGTGAATCTAAATCGTTTTTCATCTAAAGGGTTCTTTTAAAGACATAAATGGCCATATCTTGGGATTACCCTTCCTTGAGGATAGTAGAACTTCTCCCAAGTGTTTTGAAAGCGATCTGATTGCTTCTCTTGGAGAATTAAAGCTGGTTTCTTGAGGTATGTGATCGTTCTTGTTTGGTTTCTTAGATCTACATAGATCTACTACTCCCCTTCTCTCGGTTTCATAGATCTACGCCCGTTATGGGTAGATCTAATTATGAGGGTGTCTAATATGGTGAGTCTTGGTCTTGATCTTTCTAGGAGGAGATATCTAAGGTGGTTTTTTGGAGAGTCGACCCGCGTTTCTTGAGAGTTCATTGACCATATTGTTTCGTAAAAACCTTTGAGGTAGGGATCTTACCTTCATCTCTCTCTATTTTGTGCATCTTGCAGGGTGGGTATCCTCTTGTTTTCATGAGATATGGTTGAACTGGTAAATAAAAAAAATAACTTGTTAAAGAATGGGTTTGGGGAAATTTTGTTGATATTGTTGTTTTATTTCCATCAATTCTTATCCTTTGATTATGTTGTGAATTAAATGGGCTTATTCCTACTGAAAATCACGGTCGTTGGGGGCCTTTGCTTGTGAAATTAGATGTTTCTATCTTTTTATGGATTGTTTTGTGGATGGAATTCATTGAATGTGGAAATTGGTTAATCATGTAAATTTAGATGATTAAATGAATACTTGGAACCCTTTTATGATCACCATGATTAAACTAAATGAATGAATGAATTTGTGGGTGCTAGTTGGAGTCTAATTATGTGAAGGGTTTTTTCGTGGGTTGTTATGGAACAGGTGAGCAGTGGGGCTGCGGTTGGCTTGGTTGTGGGTTAGCGTGTATGATATGGTTGTGATGGGCAGTGGGGCTACATGAAATGGTATTGAAGGTATTATAATGTGGTACAGGTATTGTTTCTGATGTGTTTGTGGTTATGGTGGTTAGAAGTAGGGCTGCAGGGATGGTTGTACATTTAAATAAAAGTGGAAGGGTTAATTATTTAATTGTGGGGAATGTTAGTTGATTAAATATGAAAAATCAATGGAATTGTTTGGCTGATAAAATAAAATGGTGTTATGTTTCTTATGTTTCCCCTAACATAGTTTTTGGTTGATAGGGATATGTTTTATGAACATTTGATCTGGTTTGGTTCTTGTTAGTAGCTTGGTATTTCAGGAATTAATAAACTAATACTGTTAGAACATGAAAATCTTAATGGGCTTTGGGGATATTTATTGTGTGCATACTTTTGAGGTAGTCGTGCCGAGGCATGTGCTCAGATCATTATTGTAGAAGCCTTAGGATGAGTTGGGTGGTTGATATAATTAAATAAATCTATACATTTTATGTTTCTTTACGCACCACACCCATGTTGAGAACTACGTTCCGAACACCCATGGGACGGGGGGGTGATGTTTCCAATATCCAAAGGATGGCTGGTTACTGTTCTTCCATGTGCTCCCTCTTCTAGGTTTTATAGCCCACGATCCTTCGGGTAGGTTGTGACAGATATTTCCCAAGAGTATTCGGGATGAGGATGTGATGTGTTCCAAAGAGTATTCGGGACGAGGATGTGGTGTGGTTCCCAGGTGTCTTCGGGGTGAGATGTGGTTATGGACGAGGATTGAGTGCTAGCGGGATACAGGTTGAGATGTGGTTATGGCCGAGGATTGAGTGCTGGTGGGATACTATGAGCTTCATCTGGCCAGGTTGCAGCACTAGCTCAAGATTTGTATGCCCAAGTTGCGGCACTATCTCAGGAAGAGGGGAAATAATCATAGCATTAGGCATGAGGGCTTGAGCATTAATCAGTGGGAAGGTGGTGTAGGGTACCCATACTTTGATAATATTACTATACTACTATATTAACTTGTCATATTTGGTGAGGGTGGCTTGTATGGTTGTGTGGATATATTCCTTTCTAAGCTCTAGTTCATTCTGTTTTCTCACGGGGCATTAGGACGTCTCCCCACCGGTGCACGATATCTTTAGGTCTTCTTACTGAGTATACTTGTATTCTCACCCTACGTTTACTTTCATTTTTTTAGGAGGACTTCCGGGACCGTGTGGGACTTTGCTAGTTGGGCGTTGGAGTTTTGCTGGTGGCAATTTTTTTTTTCTTTCTTTTTGGTATCATACTTGGGAGATTTTCTTGTACCTGTGCTTTTGTTTCAGTTTTGTATAAAACATGCATATGGGTTGATTTTGGGATTATTTTCATTAACTTGTTCCTTTTTATTTTGGTGTTTGACTCATCCTATTTCCCAGTCTTAATTAATAAAAAGGGTAATGCCTCCCATATTTGTGAAAACTCATATCCTTGGTTCTAGTCGCCACTCCGGGGCCTACTGGAGGTGGGACTCGGGGGTCATTATCTCTCTTTCACCATTTCCATCTCAGGAGGGTCATCCTTGGTGGAAGGGGTCGTGAAAGTGTATATTCATAATCTTGATTCTACAAAACTCATTAATTTACAATGTTCTATTTTTATATATATTAATGGCCAATCTACATATTATCTTTTAGTTTTGTATCCAAATTTTATTCATCATATCTTAGTGTGAGGTTCACTAAATTACAGGTTATATAGTTATTAATGATATTTTTGGGATGCTTCATTTGGTTGAGGTATATGTAACATTTATGTTTAACATGTGGTGTAACATAAAATATAATTTAGAAATAGTGAAATAAAATTTTTAGGAATTTAAGTTAAAATGTATGATTACACCCTTGAGGTTAAAAAATACTCTAATTTTGTGGTAATTAAGATAAATTGGGATGTGGGTTATTTTTTTTAGAAATAATCTATGTTGAACCTTTAGTGTTATTATGATAATTTTAAAGTAAAATGGATTATTTCTTCATATAAAGGTTTATACATTTTGGATTTTATCTTATATTTTGGAAAAAATTTCACTTTTTTATTATATTTAAAGAAATGAGGAGTATATTTGAATCCTTTTGCAGAAATATTAATCTGTTAGAATTCTATTTTAGTGCTTCTGGCATGAAAAACTCATCCTCAATACACAACATTTGTAGAAAAGATGACATTATAGTCAAAACTGATTAAACAGTGAAATTATATTATTCATGTAAGTATATTTATCCAGGTTTTCAATTTAGATTTTAAAGGAATTCCTCAAATCTAGTAAAATTATCTTGAAAAAATGTTCTTCCTTTTAGAATCATTCTTGGTGAATTGATGGTCTTTTTCACAATATTTTTATTTTTTTTGGTCATCAACTTTCTTATGATCATTCAATTTCTTGTGACCAATTTTCTATTTCACTCTTCATAATTCATTGGGAATTTAATTTTCCCCCATGTTCATATATTCACTTCACAAAAATGTTCTCCAATTTTTAAGCCTTGATATGTGTTATTCTTTATGAAAATTTTATATCTATTTTCCACATTTAAGAGGGAGTTTTATTAACCCTTTTTATGATGTGGGTTTTCAATAAAATAATTTTATATTTTCAAAAACTTCATTTCCAAAGAAAGAGAAAAAAATTGGATGGAATAATTTATAAAAAAGTGGGATAATCTAATCCCCTATTATTTTAAAATAACAATCTATTTGATAGTGTATACAATATGAAACACCAAGCATAAATGAACTAAATAATATTATAATTCAAATTTGACCATTATAAGAGAGTTTTTTAATTAGGGGTTAAGTATATGAATAACCAAATTATGAAATATATACTAATTATATAATCCATTAAAATCTATTCAATGATTCCTAATAAATAATAAGTCAATTTAAAAAAAATATTTTATTATTCAAAATATGTTTTCTTCAGATTTTTTTTTAAATATTTGTAATGGAATATTATAATTAATATTTAGAATATTTTAAAAAAATTCATCAAAATGATATAATTTTTTAATCATCATGTCAATATTATTCTATATTGATATTTTTGGATTTTTATGAAATGATTGATTTTCCATCATGTAGTGAAAAATACTATTTTTTTGAAAATTGTGTATTTGTTTCAAGAATTTAAAATGTTCAATTCAATTTTAAAATTGTTTAAAATTAGATATTTTTCTCAAATATTAGTAATACTTAAATTATTTACATTATTATCAAATTTATGAATTAATTTAGTGTTAAAAAAATTATAAATAAAATTGCATTTTTCTTAAAAAACTATTTTTATTTTGTTTTGTGTTTCTATGTTGAGTTAAGTTCCACCAATTATAAAAATTTATTCTTAAAAAATGGATATATATTTGAAATTTTTTGGTCCTAATTTTGTAAATATTTCCATTATATTTTTGGCCTTTATAAATAGTAAACAAGGATAATATTTGTCACCTTAGTAAGGATAAAATTGGTAAAATAGGGTTAAACCCCGAGATAAGGCCTCAAAATCAATCCAAAATATTTTATCCAATTTAACGGGTGGATTTTGTGCATTTAAATAAATTTCAAGAATATATGTCTAATTGTATCACTTTTTCAAGGATATTAACTGTTATAATAATTTATGGATTGAATAAATATAAAATGTCACTCTCTTGAATTTAATAATTACAAATTTTTAAATAAGGATAAAAAAAGTTATGTTCACTTATAAATTAATATTTAAATACAAACTAATTTTTTAAATATTATTTTTTAATAAATTTTAGTGATTAAATATTTATATTAAATGATAACGCGATAATGATATAGTATTTATTCAATTAATAGAAGAAATAAAATATATGATTTTAAAAATATCAAAAATCATTAAATTTCTGTGAATTATTATGTTATATATTTTTTTTGAAAAATAAAACATGTTATTTATGTGTGAAATGTTTAGATTATAATTCCATTTTTTTATATTATATTCAATGTCAGATTATCTAAAGAGTTCTTAAAATTCCATTAATAATATTTTATAAAAAAATATATTATTAATTTAATTAAAAATAATACAAATATTTAAATATGAAAATTATGATTAGGTATGGAAAAAAATTTCACTAAATTTACATTTATTATCAAATTTATAGCTTATATATAAAATAATACCCCTTTAGGATGAAAATAGACATTTCTATATTTAAGGTTAAAATAGGTTAACGATGGGGATAAACCAAAAATATAATGTTTTAAATTATGCAAAAACATGTATAAAATTCATTTTCATGGATAATTTAAAACATATAATCTTTTGGTCCAAATATATTTCCATATATCGGAATTTTTCTTGAGAACTATTTTATTATATTTTAATACTTTTAAGAATTCAAAGTGTGTCATTTCCCTCCCTTATAGGAGCACAACCCTTTCTCTCCTTTCAAAACAGAAATTTGATAAATATTTCTTGAAAATACTTATCTATTTTCATATAAATCTAATATAAATTAATTATTTATTGTTTTATTCTCAAAATAACATTCCAATGGTCCTTTAGAAATAATCTAATAGGATATTACCGAAGAAAAGGTAACCCTCTTTATCGACTTTTGGAAATTTAATTACTTTTATAATTCTTATCAATTTTTTATAATGATAAAAAAATAGTTGATTCAATATAATGAGATTTTACTATGATTATTGGACTACCATTTTCCATTTCTTTTATATCTATGATAAGGGAAAACATCACATGTGTGTATGTACTAGTTACCATCTCCATATAGCAGTGTAACTCATATTTCATGAAAACTATACTTGGATGGTTTTAAAGATATATATATTGAATATATATAATATTTATAACATAATTATATTTATAAAATAAAAATATAGTATTTACCTTGTTACCTTAAAATATTTATGGAAAATGGTAACGTTTCTTGTTTATATATGTGGCTACCACCTCCATGAAGTGTTGCAATATGTTTGTTCATTTTTGATTTACATAGATGGAAGAAAATGTTTTATTTAAGGAATATATTATATATATAATATAAAAACTATTATTTAAAGGTGAATTATTTTTACTTTTTATTCGTCCAATCAGTCAAAAAATGAAACCAATATTCTTTCCTACATACGACCTATCATCTCTATAAACGATGCAATTCATTTTTCTATATATACCATTAATGGATTATTATAAATAAATATATAACAATTATATATTATTTTTTTCATCATTAAAAATATAAATATGAAGGATTCCCGACCAAATTACATGGACGAAAACTACAGAACCAAAACATTCATGAAATAAAAAGTAGTTATCAACCAAAATAGATAATATAATAAATAATTTTGTGTAAATGATTGATAAAAGGTTTTAATTAAATCATATATGTTTTTTTAAATGTGATTATGATTATGGAATATATTTCTAATAAATATATATTTATTCTATAGGATTTTTTAACACGTATGAAAAAAAGTCAGACCTGAGTTATGGGTTTCCCATCTAAATATTTTCTTATCGATTCATGTTTGATGTTACACACCTATTTATGTTTATGAGGTGTATATAATACAAATTTTATATGTTATATCATTTATCCTTATTCATTAATGTTATTTAGAGTAAAAATTAAAAATTATTTTATCCCATGGGGTTTGATTGGAATGTTACCAAAGTGGTAAGGGTTTATTTCAATCACATTATTATTTGGGGTTGTTTTTGTTTAAGTCTCCAGTGGGGGATTTTTTTGATCTTTTAATATTAAACACAATATAATTCATTATCCTATGTTTATTTATGTAAACTGAAAGTCATTATTTCATTTTATAGTATTTGCGTACTCAAGATACCCAAATTTGTTTTAAGGAAAACATGATTTGTTTTCTACTTGATAGAAAATATTTTTCTCCCATATCCATATTTTCAATAAAATATTAAAAATAATGTTTTCACTTTTCTGAAATGATTTTTATATAAATATGTACAAATTTTTATAAATTTAAAAAAAATCAAAAGATTCGTCTTATCATTTTTCAAAATAGGTTCATTTTACTTTTTATCAAAAATGTCGAAATTATCTTTGTTTTGACATATTCAACATGAGAGGAATTTCACATTTTCCTTAACACCCTATGCATTAAATATTTCTTTACAAGTTTCAAATGTTCCTTTTAAATAATATATTTTCCATAATATTATCTTAAATTCATTAGATTTGTAATATTTGATTTCAATGTGAAAAGGGTATTTCCCTTAAGAAATTTCCCAGTGATATTTTTAATATATTTTTAGATATTCCAACAAAATTTATTGGATATTGTTATTTTATGAGGATATAATCCAATCATAACATCCACTATATTTATCTAGATGTTTTATAATCATTTTACCTTGGGAATTTATTAACATTTTGCTTTCTAGGTTTTTCAATATGAATAGTTATTGTTTTTTAAGGAATGTTAATTATATTTGATTTTTTATTCATATTATAAATGAGTTGAAATTATTTTCTGATGGTTCAGGATAGAAATTACATATCCCCTTGAAGCATCAGTAGGTCTCATGATTGAAAACAATTTTGGTATTTCATAGAGGCCTTACCTATTTATGTATATGTCTTGAAAAATGATATCTATAATAATTTTTAGATTTTCAACATTATGTATCCCATCATTATGAAATTTGTTATTGATGTCTGGGTGATTACGTGAATTGTTAAGATATACATTGACATGTTTCAAGATGATGTGCTTATTTTTGAAGCATTATTTAATTCTTAAATATTCCAATCATAACATTTTTTGTGCTCAAGTTATGGGTTAAATAGAATTTAATTTCTATTATTTAAATTTCTATATCGATTATTCCTTATTTACTCATTGAGGTTCTTTTGTATATAACCCATACTGAACATTTTATCTCACCATATATTTTTTCCCTTTGAATAGGATATGAAGAAGTATATTGTGAATGATATCAAATATGCAATAATGTTTCTTATTATATGTTATTATTTTTACAATGTAATATGAGAATCATATATATATATATATAGCATGATTATCATGAATACAACACAATTTAGTTATTTGAGATAAGTTCACATTGAACTAGTACTTATTTAATTAAGTAACCTCTATATCTAGGATAATATGATTAGGGTATTTAATATTTGGGAGAAATCAAAGGGTTCGTGAGGCCCATAAGAGTAAAACCCTGCATGATCATGCAACTACCACACAACTCGATGATAAAAGGAACCATGCTACCATTGACCTCCCACATGGGTCGATGATTGGATGATCAGGTGGTATCACCTCTACTAGGAAGTCCAAAGGGAAAGTCAACCATGTGACTACATGGATTTTGTGTGGCCCCGAGACAAACATCCTTGTGTCCACTTACTCGTTTTCAAAATTCTCTAGTGTATGGTCACCATGTGGTATGCACTCTTTATAGTATGACCACCTATCATAGTTATAAGTTACTCATTCCATACTTATAAATACCCTATTCTAATTTAAGAAATGAAGAGATCGAGTTATTTTCATGAACCAACCCCTGTCGACCCTGAACTGGTCACCTGAGCCAGCCCGAGACATGGCCCGAGGGGTGTTCCCGATCCCCACGGGTTGGCAATTAGTGGTGGGCATCAAAACCAAACAAGGGGAAATGATTTCGCCCAGTGAAAATAAATAAAGGGAGTTCATGATCCCCAAAGGATGGAAACTAGTGCCTAGCGCTTGTCGCCGGCCCGGGAGGACCGGGAACGCCTTTCAGGCCATGTCGCGGACCGGCTCGGGTGACCGATTCAGGGTCGACACAAGTTGGTTCATGAAAAAATGTATCAGAGGAGGCCCTTGTTATTTGGGGTGTCCGGTAGATGGAGATTAGAACTGTCGGGACTCGAGAGGTAGGTATGGGAAAGAAGTCATGAACCCTCACCCGTTCCTAACCTCGAGTCACCAGGGGTAGTCCGGGAATTGTTTTTTTGTCTTGTTCTGATTTGTTTTGGATAGAGGGATGACAACAGGGGAAAACCGATTATACATTGTGATTCTATATAGAGTAGTGACCCATGTGGAGTTGGTGTACATAGTTTAAGTTCTTCCTAGTTGTTGAAGCTTACATGGGGCATGGACCACTACCATGTCGCTAGGATAAGCATGACTACTAGTCCCTCTCTTCGGTGATTTGATGAAAGTTGTGTATTGTCTTGGTTCTTTTGGGTGTAAGTGGACTTTTGTAAATGAAAAATGGTTCTTGATATGAGAAATTTTTCTTTTAAATGGATTTAAATTTGAGAAAGATATTTCTAAAACTAAAAGCTCTTGGTCTAAAAATCTGTTGGTTGCTTAGAACTGGTAGTGATATGGTTTGGGTGAAACCTCAGGTACACTTTATGAACGTTTTCACATGTAAGGGAATGATTTGTAAGTGTGTGTTGGTGCGTATGGATGAAATTGAATGAAGACATGTGCAACAGTTCATGGGATTACTGAGGTGTTCACTTGGAAGTAAAGGATTAAACTTATTTTTCTAAAGTGATTTAAAAAAAAAGAGAAATGATTTTTGAAAAAAAATGGAAATTGGTTTGAAAATTGGGGTCAGTATTTGGAAAATGGCCTTCAAATAAGGTGGTTTTTAAATATAAAATAAAAATGGATTTTTTTGTTGTGTTGGTATTTTTTGGTTTGTGAGTTGGTTGTTTTTGGATGAAAACTCTTTCAATGATATTGCTTCGGCTTGATATTGGTTTTGGTCTTGTGATTCATATGTTTTTTAAGAAATGCCACCCAGAAAGGTCCCTAGAGTTTTCGATAAGTCATAACTATTGTTTGGTTCTTATTAGACATTTTTTGTACTTAACGGTGATTGAGGTCTGTTAAAGGTAGTTATGTGGTTTGAAGAGGTCGAGCTTGTCTTAAGGGCATTTGGAACTCCCAATGTTGATAGAGTACGTGCTGTTTTGGGTCTATTTGAAGGTCCATCTATGGACATATGGAATTTTCTCACGCCACCATCAATGAATGTCAGGATGGAATGGGATGCCTTTAAATATGCCTTCATCTGATGATTTATACCTTAATTGGTGACGACTAATAAAAGGAAAGACCTTATGTGCACTCAACAAGGCCAACGAACGGTGAATGCATATGTTGACCATTTCATGGAGCTTGTGTCCTTTTCTCTAGGGGTAGCGTCATAGGATTTGATGAATACTTCTCTCATCCTAGGGGGTCTTCACCAAGAGATCAAGGAATATGTCCTCCTTTCTAAAGACCATAGTTTCAAGAAGTTGGAGGATGAGGTGTTCTTAGCTGAACTGGTCTCCGAAGCGTAGGTGCTTGGAAATCTAGCATATCCAGTTTCTCAAGAAGGTTCCCCATATGGAGAGAAGGGGGTGCCAGAGGGGCCTATTTCTATAGAGTCATCTGTAGTGGTTCTGGATTCTAATTCGTCGGTCCGTTTAGTGGTGTTCCACCAGTGTGGCCGGTTTGGGCACGTGAGGTCGTCATGTCACATCCCTTCGAAGACGTGTAATCATGGCGGATGTCTGGGCCATTAAGAGAAGTTATCCAGTAAGTGTCACCTAAAGAATACGTTGTGACCGGAGGAATTTCAGTACTTGACTGTGAGTCAGGAGATGCTTCAGCCATCAAATCCCCAGCTATAGGCCTTGGGGTGAAGCTCGTGTGCAGTCAGGAGTGGCCCGGGGTGTGAAGCCTTGATCCGTGTTTTGTGTTCCATGTTGGAAGTGGAACATTAAAAGTCCTTTAGTCCTAGATTTTTCTACTTCTAAAGATGTGACTTCATTGTAAGTTCATTGTTTCATCGTGGAGTTATAATATGCATGTTCTATTTTAATCCAAATAGTTTTGTTTGTCTGATTAGGGTTTTCTGAATTGTGCACTTTCCTCAAAATTGTGGTTTGCCCCTGTATGGGTTGATCTGGGTTTAGTTTTATTCGTTTGGAGACATAAGTTCCTATGAAGGAGTTAAGGATTCTGGTTATACTCAGGATCACTATTTGATAAAAGTTCTTCTTAGGTGTTTTTCTCTAGTATTCAGAGTTTCTGGTCTGGGTCAAGAGTTCCAAGTTTCAGCAGATGTGTTTTTCCACTCATGTTATAGGAGTTAGTTTAGATTGATTGGGAGTTCCCGAATTGACCCACCACCCTAGGGTGGTATTTTTGAGTGTCAAATTTCTACTCTAGTTGAATTATTGTGGTGGGGAGAACACTCTCATGTTCTCCCATTTTCTTATATTGTGGTTTCATTCAGTTTTAACTGTGCATGGTATCTTGTTTTATCTATTGTTTGGATGGGTGACTTTCTGGGGGCATAAAGTGTATGTGGTAGGGAAGATTTTCACACCCGGACATTTTAATTTATTTATATTTTATTATTTCTTGGCTTTGGGACATTGTGCCAAGGTCTGGGTTGGGTCCTAACTTAAATTTTTTTTGTTTTTTAATATCTTTCATGGGATTCAGACCTGCGAGCGGTCACAGCAAAAAAGGCGGTGGTCGCGTCGTTAGCCGGGTGTCCGTGCAAGTATCTAATGATTAAAATAAATAATGTTTATGTAAATAAAGTGGGTTAAATGGTTAAACTGCAATAATAATAATGTATTATATAATTGATAATTTTAATATCGATAAAGTGTTATTATTGTTATTATTATTTTTTTATTTTTTTTGGTTATTATTACCCTTATTATTATAACTTTTATGGTTATTATTATTTTTATTATTGTTTTATTATTATTATTTATATTATTAATAATATAATTATTATTATTTTTATTATTTTTATTATGGTATTTTATTGTTATTATTATTAATATTGATATTATTAATATAAGTATTATTGATATAATAAAATGAAAAAAAGATTAATCCCTAATTCCCGGCCATCCCCCCCCCCCCTCTTTTTCCTATTCCACACAACGGGCTACAGTCCCCTCTCTATTCCCCTGTGTGCACCAGCCTCCCCACCAGGCCTCACATCACCCTCACGCATGGCTGCCTCCGACCTTCTTTGCAAGACCCCACCGCCTGCCTCTCTTCCCATGCCTCCTGCCTCTCCGCCCTTGCCTCTTGTCTTCGCACCCCCATCCGTGCTCCAACGCTATCCTCACGGTTCCCCCTCCAATCAACCATGACCCCTCTCTACCCTCCCTGCTCACTCTAGCCAGCCTCCCTCCAGAGTGGATGCACCAACCTCCGTAAGCCGCCCCGCCTCCCTTCGGCTTGCCCAGGCCCTCGGCCTCCTGTTCATGCCCAGGCCCTCCTCTGCCGTCTCCTGGTCGCACACCCTCCCTTTACGCATCACACAACCACATCTCCCCCAAGCCGGTGTGGCCTCCTCTGGTGACGTCCTTTCACATTATCGATTTCCTCCTTCCAGCGACATTCCCCTAATCTTTGGTAGTTTTCCACCCTCTTTTGGTGGGGTTTTTATTTTTTTCCAAGTCATAGATTGTCAGGTTTTTTTCTTTGTTCTTAGGGTTTCGAATTGGGTAATTTGACTTTTTTGAGGTCCAACCTTGATAATTTTGGTTTGGTTCATTATTTTAGGGATTATTCACGTTTGTTTGCGGTGCGTTTGACGTGCGTTTTTTGTTTCTCACAGAGATATTGATGTTTTCTACCTTGAGGTAGGTGGTTCCAGACCCTTGGAAAAATTTGGTAATTTAATATGTCATTTGGTTTTATAAATGTGTTTTATGATCAAATTATGTGGTGTGTAATGTACTTTTGTAGTGTTTTGACATGCGTTCAAATGGGAAATTATTATTTTGGTGTGTTCTCTTTATTGTGCACCCTAGAAATTAATTTTAAATTATTTTAATAATGTTCTTTGAGCTGTTTAAATGATTTATCAAGTCATTCATGTGATTCATATTTGGGTGTGAAATGGTTCTTGGTGTGCGTTTGGATTCAAAAGGGGGACTTTGTGTGTATTTTGGTGTGAAGTCCTTTTTATTTTTCATGAAATGATTTAATAAATAGTTTATTTATTTATTGAATTGTTAAAATGGTGAAAAAGTGGTATTTTGAAAGTGTTGAATATGAATTTATTTTTTTAAATTAGTTTTTTTATATAAAATAAGACATGTTCTTCGTGGAAACCATTTTTGTGTCACTTAGTGGTGTTTTATAAATGGTGAAAATAGTCCATTAAATAATACAGATGGTGTGAGTTTTTTTTTTGAAAGCATGTCGAGGTAGTGTTTGTACTGCTTGTTTGTTTGAATTGTTTTAAGTCCATGTTTATGTATTTTATTTATCATTATAGTTGTAGCACTTTGACAACATTTTTCTACGGTCTTGCGATCGTCAGTTTGCGCGCCCATCTGAGGCATGTCGTGCCATCGTGGTTTGTTTGCGAGTCGAGGAAGTTCCCCCACTACACTCACCTTTAAATTCAGAATTTTTAATTGCTTGATATTTTATTAATTTTAATTAATGAGAAATAATATATGATAATAAATTTTAAAATGATTATTTGGTGTAAAAAGAGCTGTTTATTTTATACACGAAACGTGAAATATTTTTTTGATGAGCAGACACGCAATAGTGAAAGTATGCCCATTTGGATTCTAAACATAATTCAAGGAATATTAAATGTATTTCTGGTTTATTGATAAAAGATTTATTTTGAAGCACAAACAAGTGTTTTGGTTCACTTGAGAAATGAGGATTTTCATTAAAATTGTGGAAGGCCCGTTTGGCACTTTAATAAAATTAATTATTTTTAAAAACTCTATTTGGGGTGACTCAAAGGTGATATTTGGTGTACATTGACTGCATGATTAGTGTGTGATGTTTGTACTACTTGATTGACTTTGTTGACTCACCCCTTTTCTGTTCATTATATGTATTGACATGGGAACTTGTCATAGTAAGTGAATCATCTGAGAATGATTGTTGCACTAGTTTATATTATGCACTAGCTAGTGGCCCCTAGTACGGATGACACTCTACTAGGGGATTGGGCCCCTCGGTTAGGCCATGTTGGGAAACACCGGGTTTTAGGGCATTATGACGTCATCGAGAGTAGGCATGCCACCAGGATGGGACACATGTATGGTATGTTCTGGATTGTTCATGAACTCCTAGGTTCGACCCATGTTTTCTTTAGTGATTAGTTTTATGCGGTGGATGATTGAGAGGTCTAATTCGGTTACTGGACCCCGTGTGCCACTTTTTTTCTATTTACCATACTGTGTGTTCTGTGTTGTGTGTGGTTTTTCCATTTTACTAACAACTGCAGTTTTAACTTCTAAATTGTTTGCAGAAATGTTTTAAAACGAAATTCACCAGTTCCTTACAAACATTAAACTTGTTTTTAAATTAAAAAGGAAAATGGTATGTTACTTGTATTAGAAATGAAATTGTGCATGTGGAAACCCATATTTTATATAATTTTGTTCAAACATGGAATTAGTAAATTTCATTGTTTAAAGGTAGTGCATTGGGAATAGATATCAGGATAGCCTACTATGTTTTAATACTCATGCCTATAGTTATATTATGTTTTTAGTGTTTGTGCAGGTTAAAGCTTGAGTATGCTCGCCTTGGGTGACACATGATTGTTGAGTTAGAGAGTGACCCACGGGGTCACATAGAGTTAGTTTGGACGTCGAGTTTGGTTAGAATTATTTTCCTTTGTTACCGTTTAGTCATTTTATTTGGTTTATTTATTCTGCACTTATTTGTATTATTTTTGCTGATTTATTTATTTGTATTGGGTGAAATAATTCCCACAGCCTCGGTGGATGCCCTGATGCTTGTTGCTATCTCGGGAGGATCAGGAATGCCTTTTGGGCCATGTCGTGGAACACCTCGGGTAATCGGTTCAGGGTCGACCTAGTTTGGTTCCTGACAGTGATAATGGAGAAACTATGAGAGAGGTTGTAATTCATAGTGAAACCCATATGTTATCCTTAATCTTAGAGTAAATCCACTATCTAGTCTTGTGTGTTTTACTTATTACAAGAAAAAATACCAGGTCATCTTGAACCTCTGATGTTCCTATGAGGCAGACTGTCCTCCCCCATGAACCAACCAAATAGATGGATCTTCCCTAGAAGATTACCCTACTCACAATGTAGATTCATGTACCTACTTCATGGTTCATACCTCCACTTAATTTTATCTAACTTGGTTCACCCTCTTAGTGTGTTCATCATGCGAAAACATCCCATGAACACCTACTATGCGAAATGACACCACACAATGTCCACCTTTAATTAGGTATGATTCCATCTATCATGAACATACCATATGAGATATTCCCTTTATAATTACAACCATACATACTTTCTTTATTTAGGGTTTTCAAACCCCTCCTTCCACTTATTTCACTATATCAGGTATCCAACCAGCCTATGTACCAATATTTCTAAAGAGACCCCAAAAATCAACACATAAAACATTACATAATTCCACCAAATTTATTTGATCTAGCTGTAGGGAATGATATAGTTTCTTCCTATTATTATTAATCCTCATGAAAAAAGGAATCTCACAATTTTCCTACTAAATTGATAGGAATCTTATATAATTTTCAATCATGCATTCCCGTGTTAATAAGGGTGTAATTTTGATGAAAATCATTGATTTCATACATGGGCCATGTAAAAGAATTTGATTTATTGAGAGTTCAGTTAATATAGAATGTGTACATAATATATTCCTAAGTGTATTTAGAGAGGGAGGAATCAAAATAAAGCATAACACCAATATTTACACTTCTAACCCCTAACTGAGAGTCAAAATCCTTTTTCTATGTCCACAATCCAACAATCAAGAGGATGGAAGGATAAGTATCCTCAAAGGTATACGATATGATGAAATTTAATATCAATGATATATTTATTCTCCACTCAATGAGCCCTAATAAACCCCAATGGGAAACTTTAATGCATAATCCCAAGTAAAAATTCCTCATAAGATTATATTACCTAAGAGTTATATATATTTAAATGACTGTATTTTTAGATATGTGGATATTAGATAATCTTTAGGGGTATAATCCCCACTCCATCTTATGTCTTTACACAATTCAAAACACAGAAATAATTAAATCATAATTCTAAAATATGTGTCTATAATCCAAGTCACATGATTTAAATCGAAAAAACAATTTCCTTATAGAATGAAATTATGTTACACAATACAATTCTACCACATGACTTTAAATTATGTCATTTGAATTACGTGGACATTGATTTCTATTAAATAGGATATAAACGAATCCCTTTAGAGGTTTAAACCCAACACTATAAACCCCCTAATTTTCATCTTAATGGGGAAATATTCGTCATGTATCCACTTATTCCCTCCTCACCAATCCATAAACCCTATTATCCTAGATATCCCATTCAGTGGGGATATATTCTTGGGGAATTTTCGTCATTGATCTATATTCCTGATGAATACATTCTCCAAATGGAGGGTTATATTCACTTTTTCGGATGACCAAATATTCCTAATTATAAAATTTTCCATTTAATACAATACTTATCTAGGAATTTAAATTGATCTTTCATTCATAAGGAATTATTCCCCTTATATTCAATTAGAAATGTCTGGTCATGTTTATGTCACACAACAAAAATTTCTTTGTATTTTTTCCTAAACACCCTTACTACATAATCATGATATTCAAGGATTTATCCTTTTCACATGACCTCAAAAGGTTAAATGTTCCCCATTAAGTGGAATAGAACAATGATAGTTATCATTTAATCCACAATGATACATAAGAAAACATTCATATAGACCTGATCCTTATATCTCCAATTAAATCACTTCCCTAGATGCTAATACACTATAATGATCCTAGCTATGTGGTTTAAAACTAGAAATAAAAAGTAATAAAAAACATGAGGGAGAAACCCTGATATATATAAATGGTACCATATATAGAGAACCTCTAACACATATAGATGTTTACATTGACGAAATTTCTCTGATGCATATAGATATTCACATCAATCCATGTTAAAAAAAATTATTTTTTATGGGTGTAACTAGTTATATGATAGGATATTGTAATGACTCACAAAAATTTTATAAATATATAACAGTGAATATGATTCGGAAATAATAACCTTAAAAAGATGAAATGAGTTTGACCACCAACACTCTTTACTAACATGCATTCTAAAGCGTAATTGGTAAAACAACCTAGTAATTAACTACACTTGGAATGAATATCCACATTAACATTTACAAAGAACTATCACATAAATGGGATCACATCTAATTTTATATTATAAATAAAAATGATTTACCTAGTTTGAATCATTTAACTATGAAAGTTATTAGTCAAAAATTACATGTTTTACTTGTGATGTTTCATTGGTGAGTTTTTTTGTTCATGTTTTTTGTCATCTAGGATCATCAAAGAAACCTTAAATACAAATTTATAGTATCACTTAATCCATAAACATATGTATCATCACTAATGAAATTTGGGGTCCTATAGAATTGGAAGACATTGTCACCTGTCAATAGACTTTTTCACAAGGTGTAAATTGCACAAGAGAGGATGTAAAAACTCCAAAATACCATCTCAAACCAAGATGTTTTGTGTATATACCTCATTAACATAAAACCTCAAAATCCATCCATTTAATGATGGTCTCCATAGGAGTAGTTGGAACCCAGTGCCACATAAAACCGTGTTGGAATCCTTTCTCTAGAATACAGTGAAATATCCCTCCCGTATCATAGATAGGTTTATTAAAAGATCAAATATGGTCTCATATCAAAACAGAAGTTACTTAGGATGGATTTTTTCAATATCCCCAACTACCATCACCATGTGGAATAAAGCCCAAAACATCCTAATTAGGACACCACCCTATATATCACTACTCTGGTTACCCAAACATATGAATACAAGAGATATCTCTAGGGATGGTTAGATTTAAACCATTGAAATTGGGCCCGTATCCCATATCCTACTAAAGAACCATACCATCATACTACACAAAAAACTAGCGAGATGAACCATCTTCTTTATTATGCCTAACAAATATTTCAGCAATCTTTTGTAGCATTAAATGAATCATGTCAGTATATCCTTGCAGTAACTAGAGGTATGGACATATTACTACCCCTATGTGACAATATTTTTGGAATATATCAACGAAAAATGGAGAAAACATGTTAGGTAATATTCCATATCCCATATTGTAATTTTAACATATCCTTTGTCCCATATCAAAATCCTAATAATATTTTTTAGTGGTAATGGATGGATAATTGTATATCCTTAATCACATCATACAAAACTATTTTCATATCCTGGTAGTGGTTGTATAATATGGTCATCAGAATCACCCAATGAACAACTAGGCTAGCCATGTATTCTCACCCCCACCACCTCATATTCTTCTTAACATACAATAAGATCTACTCAGAATATTGAACACATTCTTTCTCCAATTTAGGAGGTTCATTACCACATCTTGATAAAGAATTAAAAATAGGATTAGGTATATATTCCCCTTCTAAGTAGATGTCATTTTACAAGTTCAATGTCCACATGAATGTAGAAAAATATTCCTTCCAACTATTCAAGGACTCATTGACATATTTCAATAGTTACATAGTAGTGGGTATATATATCTACTCACCATCATTGCATATATGTTATTAAGTATATCCTAATGGAAACCAATATATAGGTCCCCATTATTTTCCATTCAGAAGAATCTCATTGGCATATACCAACAAGAAGACAAGAGCCTCTTAAGTAGACTCCCACATATAAAGGTCATTATGCATGAAAAATGTACCTATTTGACCAATAGAGTTCATCCAATATAAATTATCATTGGAGAAAGATAAATATTTAGGATATTTCTCATATCCATACCTTATTTAATGGATATGTTCTTGAGTCCCTTAAGTGTCTTATAATAATGGAAGATGATTCTAATGACTCATCATCAGATGGAGAAAGTAGTAATATTTATGAAGGATATCCCTAAAATATCGTTACAAGCAGCTCTGAAGGATATCCTTAGAGAGATTTGCATTTAGGTCCACCTTGTGGAAACATCTAGATCAACCTTAGGAACACTTCTGACTTTGAAATTTTTGAAAATCCTTCTCATGGATGGAATATAAAAGTGTTTAATTATAAAACATTTAACTATATAACATTCATAAAAATAATATATCAAATATATTATTTCACACAATATACCAAACTAAAATTAAAAAAACTGTGATATATTTTTAAAATATTAATTATAATAGTTAAAAAATCTTCTAAATTCACTGGTTCAAATTAAAGTAACCATATTATAATATCAATAAAGAATGTAGGAAGAAATGGAATCTGGAAGTAGATGTTTTCCTTATATATCCAATTTATCTCCACTCTGGTGGGATGTTACTTAAATAGGTTTCTCCCAAGAAAAATTCATTGATCTATCATGGATTGACAAAACATTTATAGGTGAGATGTCCAAACTCATGAAGATTACCATTAAATACATACTAGATGAACCACTACTTGAAACTGCAACTGGAGCTTTTCTAATGAATGTGTTTTATGTGAATATCATAAGGGGTTATGTAATTTGAATAAAGAATATATCAAAATGTAATAAAAAATTTATATATAATGGTATATCATGAATTTTTATACTTTTCAAATTTTACTTTTATTCAATTCATTTTATGCTTAAAAATTATTTTTATGGAATCATTAGTTTATAAGAATTATATGAAATTTTATAAAACCATTTTCTAGAAAAAAATATGTATTTTATATGTTATATTATAAATTAAAAAATATTTATTCTAATTTACCAATCAATATTTAATGTTTTATAACAATATTTTTTTTCCCAGGAAAATGGATTAATACATTATATTCTTATTATTTTAAAATTTATTTTTATCACTTTCAAAAAATTAAATCACATAAACTGATTTTCATATTTTAAATCAAAATTTTCAAATTTGGTAGTAGTGTTATTTTCATTTTTAAGTATAAAATTACAAAGTTAAATATTATTTACCATGATAAAATAATTATTTCACATGGAATGGTACTTTTCTAGATATTTTTTATCTAAATTGAACTATTTTAAATAAAGACTGTAATGTGATGTTTAATTATATATAAAAATTATTTAACAGTCATTTAACCAGTAATCATTTGTTATATAATATTAGATACAAGTAATGGTTATAATGGCTTAAAAATTGTTTTTCGACACATTATATATTTTAATTTGTTAAAAAATTTTATCACATATAAATGCTGAATTAGATTAAATTGAGTCTAAATTATGGATTCATAATGTAAAACATTGATATGAAGGGTCATCATATATTTTTTTATAAAATAATTAACATTGTTAATATTTGATAAAGATTAATAAACGTTAAAATGGGTAATCTAATTTTTCCCTATTTTTAGTAAATCAATATAAATATTACATCATATAAAATAACATTATTTTCCTTTAAAGTCATACATATAGGTATCAACAATATTTACTCATCTAAACCACCTTACTCTCATGAAATACTATTTACCCCTTACCAAACATTCGTTTACAAAGATTTTCTATGTTTTCTCCTATATAAGGAACTCACATCCACTCTTTTCAAAGACACATCCCAAGTTCTAAATTCTCATTAAAATATGTAAACATTACTTCTCTTAGATCCCTTATACAAGTTTTGAATCATCCATCCACAAATAATTTCCTCAAGTACATCATTTCTAAAGGATACATCAAGAGAATATCAAAATTCTCAATATAAGTCTTACTTACCCTTTAACTTCATTTATCTGTCCTTATTCTCCACCCCCATATGAATCCATTATAATCATTTTTATATAATGACGTAGTTGTAAATAATATACTAAAATGTTTTTATATTGATTGTATAACCATAATCTAATCCGCCTCTAATTAAATCAGAAAATGGAAAATGTTTCTCATGTCTGTATGGGGTGTTACCACCTCCATAAACGATACATTTTGTTTTTCATCTCCTAATTTAATTAATAGTTTTGGAAAAGGGTTTAGTAAATATAGTTATTTTAATTCCACAATATATATTAAATAAATATAAATTATTCATTTTATATGTGACATTATAAATAAGATATCAGTATAAAAGTAATCTCTTAAAATAGACATATCAAGAGGAAAAGAGAATTATTTGTAAATGATAACTTATTTTTAGTTTAACATGTTATTATAATTATTTATAATTATGATTAATATACTTAATAAAATCAAAAAAATCCTTATTATTTTTTTGATAATTATATTATAACACACTTATCTCTTCCATAGCACACTGAAAAATATATTGTAACAAGATATTGTAATGTTGGTTTAACTACCTACATGAACAATTCTATAAATTTATATCAAATATTGAAGTATAAAATTATTATTTCTTTTTAATAATTAAATAATATTTTATGGTTATTTAATATAAAAATTTAAATTCATAACTAATTAACCCCCTTTTATTTGTTAAAAATCACTAAAGCATGATCATCACAAAATTTGTCTATAATAACTATAACAAAACACTAATATAATTAAATTTTAATCTTATTAACAACTATAAAGAATAAATTATATTACCTTATATGATCTATTAATAATAAAAATATTATAATAATAAATAAAAACTCCATGATTATTAAACTAGTTTAATAAAATCATGAATACCCACACCCAAAATTGAAAATGGATATGAACTAATGAAATTGGATATATAGAATAATTATAAATTAAATATATAAAAAGGGTATAGATATGAATATTTTTATGAAATAAGTGATTAAGATAGTTATTTTTATATATGGGAGGTTAATGAACTTCCATATATGTTGAGAGTAATGAATATGGACTTTGGAAACTAAAATATCTTTCTTTGAGTTATGAAGTTTCTTTTAATATTATGCCTAAAATGGTTCCCTATATTTAATAATCTTCATTTCCATATGATGTATAATTTTATATCTCTAGGTATATTGAGATTATAATTCAAATCCTCTTCCATGAATGGTTCTCTTTAAATTAAATTATAATATGTTTTCCTCTTAAGTGATAATTTCTTTTAAATGGAAACTTATTTCATGTACCTATTTTTCCTTAATAATGTTCTCATTTCTACTATAGATATAAAAATATGTATCAATTTATATGTTATTTACAATTATATTTTAAAGGAAAATATTCTTTACCCTCTTTTATGATTTGGATTATGTTTCCTCTATCTCTAAAGAGATCTATTTTCAATAATGTTTTGTTTTATAAATCTCCCTATAAGTTATTTTATAATTTTTCAATTTTGTAAGACTGTATTAGATATCAACTAATCTATTTAATGTAGTTATCCATGTGATACCTTTTAAAAATTAATATTAAAACCATTATTTTTTTTTAATGAATTGATGAGTTTTTTATGAAGTTTACTTGTGTATGGTTAATATTTAAGTGATGGGTGGGCCTTATATACCCCTATAATACATTGCGTAAAGAAATTAATATTGTGAGATAAAAATGAAATGAGTAGTGATTCACAATCGAAAATTTGAAATATGTTTTTATTCCTGATCCTATAAAGGTAACATATAGTAATTCCCAATCCACAATATGGTGTTTCTATAATAATATTGATGCCAAACTCAATTTATGTGTGATTTTTTATGCTTCTTATCACATGATTTAAGTCTCTTGTTTCATAGTCTTTATATGATGTTAAAATTTTCATCATAAGGTATTATTTTTTCTCATATCTTTCCATATGGACTGTTTTTATGATTTTATGTTCTCTAAATATGAGATTTATTAAAAGATTATTTTATATCATATGCTTGTAATCTCACATTAGGTAACATGTTGATATTTATATTTTTCCCTTACTGATAATTTGAGCTCATCCATTTATTATGTTCCCATTTCATGGGTATTGATGATTATTTTAACATAGGAGTTGTTTAGAAGAATATATAATATGAATAAATATGGGGAAATGATAATAAGAATTGTAAAATAGTTAAAAAATATAGCTATTATCCAAAGAAAATAATCCAATCAAGTCATAGGATACATAGTTTATTATAAAATGTAATGATTTTAATTTTTTATGTGATGTATAGTAATTGAATATTTATCATGTTTCATCTTAGTTGGTATCAAATCAAGGATTAGTTTTTTAGAGATTAGTCTAGTTACCTTTTATATTAGGGTGATATAACATATGTGAAAACCATGTATATTAGTTTTAGTGTAGGATGATATCCCAAAACATTGGTAAAGTACTGAGTATGTGGTTTCCTTGTAATTATTATCTTTTTCTATACTATAAATTAATACAGGATCTGGTATAGATTTACATTAGGGTAGAAAACATGAGAACGATATGTTGGGTATCGACCAAATATTTACTTGGTGCACCACAAAGAGACCTAATTATACACCTATTTTGACCCTCTTGGGAGTATTTGATTTGGTTGATAATATTATCTTTAAGAACCATAATGAATTCCCGATTTCAAGGTTACTTTTTGGGATAATGTAAAGAAAAATGAGAGATCACAACTTAATATTACCTAGGTAAAAGTAATAAATATATATTTTGAACTAAGGGAATTATATTCCAATATAATAATTTAAAATAATAATTTTCTTTATGGTTGAATTCCTTTTATGATTTTGATAATTCTTCTATATTTTTAATTTTTCTTACACACATTAACCATTTTTGTTTTAGTTATGGTTGGATATAGAATAGACCAAATTAAAAATGGATTTGATTGAAAATAAATTGATTTTTTAATGATAAACCCCTTGTAATGAGAGACATACAAATGAATATAGTGATTATTCCACAAAATATCTTGAAATATCACTAACAATGTATCTATTGTTGAAATCATGAGTGGACCAAATAAGAGAAGGATAGATACTCATGAAAATTATAAAAATAATTTTGTTGAAAGAAGTAATGTTAAACAACCTATATATCCAAAATATGAGAAGAATAACCAATTTAATAACCTCAAGGGGATTATAATATGCTTCTTGTATGGTGTTGGGTTTATTGAGAATGAAACTTCTATAGTAAAATAAAGAGGTTGATTAGAATGTGGGAGTGGAAAATGTTATTCCAATAAAACAATAATGGTCAAATGCCTCATTTTTTGAAATCATAGACATTATATATGATAGGAATTGTAGGCATGAACAACCAGCACAACAAATAGAATAATGTGGATCATGTTCAATGAATAAAAATGTGGTAGATTATGATATGTAAATCCTACAATTTAGATTTTTGAAGATGGGATCATTATTATAGCCAATATTTATCAACTATATTAATTTATATGTGTACCAAAATGATAATTTTATGAAATAAACCATCATGTTATGTGAGGGTTTCATTTTAAAATTTAATTTTAAATTAATATAAACTTTATTATGGGTCTTTTATATGGATTTGAGGTGATATTGGTAGTATATTAACTATTTAAAAATATACTCTATATTAACAAATTGTTGTTAGATTACCCCCAACATCTTAATTACTGAAAAATGTAGGGGGATAAGACAAAAACAAAAATCCATCATAAATTTATCATAATGGAACAGCAATGGAAGATGATATTAACGAACTGTCGTGACCATCATCGATCGGTGCATCGTCAATATAGTAGGCCCCAATTTTTTTAGAGAAGTTGGAAGAACTATACCAATTGTGGATGTAGAATAACCCCTACCATAATTAGTGAAATAGGACACGGCTGTTTGGTTAAACGGGGGGAGGGTTCCTAGAGACCTCATGGATGTGAGTTCTTTGAGAATTAGGTTGGATTCCCCTGATTACATGAGCTCTTAGAGTGTGTGTGGAAAATACGTCATGTCTTGGAAGGTCTTGTTTAAGAACATGATGATCCACCCATAGTGTACACAGTAGGTATCCATCCCCTACCAATATTTTATTAGGATGAATTCATAGATATTGTAGCGCATGGACTATGACAACAGGAGGGAAAATAGATCGGTGGTTATCTATTTAGGCTGGAGACACCAGAGAGGGATAAGTAATAGAGGGAATCGGTCAATGCATTAGAATTAGTTACTCTTTAATGGTACATGATGGGTCTGAATGTGGATCTCAATGAGCCTTATCAGGAGGATAATCATTCTTTTCCAACCTCATCATTCAACCTAATCTTTTCAAATGTTCTTCTATGTCTAGGTATTATCACAGAATATATTTAGGTGTCTGTGAGGAATATATTTTGAAAATAGAGTATCACATTTTATATCTCAAAATATAATGATTATATGACACTACATGTCTAACTATAAACTCACGTAAAAAATAAAAGTTTTCTTAACACTAAACCCCTGAGGCCCTTAGCTCATATAGTAAGGAAGAAAGGGAATATTGGGATTATTCTTATTATTAGTGATTATATTTGATTGATAACACATTATAATATTTAATCTGAGGCATATTAGAGAAACCTTATTCTTACATCATTAAAAACAAATAATAAAAATTAAAAAGATGTATTCTAGTTTAGGGGGAATGTAACGACCCGATATTTCACTTTTTATCAATCTCAATAAATATAGAATATCATATTTCACACTATATAAAAAATGAAAATCAAAAAATATATTTTTTCAAATATTAAATATGGATGCAAAACATATCTATCAAATTAGTTTCTATAAATTTAAGTAAACATATTATAATATCAATAAAAAACGTAGGAAGAAATTGTATTTGGAAGTAGATGTCTTCAATGTGAATCACATTTTTTATCTCAAAAGGGATGTTTCATTCCTAGGGTATGACCATGAATTAGACAAAGTGATCTCAGGAAATTATGGTTTGAGAAAACCCATATATGGGAGAAGGTAAAGCTCATAGATATTACCACAAGATCCATTTTCTTGAACTGGAACTTGAAATTCTAACTAGATATTGTCTAATGTCTAGAACTTATGCGATGATCATAATCGATTATTCTAGTCTAAATTAAAATTATGTTAACAAGAAATAAAATATTTAGAGGTATAAGTATACCATGAGTTTTTTATACTTTTTGAAGTGTTGTTTTTTTCTCAATTCACATTATGATTAAAAAATTATTTTCTAGGAAATTTGATTTTTCATTCAAGGAACTATGTTTATTATGATATAATAACTAAATGATATATTTATGTTATTAAAAATAAGTTAACACTAGATTAATTGATAATTTATTGGAAAAATAATAGTCAATATACCAAAATTTTTCCCTACAAAAAAACTTTATTTATATTTTAGGTTTTTAATTAAAAAATATAATTTATAAATTTAAAAAATTTATTTTAAAAAATTAGATTCCATTTTTTATTTATCTTGGAATATCTCTTGGGGATTTTAGAAATTTTTTTCTAAAATCAATTTTTTTTCAGGGAATAATGTAATATTTGTTATTATTACTATGAATTTTATTGAATTATTAGTTTATAAAAATGATTTTTAAATTTATAAATATTTTTTATATAAAAAATATATTTATGAATATAAAATATTATTTTTAAAATATTTTTTTTTTGTCAAAATAATATATTTAATTTTTTGGAACTTATGTAATATTTTTCTCAAGAAAATGGGATGATACAATATATATTAATTATTATAATTTTTACCACTTTTCAAAATTGAATAATTTAAATTTATTTTAAATTTTTAATCGCCATTTTCAAATTTTTTTAATGGGATAAATTGCATTTTTAGGCCTAAAATTTCTAAGGTAAACATTAGTTACTTCTATAAAACAATTTTTTTTCAAAGTATGTTTCTTTTCAAAATATTTTATTTTTTAATTAAATATTTAGATTTCATATTTAGACTCTAATATGTTATTTAATTATATATAATACTTAATTAATACTCATTTTTTAATATCTCGATATTCTAAAAAGAATCTTATGATGGATAGTGTATACAACACTCAATAATGAACTCAAATGAACCATGGTATATTATTATTTAAATTTTACTTTTATAACCCATTAATTGATTTAGTGGGTATGAATTTTAATATCCTCATTATGAAATATATATAATGTTCCTACTAAATAAATTTTTTTATTAATTTTTTGGAAATAAGAACTCTATTTTTATTAAATTTATTTTATTCTTAAAAAATATGTTTTCTTCAAAATTGGTTTTTATTTTTATCCAATTAAATATTATAATTAATTTATAGATATTTTGAAATGTTATTTTATAAATTATTGTCATTTTTTATATCATTATATCAATAATAGAATAGAATCTCATTTTTTATTTTTCCCTAAAATTAATTTTTCATTAAATACTGAAAATACAAATTTATTTTAAAACAATATTTATTTTTTTTGAAAAGAAACATTATGGGTTGAATTTCATATTAAAGTAAAATTGGAATTATTTAATTATAAACAACCTAATTTAATTTATTTTAATCATTATTATACCTGATTTGGGTATAAGTACATCTTTGGGCTTAAAAACTTGTTTTTTCTGAAAACTGTTTTTCATTGTCATTATTATTTTTACCTTAAATTAATTTCTACCACTTCTATAAATTTAATCAAATAAATTAGATTCAAAATTTAATTATAATTTCCAAAAAAATTATAATTCCCCTTTTATTTTTGATTAATTAATTATGTTATCATGGTAAAAATTTAATTTTTTACTATTAAGGTTAAATTTAGTAAAAAGTTGTTTGAAAATGATATAAGGCTTAAATTTAAAGAAAAAAAATTATTTTATTGGATTTTGTTTTCAAAATCTTATATAAAAGTCTCTAAAAGTCGTAAATTTCCTTCCCATTTCCATTGATTATAAAATTTATATTTTTATATGTGAATATAATGTATAAAATTTCACTCTCTTTCTTTTAATATCAATAAAATTATTTAACATGGATACAAAAAATTATTTAAAGTTAAAAATATTAATTTAAAATATAAAATATTTTTTTAACATGGTAAAGTTTGGTTAATTTTTATTGAAGAAATAATTACCATAATTTCTTATATAATATATATAGAGTGCTTGAAAAATAAGAAGAAAAATCCAATAAATAATTTCAAAAAAATTAAAAGTAATATTATTTGAGTGAGTTTTTGTTCCCTAAGAATTTTATTGATAAAAATATATTTTTAAATATTTTTTAAAGATTTATATTTTCTATCCATTTCATTCATTTTGTTTTCAATGTCAAATTATGTGAATAGTTTTAAAAATAAAATTAATAGTATTTTAAAGTTAAATAGATTTTATCAAATTATTTAGATATCATAAAAAATTTCAATAGGATATGTAAAATGATAAATGGTGATAAATTTAATCTGTTCTCCATATTTGTGATAATTTTTACCTTATTTGAAAAATTATAACCCTTTAATATTAATAAAGTCATTACCGTAGTTATGTTTAAAATTGGTTAATAAAAGGTCAAACAAAAATATATGGTTTAAAATGATATATACACCAATATATTTTTTCATAGATGATGATATGAAGATCATATATTTATTTTATTATATTAAATTACATTTTGGAATCCTTTTACATGAGTTAGATACATATTATATTATTATATTTCTTATATTTCCAGAAATTTCATTAATGAAATTTTATAAAAAACAATATTTATTAAATGATTTGGAATGAAAAAAATCCTATATTAGTCCACATTTTTTTCATATGGTTTAAAATATAAACCATGGTTTATTTATAGGTCATTTTTCATTTTATAGTATCTTTATTGACCCCTAATGTGTAAAAAAACATTGGTATCATGGTAATTTTCAAAAAGGCTAACGATGTTTAAGGTATAGATAAAATGGTAAAACATAATCTATTATTGTAAAATATTATTGTATGAGATTATTTCTACCCATAATTATACTTTCATTGAATTATACCAATTTAGATCCATTTTTTCTTGAAAATTATTTTATATTAATTTTATACTATGAGAAATTCAAAGATTTCCCCTCCCCCAACTTATAAATGGGAACCACCTGTACTCTTAAATACAGACATCAAGATCAAATTTTTTTAAAAAATAGATTAAATAGTCCCATACTATCATGCATTATAATTGTCTAGAGGTTTTATTTTTGATATATAAAAACTTTATAGTGCTTAAGGTGTAATGTAAAAGAGGTTTTCCAAAGAACAAGTATATCTTTTAAGTGAATGTTTTAGTCTCATATCTTCTTATACATCATTAAGAAATGGTTAAAAAATTATTAAATAGTAAATAAATTATCTTCCTTATACTTATACTTTTTTATTTTAATTTTATAACTTATATTCATCTTCTCTTCTATCAAATTTGAAATGAAACTATTTTTCATGGGTCTGGGGGACTACCGCCTAGCAAACTTATTTAATTAATTTTCCTTAACTTCCACTCATGACTCATTATTGTTTTGGATTTAATTTATATATATTATATTAATTAAAAAATTACCATTATGGAATGATAATATATCATCAATTTCCATATCATTCCTTCCATTGAAAAGTATAACTTTTTTTCTTCATATGGATTACTACTTCCATAGAGCGATGCGATTCATTTTTCAACACCACAACACATCACATGCATGATATATATAAGTTTATTTAAAGAGTTAATAATATTTTTAATGATATAATAATATTTATAAAATTATATAATTTTACTTATATTATTTCTATCATTTTCATTGAAAAATGGAATGGTTACACATGTGTACGTACAACATACTTTCTCCATGAATTTCACATAATTAATTTTTCATAACAATATTTTATGGTTAATTTTAAAAGTATAATAAATTTAAAATATATTATAACAATTCCGTGATTATTATTATTAGTATATAGATGATATAATAATTACGTCTTTTATAACAGTTAACATACTGAAGTTATTTTGAAATTATAAACCAAATAACCACAAAATACCCCTTGTAGACTTAAAATGTTATGTACATAAATAAAACATTGAAATAAAAAAATACTTTAATGTTAAATTAATAAACCATTAAAATGTTCATAAATAACTAAATAATTTATATTAGCTTATTATAAAATATTAAGTGGACATATATGGAAATTCTGGACTCGAGGTAAGGTATCTAATCTCAATTTTTCATCATTGGTCGATATTATAATGTTATACAACTAATTTATTTTATACAATGTATATAATTCCATTTAACATGTTATATAATGAATCTATAAAAATTTAAATAACATTGGGGTGTAATTAAAATTATTTCATCTAATGTTATTTGACTTGAATGTTACATAATAGTAAGAGATTTAAAAGTTAAATTTCTTTTCATTTAGGTATATCACTTCTTGATTGATTTTATTTGTCAATATTATATATGAAATAGACCTTTCATGATTTATATATTTTTTAAATTTTTTTAAGGATTTAAAATTGTGATGCATAATCTCTTCATTGATTAATTCTGAATTTAATGAGATGATCGTTATAAAGGTTATTCATCTCAAATATCCTTTATTTGGGACATGTGTTTTTGTTATGAAACAATCATATTTTATGAGGTGTATATAGTACACATTTGAAATGTTTTATAATGTATCATCTAATGTTCATGATATTTAATTTTTCATTTTATGATATTATTAATTGGGGATTATGATTCAAAAGTTATCAATGTTGTAAATGGGTTTTGGTTTCAATTCCATTTTAATCAAGATTACTTTTCATTGAATTTAATTGTATGTAATAATATAATATTTATTTTATAAAACCATTTAATTTTTATTAACCTCATTATATTTTAGTAATATTGATGTTTATGTTGTGAAGGAGACTTTGGGATATACCAAACACTGAGAGGGGTGTGAATCAGTGTAAGGTTCTTTTTCACCAACATTAATCTTGTATCACTTATACATATTAAACCTGTTATGATCATGATTATCTTACTCTCATTTTCATATCACATGAGATTATATAAATTTATTAAAGAATATCACATGATGTTTTTACAAGGATCGCTACTCAATGAGAGTAGTCATTCTGTGGCCTAGTATAGAAATAATCCAACCATACAACCACTAGAAAATAATCCTTCAAAAGTGGTTATAAAATGTAAGTAAAATAATTTAACATGTATTTCTCTATAGTCAATTAAAAATGATGATTCTACATCTATTGGATGGTTATTTATACTACCAGTGAAGATAACCTTCTCTATGATATAAAAAAATTGTAATAGTAAGAAATTCTTCCATGCTATGACACTTTTCTTAGATGTCATAGTTATTATTTTTTCCTTCCACTAACACATATTCACTTTGTTACTTGCACAATATTAAGCAAGAAACTTGTCATCTTCTTGACAAGAATAAACTGAAAGTAAAAATTATCCTTCTTCTAGATTCATTCACAAAAATATGAAAATATTGGGGACTAAAACTATCTTAATTCTTCATTAAAGTAAATGATAATCAATTAGACATTGATCTGGTCACCACATATTATTATTCTTTAGTGAAAAGAAAAATACACTATCTATTCTTATTCACAATTCAATAATCAAAAAAAATTACAATCAAATTAATTAAATATCATCTCATCATCATAAAAATAGAATCTCTCCATAATAAATAATTATATATTAGACACCCCTAATTTTTTTGACATCTTTGAATTAAAATTATATTAAATAGATTAACAGTGTAAAAATTCATTTGATTGATATACAATATCACTAATTGAGTGTATCAATTCTTCATAATGTAACTAGATATTTTCTAAACACTGATTAAACTATAATGAACATATCATCTTATTCTTGTATTTTAATTATGCATAGAATTATCAATAAAACCCCATATTAACATAATTCCTTTAATTTATTATCAATGTATATTTTTTAAATGTTAATTTATATGTTATCATTCTCATTTCCATGCAATCACATTTCCATATTTACTTCTTCTTCTTCTTACCTCTGTTATCTTTTTTCAAAAATAAATTCATAAAACTACATCTTCTTGCATGAAAATTCTATAGCACATATATAGAATATTATTTTTAATATTTCATGTGATTTTAATTAATTATTTCTCACTTATATTCACATGTGTATATTTCTTCAAATTTTTTATGTTTAATGTTTCAATGTCATTGAAACATAAATTGGTGTAGATCACTTTTCTTCTTCCTTTTACACACCATAATGGGTTAGTGGTATCCTTTTTTTATAAAAAAGTTGTGTGAACCAAATTCTTCACATATGTGACAATTTTATGGGTATGTTAGCTTTTATCCATCACATGGAAAGGTATATTCTCTGTGATTATCTGAATATATTTTCCCAAGAAGATATCTTTGTAGAAAAAATATTCTCACAACTCTTCAAGTGTGATACACACAATTTAAAATCTCGTGGATATATTATATAATCACATCACATGGTGAAGTGTATCACTCATATAATAAGTCATAAGAATTTTCTTCTTCACATAACAAAGGAGATTCAAATAACACCCTTTATTCATATATCAGACAGTCTCATGGAATATCCAGCCTCCTCATGTACAATAGATTGTTTGAGATGATATTTTTTAGACAAAATGAGTTCTCAATGTTATATGAAAGTTGAAAAAACATATCATTGGCTACACCTATGTATTTAAAAAAAATTATCCACTACATATGATCCAAGAAAAATAATGATATTGTAAATAGAAATTTTATGTCATGTTATGAAACACATGAATAATATTGTTTTACTCAAATACAAATTAATTTCAATGTATTATTTTATAACTTATATCACATTATTCCACATGGGGAATTATGTATCTTCATTTCATTGTCACTATCTTCTTATTTATAGAATATTGAATACATCCATTACTTGAATTCTATTTTTTACTCTATTTTAATTCAATAAAAGCTTTTTATTTGTCTCATCACGTGCATGAAATGCACATCATTCATGTGTGATGATTAAAAATCTCATATTTTTATAATCTCGATGAAAAAAATACCATGGTAGCCTTGGTTAGAAAGCAGGATTATCAACTATCTTCATTGAAGAACTAGAATAGTTGAGAATCAATGGAGGAATAAGGTGGTGGATGAGATTGTTTAGATGCCTCAAATCTACATGATATGATGGAATTCATACTTTACATATCATTAAATGTATATCTATAGTATAATTTAATACTTCTTCCCACATTGACTTTTTTATACTCAGAAGATGATCTTTATCAATAATCTGCTACTGTTATCTTCCAAGCAGGAAACTAGGGATCAACATCAATAACACCCCTCATACACACTGTGTGCTTCATCCCATCTACATAGGCATCCCACCTATACTCCCTCACACATGTGTGTGATCTTCTACCTTATACATGGGCCCATAAACACCATATGGTCACTATTCCTACATTCTCACATGTTCATCTTGGGTTAGACAAAAAAAAATTAGGTAAGGCATATTATAAAATACTAAAAATATATTCAAAATCTAATTATCAACAAATTATAAATAAATACTCAATATTCTTCAAATATTCTTTATTAAAAAACTATAATTCCCCTTCTAATCATCATGCAATAATATTTTAAATTTCATGGATATCTACCTCTTCACGAAAATAATTATTTTCGTTCTCTCTAAATCTTATTCTTCTTTAAACATTGTAATAAAACTTCTTTCATCCATGAAACATGTCTTAAAAATTAAGACCATCTTCAACAATTATCATATTTTCAAACTTAAATAAATTAAAATAGAATACTTAAAATAATAAGACATTATTATCATCACCATCATCAATTCATCCAAGATATATTCAATTTGATATCAATCATGGATAACTATGATAATTATTTTCTAGAAATATATTTATTTAACAAATATTTAACCTATTGACATCAATGAAATATTTCTAATTCATTAACTACCATTTAAAACTAATTACAACCATTATTCATAAATAAAACTCTTATAAAGTGTTGGATCTATGCTCTCTCCCTTTTTATTTGGTAGAAAAACCATAAAATTTCATTCCAAATGAATATGTCAATATGTGAATAAATTCGTATTACTTTTCCAAACATTAATTTCAATTTATCTTCCCCTTATTGATAAGAAAGAAAAATTTCATGGGAAAGGGTATCAGTCCTTCTTTAATGAATGTATTATTCATATCTTCACTATATATCTACATGATCTTTTATCAATGTAGAAAACAAGTGGATTTGATTTAGGAAACAACGTTTCCAATGGTAATTGATCTTGATACTTCCTGAAATTAGAAATAGTATGTTATTATTCAACATTTCTCCACTTTAATTCTAGACTAAAAATACTAAAATGAGATATGAAACTTTTTTAATATAGATATAGCAGAAGTTCTTGTACTCACTCCAATAAATAGATCAAAAATATTCAAGCACAACAAGAATGATAAGTGGCCTTAGAGAAATTCAAAACATCCACATGTTCTTATGTAATTAATTTATTAAATTACTCTTTATTTGTATTTAGTTTAATATTTTTGATAACAAATGATGATATATTATGAAAATAAACACCTTTTCCAATGACATGATCTTCAAAAAATCACATAATTATAAATTTATAATAATAGAAATAATGATTCTAACATCTTTTTCATCTTTTTTCCCCTAATGTCTTGGATTTTATCAAAGGTATAGACCTTTTTTGAGTTTAAATACATTTTTTGTCCCTAATACTAATGCAGAAGGGAATTAAGGAGTTCTAGGTGGTGTATAGGGTAGGTTCGAAGCTTAGATCCTTGAATATTGAAAAAGAAGATTAGGCTACATAGTTTGTATAAATCATACAACTTATCCCACATTGTTTCTCTAAATATGCAATTTGAGATAGTGGGGTGTTCAAGGCTACATAGTTTGAAACAAAACTATGTGCCCAAGTGCATGGTCATATATAGTTTTATACCACTTGTATAATATCTTACTACATGACTACCACATGGTTTGGATAACTGTGCAGCCAAACCATGATCCTCAACCCATGTTTACAAATTTTTGGTTATCCCTTTAATGAGTATTTTTTAAATCCCCTATCTTATCCACCCCTTTTCCAGCAAACTCCTCCTTCTATCCCACACATGATCTCCTCCCTTCATTTTAAATATGTTTTGGGATATCTCCATCATTCATCATCCAAATAACTCATTATCTAATTCATTGGAATGATCTTGGTAAGATATACAACCCTATCCCTTCTATTTAATGTTTACCTCTTCTATATTCCCAATTTAGGTGTGACCTAATTTTCCCTATTTTTAGGATGTTAAAAAATTTCTCTAATATCTTATATTCTATATCCTTTGATTGGATGATATTGGATGTTTGGAGCCCTACTACTCTGAAGCAGGTGGCCTAGTTTCTTTCCTGATATTTCATTACATTTTATGTGTTGTGTCATTGTGACATCCACTAAACACTTCCAAAGACTTTTTTAATTTTCTAAATAAACTAGAATAATTTTTTTCCATGTCTCGTATGACCCTAGTGAGCAATGAATCAACCATTTCTATGATGTAATTTATTATAGCCACCCCAATGGGTGATTCTTCTCCTTTGAAACCTAATTAACACTTTTTTAGGTGTGTTGCACATAATTATTGACTTTTGTTGGATTAATTAAAATTTGAACAACCATGATATAGTCCATTAAGTTTTACGCCTTATGCTTCACACTTTTAGATTATTCTTTATACTCATACCATGGTATGAAACTCCATATTTTGTCAAGATTACTAGTTTTTATGCTTCCACCTTATGTCTAATATTTGTAGTCATCTGAATATATAAATTCTTTATTCGTTGCTTATGCCTTATACCGCTTCCTTCTTTATACATTATTTACACCTTATGAGTTGTGATTATTTCCATCTGTCATATGTCGTAGTTTTTTTGCTTGAATTAAATGGAATTGGGCTGATTTATTAACTTGATATATATGCCATTACTTGTTGATATGTGATCATAGTTTCTGTTCTTTGACTACTTGCTGGCCCGGATAGAACACAGACCCAACTTGAAGACATTTTGGATGGACTCAACATTCATTTCTTGGTACTACTTGATGTATTATGAGAAATAATTATCTCTCCTTTTAAAATATCTGAAGTCCATTATTCATAATTTTTGGTGACACCAGTCCCCTACGAATGAAATTGTGGATGGGCTTGCTGGAAAGATTGACATGCCATGAATTGGGTGATACTTGGTCCCTTTTGTGATATACCTATTATGGAATCAGAGTGTGACATACCAAGAGTGATATGAGGGATTTCATTATGGGTCACCTTGGATAAAATTTGTGGTGTTTTTTATATCAAGGGCTCTTATAAAGTCCCTTTGGATTCCATTATTGATCACCTTGGATGGGTTTAGGATTCAATTACTATATTTTATTCTTTATTTTCTTATCTTATGAGTGATTACCTATTATTATTTTTTATGTTTGTAAATTCTGTAGTCATGTCTTAGGGGTGTGATTACCAATTGAAATCAAAATCGTGGGGTCATCCCACTTTGTATTATTTATATATGATGCCCTTGTATACACCTTATCACATGTATAGGTACTCCTTTTTCGGACATCCGATATATGATGCATCATCTAGAATGATTCGAGTGTCCATTTAGAAAACTAGACTGGGGATTTATTGTTTTAATTATTTATTTCCTTGAATTTGGCATTTATTGCAACCTATTCTAATTCACATAGAATGAAATGGATTGATATTAGACATTGTTTGTGGTGACCTATAGGAATTGTATCTCACACCCTACATGGGCCGCCTTTGGTACCCAATAATAATTCATGATTGTATGTATAGATAAAGGGAATTCTCCATATTTTTATGTTTGATTTAGATCATTATGATGTATTGTGTAGGAATAAGAGTGATCTTATGCTTGATATGATTATTATAGAGATTTTGGTTTCTTTGGTGTTTTTTAAGCATCTGGTATATGCATGTATCCCCTATTAACTATGTACTCTAATTTTGTGTAGAATTTGGAACATCATCATCATAGATTTCTATTATTTATTCATCTTCCACCTATCATTGGATTATTACTTCATTTATTGTTAATATTTTGGATGTTGTATATTTTTTACTATCACTTATGTTATGGAGGGTTTCTAGTCCAGTCATATAGTGTCTTCTTTATCAATTTCACACACACACACACAAAAATATATATATATATATATATATATATATACTTGATACACTATAGTCTATGAGAGAATTGTCTCCCCAAGGACACACCCTGGGCCCTCGCTGCTAGTCGGCATCCTATGACGTTTGAGGAGGCGCGATTAAGTTCTTTTGTCCACCCTCTCAGGGAACCGCTAAATGAAATCTAGGGAGCGACACTAAAAATTGGTATCAGATCTTGTTTATTTATTATTACTTACTGTTTAGGTATTATTGACCAGACTATCATGATGGAATTTGGAAATTATCTCGTTCCTCCGTATAGCTACCCCGTGTATAAGGGAAACCCAAAGTTCCTAGGTTGGGTAATTGTTGTTATTTCTTATGTTGTTACAGTTTCATGGATTTCACTTTTTAGTGATGCACATTCATTTTTATGATATGTTATTAATAAAATTATTAATATGAATGTTTTTTATCCTATGTCTGATTATATGAGGTTATATCAAATAATGTATCATAATAGGAAACAAAGGATTGAATTTTCAAGATTTTTTTCATTCCATAATTACTTTTGATTATTTATATGGAATTGTGTTGACATTTATGGTTGAACTAAAGAAACATAATTAACAATTAATGAGCCTTCCTTAACCTAACAATGATTTCCTCTATTGGTTAAATAATACACCATATGTGGTAGATTATGGAACATCCATCCATAGAACATTGGTCTCATGGGATGAATCATGTTATGGTTAGGATTAAGTGGATTCCAAATTTTAATTTATAATTTTTATGAGCCCTTGAAAATTATAATAGGTGATATATCTAATTAAACCATTTAATAGGATATAAATACATAAATAATGTAAAATGAAAATAATCATTAAAATTGAAATGAACATCTTATATGTGAAATGTAAGAACATGACACTAACATAACCATATTAGTGGGTTGTAGGTTTAGTCTCTTCTGACAATTTTGTGACATTTTCTAATTACCTATACCAAGATCTAGAGGCGACATTATGGATATTTCATGCTATATATAGGCCTAGTACATGTCCTTTCTTTTTATCACTTTCATTATTTTCTTTTCCTTTATGTTATAAATCATGTCTGAGGAGTGTGCTCGGAAATTGTACAGATATACCATTTTGATGTCATTGAGTTTTATGCCAAGAGACTGGTGATGACCATACTTTAAAGGTGGTGGGTCTTAATCTACCAATAGTGCCTCTTGTGGTGTCTCCTATGGAACCTCTTGTTGATCTTACACTAGGCACTGATACTTATTTTTTTATAGTTTTCTTAGTTATATGTCATATTTTCATCGTGATCCTTGACATTCCCTGACTATGGTAGAGATAACTCAGGTACTTCAGTAGTAGAATCCTCCCACCGTCTCATGGGATGACATACCTCAGGTATTTGATTCATGGTTAGAGTCTATGGTGTCGATATTCTACTATACTAAGATGCTTCAAGAGAAGGTTTCCATGTTATATACCTACATGTTTTGTGATTCTACCAGAAATTGGGGGTTCATCATATCTTAGGATGAGAATAATCAAGGTATGTGCTTCCAAATAGCCCTCTAAAATCAATTATTTTTGTAGAACATTATAGTAATCTTCTCTAACGGGTTCATGAATCTTCAGTAAGGCACTATGACAATTCCCGACTATTCTACCCCATTCACCAAGCTCCAGAATATCTCTCCATATCTGACCATTAATGGGTGGATGACCTTGGGGAATGATGAAGTTGTACATTTGTAAATAGTCTAATCATAGGTGAATATATTTTTATTAACTACCATTATAGAGATAATGAATTGGGCCCTTATCACAATACTTAATCTGAGTGAAGCTGGATTTGTGATCTAGGGTTGTTCAGTTCTTAGGTATGGTGATGGTCAATCTGGAAGTAGGAAGTGTTGTTTCGAGTGTGTAGGTAGGGGAAAAACTAGCCATGTTATATGCATTTATATCCATGTGACGTGTCACCATTTTGGTAGTTTGGGGCATAAAAATCCCTAGTTTATGGTGAACCTAAACTTGTGTAGAAATTTTTTATAGGATGGTTCACCTTTAGCACTCATTTTATTCGATTCTTATAGCCTCTAGTGGGAGGGGATATGTAATAATTTTTAATTCAGGTATGGGGTTATAAACTCTTTTTTAGTCTAAGATTTATTCTTCTAAAGGAGGATTTGGGTGAGGTGGTAGAGTTCATGGGATAATATAGTTAGGATTCATAGCTTCAGCGTCTGTAGAGTGAATCTTCCCAGGCTAGTCAAGCAGCATCTTAGCATCATGTTTCGGGCCATATCTATGCAGTTCATCTGTCTCCTGAGGAGTAGTTTCTGGGTCCATCTATTTTGTGAGGTACTATTCCAGTACCCCATACTTTAGTTTCTTCCCTTTGTTATAGAGGTGAATCACACACATTTATATTTTTTGTGGATGTGGAATTTATGGGACATTCAATTGATCGCTTCAGTGGAATAATGTCTCTCCAAAAAAATTTAGGGGTCACATCATTGGGCATAATCCATGGACACTAGTTTCCCCTTGAGATAAGTGGGTACCATTTCTTCTCAAGTTTCTTCATCCTTGAGATGACTGGCTTCGATGTCATTCTCAGTATGGACTATATTTTTCATTATTAAGGCCACGTTGAATTCTATTGCTGATGGGTGTCCTTAAAATAACCTGATAATAACATGTATATTCATATGGTATAATGGGATATCTAGGGAATTTGATCTGGAACCAAGTGTACTGGCCTAGGTGGAGTTACATATCAGATAGCTATTCTCTTTAGGAATGATCATAAAATGTAACCTATTGAATTCCATCCTGCTATGGATCTTTTAAGGGATGTCTTCCCTAATGATTTATCAAGTTTACCTCTTAATAGATAGGTTTATTTCACCATAGAGCTAATACTAGCTGTGGAACCATTTACCATTCATTCATATAGGATAGAACCTATAAAACTCTTGGAACCCAAGAATAATCCTATAGATCTAGTGGTGATGGTGTTATCTTACATAACATGTCACCTGGAGGATCTCCTAACCTTTTTCCAAGAAAGAGGATGGTACCCTTAGGTTGTTCATTGATTCCCACTGACTGAACCAATTTATAATTAAAGAACCTGTATGTAATTCCAAATATAAACAACCTCTTCGACCATCTCTGAGAAGTACTGATTTTCTCCAGGATTAATTTGAGGTCGGAAAACCATTAGGTTCATGTAAGTAAATCAGAAATACCATGTACAATGTTCTGTAGAAAGTACATATTTTATGAATTTTTAGTTATACTGTTTTGTCTGATGAAAGAGTTGATGGTCTTTATGGCTCTAATTAATTAGGTTTTACACATGTATATTTATTACTTTGTGGTGGTCTTTGTAGATGACATACTAGTGTATTAATTCACAATAAATTACCATTATATCTATCTTGAGATCATGTCGAGTACACTAAGAGAGAAATCTCTATATGTAAAGCTAAAAAATGCCATATTTTGATCAGAAAGGTTCACTTATTTGGTCATATCATATCTGAGGGAGGTGCATCTATTGGCCCATATAAGGTGAGTGTCATGGTTTCCTAAGAGCATCCCAGTAATGTGTTTTGAATATGAATTTCATAGGTTTTTATATATATTGTAAGTACTTCATATAAGATTTTTTATACCTAGTAGCACCACTTATGTGGTTGACCAAGAAGGGTGTGAAATAAGATTACACTGACGCTTGTGATGTAGAATTTCAGGACCTAAAGGGAGGAATAACTTCAATGTTGATCCTATTTTTTCCAGAGTTGATAAGAAGTTATACAATATGCTTTGATGATTCAGGGATTGTTATAGGATCAGTTCAAATTCAAGGAGATCGAGTTGTAGTATATGTGTCCTTCCAGTTGAGAAATAATTATTAGAATACAATACACATGGTCTTAATCTAGAGAATGTGGTCCATACTCTATACAATTAGAGGAATGAATTATTGGGTGGGAGACTCATCCTTTACATAGATTACAAAAGTCTCAAATATATCACAACTTAGGGACACATTAATATGAGGTAACATATGTCGGTTATACCAACCATTTTTGGGATGTTAGCTTTCTTATACAACTAAGAAGGGTAATGTTGTGGCTAAATCCTTGAACTACAAGACTCATATCTAATCCATCAAATAGGTGGGTAGTGAATGGTAGTTGATCGATTTATTCTTTGATATGCATATGGAGGACCAAGAGTAGTATGGGAAACAAGTATTAGTAACTCTAGTAGTAACATACTCTCTTCTGGTTTGGTACTAGGTGAGGCATTTCCAAATTCTATGGACCTAATATTGAGTGAAAACATCATAGGTTAGAACCCACCTTATTATATGGTTATCGATGGGAACGAGACTCTACTCTTATGCGTTCATGTATGGGTGCCTTATGATATATTGGTTGAGTGGATGTGGAAATTTCATTCCTTGGTTGGGGAAGTTCATCCTACTGTCACCAATATGCACTGAGATGTGTGTCATTAGTATTGGTGGAAATGTTTAATGATCTAGATAGCAGGTTTTATCACACAGTCCTCCACCTGTCAGTAGGTGAATGTATATCAATAGTGGCTTGTTGTAATCCTATAGCCTCTATAAATTCCTATGTGTAAATGGAATGATGTAACCATTAATTTCCTCATGGTCATTCCAAGATTCCATCAAGTAAATAATGTAGTATGGGAGATCATCAACCGAGTGGCCATGGTTGCAAGCTTCCTATCAATTCAGTTGAATTTATCAGTCGATGATATTATGAGTATTTATATTCAAAAATAGTTTTCTTTCATGGAGTTCCCCATTATATCATTTCATATTTGTATAGTTGGTTTACATCATTGTTATTTCAGAGGCTGTTGAAGGAAATGGGTTCACAAGTTCTCTCAAGTACAATATATCACCCTCAGACCGAAGGACAGTCCAATCAGATGATATGGGTGTTATAGGATATGCTTCGGTTATATATCATTGACTTAGGATGTTCGTTGGAAAACTATATCCCTCTTGTTTATTTTTTATACAACAATAGTGTTCATAAAATGATTCATATGGCTCTGTATGAAGACCACTATGGTAGTTCAAGCCATTCACCTCTCAACTAGTTAAAGGTAGGTGAGGCAGCACTACTGGGTCCTCGTCTCATTCAGAAGACTTCATATAAGGTTAAATTGATTTATAATTGTATGTATACCAGTCAATAAATATATAAGACATATATATATTTTTTCTCTTTCAACCTCTAGAGTTTGATATGGAATATTGGGTCTTTCTGCGTGTATCGCCTATATTGTGTAACAGACAAAATCAGAGACATGGTGGCTTATCACCACATTATGTTCAGCCTTTTGAGATGGTAGAGAGAGTCATGATTATAGACTATTAGAAGTAGTCAGCATAGAGGTACTATTATATGAACAACATCTTCCACATATCACAACTTTTATGGTACCATGATGACCCATATCATTCATTTGACCCTAAGGATGTTGAGCATGAGGTAGATTCATCCTTCGAGGAGGATCTGATCTGTATCATTGATCGAAGCCAAACGGATCTCTAAGGTAGGTTATTTCCTCTGGCATGGGTTATATGGAGGCATAGATGAATTCTATATGATACATGGGAGTGGGAAAAAAATAATGTTCACATTGTACCAAACATTTCTCAGGAGACATCTTACCTACTTTAGAAGGGAAACTCAAGGATGAGTTGTCTTAATGAGGGGAGGTTATTATGTATTAAATTTTATCAAAGGTACATACCATTTTTTATTTAAATTCTTGTCTTTGTACCTAATACTAATTCGAAAGGGAGTAAAAGATTTATTGATCGCACTTAGGGCTTGTTTGGGGCCTAGAGTTTCGATGTTTGAAAAGGATGTCTGGTCTGCACAGTTAGTAGAAATTGTGCAGCCAAGTAGACACATTTAACCTAGTCATTCAGTTTCAGACAATGGGTGTGTTAAGGGATTCACGGTTTGTCTACAATCATTTGAACCCAAGTGCATGACTATATGGAATTATATACCACTAACATAGTTTCCTTCTTCATGGTTGGTAGATATCTTGGCCAACCATGTCCCAAACTATGTACCCCAGCCTGTGTGGGTAAAATTCTAGTTTTACTCTTAATGATTTATTCCTTTCCACCTCTCTTTTCCATGTATTTTCTATCAGATACCTCCTCCTCTCCCATTCACGAGATATACCCTTCCTCTTCTATAGGTTTTGGGATATGTCCCCCATCTAGAATCCAAATAATCCACCATCAGATCGATTGGTCTGTTCTATAATCCTCACCATTTTTTTCTAGTTTACCTCTCCTCTTGTCCCACTATTTATGTGAAACCAATTTCCCCTATTTTTAGGTATTTGAAATATTTTTATAATATCTTTCATTATATCGCCATTTAGGGGTCAATAATGGATGGGTGGAGTGCTACTACTCTAATACAGGTGGTGTATTTTATTTCACGATGTTTTATCTCTTTTTATGTGGTGTTCTGTTGTGAGTCATGCTAACACCTTCTATTGATGCTTCTAATTAGCTAAATAAACTATAATTAATGTGTTCCCTTGTCTGGTATAGCTACAGTGAGTGGTTTATGTCCCCTTTTGGTAATCTCTAAGATTAGAACCACCATAATGGTTGAGTTTTCTCCTTCAAAGCCTAATTCCCAACTATTTGAGTTGTGTTTCACTTAATGAATTCCTTGAGTTGAATTGTAAAAGAGTTTAATGGTCATGAAATATACCCTGACACTTGATTCCTTATGCTTCATACTTATTTTTATACGCTTTATACTCATTCCATGCTATGTACCTCTTTCTTTAGGCAATTTTACTAGTGCCTATTATTTTTCCTTGTACCCATGATTTGTTGACATGTGAAAATGTTTAAGATTTATGCCTTATTTCTTATACCACATGTTTATGTCGTATATCACAAGATTTGTTCACTGTGCCTTGTTACAACATATTATTTATGATTATTTTCATATGTCTTATGACATAGTTTTTTTGATTTAATGAAAGGGAATTGGATAGTTTTCTTAACATGTTTTATATGTCATGCATTATTGAGATTTGATCATGGTTATCGTACATTGAATGCTTGTTGGTTAAGAGGGAACATGTGTCTTTAATTAAGGACATAGTGTATGGAATTTTCATTCATGGATTAGTACTACATGACACACTTGGAGTGATACATGGCATTCCTTTTATGGGCTATCCTAGGGAAGTTTTCATACTCTCGAGTGAAAATAGTTCCCTAGTAAAGAATATATGGATTGGCTCATTAGAATGATGGATATACCTTTCATTGGGGGGAAATTGGTCCCCTATGTGAGATACATGGTATGGACTCAAAGTGTACCCTAAAAAGAGTGATATGATGGATGTCATTACTGGTCACCTTGGATGAACTCTGTGGTATGGGTTATTTGAGAAGCTCTTATAGTGACCCTTGAGAATCCATTATGGATCACATTGGATGGGATCGGGATTCCATTAATATATTTAATATATTATTTTCATGGATTATTAATAATTCCCTATATTAACTATTGAAGTATGGAAATGATTTAATGATGTCTTAGGGGCATGATCGCAAAGACAAGTCACAAGATTTGGGTCAGATGAACTTTATTTCTTTATTTTTTTTATGGCCTTGTATATACCTTATCACATGTACATGTACCCTTTGATAAAACATTCTTCTTAGGAAGAAATATGTAAAATCTATCGAGTATCCATTTACGAACCTGGACTTTGATTTTATTGATTTATTTCCTTGCATTTATCATTCATGGCACACTATTCTTTTTTATACTCACAAAATGGATTGATTTAGACATAATTGGTGGTGGCCTACTATGATTGTATCTCACACCCTACTTGGGTTGCCTTTGGTACCAATGTAGACTTCATTATTCGAGTTATAAATAAAGAGAAACAACCAATATCCGGTGTTTGATTTATAACATTAGTATGGAGTTTTGGGGCACAGAACTGAGACAATTCCTGAAATTCTATTTGTAAAATTATTTTGTCAATTGTTGTTTTGTTAGATTTTGGTATACGCATGTGTCTCTTATTCCCTATGTACTCATATTTTTAAAAAAAATCATGAGTATAATCATAAATGATATTTGTTTCTATTCGGTTTCTACCTATAATTTTTATATATATTTATTTATTGTTAAGATTTTTGTTGTTGTCTATTATTTAATACTTCTTTGGCTACGGTGGGTTACTGGTCCAATCATATAGAATATACATTAGCTCTTTCTTATATATATATATATATATATTGATTCACTACACTTTGACCTATGATGCAATAGTCTCCCCAAGAACACACCATGGGCCCTCACTGCATTTCGGCAGCATCTAACATTTGAGGAGGTCCGCTTGTGGTCTTGTGGACACTATATAAATGAATCTCTAAATGGAATACGAGGAGGGATTCTACATTTTTTATTTTTTCCCATCAAGGGACACACTCCTCATCATCTTCATAATATTGAATCTATTTAAGAAATTATTCCATGATTTTCTAATATAAGGAATACAATAGAATGCATCTTAAACATATAACTGTTTAGATTTGAAAACATCTACAAATTCACCAGGAATGATATTATTCAATAATTTCTCTTCATGAAAACCAATATAAGATCAATCTAAGATGATATCATCTTTATACTTGTTTTACAGGACAAAATATCATAGTATTCAACTTCATCAAAAATGATCTTCTATAATGTTTTTTAATACCAATTGACAAATCATTCATGGATGGTGACTTTTTCATCTTTTGATGTCATGAATTAACAACTCATAATTATTATTAAGTTCTCCCACTGAGATCATGCATCACCTTTCACTCCCTAAATTATAAGAAAAAATACAATACACATATATTAAGGTGGGTCATCTTTTCTTCCTTGATGTGAATAGAAAGATTGAGATAGTTTTCTCAACCAAGTTGCTCCATTTCTTCCAGTCTTCATGCTTACACTTTTGAAATTCGATTATGATTTATGATAGATATCATGGATTTAATTACTTATTCAATTTTTTTATTTGTTAATATTATCTATTAAAGAGTTTTTAATGAACTTTAATCACTTGGTGAAACTTTAATCTACTTGAATAATTATTCTTATACTGGATTAATTTCTAATGAATTTATCATAGTGTGACTAACCATGTTTCACATCACACAAAGAGATTCATTTTCTTCATGTGGAATTTCTTATTCACATTTTTCACAGTACTTTTCATGTTCTTCTTCAATTTCATTCATCCTTTCTAAATATTATTTCTATATAACAAACATGTTATTTGGAATATTGGTGGTAATATTGGATCATCCACGTGGATTCTTTTTATTTATACCCTTTTTATTATTTCTTTCAGTTGAATTAATTTTTTGACTTATTAGATTCAAAATCCAAGGCTTTCTCATTATTATTCTTTGATACCTTCTTGTGAGTATTTTTGTTTTTAATTCACTTCTTATTTCTTCCCAAAGTTTCTTCTTCTTATTATCTAAATTCTACTATCATATATTCTTATCCGTTGTGGATACATTTCTAAATGAGCATACAATAATCATGTGACCACATCCATTTTATATCTCAAAAATGTTTTCATGGCTTCCAAAACTGTTTAAAGGATACTTATCTTTCTAGACCTTTGGATGTCGATTATTTATCTCTTGATTTCTCACCCTTGACATAGGATTCCATTGTGTTTTTCCATTTTGAGTATTGTACCAAAAATCTAATGAATCATTCTCAAATCTATTATAGAACCAACATTGACTAACAAACCCTTATCTTTTAATTTCATATTTTGAATATTTATTGGTTTTCTTTATAACTTTTTGGGATCCTCATGGGTAACTAGCTTCCACACTCTATTTACTATCAACCATAATCATGGTGGTAGGATTCTCATTACCTTTAATCGTAAATAATTATACATATTTATTTCAACTATAACTATTACTGGAAACATATTTATAATCTTTTCTATAAGATGATATGAATGGTACATCTTTCTTCACAAATCCTTTAGATAGATTATTCAATGAAGTTATAATATTCTTATCACATGTTGTTGTAATTTTACCTTTAAAATCCTCAAGAAATCATTGAGAATGAGAAGAAAATATATTCTATTATTGTTAAGTATCATTATGTATATTCGAAATATTATCCAAAAAAACATCTAATTCTAGACATATCATATTGAGAATGATTTTTTACACTTTAATCATAATCATATTATCTTCACAAACAATATTTATCCTTTAAACTTATTTTTCTTGTATCATAATTTTTTTTGTAACAATAATTCAAGCTCTTTCATATTATTGAGTTTTTATTCTAATTGTAAATACTTGAAAATATGGTTTTATTTCAATTTGTATTCAGGTTCATAGATAATATCTTCATCAAACTTCTTGAATCCCACTTTTTCATAAATTTATTCGATCAAATTTGATGGATTTTTTTTAATTTTCCAGTTTCTTCTTTTGAAGGATCCAACTTGTCTGGAGAGATTTAAAAATTAAAGAATTTTTCCATAGAAAGCATTTTTAAAATAATATTATTCTTTCCCTAGCTGGGTGATATAATCATGTATATATTTAAATACACTAAAAATAAGAGAAACTATTTCTATGGGGACAAAAAGAATAATATCTCATAATATATCAACTGATATATCATAAATATTTTAGATAGGCCATCATCCCCAATTATGAAAGGATATTCATCTTGAGAACATTTTTTAAAATAATTTCAATATACTACATGTTTATATCATTTTTTATTCATTTTAGGTAAGAATATTTTCCATCTCCTTGTTTGAAACTTGAGCCACCTAATATTTACTTTCCAATCATGAGTTTTCTTCATTGTTGGAAGGGCGTAGAGATTATGATACTAACACTTCTTTATAAAAGAGTTGCTTCTCCATATTTATTTTCCATTTCCTTCTATTTTTCATCATAGTCTTGGTATAAATAGAATAATTCATAGAGATAACTAATTCTTCAAAGAAACTACCCTTCATTGTAATGACAAGAAATACACTCAAATCATTGATAGATAAAAAATGAAAGTTAGAGAATCCAATAGATGTTAACATTACCTCTGATAATTATTTTGATGACTAATATGGGATATTCCAAACAATTAGAGGGGGTTAATTGATGTATGGGCCTCTTTGACTAATTTAAATATAATATCCCTATTACCAATTAGAATTTTATGGATTTTATAATATCCTTTTATTATCAAATGTAAGTATATAAAATATATAAATGGTAGAACATGATGTTTTTATAATTTTCACTTTATAATGAGTGTATCTAGTATTTATCATGGTATGGAAATAATAAAATCATACAACCACTATAATATAATCTTTTAAATGTGGTTATAATAAGAAATGAATATAATTTTTCTTGTGTTGCGCAATAGTCAATTGACAGTGAAAATTTTCCAACCCATGGATGGTTCTTTATAATATATGTGAATATAGTCATATCTTTGAGTTTTACACAAATATGTTGAAATAAATTATATATATTATTTCTTAATATTATAAAATATAGTGTATCACTCATGATTTGGATAATGGTACTCTTCTACTTCACATAACCAAAGAAATTAATAGAACACCCCTTATTCATGTATATAAGATTATTTTGAAACAACCTGCCTCCGCATATAGAATTAATACTTGGATATTATATTTTTTTTAGTAATCATGATCACTAAATTTAATATTTCAGTTGAAAAAACATCTCCTCATCCATTCCTCAAAATTTATAAGTGGTTATCCACTGCCTCTGATCCAAGAAACTTTTGAGTCTAAAACTCTCTATTTTATGTTATGTCAATGAATATCTCTTCTCACCCAAATAATTTGGGTTCATTAAAATATAAACTATGATTAATTGTGTATTTTATTACATGAGTTTAGGTTATTCATCATGGTTAATTCTTCAGGTGAATTCCATTATAAAATATAACTAATTTATAAAAGATCAAAAAAATCCATTACTTAAATTCTATTTGAAACTCTATTTTCATTCATCACAATATTTTTCTTTGCATTACCAAATTCATGTATAGAATATAATTCATACATGGATATTCAAATATAATATTCTCATTTTATCTATGGTAGAATAACCATTGAATCCTTGGTTCGATCCTGGAATGTTTGACGATCTTCTCTATTGAAGTTGAACAATTGAGAACTGCTAGAGGATAACAAATTTGGTTGAGTTTGATCAAAAATACTAGATCCACATGATTGGATAGTGTCATTTCTTTACAAATCATTAAAGGTAGAGTTATATTACCACACACTTCTTCATCTCACATCGACTTCTTCAAAAATTGATGCTATCCTTTATCAATAATTATGTGTTACTACTTACTGGAGATGGAGACGAGGGATCAATTCCCATAACACCATTTACACAAACTATGGTATTTTTTCAACTTTCATATGAAGCCCATATATACCGCCTCACATTTGAATGAACTCTATTGTTCTTAAACATGGGCCCACTAGAATTGTACGAGTACTTTGCCTGCACAATAACATATTCCTCTTGGGTTGGAAATTTTTTTGGAAAGGCATATTATAATAAAATTTTAATATATTCTAAGTAATGAATATATTTTAAAGAGAATTATCAATAAATACCAAACAATATACTCAACCTTATTAAAATTTTATTCATGAGAAATATATTATTCCCCTTCAAAACATTATGAAATAATGTTTTTAGTTTCATGGTATTCAAATATTTTTATTCTCAAAATATTGTAATAAAAAATGTGTTCTTGAGAAATTTTTCTAAAATTAGTATTAAATTAAATAATAATAAGATTTATATACTCAAATACATAAAAATAACATCATTAAAATAATAAGACTTGTGTATTATCACCATTCTTCATCCATTCAAGCTGCACTCACTAAGATATTAAGCTTGGATATATTAAATAATTTCTTTCAATAAACATTTTTATTTATAACATGCTTATGATATTGACATCAATGAAATATTTCAATTTCATTTAAATCCCTTGAAAACCAATAAAAATCATTTAAAACAAATAAATCTCATACACAATGTTCATTATTCATAACCACCATTTTTCTTTCGTGGGTACTCTAAATCAATCAGAATTATTTGGAAGAAAACCAAACCTTATTTCCCTCTTTTTTTGGAAAAACTTTTTCATACATATACAAGTTTTTAAATGAGTTTAAAAATGTTTTTAACCATTATTTATTTATTTTTAAATACATTTTTACCCTTGTTTTATTTTTTATATACGGATTTAAAACAATATTATTTCCATTTTTTGAACAATAATTTATTAACAAATGCTGTGAAAAAAATCTTTGTTTTAACAATTATATCATGAAAAACATTTCTTGCCATCATGACCATTAAATTATTTGAATATTCCTTTAAATTTTTATGTTGTTTTTAATGAATATTTTTTATATTATTAAGAATATTTTTATTTTTTAAAATTTATTCTCAATGTGGAGATTATACATTCCTTAAGAAGAACTTTAATAATATTTTTTTATGGTATTTTTTTTAAGGAAAAGGACCCAAAATATTTTTTATGCTCCATTATAGATATGTTTTAATGATACAATATTTATTCTTTTTTGTAGATGGATGATTATTATTGGTGAGATAGTTTTAGGGAACCAATAATTTTTTACGGGTTAATCAAGTTATAAAACGGATGATGATTGTTTCTATATGTTTCATAATGAAATGTAATCTCTATATAATTTTTCATGTTATGGTTCTTGGAAATTAATTATTATAATTCACGATTCTATTATAAACCAAGGATGGGTGGTTACATTATAAACCACAGATAAGTGGGTCTGTTATAGCTATCAAATACATTGGGTAAAGAGATGGAGTTAACTAGTTATAAGGTTATCCTAAGAGATTGGTGAGAATTACAAAGTAGGTTATTTAATTTTTAAGTGTAAATGTTAGAGTTATATTATAATTATTTTCTAAGATACCAAAACATTTTACCTCTTCTTTCTATGAGTTTTAAATGGTTCCTTTGATCAATATTCACATCACATAGCTTTTTATTATTGATTCTTATGGCCCTCACCTTTTTTAAATATTTATATGATGTCACATTTTTAAATATCTATGTTTTTATGGGTATGAATTATTTTATTTTATACTCATGAACATTTAATATGTCATTATATCTATATTCCCATCTTATTCTCACTTATAAAAATTTATTATTAATGTATATTTTTATCCTTATTGATCATTTGAGAACAACCTTATTTGTTTCCTTTTCCCTAGGTTGTGAAGTAGTTGTTAAAGTTTGTTATTACTAATTATGCTACTAGATGATAATAAATTATTCTTAGATGATTTATGTATTTTTTAACTAGTCACTTATGTATCCATTTTTTATGAAATACATTATATGAATTCTATAAAACTCCAAACATAAAATGTCATTAGGTACGTAAGTGAACCAATATTTATTTTTTATGTTGTATGTTTTGAATAGCTAAAATTCAGTTATATTTATCATTATAAAGCTATCAATTTAAATATATTGTTTTTATCCCCAGATACAAGGGTGTAGGTTCATGTTTTTTTAAAATTTAATATCCAATCAATTTTAAATATTATTAAAATTGGTAATTTTTAAAATGGTTTTTAATAATTGTTTTTGAATATATTATATGTTTTAATTTTAAAGGATAATTTTTTCATGTTGATAGGTTTAATTTGATTAAATATTTTCCAAAATTGCATTCATCATGTAAATTTTTTGTAACAATGACAATCTTATATTTTTAATGATAATCTAATCATTATTTGTATTTTATAAAGATAAATTAGTGTCAAAATGCATAATATAATGTGTCTCAAATCTTAATAAATAAATTTGACACTTTTACCATATAGAATACATTCAATAATTTTAAATTCATGCATACATGTCTCACCAACATTTATGCACTAAACCCACCTAACTATATTTCAATTATATTCTCACCACTTACCTAATATTCTTTTCTAATGATTTTTCCATATTATTCACCTATCAAATGAGTAGACTTATAATCTTTCCAAATCCACAACAATTGTTCTAAATTGTCATGAAAGTATACCCATTTTACTTCTCTTATATCTCATATACAGTTATAGTAGCCTCTATCCTCAACAATGTTCCTCTAGTCCTACATTTTTAAATGATACTTCAATAGAAGAACTATACTCTCAACATAAGTATTACATACCCTTTAAATTCCTTTAATTATCCTTCTTATACACCCTCCATTAAACCCATTCTAACCATTTGTATATAATTACATTAGTTAAAATAATTTGAAAAAAATTTATTATATTTATCTTATAAAAATTATCAATTTCCATATCATTCAATTGATGAAATGAAGATGTTGCTCATGTGTGTGTGTGTGGACTACTGCCTCCATGATCGACACTTTTTTTCAACCCCTACAAAAAGGGATGGTTTTATAAATTGGTTTCATAAATATATAACTTATTTATTTCATGATTTATATTCTAAAAATATAATTTATTAATTCAATATTTTACATTAGCAATAAGATATCATTGTAAAACAATCATCCTAAAATAAACATATCAAGAAGTAAAATAATTTATTTATATGTGATAAATTTTGTTTCATTTAAATTATTCTTATAACTCTTACAAATTATAATTCATTGCCTTAAAAACATATTAATAATAACATTATTATTTTTGTAATGAAATTATATAACAAGGATATCTTCTAACACCATACTCACAGGTAGATTATATCATGCTCTAGTTAGGTTAGTTTAACCACAAACATGAAAATGGATATAGATTTATATCATTCAAGGAATTAGGGAAACAATATGTGATATTAATAATTAAATAATAATTTTTCTATTTTGGAATTGTAATATAATCATTTTACATGATAATTATGTTAACACCAATCATTTTTTAAAAATAGCCAAAACATGCTCATCGCTACTTTCATATATAAGAAATGGAACTAAAGCTCTCATTTAATGATATTATATGTTTATAAAGTACCCAAAAACATCATTATAGTTATTTGAATTATTTTTTAATGAATAAATATCGTAGAATAATGAATAATAACATCATGATTAGGAAACTACATTAAAATGATAATTATTACTCACATCCAAAATTGAAAATAGATAAAAACTGACTAATATACATAAAGGGATTAATTATACATAATGTTTTTAAAAATGGTGGGGATATTAATAAGGTCATGAAATAGGTGATTAACATAGTTACTTTTTGTGAACTTGATTTTAAAAACATCCATGAAAATAAAGAGTAGAGGGAAGGGACTTTTGTATCCCAAATATTTTTATTTATGTTATAAATTTTCTCTTGAACATAGAAATTAAATGATTCCCTGTATTCACTGATCACCATTTACATATGATATCCAGTTTAATATCTCTGTAGAAAATGAGTTCATTGTTCAAATTCCATTACCTGAATGATTTTCTCTTCCATAAAATTATAATATATTTTACTTTTAAGTGTTGATTTCTCTTAAATGGATCATTCATTCATTTCCATGTTTTCGCTATCCAAATTAATACTTTTTGGTTTAAAATAAAAATATTTATCAATTCATGTGATATTTATACGATAAGTTTTAAAAATAATATATGTTACTATCTTTAATGATTTGGATTCATTTTGCACTTTATATCAAATAGAATCTATTATCTAGGATGAAATTTTTGATAAATAACTTGCACTATAATTTAATTAATTTTTCATTTTGGGTGATTGAATATGGAATCAATTGATCTTGTTTATGCAGTCATTTATGTTGTACTATTTTAAAAGTAATATGGAACCCATTTTTTATATTTTAATGACGTGATTATTTAATGTCTTCTTGAATCACACATGCGTATGGTTAATTATATGTAATGGGTGGGACCTATATATCCCTATAATTCATTGGGCAATGATTTGAATCTTATCATATAATGGTGAAATGATTAATGATGCCCAATATAAAAAGAGAGAAAAATCTTTGATTCCTAATAAGCTATAGAAAATTGGTGGTGATGCCCAACCCAAATTTTTTTGTCACTATGCTAATGCCAGTGCCACACTCCATTGATATGTGATTATGCTATGTTATTTTTCCCAGGATATAAGACTCATGTTTTCTCAGACTTCATTTCATGTTATGTATTTGATCATATGGTATAATTTGTTCTCATATCATTCCATATATACTATTTTACAATTCCATGTTCTCTAAATATGACATTTCACTCATTATTATGTTTTCTCGTATACATGTGATCTCACCCTTAGTAGCATGTTGATATTTTATTTTCCCCTTAATTAGTTTTTTAGCTCAACACTTTCTGTTGTCTCTATTTCCCAAGGTATGAGGATTAATTTAACTTGGTATGTATAGGAGAATACCTAGTATGATGAATTTATGGGGACATGTTCACAAGTATGGTAAAATTAGTATCTTATGTATCCAGTATCAAAATATATTAAACCTTCTAATTCTCAAGATATTGAGTTTATTAGATAATTTAATACTTTTAATTATGGAAATTATATAGAATAATGGAACATTTCTCTTGTGTAACTAAAATGGAAAGAAAATCCTCCATATTCCATTATCCACTACAAAATTCCTCCCAAGGTAATATATCTTAGGATTCCTCCCTATGTTCATAAATTGATCCATGAATGTAGTACTTCCCTTTATGGTATTCACAATGAATCTCCTCCCTATAGACATTTCTATTTTTGAAAATAAGTTCTTCCATTTTCTAAAGAAACCATGAGAAATACCTCATATGATGAGGCACATAAGATATTACGGAAAAATACAAAATTTTCCTTATTTTTAATGAGTGATGTTCTTTATCAACTGGAGTATATTTTGAGGTAGTTTTCAATATCTATACCACCCTATTATCACTCATCACTCAACATAGTTGAGAAAGTTACTACTAATCTTTATCCCTTTAACAAGGCAACAAGGAAGTAACCAATTTGGTCAGACCTGGTAGAGGATACCTTCTCATAAGATAAGTATAACTTCATGATTACGAAGAAAAAATTGGATAAAGGCAATATATTGTTCAGGTACCATCCCAATACCAATTAACTATATGAAATTATGATTTCTTTCATAGAGGAATGTATTTAAGATCTCAAATATTCATACCTTAATTCATTTAGGACACTATGTAAATTGATTTTTGATACCCTATATGATATACACATCAGAGGATGGAGAAAGAATTGAGATATTCCATTCATAGAACTACCCATTCATAAATCCTACTACCAGATATCTCATCCAATGTCATTGGTTTAGGTAAATTTTTTGTTCAAGCTCTGCATATACTAGTGCACATTTTCCACAGGGTCTGATCATGTCCATATCCTAGAAATGGTGAACTCTATAGGATAAGGCCATTAAAAAAATATTACATAAAACCTCTAAAATGGATGAAGAATACTATCATTTCAAAACCTCTAAATCATTAGGTAAAATATTTCAATCAATAGAAATTATCTCATGTTCACAACATGCACTTCATCCATCCCATGATTAAATAAAATACCATAAAATCAAATTGGTTTCAGCAAATGCAACAATAGAAACAATAGATTTATCAACATAAATATGAGGGAAACATCATCTCATTGGTTTGATGATATTTTTATCACCACCATCACCCCCAAGGATCCATGAATCCCTAGTGATTTTAAGATTACATGGTAATAGAAACAAGCCATACCTAGTCCATAGGGGTGGTGAATTTTTATTGTAACCCATGTCTGCTCTATGAAATTAATTCTTCTTTGGGATATGAGACAAGTCACAAGATAGGACTTTATAACCTCTCTCCAAATGTAACCCATATCTCCCTTTTGTGATGTTCTCAGTAAGAGTATATGGATATTTGATCAAGGTAACCCTTTACAAAACAATTCTAGGTTACAATCTTAAAAAGGATATAAGGACTCATGAGGGCTATAAGGAAAAAATCCACAATAGAAATGGATAGTCAAAGTTATTATTTTCCTCATGATATATATTGATAACAAACCCAACCTCTTTATCCATTCAATGGATACGTAGGATGATATTATATTTTTCATTTGTGAATTTCATAATCATAATTCCCAATGATAATCTAGGGAATGATTTTTATATAGATGATTGGACTGAAATGCTTCAAGAAGGACTTCATTATCATCAATATAGGAAGACTAAAAATATAGGAGTTCTCTTGATTTCTAGATTAGGACCTAATCAGACGACCTCAACCAAAGAAATAGGGGAATAGTATTTATAACACTTAATTATTAGAAAAAGAATTTGAGCCACCCTTTAAAGAGAAAATATGAAGAAAAAAAATATTTGGAAATAAAGGAGTTATTGAAACTCAAAACTGAGTTACTCATTTTTAATATTCCCACTGAGTATAACTCCTGAGAAGAGACTCATGTTTCTCTTCCGGTGAATTTTCCTCAGTATGGAGATGATACTCTACCAATGGGAGAAGAGACTAGCCATCCAAATATCTATTTATTTAAACATCCATTCTACTAGGACTCATTGGCTGGGGAATATGATGAGTTCTCTCTATTAATATGGTGTAAAGAACCATGTCTTGAAACCTACCTGAAACCAAATTATGCATGTTATCAGTAACAAACTCAATAATGTTGACTACATATGGATATAACCGATGCATCTACTAAAGTGTTTGTCTAACCAAATATTATTATAGAAGTCATTGATACCATCATATATTTGGTAGATTGAATGGATGTCATGGAAGGGTAGTGTACACTATTTATATTGGAAGTAAAGACATACCATCAATTGGTGGTTTTAACTTTCCCTCTACCAAACATAAACAATATAACATTCCTAAACATCAATTGAATTGAGGACCCCTTGAAACATCTAGATTACTTTATATCAAGATATGGTTCAATAATAAAAACCCTAATACAATAATATGATTCTATGATTAAATGATTCATCAAAATCTTAGATGGACAAGTATTATTCATCAATATATATTTCCAGACTAGATAAATCACATATTGGGAAGACCTCCAGTGAAAATTATTTTTCCAATTCAGTTCCACTCTAAAAAAATAGTCCTTGATCTCTCAAATTATAAATAATGTGAGAATAGTAGACTCTTATTATTTACTTATAGGGAGATTTTTTTTACCTTTTCCTTGAATTTTCAACTCCCCCAAGAAGTGATGTTGTGAATTTGTATAGAAAATCATTAAGATGAGATGAAAACACCACTCATTTCGATAAAATAATCAATACTATTATGTGAGTTTTCCACAATTTTACAGAGGTTGAATGATTCCATTTTGAAGACCAAACCTAATCCTTGTCCAGTACCTGTAGCTAATGAGAAGAGAACTATAAAAATAGAAATTTAAACTTTGGTACTTAAACCTTCTCTAATACCAGATTCTACACCTAAAACCATGGAATATCATGTGGTACCTCCTCTTAAATAGGAGTAATAATAATAGAATAACCATTGGGATGGGATGGATAAGTAGATCAACACACAATATTGAATGAATAAATTTTTTTCTTTCTAAAATTATTATGTTCTAACGCACTTCTTTAAAGATGTGAAAAATAATTTGATAAATCCATAAGAGCCTAGAAATCACAGTAAAGTCAGACATAATAACAACATAAATTATAATCCCTTCCACCAAATGTTATGATGTGTCATCAAGAAATTACTATTCATTAAAGAAGTCTTCTAAAATATATTATATTTTGTGAGGTAAAATAGGGAAATCCAAAAAAAAGTGTCTTGTTAATTATCCAAATGACCGAAAGTGGAAGGAGAATAGAAGGAAGTTATAAATATTTGTCTGTATAAATATTATGATTTAATGAATATAAATATGAAAAGATTACTACATGTTATTCTTATGTACATCTTGAATCAGCCATTAGTCACATAGTTCCTTCTATAGTGATTTAGTTGAGTTCTTCAACATTATAGTCTTATAAAAGTCATCCTTATAAAAACTAGTTTAATCGTTATAAAAAAAGGAATGGCAAAGAAGCATGAATCCCTAATGATTCTTATGATAGATAAAACTCTCTCAAACTTCATCCTCTCAACATTGGGAGGATTTAATCCACCCTTACAAATAATTTATTAGAAAATTACCCCTCAACCAAAAACCTTTTCAGATGAATAATACCAATATAGTTCTGAAAATTGGATTCAATTGTTGGATCCCTTATTTCATGATAATGATATATATGACCCTGAGTTTCCAATTCACTATCAGATAGTGGGGGGAAGAGGCTACTAATGATGATGGGGTTGAGAAATATGAGTTCATAATATATCTCAACACTTAGGCCACATACCTATTAAAACCATATATGACACACACACTAAAAAGGAATTATATTGGGAATAATAAGAACAAAACTCTACCCCTTAATCATACAGTGATCATTTAGGTATCATAATAATACGTGATTAGTGGGAAAATCATCACATGTATTATCAATTTCAAAAATAAAGGAGATCAGCTATGACTTTTCTATAGATGTCGAATATTACTTTGAGTTCTGATCGTGGAAGGTAGATACCAACAAAACAAATCTATATCATAATCCTGATACTATGAAGTAGCCTCATATATGGAAGTGGAATCCCCTATCCTAGATATATGAAATCGTGAATCAATGTACCATTATTATCAAAAAGATTTCAATCTTTCTCATGCTTCATTTTATAAAAAAGATATAGGGATAACTTTTTGAGGTTATTATAATCCATAAATAATTTAAAGATGCGGTTTTTTCCATTAAAGTATATCATGCATAGACCGACCACATTGAATGACATGTAGTAATCTCCATTAAAAGTAATTATTATTATACCACTATATAGTGACACATTAGTTCCATATACATTTTTGGAAATGCTAGAAAATAATGACATTAATCATGTCCTCATCAATGATGGTTCCAAGATCAATCCCATTTTAATCTATACCCTCTAATGATCGATACTCTGAAAATATTATTTTTCTCCTTTTTCCATAAAAATATAATTGTATGATAAGATCTAGTAAAAGACCCATTGGATGAGTCAAGATCAGAGCATAGTATGGAGGTTTTATTGTTGATTCTGAGTGCATAGATATTAATATAGATACAACTTTCAATATCTTATTTTAAATACCATGGTTTCATTTTCATGTGTTAGTTCCCAAATAATATCATTGGTACCTCAAGTGTTATATTAATGGAAAACCAAATTTCTACATGTTGATTCTATTCCTTTGATTCCCATGCATCTTAGTACATATTTGAATGATACTGTTAAAAAGGTAAAAAAAACCCACAACAAGTGATGCCTTCTGGATCAAGACCTTAAATAGTCTACAACTGGTCCTTGTCAACCCATTCTCTAAAATTCATGAATAAAATGAATTTTTCATCAATAAAATTGTGAAAAAATATCTGGAATTATATTTATACGCACACACTATCAGGATATTAATAGAATCACATGATTTAATTTTCATTGAATAAGGGTGTGCACCTAGTTATAAGGATAATGTTTTTGATGAGAATTCTATTTATTTTATCCAAAATATATGGAGATATTTACATCACCATCTAGATTAGAACATACTCACACAACAATGGATGAAATTAAAAATTCACTTATATCATCCCATGATTCTCAGGATGTCAGTGCTTCTTCTTCCTCAGTGATAGTAGAGAAGATAGAGAGAATAGCTAGAATTCCTCTCGCAATGATTCTTATGCAACAACACTCATAAGACCCATGTATTTATCTCACTCATTCATAGTGGATAAATTTTTTATTACATTATATCATAGTTTTGGAAACATTCCTTAATAACCCACTTCCACTAAATTGAATTAGACGATGTAGAGGAAGAATATATTAGAGATTACCCTCCATAATATGAGAAATGAATCTCTCCCACCATTGATGATCTCAAAAAAACTGGTAATAGAGGAAAACCAAAAACCTACATTAACTAGTGCCTCTAAATTTATTAAATAAAATAGACATATATCACTTTATTGAATAAGAATTGAGAATTCTATATTATAAATTTAATTGAAATTATTTTAGTTAATCCTAATGTGGTCACACATCATTTCAGTTTTCCAAAAGATCATAATGTATATAATTATTAATCTAGAGGAATTCATATAACTCATGAAACTAGTTTTGACTATAATGTTGATGAACCCATAAAATTTAATATCATTTTATAGATTTAGTACTAGAAATATATCATTACTATTTTTATTTTTAGGAGGAAGAATGGGAAAATTATAATTTTTATCGATATCATGGACATAAACAATCATTTCACAAAGGATGATATCTAAATCCTGATCTTGTAACTTTTTAACAATTTGACTTTATGTTTCTAGAAACATTCCTAGATGGACAAATATTTTGGATATAAGTAAATATATATGGCCCCAATTGATTAGAAATCCATATACATTAGATAACCCCAAGTGGTTTATTACTATAGAGTGATTCCATTCTTCTTAAACAATTTTGGCCCAATATATAAGTGTATTATGCATGATATATTCAATCCGTTTAATAGGGAGTACCATATAATGATACTTGGATGGTATTGTGTTCTTGTATCAATAAAATTGTGATCATCTCTCTAATCATGAGATAATTTTCATCAAAATATAGAACACATCCTGAAAACTAATACCTCAAAATGTTATTTTTTGGTGATATTGGGAATGTTTTTCAACTTCATAGTATTATATCACAGAATCAATTTAATCAATAAAAAATAAAAAATATATCATTAAAATGACACCAACTAAATATATTAAGGGCATTATAGGGATTCAATTAAGCCTCAACTACATAAAATAATACATATTGAACCTTGTAGTAATTTTACTACCAATTTCCTTGTTGATGGGGAAGGGAGAGACCTATTAGTGGGATGAAAACAATTAAAATCATTTGAACAATCTCAAAAAAATACCTCAAATGATCTCAGTATTGAGGCCTCTTGTAGATGGAAAAAAACTCATTATATCTATAGAATATTTTTAGTGATCACTTGGTGCCTTTCTAAAAATAAATAATGATGTGGGAAAATAAAATAGTATCTAATATCTCATTAAAACCATAAAAGTCACTAATAATTGATATTATAACATTGAAAATATAATCCCATTAATTTTTCTTCATGGTATAAAATTTTATAAACTACTGGAGTATCATGATGTGCCCTTAGTCTCTCTTATTAACCCATTAAATACATCCTTAGTCTTCTGATGTTAACTAGATGATTGGAATAGTTTAAAATCATAGTATAGTAGTTTGATATCTGTTTCATACTATAGAAACTAGAGAATGTGAAAGAAATCAAAAAAACATCTCATGATACTTATCCCTATAGAAGATATAAAAATTGGTATATAAATTCCTGATTAATAATTATTCTCTATTCAGGACACTCCTCAGACATGTGAGATGTATTTAGACGGTACTTCTAGAATCCAAACATGAAGAAGGATAGAAACCCAAAACTCAATAGAGTTATCTTATAAATTATTCTCATCTCTCCCACAATTGAAATAATTTTATGTTCCTTAATATATTTATAAGGATATACCAAAAATTAATGAGGATATCAAGTTCCCATCACATGCTTGGAATTTAACCTAGGAATACTAGTGACTCTCATGAAGGTAAAAAGTGAATAATTTTTTTTTGATTATCAAGATTAAATGGGAATATTACATATATAAAGAGGAATGAATTCCCCAGACTGATTATGTAAGAGGGTTAATAGTATAATTCCCATTAATTGAAAAATTGTATCGTGTACCAGTTTTACAAAATTTACATGTATATTCATTGGATAATGCATCTAAAACCATAAAATATCCAAATAGGGACTTGAAAGTCAATAACATTGCACATAACAAGTTTCTCTCTCCCTTCATTGGAAGTGAAACAGAAATTATCATTGAGATCAACACCATAGCCAACAACCTCTCATAATAATTACATTATTGTATGGATATCCACTCTACTAGACTGCAACTAACAAAAAATTATTCTATCTGATAGATAAAATAAAGATCATATCTGATAGTGAGCCAAAAATTCATCCATAACGATGGATAATATTGCATATAATGTCCTATATAAATAGGGTTTTGATGGATTCATTCTTTAATGCCTGAAAGGAGTATCTACCCTCACTATTATTTGAGGATTTTACATAGGTTACTATGGTCACATCAATCTAGAACCAATCTCTCTAACCAAATTACAATTCTTTAATAAATTTGGCCATCTATTACACAAGATTTCATGGACTTTACTTGTAATTTTCATTATTTGAATATACTTAACAATTTCATCCATCAACATCTAATGTTTCAACACACAACTAAATATTTTTTCCCATTTACTATATGGGAAAACATGTCATGGGTCCATCTCCCGTAGCTATAGCATGGTATGTCTAGTATATGTTTACTAACATCAGGTGCTTAATTAAGAGAGTTCACTCTATATACCTAAAGGAAATAAGGTAAAGGATATATTCATATTTTTTAATTTTAATACCATTAGCATATTTGGTGTCCCTTACATAGTAATGATAGAAAATGGTACCACCTTATTCTATTTTGTGTTGAAAAGATTGTATTATCAATATGGAATTTAGTGTAACAACTCATCGCAATACAATTAAATAGATAATTAATAGATTGAGGATTTTAAAATGACTATATCTATCATAGTCAAGAACAAAGTGGATAAAGACATGATATCATGTCCTAAAAATCAACTTCATTATTTTTGTTCATTCCACACCACAACCCATATAGAAACACAAGTAACCCCAATGTATCTCATATATGAGATAGTATAATTCCTTCCTATTGAGTTACATATTTCATTAAATTCATATTTACACTATGGTTTTTTCTAAAGATGAATATTCTCATTAATATTTTGATGATTTAGTAAAAATCTATGAAAAAATGGTTTTCAGCTACACAAACTGGATGTGAATCAGGACTTAGTTTCATAATATTCCAATAAAAAAATCCACATCCATTCATTCCTCTAAGGAGTGGTATTATTGGTTCCTAGAACCATGATTATGGTAGGTAAGAAGTCTACAAATCCTAAACCAAAATGGGATTGAATTTTTTTATACAAGTGGTTTACATTAATAGATCTTACTCAATATTCACCATGGATGGGGTGTGCATCACTAAATCCATTAATAAAACATTTATCAAGAAAAAATTTATTATAATAATCACTTTAGTTCAATCATCTTCACTAAAATAATTTAAATTACATAGTAAACATCCAAATCACATAACATAAAACCACACAACAACATCCATGCAACAAGATTTAAAACTGTATTTAAATTATGATTTGGTATCTTTACATTAAAATATATGAAAAAATATATATAAAAATGTTAAATCCCAATTTTTGTACAAAAAATGATCATGACATGTGCTCTGGTGCGAAAAAATGATCTTTCAATTACCTCATGTTTCTTACCTCGAGTATGACTCATATGAGCTTAGGGATATTAGTTGATAATTCTTTCAAGAAAAACCAAGGAAAACATGTTTATGGGCATTAGATGGTATATAAGGCATAAAAAATCACATAAAATACATTGATTAGCCCACCTGGCCTACATATCCTCTACATAAGTTCCTGATTTCTGTTGGGATTCCTAGTTCTCAACATGTATTCATCTCAGAGCGTAAATGACTCTACTGCTTGTTATATAATGACCTACATGGGGAAATATATAAGAACTATGTGTTACTTGGTTCACTTCATTAAATAACATGTATTAATGCATGGTTTTCTTATCCTAGGCCTAGATAATAATAAAAATCCCATTTCCCTTCATATGAGCTCGATCAATATAGGTCATTTCACTTTGAGAACTATATGTCAATTTATTTGAATCCCAACATGATATATAGTGATTCTTTTATCCTCTATCATAGTCCCATATATAAATTCCAACAATATAAAAGGTCCCCATTCAACTTAGTGTTTTGTGCCTCTTTAATAATACATCATTTTTATGAAGTCATTACACAAAGGTCAAACATAATTTCTATCCACTAAAGAAGAGGATTCCCAATAAAAATAATTATAAACATCTTGATAAAATACTCTACCCTATGTATAAGATATATTTTATTAGGGTACCTTGTATAGATTTACTCTTTAATTATATTATTAAAAATGAATATTCTCATATATTGATAATGATCTTTGTGGGATCATTTAATGTGGGTTGATTCACCTATAAACCTACACATAAAATGGTTCCCCCAATTCAAGAACTTGATATTCATAGGGAACTATGTAAAATAACAAGATATAGCTTGATTCTTATTATGATAGGATACATTATGATTCCAAGATCATATATATTTGTCCTAGCTGCCGGTTTCAATAACCTAAATTCTATCCTCTCCTATATATGATTCATATCTATATATGAGATTATAATAAAGTTTCATTTAAAAACCTTTACTAAGAAAGGATATAAAATAAAAATACCCTCATCTTAGAGTTGTGTTATTATTTATCCATATTTAATCCTACCCAATGGCATCTTGTTTTATGTTATAAGAAATATAAGAAGATTTATCACTTCTCTTATAGATTATATATTGACAACTGGGTAAGTTACCCAAAACCATCCATAAACTACAACAAAAAACCTCACTTCATCCTAGTGTTTGGGACCATTTGATAATGTTTGGATTCATTATTTTGGTTTTTCACAAAGATGAAATCATGTCTTTTTTTCATGATAAAGACTTGTGAAGCCCCCCCCCCCCCTCGCTCCCACACACACAGAGAATGTTCCTCATCATATGGCCCTAAAAACATGGAATATCAGTTCCCATTGAATGAATCCATATGGAAGAAGGTCTACCCTATTAAACATAAAAATAATCTTCTTATATATTTCTTAATTTCACTATCACCCCTTGAACTTAGATACTCCTTTATTTTTTCTTTTATTATTTTTGGATATTTTAAATTGATGTTTTGGTTGATACAGTATTAAATTTTTGTGTTGGTGGAAGTTTTGGGGAATTTTTCCCTATACACGGGCACAACAAGATTAGTAGAAGCCATGTATCACGGCAAAAACACCATTTTCAAGAGACTAATAATTGATTATAATACACCACATGATTTTTGAACAGTCATCCAAACCATGCGACCTAGTCATGCAACATGTCTTGGATTTTTGCAGAAGCTACCTCACCGTTTGCACATAGTCGCACAAACTATACGGGTTGACAATGCAGTGAGTTCCTACTCAAGAAGAGGCTACCGCATGATTGGAACATAATTTGGTAAACCATGCATCCAAACCATGTGATAATGAGAGACCATAATAATCCTAAAAACCCATTTTATCACCCTATCTCCCTTTTATCCCCAAATCAAACCCTCCTCTCTTAGTTTTTCTTGTCACATGAGAGCGTTCCCATATTTTCTCCTCCTTGGCTCTACCCCCTCCATTTTTTAATCTCTAAGACACCATGGTATTTTTCTTCAGGTTTTGGCCCCACATTCCTCACCTTTATTCCCTTCTTCCTTGGTTTCTATGGTTTCCTTGTGGGGTTTCATTTTTGCCTAATACAAATGGATAGGGTTGATGTTTGGCTCAATTATTATGTTTTATTGGGTGTGAAGATTCATATTTAGTGTATATTATTCCTTCTAGAAAATATTAATTGTTTTCTCACACTATTTAGGTAGGTGGATCCATGTTCATTTTTTCTGATTAATTCCATTGGAGAAAGGTTTCTTTTAAATAAATTTTTAACCTGTTTCACTGATTTATAATGCCTATAAATAATTTATAATACAGATTTATTGTTGGTATAAATTTCTTATTTTTTTTTTGAAAAGATTATTCATATATACCTACTTGTGAGTGTACCAAATGTGTTTAATAATGTTTTGATTTAACTTAAGGGGTAATATTTGGTGGTTTTCTGATGTTTTACAATTGAAACAATTTATTAAATTTTTATATTGTGATTTGGGATTCATTTGCAAAACTTTGTGACTTTTATTGGGTGGTGTGATTGTTTCTTAGAAGTTTATCATGGTTTTTAAAATGATTGTTTGAAACTTTGTAGGTATATATGAATGGTTCCATGTTTTTTAAATGGAGAGACTAATCATTTTAGTGATTTCAAAAGTTATTTTCAAATGTGTTCCTTGTGGTTTGGCATGTTTGGACATGAAACATCTTCGGGTATGAGATTAAAAAGTTTAATGGGTTGTTTTTAAATTGGGATGTGTTTTGGGGGAATGTTTAGTATGAAACCCTATTTGGAATATTTTATATAATTTAATTCTTTACCAATGTGGAAATATTTTTAAGAAAATTTATTTGAATTTGGAACTTAAGGGTCCGTTTTTCATTGTAAATATAAAGGTGGTGTTTTATGTTGTTTTGGAAATAGGTTGTCTAATTTTTTTGGGTAAAGGTGTTTGGATATGTAAAGTCAAAGTCACGGTAAAAAAAATTCATGTTTTTAAAGAAAGGGATGAATGTTATGTGATGTGACAAACCAGTTTTCACCTTTTATGATATGTTATATATATATACATATATATTGGGTACTCCTATTGGGGATTTCCATATATGAGTTATTGTATAGGTGATGTCTCTGTTTGGGTTAGGCAAGTGTAGTGATGGCTGGAAAGGTGATTCACGCGTGCGAGGGCCTCCTACTTACACAATATATTATTACCAAGGGTTTTTGGGTGTCTTTTAGAGGATATATTAATGGTTTCATATCATCCCCTATTGGACGGGTTGATAACCAGTTGATTTTCTGAGAGGTTAGGTGGTATGTGCCACTAGATAGGTCAGTTGAGGGTGTCTAGTTGGTTAAAGACTAGAGAGCCTTACCATATAATGGTAAGTGGTTCCAAACATAGAATATACAGGGTTAACTCTAGGGATTATTTAGAAATTACCATGGTTATTATCTATATTTTCTTGTCTAATTTCAATTTTAATTTTTTATCTTGTAATATTTATTTATTTTTAGCACATCCTGATATAATTTTTTTTTGTATTTTGTTTGGGTTTTGGTTTCAAATAGTAATCTATTTTAAAAATGTAATGTGGATTGTGATGGATTTTAAAATGGGGGAAATATATGTCACATTAATTAAATTTGAAACCCATATTTTTATACATGTATTTCAAAATAGTGTTGTCAGATTATTTTTGGGAAAGGAAACACATGGATTCTATGGTGGTTGCCTACTAAGATGTTTATCACAAACCTTACTTATACAAATCAGTTTCAGATGAAATGATTTATCTTTCAGGTTTAGGTAACTAATTCGTGTTCTTGATTTTGGATCAAGTTAGTCTTGTTTTTGGTGGGGACCAATGGGTCACATGGAGATCGAGGTAGTGTGGTTCTTTTTTTTGATCCAGTATGTTTAGCTCTTATAAATGTATCAGTGGTAATATTTATTTGTGATTCCATTTTTAGTTATTGTTTCATGATCTATCAATTTATTTTGTTTTTTATCCTTTTTTTGTACAAATAATTACCATTTGGTTTTTTTGATGCATGGAACTAGTTGTCTGCCTCTAGGGATTGGGAACGCTCTTTGGGCCTTGTCACATACCGGGATTGTTGTTGGGTCTCATGTCATCCTGACCCAGTACATGAAAAAATGGTATCAGATGAATTTCATGTTATTTAAGGTGTTAGGTAGTTGGAGATTGAGATTTTTGGGGCCCAAGATGTAGGTTATTGGTGGGTTCCTGATCACTAATAATCATGACGAGGCCAGCCTTTCTATGGATTGTTTGAAAATTTATTCATTATCTTGTCTTGTTTTGTTTTGGATTAAAGATTCAAAATGGAGGTGATCCAGTGTAATGTTGCGACATCAAATGAAATAGTGACCCATGTTAAGTCTATGTGTGTGATAAAATGTCCTCTTAGTTGTTATTTCATACTTTGGGCATGGATCACTACCATTTCTCCAGGTTAGTCATGAATACTAGTTCCTCCTTTTGGTGATTTCCCTTGAGTCGCATTCTGTTTTGCTTCTAGTTCATGTGGGTAAAATTTTAAAATGAATCAATTTTATGAAAATTATGAAAAAAATATTTCAAAATTATTAAGATTTATAAAATTGGTTTTTTAAAAAAGGTGTTTTGGATTAAAAATTTGGTGATTTCTTGGGATTAAAAGATGAAATAATGAAATAAACCCTTGGTGTTTTTTATGATCATTTGTTTATGTGTGGGTGTTTGTGGAAAGAATTTTTAAAAAAATGGGTGTAAATGGATAAAAACATGTGATATGGATCATAGAATTACATGAGTGATTATTTGAAACAAAACTCTTGGCCTTAATCTATTCTAAATTGATTTTGAAAAAGAAAAATGATTCTAGATCTTGGATTTTGTTTTATGATGCTAGTATTTTTTTGTAAAATGTGGCCTTGGGAAGAGGTATTTTTAGAAAATTAAATGGAAATATAATTTTTTTTAGAACAGTATTTTTGGTTGTGGTTGTATTTGTTTGGATTTTGAGCCTGTTGTTTTGGCCCGAAGTGTTCTTTTGGATTGTGCTTCAGTTTGATGTCGGTTGTGGACATTGGTTTTTTTATGTTGATCAGAATATTCCACCCATAATGGTCTCCAATGTTTCAAATGAGTCATTCCTAGTTTCTATTTATTCATGAATTTTTCCTATACTTTGTCAATATTGGGGTTCATTAGAGGTAGTGATGTGGATTGGGGAAATCGAGTGTATTTTCAGATCGTTGGGAACACCTAAAACTATTATCATTCGTGTTATGCTAGATTTATTTGAGGGTCTAGATTTGGATGAATGACAACTATTATCCCTACCATTGATGGAATTTGGGATGACATGGAATGTTTTCATGTATGTATTCAACCGATGGTTGGTCCCCAAGGGGTGAATATGATAAAAAGGAAAGAACTCAAGAGTGTTCAACAGGGAAAGAAGACTATGAATCCTTATGTTAACCACTTCAAGAAACTAAATTACTTTTCTTTGGAGGTATCATAACAGGATCTGATGAGGGATTCTCTTTTCCATGAGGTTCTTTACCTAGTGATTGAGGATCAGGTCCTTTATTTTAAGGTTATTCATTTTAGGAAGTTGTTATGTGAATCCTTATTAGTTGAGTTAGTTCCCATATCACAAGCAGTTGGAACTCTGGTGTCACATTTAATTTGTAAATGTTCCCTATCTGGAAAGGAGTGAAATCTAGAGGATCCTATCTCAAAATAGTATCGTTCATTGGTTCTAGACTCTAGTTAATCATGCCATTTTTACGAGACACCTGTGCAGCTGATTCAGGCATTCAAAGTTGTCTTGTCACATCCCTGTGAATACATTCTATAGTTTTGGACGTCTGGGTCACCTACAAAAGTTTTGTAGGAATTGCTGATTGAAGAATGAGTTTTGGTCAAAGGATGTTAGCACCTGGTTATGAGGAAGTAGATGCTCCAGTCATACGGGCTCCAGTCATAGGCCTCAAACTGAAGCTCACACACATTTAGGAGAACCATGGGATGTGGAAGACCTTAACCCAATTTTTTCTCTCATATTGGGATAGAAATTTTTTTTCTATAATTTTATGTTTATATATTCATTTTAAGGGTTTGGTGAATTTGATCATTTGTAATATGAACGATTTTTTTTATGAACATGGCCTCTAGAATCATTTGTTTCTATGGATGTGTGATCAAAAACTATGAGGGTTGGTTTCATTTTTTTTGTGTTTATTTGAAGTACATCAGTTTTGTGGAATTAATGGATAGTGTTTTTTGTTTTGGTTTGAGTTCTTATAATGGGTTTCCTGGAGAGTTGGGGGTTCGGTTGGTGTGGGGAAGTTTTTTTCCTGGTGATGATGTTGTTTCTCTCATGTTAATGAATTTTTATTAGTTTGTGGTGGGATTCACATAGTTCTTGGTTGTGATAAGTGTGTTTTCTAGTAGTTGTGGAAAGTTTATGTCAGTTCCTAAGGTCCCGGTTGGCTGGGTTTTCTTATAGTGGGTTTCTCATTTATGTATCAATGGTGTTTTTCTTTTTTTGCTATTTCCATGTCAGATGATGTTATTGTGGTGGGGAGATCCCCCTTATGTTCTCCCCTCATTATTATGTTGTGGTTTCTTCTTGATTGGTCGGGTGTGAATTGTAGAGAGAAAGGTCACCCAAGGCTCATGGATTCCCTGAGTTTTGATCAGGCATGGATTTGAGTTTAGATTATATTTTGGATAGGTGACTATCTAGGGGAATAATGTGCCTTTAGTGGGAGTAATTTTCATACCCCAACCTCAGATATTTCTTTATTTTATTCTTTTCTTGGTCTTGGGTCATTCTTATTAAGGGTCAAGTTGATACACTTTTAAATTTTTTGATTTTCTGGATGATTGGGTGGATTTTTTCCTACGCATAGTAACCACACAATTAGTAGAAACCATGTGTCCTCGCCTAGGTACATGTGGGGAAAGACCTATAAGTGACCAGAAGCTACCGTATGGTTTGCGCACGATCATCCATACCATGCGGCCAGGTCATGCATAAGGTATTGATTGTCAACAAAAGCTACAACATGGTTTGAACATGGTCACATAAACCATGTGGGTTTTCCATGTGGTTGGTTCTTATAAGATTAGAGGCTACAACATGGGTGTTTCATGGTTTGATAAACCGTGCAGCCAAACAGTGCGGTCGTGCCCGATCATTAAAATATTAAAAACCCACTTTCTCCATCTCAGACTTTTATCCCCAAATCAAACCCTCCTCTCTTGGGTAATTTTTTGTGCACAATATGGTTCCCAAACACTCTCTTCCTTGGTTTTCCTCCCTCCAAGGTTCAATATCCATGCTTCCAATGTATGATTCCTTGGGTTTCGGACCATCTTTCCTCCTCTTTCAACCCTTCTTCTTTAGTTTAAAGGGTTTCTATGTCAGGTTTACCTTTTGGCCAAAACCTAATGGATAGGTTTGATGTTAGGATCAATTTTTTTATTTCGTAGGGTGTGAGGATTGATCTTCGGTGAATTTTCTTCCTTATCTAAGATATTCATCATGTTCACATGCCATTAAGTTAGGTGGATCCAAGTTCTTCCTTTCCTATGCATTCCATTAGTGCTTGGGGTATTTTAAATTTTTTTTAAACATGTTTCTCTTCATTATAATGCACAAATTTCATTTATTATGGTGATTTATTGTTGGTATAAATTGTTATAAATCGGGTTTTAAGTGATTGTTTATATATACCTATGTGTGAGTGTACCACTTGTGTTTATTAAAATTTTTATTTAACTTAAGGGGTAAAATTAGGTGGGTCCATGATGTTTTCCATTTGAAACATTTTATTAAAATTTTCAAATCATGATTTGGGATTCTTCTTTGAGACTTGGTGACTTCTATAGGGTGGTTTGAATGCTTCTTAGAAGGTTCTCTTGGTTTTTAAAATGATCATTTTCATTTTTTAAGTCATGTAGAGTGTTGGGTTTGGTTTGAAGAAATGTTGTGATTATAAAATATATTTTGGGTGTTCTCATGGATATTAGAGTGGATCATTTGAATTTGGAACATCAGTGGGTACACTAGTTGCACACATGCATGTGAATTCAATTGAAGATGGAACTCTAGAATATTCCTCCTCTACAAGATTATTCTCTCTCTTACATCAATTTTTCATAAAATGGTTCCATGTTTTCCACATGGGGATAGTTTTTCTTCTTGTGATTTGAAAAGGTAGTTTAAAATTTATTCCTCATGTTTTGGCTTGTTTGGACTTGAAACTTGTTTTGGAAAGAGATTAAAAAATGGTAAAGGCCGATTTGTAAATAGGGATTTTTTTTTTGAATGTTTAGTATAAATTATTATTAGGAATATTTTATAAAATTAAATACATTACTCAAAGTGGAATGTTTTTAATGAAAATATACTAGGATTTAAAACTTAAGGGACCGTTTAGAATTGTGAATATAACGATTGTGTTTGATGTTGTCTAGGAAATAGTTAGTATAATGTTTTTGGGTAAAAGAATTTGGATATGTAATGTCAAAGGCCTATTTATATATTTTCATGTTTTTATAGAAAGGTATGAATGTTATATAATGTGAAATCTTAGTTGGAACCATTGATGTTGTTAGGAATACATATATAGTGGGAATACCCATTAGAGATTTCCCAATATGGTTTATCATATAGGTTATGTCTGTGTTTTGGGTCTGAAAGTGTGGTAATGGTACATAGGGTGAGTCATGTGTGTGAGGGCCTCCTACATACACATTATATTATTACCATGGGGTCCTGGGCTTGTTTTAGAGGATATAGTAATGATTTCTTATTATCCTTTATTAGATAGGTTGGTACCTCCTAGATTTTCTGAGTGGCCAGGTGGGTCATGACATTAGATTGGTTATTTGAGGGAAACCAGTTGGTTATAAACTAGAGAGCTTCACCATACGCCAATAAGTGGTTTCAAACCAAGTACTTCGAGGGGTCTCTCTGGGAATGTATAGGAAATACTCATGGTTATTATCTATATTTTCTTGTATACAAAATGTTATAAATTATTTTTATCTTGTATTTTATATTTATTTTTAGCCCACCTCAAAACTGTTTATCTTAGTTATTTGGTTTGGATTTGATTTTGAAATGGTAAATTATTTTTGAAAATGGAATGGGGTGTTTTTTGGCTTTTAAAATGGTAGAAATATATTTTTTATTAAAAAAAATTCAAACCCCATTTTTATACAAGTATTTAAAACTATTGTTAGTGGATTCTTTTTAGGGAAGGAAATGAATGGATTCTGAGGTGGTTTCATACTGAGTTGTTTATATCACTCTCTTCTTGTATGAATTAGTTTCAGTAGACCTGATATGTTTTTTAGGTTTTGGTTACTAATTTTTCTTCTCGTTGTTCAAAAAAGTTAGTATTGTGGTTGGTGGTGACCATGTGGTCACAAAATGATCGTGGTATCATGGTTCAGTTTTTTGTTTTTTGTTTCTTAGTTCTGGCCTATTTAGCTTTTATAGCTGATTTAGTTGATATATTTATTTGATATTTTGTTTTTATTTCTTGTTTCGTGTTCATTATATTTATTTTGTTTATTATTCATGTTTTTTGGAGGTGAAATAATTCCCCTTTGGATTTTTTTGATGCCCGACACTAGTTTTCAGCCTGTAAGGATCATCAATTCCCTTCAGACCATGCCGCAGAATAGGTCGGTTTTCGGGTCAGATAGAATCCCAGCATAGTTGATGAGACTCCCTATGTAAGATCTAGATCCTTATAATTATTCCCATTATATGGTTTTTTATAAATCTGATTTTTTTAAAAAATTACTAATTCTCATTACTATATCTGGATGAAAAAAAAACATCCATTACAATGTATGAACTATGAAAGGCTTGATTCCTGTTATATCGGGATATGTAGTGATACTAGAGTTACATACTCGAGACCCAAAAATGAGATATATATCATCTCTAATTATATTATTGGATCATAATATCCTATTCATGGAAATATCAAATAAAATTTTCACCCACCACCCTTCACGAACACTCTTTTTTTAAACATCACACTTCATGTTCTTGGTTTCATGTATTTTCATAACTTTTATATGTATTGGTAACTAGTGTATTAAGCTATTAAGGAAAGTTTTTTAGATTATGAATAAAACTCCATTGGTATCAATATAAATATATATGAACCCTTGAAATTTCATGTCTGTCAGGGAAATCATCATCCAGAAGTGGAAGAACCACTATTCTTCATACTTCCAACAACATTAAAACAAAACCTATCATTAAAATGTGTTCACAGGTTATCCCTTTAGTACATATTCCACAATAATACTTCGTATACATGAGATTCATGTTAATATTTACTATGTCACCCATCCCTATTTGAATTTTTTGACGCATTGTTAGACATTTAGCCCTATTTGGCTCATCATTCTCACCCCTTTGTTCTACACATCATGGACATAAACCATGGGTTACCCTTCTAGCCAACCTATAGAGGAATTGGGATCTGAATTCATGTTGGGTTTTTATTTTCTCATTCCTATAACTAGATTATCTTATCATCCTTTGGTCCATTCCCCAGAATATTAAAATATGTTTGAACCCCCATCTGATAATATGTATTAGCATTGGGATCTCTCTTTACGTGGGATACTTTCTAAATCATGTAATATAAGTTGGTCCTTTTTTTGATGTTGTGTGACCATAATCTTCATGTCTTATTATGACCTTATTTACAAGACTAAAAACTATAGGCATAGGGACATAAAACCATTCAAGATAAATCCACATTAAGGGTTGTTTGAGAAAAAGTCAAGTCTCCTCTTACTATTACTACATCATTCAAGGATTAGACAAAAATCAAAGTTAAAATATAAAAATGGAACAGTGATTTTAAGGCCCACTAGCTGGGCCAAGAAAACATTAAGCCATGTTTGATGAAACCCCTAATCTAGGAAAATTCTATATTGGTAACATATCATGTCGTATTGCCCTAATTGTGCACTCCATACATTAGTGTATAAAATTTAGGGTTACAGAACCATTCTTATGTACTCATTCCCTCCATGAAACTCAATTATTTCCAAGTTTATTAATCCCTATAGATATTTCATGGTTATCCAAAATGATCGTATTGGACACTAACAAACAATGTTTTGACTGTGCACACAATTCTCTAGATATTGATATCCATGTATGCCCCCAATATACTCTATCAATCAGAGGAATATTCATCGTTGGAAGATGATCCTCTAATCTTCATATGACCTAACACCACTATAGTGGAACCAATCTTCTACATATAGTTGGTGTTTATCCTTGAAAAACATGTCACATCTCATCACTTCTGATTCAATCTCCTTAATCAAGAATTTACAAAATCCATTATCTAACAATTCATGTGGATTCAGTAAAAATTATTCTACACACTTGTTCATAGAGCTAGTTTTTAGAGGTGAAAGTTTTTATATCTCCTTTAAGCCTTTAATTGTTCCTCATCATGTAAACATAAATTTTATGATGTCTTGTTCTGAACATTATGATCCTGAACTAAATATCCTATTTTCCATAGTATCCCATACTTTCCATGAGTCCCCATTAAAATCCGGTTTTGCCTTTTCCTCTATAAGATAACTATCCCTCATATTTTAGTCAAAGATATATGACCATAAACAACATCATTTTGTGTTCAAAGATATATGAACTTAATCTACAACAATTAGTGTCCAATTTTATTTGATCTTAAACTAATGTAATGTCTGGTCAAATCTATACAACCTTAAAATATAGAAAGTTAGGTATCCCAAGACAATGTTTCTTAAAATATTTCTCAACATTTTAGTCAAATATGTTCAAACTAAAAGACAATCCACATTTGTATAATTTTAATGACCTAAAACCCCATGGAAAAGAGACACATGACTTGAGGGATTGGAAAACCATAAAGTTAAACGTTGGTAAAATTTGATTTTTCACTCTTTGGACAAGAACATCAAGTTGTCTAGGTACAATTAGAGTGTTTCAAGTTGAATGGTGAAAAATATTATTTATTAAAAATCCCAATATGGTAACCTAATTAAAAGTTGAATCGCTTCCTATATGTATCCTTATCATGACACATAAAAAATATTAGTCTGAAAAAATAAATGACTCAAATCTTGGGCAGTCAATAGTATTACCCTAGAAGAATTGAATATGTGCATGTTAATCTACTGGTCTAGGACAAAATCCAGAGAAATTATAGATTCCCAAATCCCTAGTATATTATTTTATATAATATATAAAAAAATTCAGAGGGAAATATCATGATATTTAAAACTTTTTTTACATTGGAATCCTTATTCAAAATTTCTCATTTATGATCATCATCATATTATATCAAATAATTTTTCCAAATAGACTAACTATTGTGTTATAGTGATGGTAATTATGCCTATACTCATCCCTGAAACACTATCAAGAGGATCAAATTCATCCAAATTTACTAACTCTAGTGTTACGATAATGGTAGTTATGCTTATAACTATTAATGAGACACACCCAGAAGGAACTAATTTATCCAAATGGACTAACTCTAGTGTTACAGTGATTTTAATTATGCTTATAATTAACTATTAACCACTACTAAAATTAAATAATTCATCCAAATAGGCAAACTCTTGTTTTATAGTAACTTTATATATTAATATACCAATCTTTGATCCAGAACCAAGATGAAATCATTATAACTCATGTGTTTGGTGATCGTGATTCACATTGTTCATTTCAATAATAATGATATTATATCCTCAAATTCATCTTGATATTACTTCCACAGTTTCCGTGGATTGTTATGATATTATTTTCAATATGAAATATGGGATTGAGGGATTGAAAAATGGTTAAAAATTAAATTTTTTTTTCATTCATCAAAATAGAAAGATGATGATTCTCTATAAGTTAGATCATTTCTTTGTGATAGTAGAACAGTCAAAAATGTTGCAAATATAATTTTGTATTTAATTAATTGATTATCATGACTCAGAAACATTATGTTGATATTGATCTTTCTCTATAGACTTTTTCTCTTCTATAATGATAATATTTTAGACATCATTAACAATTTATTTTTTCCCTCATGTGTAGAAAACCTCATGTATTTATAGACACTCTACAAATCTCTCCTCAGAATAATACAACTATTATTAAAGACAAGTCAACCAAATATATTCTTAATCATTTTATTGGTTTTAAATTATATATATAGCATAATGAGATGGATCTTGGGGAACTACTTATTCAAGGTGAAATAATTGTTCTAATATTCTCACCTATATAAGAAGTAATCGTGATGTTTTATCATGAATTTTTTATAAAATTGTCACTTTAACATGATAATAGTTGACATGGTAATCAAATATAGAATATAATAACTTTTGAAACATGATTTTGAGTCTAAATAATTTCAAGGATAAGTCTTTAGTAAGATATTTCAGAATAATTTCCATATATCCTTACAAAAAATAATAGAAAACACAGAAAGAGTTCTGAGATTTGAAGTCTGATTCAGAGCCACTCATAAGAGGATAAATATAACTAGGGACTGGATAACTCAGTTAAACCACTAAAATGAACTTAATCAATTTAGTGGTCCCCAAATAAATCTTGTTTACTGTATTCTATGTCAAATGATTCAAAACACGGACCTATTCACAATGCCATATTTTTGAATTATTTCTATTAGAAATAAGGAATATAAAGTATGTAGTAGAAAAAAATAAGAAAAAAATAAATACAATGAATTATCACTATCTACTGAGGTCTTGGCCTTCATAATAATTTTATCTTCTAATAAATGAGTATCATTGAACTCTGTGTTAAATATTAGTTTTCTATCTGTATGTGATGGTACAAAAACAAAAAATTCTAGATCATTATTTTGTGATTTAAGATCATCAATGTCTCTTTTATCACCTAGATCATATATAAAGGTTAGTTACTCCCTTCATATTGATAACTTCTTTGGTCTATGAATCAAGAGAATGTTGAGTGTGCATACCTTCTCCATGGCCTTTGTGGTTTTCCTCGAATGGTCTAGTTGGATCTTCTCTCTCAAAGTAATGAAGGTGTTAAACATCCACTAAAAGAGAATGAAGGATACTTGTAACCCTTTTGTGATGTATTACGGAATTTTTTCCTATATATAGAGAAACACGATTTAGGTAGTGAAATCATGATACTACATATAGAAATAGCATTATCATGTATAGTTGTTGGAGACATATGACCATCCATATCATTTATTAAATTTATGAATTATTACAAGGAGTTATAGGAATTGAAATCTATAAATATATGTTTCATCATTATTGAGGTCTCATTTTATACACTATGATTTTAAAATAAAAAAATATGATTGATAGAATATACACAATCCAACACATGGCCTAAAAAACTATAATCAATTATTATTTATATATATTAAATATAGTATAGCTATTAAATGAGTTGGTATGAATTTGATTAACTAAATTATTAAACATATATAAATTTCATAGGTAATACAAATTTATTGATAATTTATTGGAAAATGATCACCCAATTTTTTTGTATAGAAATTTTGGGCTTTAAAAATATATTTTATTCATGATTGATTTTTGTTTATTTATTATGGGAAATAATATAATTATTTCTTGGAACTTTTAGAAATATGATTTTAAAGAAATTATTTAATTACTGAAATCATAATATCAAAATTATCTTTGTGTGTAATTTATTATATTTTTTGAAAATATTGATTTTTCAGTGAATAGTGAAAATTAAAAAAAATAAAATACAATCATTTAATTTTATTAAATAAATTAATGAAAGATCCAATTATATTTTATTTTTTTATTAATGTGATATATAAATGACATAATTTAGATTTATATAATTAATTTCCTTTTAATAAGTAATTTTCATGATTTTGGTATAAGTTTATTTTTATACTTATAAACATGATTTTCAGAAACATATTTTAAGAACATGAAGTTTATACATTTCAATTTAAAAAAATAACCCTTAATAAGAAAATATTTAAATAAAATATATATATTATATATATTTATATGAATTAAAATTTATATAATAATGATTACTTCTAAGGAAATAATATTTTCATAGGTAAAAACTATCTCTTTTTATATGAATATTCAATAAATTTCTCAAAACACACCGGAGGATAATAAGGGTTTTGGGGGACTCAAGACTAGATACACATCATTTTATTTTATAAAATATCTTAAAAATGTCCTATAAAGATCCTCCCACATAGTATAATACATATAAAAACCCTACCTAGAACCTTTCATCATATCCTGGGGATGGGAAACATAAGAAAGAGTGAGTTAGACTTCTTATAAAGGGTAAAAATTTGATATTTAAATGATCACATAAATATAACATGAGATTAATATTATTTAAACCTGAGAATAACATTTAAAAATCTAATCGTACATATCATAGATCATAAAATTTATTCATGGAATACATTTTGGTAGTTTATAAGACCTTAATCATAAAGGAGTCAAACAAAATTAGATATGAAAACATAAAATTGAAAAAAGACAATGATTTTTGGCATACACATAAGAGTAGAAAATCTTTTCTTCAGTGGCCATGGATATGAAAAAACTAATATTTATTACATATTAATTCATTTTTTATTACATAATATTACACATAAAACAACCCATATGATCAAGAAGTCTAATGTATTTGTGAATTAGGTACATTACATATCAACATAAAATAAGGAATAAATCATCTTTATGGAAAAATTCTATAACATACCCATATTCTTCCTTTATACATAAAACTGCATGGGATAACCTGAGGAAATACATAATAAAGGGGTGAGATATAAATCCAATTAAGGCAATAAACAAGGCATACCCTGATAATGAAATAAATGTTAGAAAATAGAAATATCAAAGTGCAATAAAGGATTGAAAAACTTAAACATGGATAATGTAAAATGATATAACATGATAATCATTAATGAAATAAGGGAAATGTGAAAAAAATATAAAATATGGAATCATAAAAATATTTCAATGCTAACTACCAGGGAATCATGATTCAAAAAGAAATTTGATGGATTAGGTTCAATCCCTAAAACCTTTCAGTCAACCCCATGAGACTAAAACAGTACCCAACACATTAGATCACTATATAATTCTAGGTTCACCCATTACTTTCAATTCATTCTCACGCTTACGTGTGCTACATATATCAAAAAACAAGGAATCATTTATAATCCCTTTTTATACCATTAATAAGAATTGTAAAATACATAAATTTAAGTCCCCTATGAAATTATTATTAGATAATGAATGTGAACACACATAATAGGAAATGGGTATGGGTGTTCACTATATAATTTTTTGTCATAGAAATTCGTAGCAGAATTTCGGCAGCATAACGATGGAATATTAATGTTAATGGAAGTGATTAATTAGAGTGATAGTGTTCTATAATATTTTATACATAAAATTGACACTATGAGTAATATGGAAGAACATATCCCATAACTTTGAACTGGAGATAAAATACAAGATAAAATGAAGAATCTTGAATAAATAATAGAAGAAGAGGATCCCTTACCTTGATAGTATGATTTAAAATTTTTGGGAGGAGCTTCTTGAGAGCTTGGGCGAACCTTACGAGAATACCAATGACAATATCCATGTTTATTTTTCCTATTTCCTTGTAGGTATGGTTAGTGGTTACATCACCCCCTTGGAATTTTTCCTAACCTCAACAAGACAAATTGATATATAATCTATGATCTCATTCTTCATGTTTCCCACAAATAGTTATCTTGGAGATCATGATACATATCTATGATTCCTAGGCATATAGAAAAATTATATCTTTGTAGATCATCTAATAAATCAATTTTAACTCAGGATTTGATGGTACACATAAATCCAATCATATAAATCCTTCTTCATTAACATTAAACCCTGTGGATTTTCATTTTCTTGTTTATTTAAATTTATTATGAATTCCCACATCATCACTTTGATAATCCTTTTCTCTCTATACAAGGGATGGTTGATAAATAATTTCTGAAAGTATTTATGTTGTTACTTTCTTTATTATTACCATGTCCATCATTTTCAAGTCTATAAATAATAGATCCTTCTTAATTATCATGAATGATAAAATTGACACATCCTATATAATTAGAGAATTTGAAATGTTATTTTATTTTATAGTATGATAGTGTATTGAGTAGTCATATTCCTTGATCATCTCAAACCATCTTTATTGGTGAATATTCAGTTCTATCTATGTGAATATGTACACGATGCTTTTATGATATGTATATATTTAACACTTGTCTCCAAATAATTAATTTTTCTAGATTTTAAATTAAAATATCACTTTAGGTAACTCCCAATCATTCTTTTGGTATATTCATGAAATTTCAATTTCTTTGAAGCATAGGTTATCACTTATTCATTTTTCAGTAACACACAGCCTAATCCCATCATCGAAGCATAACTAAATATTATGGGTAGTGTGAATATTTTCGTAGTGATAATCCACTTTTTCAACTCTATGAAACTCTCTTCATATTCATAATTTCAAACAACTTAAGTCCCTTGCAAGTTTTCTTGGTAATAGGTTTTTACAATAATGGGAAATTTCTCGCAAATCAATGATAATACCCAATTAACCCATGAAAACTATGGATTTATGACCCAAATATTGGCCCCATCCATCCTTCAAATTAATTTACCATTGAAGTGTCTAGTGAAATCCTATTTCTTGTGATAATATTCTCCATTAATGATACTTCCTTCAACTTGAACTCACATTTCATATACCTTTCATTGATATTATATATTTGTATGGTTTTTATCACAGTTTTCAGATGCTCGTCATACTCATCATTTATTTACAGTATATTATAATATAATTTATAAACACAATAAAAAATATATTTATATAATCTATAATGACTTTACTAGGATGTATATGTTGTTTTCCGGAGCATTATTGAGTCCTAATGGAATTACTATGAACTCAAAGTACCTATACATTAAACAAAAATTGGTCTTTGGGATATCCTCCTTCTTCTCCCTTAATTGATAATATCCTCACTAAAGATCCACCTTGGATAAGTATTGGGATATTGGTAGGTGATAAAAAAAGTTTTAAATATATGAGATATGATACTTTTTCATTGTTTTTGTCTTGTTGAGATCAAGATAATCAATGCAAAGGCACATTGACCGATCATTATTCACGAACGAGAAGACCAGTTCCCCCCAAGATGAAGCACCTGGCTGTATAACCCCTTTATTCGTATTTTTATGTAGATTTTTCTTAAAATCCTCAAGTTCAACAATATCCATTATATATAAAGTCTTGGATAATAGTAACAACCAAGGTACAAGCTCGATTTAAAAATTCAACCACCAAGCTAGGAGGTAGGCCAAAAAAATCAAGAAAAACAATAATATATTCCTTCATTCTCGGAACGTCTTCAAAGATGATCCATTCCATAGATTGAATAATTTAAGGTAGATTTTCTTTCTCTTAGGAAAATAATATCCATGATTAAGTTGTTTCTTCTAAAGAAGATTCATATTCTTTTTTAACTTTTACAGAATCGTGGGACAATTCATGGTTTGAAGTGTAAATTACTTATTGTAGAAATTTATGTTGGATCTATATAATGAAATCCAAACCATGTCGAGAATTACATCAAATTCCACTAAATAGGTTATCACAATGTTTACTGGGAGGTTCACTACACCAATTTTGACAGGGGAGTATTTATATACATAGGATTCAATAATTAACCCATTTTTGATTTTTACCAATAACTCCACTTCCATGCACTTTGTTGGTTATTGAAAAGTTATAATAAACATGCATGATTTGAAAGACTGCTTAGAACCATAATAAAATGGAACATTCTCTATTATTGAATGAATAACTGGCATACTTACCACCACTTCTTTCTAAGGATCTACCTCAATGTTTGGGATTGAAAAAATATTCCCTTGATACCTTGGAGGTTTTTGGTTGCCTTTGAAGAACCTTATTTTAGTTCATTGGTTTTCAATGTGTCCTAGTTACTTGTACTTGAAAAAATGAATAATGAGCTAAGGGCTGACTGAAGCATTCCTTTCCTCCATCACATTTGTCAGATTCTCCCATTGGAAATCAATAGCTAGGTTTCCTTCCTTCCTACACCTAAATCATTTCCTTATCCCCCTTATGAAATTTCTAGGCTTCTTCTTTCTGAACTTTTGACAAGTGGGTTGTTGATATTTCATAGCACCATTTTATTTCTCCAATAGACCACTATAATTAAACTCAACTTTTCACTTCTTATCACTATGATACCCTTGAGATTCATTGATCTCTATTTTGACTTTCAGGGAACTCTGGAAATTTTCCTCAAAAATATCAAAGCCTCATAACACCCAATTATTCAAAATAATATGTTTTTTCCCACAAAATATTCATTCACTATTACATTATGGGGTAATGAAAAAGCTAGAGGCATATCTTGAAAGTCTTTTGAAACATGTTTTGTATACCCCGATAGATTTTTCATCATTTTTTAGGGAATGGGAAACCCTTCCATTTTAAATTAGAGAGTTTGAGTAAAATATTTATAGAAAAACATTTTCCATAATTTCGTCCACCCCATTACTTTGATATCTTTTTTGGGCATCATATACTTGATCAATCTGCACCACTAAATCTTATCCCTTCATAAGATAAATAGCTATTATAACCATCACATTCTCAAAAAAATGAGGGTTGGAGAATACCATATCAATGGAGTTTATCCATTGTTTTTTGATTAAGGGATGAAATAATCCATTCAAATCCAGAGACCTTTTTCACATAAAGGTCTTAATTAAATCTTGTTCATTCATAAGGGGGATTTTGGTGATCCATCTGATCCATGTTTTGATTATTTACCTTAGTCATCTTAGAGATTATCATTAAAATTTCAATATTACAGCTCCCATCAGGTTGGAAATCTCATTTGGGATGTCATCACATTGACCTTCACATTGGTTGTTTACATGATTCCACCTATTTTCATCAATTTTCTATAACATAGAGAAACTATTGGATGATTATTTTTAAAATAATAAACACCTAAATTGAAATCTAATTACATTAAATGTTTAACGTATAAATAAAATTTAGTGATTAAATTAGGAATTTTTTTAGCTTCATTCAATATTATCTGTGATCTATTTCCTAGTATATACTCTTATAAAAATTGTTCCCCTTACAAATCATTTTTTGTTAGAATTAAAATTTCCCAAATCATATCCCCTAGGAAAATCTAGCTCAACATGGTGTTTTTTGGTTTTACACATATGTACATCAGTTTTAGAGACACATGCACTTCTATTATCATGACATGGATGTATTTACTTGATAAACCACTTACTCTATAATTTACCAAAAATATATGTATGTTTTATTATAATTAGTTTTATCCCTAATTAATTCTCAATAGTTATTAAATCCTAATCCAAAAAAATAAATAAACTTATCTTATGATACCAAATATGAAAACCCTTCTCTTTATAACACATTAATTTATAATTTATTGCATAAGATTACACATAATACAACCTGAAAGATCAAGAATTCTAGTTTCTTTATGAGGTTGGTACATTGCATACCAACATAAAACATGTAATGCATAATAATTATTGAAAACATTAATATCATTCTGATATTATTCAATTTTACTTAAAATATAATGGGAAAACCTAGGGACCTATATAAGAAAGCTGTGAGATGTAATTCCTACTAAGGAAATATACATGGCATAAAATAAATAATTAATCAAATGGTATGCAATTTTAATATCAATGGTGTCCATAATGATTGACAATCTTAAAGATGAACAATGAGTCATGATAGAACATGATAATCATAAGGGAAATATGGGAAATTTGGAATCAAATTAAACCAAGGAATCATAAAGATTGGTCATGGTTAACATCCAAGACATCATGATGTAAAGTCATGTGATGAATTATGTTAACTCATATGTACCTTTAATTACATATCATGATACCAAAACATTACCTAATGCATTGGAGCACTGTATAAATCCAGACACCCTTGTCACTTTCATTTCATTCTCATGCTTATGTGTGCCACATAAATGATAAATCATAAAACATGGAATCCTTTATAAACAAATTTTTTATGATCAAGAAGTTTGAAAAAAATACATTGAAGTACCAAATAAAATATGTTCAAGTGTGTGAATATTAACACCCTTGATAGGAAATGGGTACATGTATTCACTAAAAAAGTCTTTGGCCTGAAAAATTTCGGTGAATTATTAGTAGCATCAAGGTTGCATATAAATGATCATGGATGTGATTAATGAGAGTGGTGGGGATCTATCATAATTTAGACATAAAATGAAATATAATTTGGGTATTGAATAATATATCTTATAATTAGCAATTGGAGATAAAATCCATAAGTTAATGATGAAACTTGAATAAAGAGTAGATGGAGGTCCCTTACCTTGAGAAATTGATTCCAAATGCTTGGGATAAGCTCATTGAGAGATTGGGGGAACCTTTTGAGTACTCTATACAGGGGAGAGGAAATAAAAAATGTTATAAATGGTTTTTTTGGGGGAGAAATGGGAGCTTGAGTGGGTTTATATAGTAAAAGAGGGGGGAATTGTTTATTATTTCTTAAACATAGGTTTTCAACTATATATAATGATGTAATCAAAACCACAAACCTTCCCATGGATGTTTCCCATGGTTTATACCAAAGGGAAGTAATATTGATTATTTTATTCAGAAAAGATATGAAATTAAAAAAATATTACCCTTACTAATGTGGAAGTGACTCAAGTCCTAAAATAAATTATTTTAAATTCTTAAAATATAATATAGGTTTGGGAGAATTCATAATGGATTTATAAAATTTATAAAATAAACAAAAAATAAAATTATTTTAAATGTAAAATATATATAATATTGTTTAAATGAAATATAGTATTTATTACATCATTTTTTGATCATTATGACGTCATAATACACACTGTATATTTATACCATATTTTATTTTTCCCTGAAAAATTGAATGTCTCGGAAAATTAAGAAAAACTAAGGGTTGGATAATTTAAATACTATGACTCAAAAAAATTTATTTATTTTATCCAAATAATTTTATTAGTATTTTAATTTTCACTTTAAAAACAATAACTGATATTTATTGAGAAATACTAGTTTTTTATAATAACTATTTGTAACACCCCATGTAAATAAAGAATATGACCTTTTTTTATATTTATCCCTATTTTTGAATAAAATTTTAATTTTACTTTAAAGGGGTTGCTATGTTCGATAGCGTACCTGATACGCAACAAATAGTTTCTTTGAAATCTTACGTTGCACACTAGTAATAAAATAATATTATTTTAAATGGTAGTTAACGCCTGGACATTGTAATGGCGGGAAAGAACGGAACTAACTACAAAATGATTATATATGTTTGTAAAATATGTTTACTTTTATCCAATAAATGTTAGAGGTGTAAAATGCAGATTAATCCAATTTTAAGCATAAATCTTCTAATATTCTTTAAAATGTCGATTAACCGCCTTTTGATGGAGAACCCTTTTTAAATATAATTTTGACAATTTTATATGTTCAATTTGACAAAATAAAATCCTTCTTTAGAATCTATACATCAAAATTTACTTTGTGTAAATTTTTGGTATTTTTCTAATAAAGTTCATTTTTTAATGATTAGGGAAAAATGTTATATTTTAATTCAAAACCTCTTTTTAATCTAATTTTTTATATGATTATATTATCATTTGAATTTTTTTTAATGTGAAATTAGAATATATTTTTACCATTTAATCCAATAGTGGTCATTGTAATTAATTTCACTTTGAAATTGGACTTAAACTAGTGTCAATCTTTTGATACATTTTGTTTCATAAAAAACGCTATTTGTTTTGACAGCGTGAATTAATTATTAAATTAATTAATGCAACTTATATGTTTTTAATTTTGTGAAATAGTCATTATTTTTTAATTGGGAATATCAAATATAGCTTATGGTGAATTTTTGGTATTTTTCTAAAAAAACTTCAATTTTTGATGAATAGTGAAACCACTAAGTGGTACATAAAAAACTGATTTTTCGTTTAAATGATATTATACCACCTCTATGTTTTGAATTTCAAAAATCCGACATACATGGTTTCCATTAGGAAGTAAAATGTGGTTCAATGGGATTAAAATAATTTTTTGGTGAATAGTAACTTTTAAGTTTTTAATCACGATTAGAGGTAATTAGTGTAATTTAAGGTAAAAATAATGTTTTAATAATATGAAATGACCTAGACACATGTCCTACCCTAATTGGATGTTTAATGGCCGACCAATAAAATCCATGGGTCAACATGGGGACCCCATGGAGCCAATTTGGTAGGAAAATGACATAAATAACAATTTATTTAAAGTTAAAATAAAAATGTCACAAACATGAGTTGTTTTACTAAAACAATTTTTAAATGGGGTTATACAAGTCATATTTTTTACTATAAATATTCATTAAAAATATAAAAATATTTCCTAAATCATGATAGTTTTTTTATAATTTTTAGACATTAAATAAATTAAATTATTTATGACACCATGATGATTCAGCGATTACCTCATTATTTAACGATTTAAATAAAATGAAAATATAATGTAAAATATAAGACCTAAAAATGTCAAAAACATATTGGATGGGGGTATTTCGAACTCTAATCACCTTATCCTTGAAATATATAATTTTGGGAACATTAAAATCCAAAAATCATTCTATAATAAAGTAACCTTTTATAACTTTCCAAGAGTTCCCTCCTCTCCTCTTATAAAAGGCCCCCACCTCTACCACCTTACCCACACCTCTCAAGCCATTGGCTTAGGCAACCCCTGATCATTTTGTCTCTATAAATCCCTCTCTTACTCCTAGAAGCCTCACATTGGGAAGAAGTCTTCCCAAGGAAGCCTTTGATCCCAAATAAAAAAGAGTTACCCGTTTTAAAGGTAATGTCTTCCTTAGTGTTCTTTTGTTTTATCTTGCTTCTCCAACCCCATAAACTCTTTTTATTTATTTATTTTGTAACAAAAACAGTATCTTCAATATACTAGGATGTTTTCATGAGGAGGATTCGATCTAAACTAACACAGACCTTCATCTTCTGGTTAAAGAACATATTGTTTCTGTGGGTGGTGAATTCCTGCTTCACGAAGCAAAGATTGTTCAATATTCTCTTAACACATTTTATGGTGGCCATTATGATGTCACTATATTTTATATATGATATATATGGTATTTATGTTTTCTTTATGCTTCTTAATTTTATATTTAAAACATGCCTTTATGCTTTTCATGTTGTGCAAATGCGATAATTTCATACGAGGAAGTGTGGACTACTGCCCCCTCAGGTAATGTGACTCATTCATGCAATAAAAGGAATGTATAAATAATTAAATTAATGAACATATGTGACCTATATAAAAAATATATTATAATGGAATTATAATATATATATCTCTCAATTATTTTTTTTAATTCCATTAATATGACAAAGAAATGAAAGTAGCGTTCATGCGTACGTACGGCCTATCGTCTCCATGAACAGTGCATTTAATTTCTTTTTATATCCAAATGTTATGGAGTAGTATAAAATGAATATGTACTGGATACATATTGTATTTAAATCATTAATACTATTCTGGAGAAGATTTACTTATAACTACATGGACAATCATTTTCAAAAAGATTCATTTTTGACTCATGTACCAAACATCGACAAAAACATCTGATATGAACTCACAATATTAACCAATTATTATAACATTATAATATGTGATATGAACTAAATAATAATTTTTAAAATAGGTCCTTAAGAAATTATAAATTTACCAATGTTTATTATTTAGGAATATAAAGAAACGAACAAGACAAGTCATACTTGAGGTAAGGGATTCAACCTCTCTCTTTCTTTTTATGTACTCTCTTTTATGTCACTTCTTTTAAGCTAATATTTGTTATGTTTGGGGATTTTATTTATATTCCAAATTCTGTAATTATTATGTTAATATTATTAGAGACCCTATTTGATATCATAAATCCATTTTTGGATGTTTTAAGTGGCGCGGTTAGGCTGTCGAGTTTTTGTAAGGGATTTTTCATCAAACATTTATTCCAGTGACATTTATGCTACATTTGCCACTATTTACATTTATTGGTGTATGTAATACCCATTATTATACACTTTTTGTAGTATAATTTCTTTTATGGGTATTTACATCTTCATTGTATGACCCTTCTTCTATGGGGTGTACGTTTTGAAAGTTACCCAACTCGGCAAGGGGACCTTTCACCCTCCTCTTTTTAAAAGACATCTTTTGTTATGTCTTTTAATTCACATACTATTATGTTGGGATATGTTCTAATATATCATTATTTATGTAAATTTTATGTCCAAGTGATGAGATACCATTTTCTCTCTCATCAAGTCATTTTCTGAATTTTAAAGTGACGTTGTTATGCTGTCGGATTTCTGTAAGGGAACTTCTTAACCCACTTTCAATTCTTTGGGTTAAACCTCTACTTCTTGATTTTATTATTCCAAGATTATGTTTGGAATATCCATGTTGTAATTTCCACAAACCTTTGTGTGGATATACTATTTCTACAAATAATCACCTCATTGATAAATTCTTACGAACGTGTATGGGAAATCATAACTCAATCTCATTTTATTGAGTTAAATATCTATGTCATTGGTTTTGTTTTTCCAAGAATATGTGTGAATGACCTCTGATTGTTTCGCACTTAATATCCACTAATATTGTGTGAATTTATATTTCTCACACATAATTATGTGATAGATTTATCCTTAATTTAAGGATACCATCTTTATAATGGATTTCATCTCAATTTACATTTCCATTGAGACTTCATTGTTGTTATGCACCAATTCACTCTTATATGGTGTGTATACTGACCTTTGGCATATTATATCATGAATCCCTTTACTCTCATGATATTATAAAGTTCAGATTAAATGTTATTCCACAATTATTTGTATTCAAGAGACTCTCATTTGGTTAAAATCACTTTAACAAAAATATCATTTTAAATGTTTTAAAGATTCATTATTCCAAATCTTTATCTTTAATGTCCATGTTTTCAAAATGGTTTTCAGTATTTATTTATATGGACATTAATGTTTTAAAATTATAATTCCATTAAAAGCTTCAAAGTGGTATGGGACACTTTGATTCAAAAATCTCTTTTAAATGATTTTTGAAAATGGATTGATTAATTTAATATCTTGGAATTACTTATTGTGATTGCAAATGAAATGTTGTTGTTGAAATGTTTATATTTTCAATATTTTATGTGTAATGATGGTACTTGGACATTTTATAGGTGGTTACGTGATAAACCATATGACGGGTGGTGCCATGAATACCAGGATGGGTTGTTACGTTATAACCTCCAATGTATTGGGTATGGAAGTCAGTCGTATGGCTATTCCATTAAGTATGTGTGGAAGTCGACCATATGGTTATTCCATTTAATTATGTTTATGTCCCATGTTACCTTTAAATTTATGTGTTATTTATATGGATTTTATGGTAATATTTTGGTTACAAAAGGGTAATTAATGGTATTTTATTCAGTGAAGAGTTTTTACTACTTCATAAAGGTGAAAAGTATTACTTTGGTAAAGAATTCATGGTTTACATGTTCTTTTTAAAAACTAATGGTTTTACTTCTTTGTGTATCCCTTACTAAGCTTTTTTTGCTCACCCCATGTTTTTTTCAAAATGTTTTTCATATGACTTAATGTGGAATAGGGTCAAGGATGGGAACAAGGAAACATTATGCTACCTAAAACATAGAACTAGACAAGTTCCTTTTTAAGAGTTTTTATCTTATGGAAACTTAGTAGAAGTGTCTACTTTGTAATCTTTTGGGATGTAATAGTTACATCATAATTCTCTAAAACTCTAATCCTGAAAAGATCCTCTATGTGAATTATTCTTTTAATTCAATAATAAGTATTGTTTAAGTTCCGGGCCTTATAGTTGGTATCAGAGATCATTTCAAATAACTTTAGAGGTTTGGGTGTTATATGGGTGTAGGTAAAGGATCCCATATAACAAAGAGGGATATTAATATGTGGAAACATATGGAGGGTTATGGTAAAACAAGTTGATTTGATAAAAAAATCTGAACAATGGAGATATAAGGAGGTTGATGGATTAGAGTAATAAAAAAGTTTTTCTATTATCTATAAAGTATTTTTTTTATTATTATAATTTTTTTTCGTATCATGTTTACATATTTATTCTTTTATATTAAGGATCAATTGTCAAGATGGAAGGAAAGATATCTTGCACAACATTCTTATCCCTCCCTGATGATTTGATCATCACCATCATGGGAAAATCCTGTTCGAATGATTTTGATAGCTTCTTGAGTATTCAAATCACCTGCAAGAAATTGTTTGAGCTATCCAACACCTAATCTTTTATAAAACAATTTTATGGTTCATGGTATCTTTTTCATATGATTTCATGATCTCAACTTTTCCAATTCTATCGAAAAGTGAAATTATAGAAGTGGAGTGAACGTTTAATTTTTGAAAGTATGACAACATGCCGAAAGAGAAAGAGAACATCCTAAATATCACAGTATCTAGAATCAAGGTATGATTTATTTTTCATATCCTTAAATAATGAAGCATCATTTGATTGATATTTATAAATGATGAGGATATTCAATCTACATGAATTGTGTATTAAGATATAAGGTGGAAATGCATAGCTAATGGATCAAGAAGAACGTTGAATGAGTCAGAAGTCTACATATAGGGGCTTCAAGAGTTATGGTGAAATTCTTAAGAGTATTAAGTCTCTTTTGATGATGGGGTTACATTAGAAGATTTTTTATAGTATGTGTATCCCTGATGTTGGATATATGAAAATTTTATTCAAGGATTAGTTATCTGTTCTTTTGTAGACATAGTTATAAAGAACCACTTGGGTTTATATGATCCTTACTTTTGAGGTAATTATGGGTTACTATATGTTATGATGGAAAGTGAAAGGAATGAGATAAAATTAAGGTGAAATTATGTTATGTTTATTTTAGATGATTTTATCTCTTTTTTTGGGGAATTATTTGAGAATTATATAGTTTTGGAAAAAGGACAACATGCATACCGTGTGACAACCCGTTGCATCGGACAAAGCTGTAGGAATCAAACCCACAACCAAAGTGCGACTGGTATTTATCACCTACCACTGGACTACGTGAAGTACCTAGTTAGATTGAAAAAAAAAATTAGTTATATGATTTTATGATTCAAGAGTAAGTTTATTTTTGGTAATCTATGGAAATTATCAACCTATCACAGAGGATATGCGATTAGGTTAATTACTTTTCAGTATGAGACTTTAAGATCAACTTATGTTACTTGGAGATAAATTTTATTTTGTACCTTGGGATACTATGTGATTAAATCCTTCAAATATTTGGGTTACAATCTTACATGGGTTTACTTTGAAGAATTTTATGGATAGATGTTTATTGAATGGTCTTTGTTGAACTTTGGGATTTGTTTGACAAATTTTGGAGATTAGGAGTAGTTTTTCTTTTTGTAAAAAGAATATATCCTTTTTGGGTATTATCTGATCTCATACTAAACTTCTTGGTTTGGTTTTGGTTGATATCTAAAGACATGGGAAATATATAGTTCTCTTTTAAGGATTAGGTGATTCTCAAGAAGTTGATTATAGTACTCTTAATGCGAACAAGTCTTCCTAAATACTCATCTTTTGGATAAAATATGAGTTTGATTAGGGAATCTAGTAAAAGATGAAAGTCTATATGACAAGTAAGTATGTTTCCTTATGATTTAGTTAAGCTCAAAAATAAATTCCTCAATTAATAGTAACTTAAAACAAAAATGATGTCTGTTAACTTTTCTTACTGGGGAATCGAATACCGTTTAACCCATCACAAGTTTGTGGTTTTCTTGTGGATAACTTTCTCCTAAACATGTTTCTATCACTCTCCCTCAGAACATGACCCTGTGTTTTTTCTTCTATATCCATATTTTCCTACTTGTAATCCTAGTATGGGTTAACTCAGGTGACCTTTGTACTTCCCTTTCTTTCTTTTAAAGTGATAGTTTAATTTACTCCTTTTCCGATGTGGGGCTTTCAATGAAGTTTCTGAGCCCAATTTTAAAATTGCGAGGACGCAATTCCCAAAAGGGGGGAAGGATGTAACACCCCAGGTAAAGAAAGAATATGAAAAATTTTATATTTATCCCTATTTGGGAATAAAATTTTAATTTTAATTTAAAGGGGTTGTTATGTTCGATAGCGTACCTAATACGCAACAAAGAGTTTCTTTGAAATCTTACATTGCGCACTAGTAATAAAGTAATATTATTTTAAATGGTAGTTAACGCCTGGCCATTGTAATGGTGGTAAAGAAAGTAACTAACTAAAAAATTATTATATATGTTTGTCAAATATTTTTAATTTTATCCAATAAATGTTATAGGTGTAAAATGCAGATGAACCCAATTTTAAGCATAAATCTTCTAATATTCTTTAAAAGGTCGATTAATCGCCTTTTGATGGAGAGCCCTTTTTAAATATACTTTTGACAATTTTATATATTCTATTTGAAAAAATAAAATCCTTCTTTATAATCTAGACATCAAAATTTACTTTGTGTAAATTTTTGGTATTTTTCCGATAAAGTTCATTTTTTAATGAATACTGAAAACTGTTGTATTTTAATTCAAAACCTCTTTTTAATCTAATTTTTTAATATGATTACATTATCTTCTGAGTTGGTTTAAAAGAGAAATTAGAATATATTTTTACCATTTAATCCAATAGTGGTCATTTTAATTATTTTCACTTTGAAATTCAACTTAAACTAGTGTCAATCTTTTGATACATTTTGTTTCATAAAAACACGCTATTTGTTTTAACAACAAGAATTAATTATTAAATTGATTAATGCAACTTATATGTTTTGAATTTTTTAAAATATACATCATTTTTGAATTTGTAATATCAAATATAGCTTAGGGTGAATTTTTGGTATTTTTCTGAAAAATTTCAATTTTTTGATGAATAGTGAAACCACTAAGTGGTACTTAAAAAACTGATTTTTCGTTTAAATGAAATTTTACCACCTCTTTGTTTTTAATTTCAAAAATCCAACATAAATGGTTGTCATTAGTAAGTAAAATTTGGTTCAATGGGATTAAAACAATTTTTTGGTGAAGAGTAACTTTTAAGTTTTTAATCGCGATTAGAGGTCATTAGTGTAATTTAAGGTAAAAATAATGTTTTAATAATATGAAATGACCTAGACACATGTCCCACCCTAACTGGATGTGTCATGGCCGACCTAGACAATCCATGGGTCAACTTGGAGACCCCATGGAGCCACTTGGTAGGAAAATTACATAAATAACTTTTTTTAAAAGTTAAAATAAAAATGTCACAAACATGAGTTGTTTTACTAAACCAATTTTTAAATGGGGTTATACAAGTCATATTTTTTATGATAAATATTCATTAGAAATATAAAAATATTTCCTACATCATGATATATTTTTTATAATATTTAGACATTAAATAAATTAAATTATTTATGACACCATGATGATGCACTGATTACCTCATTATTTAACGATTTAAATAAAATGAAAAGATAATGTAAAATAAAAGACCTACATATGTCAAAACCCTATTTTATGGTGGGATTTAGAACTCTTATCACCTTATCCTATAAATATATAATTTTGGGACCTTTAAAATCTGAAAATCATTCTATAATAAAGTAACCTTTTATAACTTTCCAAGAGTTCCCCTCCTCTCCTCTTATAAAAGACCCCCACCTATACCACCTTACCCACGCCTCTCAAACCTTTGTTCGGCCAAACCCTGCCCATTTTGTCTCTCCACATCCCTATATTACTCCTAGAAGCCTCACATTGGGCAGAAGTCTTCCCAAGGAAGCCTTTGAGCTCAAATCAAAAAGAGTTACCCGTTTTAAAGGTAATGTCTTCCCTAGTGTTCTTTTGTATTATTTTTCTTCTCCAACCCCCTAAAATCTTTTTATTTATTTCTTTTGTAAAAAACCAGTATCTTAAATATACTAGGATGTTGTTATGAGGAGTATTCGAGATACACTAACACACACCTTCATCTAATGGTTACAGAACATACTGTTTCTCTGGATGGTAAATTTCTGCCTCACGAAGCGATGATTGTTCAATATTCTCTTAACACCTTTCATGGTGGCCATTATGATGTCACTATATTTTATATATGATATATATGGTATTTATGTATTCTTTATGCTTCTGAATTTTATATTTAAAACATTCCTTTATGCTTTTCATGTTGTGAAAATGCGATAATTTCATACGAGGAAGTGTGGACTATCACCCCCTCAAGTGATGTGACTCGTTCATGCAATACATGGAATGTAAAAAGAATGAAATTAATGAAAATATGTGACCTATATTAAAAATATATTATACTGTAATTATTATATATATATATATCTCAATTATTTTTTTAATTCCATTAATATAACAAAGAAATGAAAGTAGCGTTCATGCATACGTACGGCCTACCGTCTCCATGAACGGTGCATTTCATTACTTCTTATCAAAAAAATGTTATGGAGTATTATAAAATGAATATTTACTGGATATATCTTATATTTAAATCATTAATACTATTTTTGAGAATATTTACTTATAACTACATGGACAATCATTTTCAAACAGGTTAATTTTTTACTCATGTACCAAACATCGACAAAAACGTCTGATATGAACTCACATTATTAACCAATTATTATAACATTATAATATGTGATATAAACTGAATAATAATTTTTAAAAGAGGTAATTATGCAATTATAAATTGACCAATGTTTATTATTCAGGAATATAAATAAACGAACAAGACAAGTCAGACTTGAGGTAAGGGATCCAACCTCTCTCTTTCTTTTTAAGTACTCTCTTTTATGTCATTGATTTTAAGCTCATCTTTCTTATGTTTGGGGATGTTATTTTATATTACTCAATCTGTAATTTTTATGTTCATATTATCAGAGATCCTATTTGATCTCATAAATCCGTTTTTGGAATCTTTAAGTGGCGCCGTTAGGCTGCCGAGGTTTCGTAAGGGATTTTTCATCACACTTTTATTCCTGTGACATTTATGCTACATTTGCCACTATTTACTTTGAGTGGTGTATGTACTGACCATTATTATACACTTTGTGTAGTATAATTTCATTTATGGGTATTTACGTCTTCATTGTATGACCCTTTTTCCATGGGGTGAACGTTTTTAATGTTACCTAACTCGGTAATGGGACCTTTCACCCTCCTCTTTTTAAAAGACTTTTTTTGTTATGTCTTTTAATTCACATACTATTATGTTGGGATATGTTCTTATATATCCTTATTTATATAAATATTATGTCCAAGTGATGAGATACCATTTTCTCTCTCATCAACTCATTTTCTGAATTTAAAAGTGATGTTGTTAGGCTGTCGGATTTCTGTAAGGGAACTTCTTAACCCACTTTCAATTCTTTGGGTTAAACCTCTACTTCATGATTTTATTATGAAAAGATTATGTGTGGAGTCTCTATGTTGTAATTTCCACAGACCTTTGTGTGGATATACTACTCCTACACATAATCATGTCATTGATAAATTCTTACGAACTTGTATGGGAAATCATAACTCAATCTCATTTCATTGAGTTAAATATCTATGTCATTGGTTTTGTTTTTCCAAGATTATGTGTGAATGACCTATGATTGTTTCAAACTTAATATCCACTAATATTGGGTGTATTTATATTTCTCACACATAATTATGTGATATATTTATCCTTAATTTAAGGATAGCATCTTTATAATGGATTTCATCACAATTTACATTTCCATTGAGACTTCATTGTTGTTATGAACCAATTAACTCTTATATGGTGTGTATACTATCCTTTGGAATATTATACCAGGAATCCCTTTACTCTCATCATATTATAATGTTCAGATTAAATTTTATTCTTCAATTATTTGTATTCAAGAGTCTCTCATTTTGATAAAAACTCTTTAACAAAAATATCGTTTTAAATGTTTTAAAGATTCATTATTCTAAATCTTTATATTTAATGTCAATGTTTTCAAAATGGTTTTCAGTATTTCTTTATAAGGACATTAATGTTTTAAAATTATAATTCCATTAAAAGCTTCAAAGTGTTATGGGACACTTTGATTCAAAAATCTATTTTAAATGATTTTTGAAAATGGATTGATTAATTCAATATCTTGGAAATACTTATTGTGATTGAAAATGAAATGTTATTGTTGAACTATTTATATTTTCAATATTTTATGTTGACGAGTGGTTACGTTATAACCTCCAATGCATTGGGTATGGAATTCGGTCGTATGGCTATTCCATTAAGTATGTGTGGAAGTCGACCGTATGGTTATTCCATTTAAGTATGTTTATGTCCCAAGTTACCATTATTTGTTATGTGTTATTTATATGGGATTTATGGTAATCATTTGGTTACAAAAGGGTATGTAATGGTCTTTTATACAGTGAATAGTTTTTACTACATCATAAAGGTGAAAAGTATTACTTTGGTAAAGTATTCATGGATTACATGTTGTTTTGAAAAACTAACAGTTTTCGTTCTTTGCGTATCCCTTACTGAGCTTTTTATGCTCACCCTATGTTTTTTTCGAAATAATTTTCACAAGACTTAATGTGGAATAAGGTCAAGAATGGGAACAAGGAAACATCATGCTACCTAAAACATAGAACTAGACAAGTTTCTTTTTATGTGTTTTAATCTTATGGAAACTTAGTAGAAGTGTCTACTTTGTAATATTTTGAGATGTAATAGTTACATCCTAATTCTCGAAAACTCTAAACCTTAAAAGATCCTCTATGTGAATTATTCATTTAATTCAATAATAAGTAATGATTAAGGTTGGGGCCTTATACTATTTTTTAACCCTAAAAAATTACATTTGACTTTATAAAAGTTATATAACCATTTTTATTTAATATTGATTTATTGGTAATAAATTTATAATAAAATATTATCTCTTTCAAAATAAAATAATTTCTTAATTCCTTAATTGAATTATAATATTACCCAAAAATATAATTTATGTTTTGTTATATCAAAATCTAAAATCATTTATAAATAAGAAATAAAAAAATGAAAATTTATTCATTATTATATACAATATACATATTCAAATTATTAGAGTCATGATATATATACATTTAACACACCTGGAAACGCCCTGAGGGTAAGTTGTGCAACAGTGATACTTTCATGGGGTTGTTTGACGTATATGGTTTGTGTCGTTATCTTAATAAGCTTTTACTTCTCTTGAAAATACTTTCTCCCATGATTAAGTTGTTGGATCTCATATTTGGATTGGTCAAGGGAAAATCATTGTGATGTTTTCTCCCTCAAAACTCTAATAAGATGATTTCATAGGGTATTTTCCTACAGGTTCGGGCCATCACTACCTCTGTCTATGTCAATTAGATTTGAAAAAAGTCCAGATTTATAATAATAATATGATCACATTTAAATGGCTATATTATTTAGGGTAATGATGATTAACATTGTTTTAAATATGGTAGGATATAATTAATCCAAAAAAGTGCATGTTTTTTATCAATAATATATAATAATTTATTTAATTAAATCACATGGGCAATTTTATTTATAAAATTTAAGGTAATTAAAATGAATTACTGACAAGGATAACATAGTAGAATGGGTTCACTCCCCAATCCATCATTGTAGTCACAAACCATATCTAGGACAATAATAGTGGATAAAGTTCATTTTTGAACTATGTTCACTTCCCAGTATAGACTTATTTATCTCATGAGATATCAATCGTTATCTAATGTATTAGAGGGAGATATAGGTACTACTAATATTAGTTTATAACATAACCACAAATTCATAGTAATAACATAACCATCATTTTTAGTTATAACATATCCTTCATCATTGATTATATTGTAACCACCAATCGAGGTTTTTAATGGTACCACTCGTCATATAATAAAAATAATATATATACATATATATATTTCAAATGATGATAAAAAATTCATCATATCAAAACCAATTAAATGAAATGGGTTCCATAATAATTTCATCATATCATTAACCATGGAGAATAAACAGGTTCAATAATCATTTCATCATTTTATAACCCATCGAAAAGAAACAGATTCCATAATCATCTCATCAATTCATCATAGAATAACCTATAAAATGAAAACCATTTCATAAAAATCTATTAAATATAATCATAAAACATCTTGACAAATGATATCGATACTAAAATTGGATAATATTCCTAGTAAAATGTAATCAACATAAAGGTTTGTTTTCATTTATGGGTAGAAGTGACATAAATATATCATTAAAATTTTATTGAGTAAAATAACCTTTTTACCTTGAAAATTACATTATAGAAACTAAAAGTGCACAAAACTTTTTGAAAATCCTTTTATATTAATATAACTTTTGAAATATATACATGATGATTTAAAAAAATTGGTTGTCAATATGAAAAGAAATTCTTTTAATACAGTAGATGTTAAAATAAATATTCCATTCGCATTTTCGATAAAATCCAAAAGGTAATTTTTTGGAATATTACATGAAAATTAAATTTAAAACATTTATTAAAATTTAAAATAAGTTTAAAAATTAATTTAAATAGTAATGGGATAAATTTGTAAAATTACATTCTGAAATTCAAAGAAAACATGGATTTTAGAGAAAGGGGTTTTAATTGAAGAGATAAATAAAGGTGATTTCTCATAAAAATATTATTTAAATATATTAAGTACATAAAGATAAGAAAACTGAAAGAAAAAAATATATTCTCAAGAAATTAATATAGGAGAATATAATTCATGAGTTTCATAAGAGATAAATGATAATATTACTTCATCATATACTTAATCATATGAAATCCTTATAAATAATAAGATTATAACATAAAACCACAACACCAAGACATATTTTGAATTGTATTCCCAAGAAAGAATTAAAATTTTATGGAAATGTATATCTAATAATTTTCATGGTAATAATATTCAAATACAATAATGGGTTGTATATATCCCCACATAAAAGAAACATGTGGTCTATATGTGCCCCATAGAAATAAAAGTGAGATGAAAATCACATACCAAATGGAAATTTTTTATATCATATGTATAAATAAATAAATAAATAAAAACTACATTAAATATCATGAAAAAAATTATATACATGATATATCTTTACAAAGTGTAAGTATATACAACACAAAAAAATAAATTTGTGGGGAATTTGGCATAGGTAACCCAGAAATAAATGTGAGACTATAAGTCTATTACCCAAAGTCTTGATGTCTGTCATACATGTTCAAACATTATATATAATAAATATAAGATTATTATACATATTTTATAGAACCATACTTATATATATCATACGATATATGATTTACTTATGACCTTTTATTACTTATTTGTTATGAATTTTTAACTATAATCGTGTTTTGGGTAATAACTGATTTGTATTTCATGTATTTTTTGTTTTGTTATTTTTGGTCTATTTACATTGATCATGATTCCAATATCTACATAATTTTAAACATGATATAAATTTAATATATTTAAAATATATATATATATATATATATATTATTATGAATCAAAAAAAATATTGTGATAGAAAATGAATTACAATATTCATAGAGATTATAGGGTGTATGTACACATGAACACTATATAAGATTTATCAGAGGATGAATGTAAAGGAAAGAAAATAATATATTTTCTGTATAGAATATTTTTTATATCATATATATTTATATATATAATATTTTCATTAAAAATATCATTATTACCTTCCATATAAAGAGTAAGGGAAGAATGAGTCACATAGCTCTGTGGGGTGGTGGTATGTCGTACACATGAGCTACGTTATTGTATTCCCATGGAATGGAATGTAAGAGGGTATATGTGATATTATAATTATAAAATATATAATTATTTCATAAATATAATATAAATATGTTTAATCCATTATTATATCATGGTATGAGAGGTTGTAATGGACAAATAATTGCATCAGTTCACAAGGCGATACCCACCCTACACATTATCAACAATTTCATTTCTCACATGAAGGATGATGAGATAAGTGTAGGTAATTAAATTAACATAATAAAATATTAGAATATTTTATAAATTAATTTTATTATGTCACCATGTTTGAGGATTATTTTAAGGAGCTACATGAATAAATAAAAAAAAATAATATAGTTAAAGACTGTACATTTTCTTCAACGAACTGCATTGATTATACTTAAAGACTTCATAAGAGGGATTTATAATACAAATAATATATATGGGATATTTTTAGTTAAATAAACAATGTATTTGGTCAGATATTTTCCAAAAAAGGGGATTGTGAAGTGTAAAGAGGAGAGGATAGAGGGTGCCCTTGTATAAGTGGGGGAGATGACACACATTGTTTTTTTTCTAAAATAAAAAGGTGTACCCATGTTTTAAACATGAAAAATGGATAAAAATTTGATTTTTATAGTAACATATTTTGAAAATGGTCGAAATATGGCCATAAAATAAAAATTTGACAAGTTTTTATGTAATTTTAACTCTTATCTTTTTAGTTTAACCCCCAAGTAAACATGTTTTAACTTTAACCATGATAATTAATTTTTTTGAGTTTATTATTCAATATAAACCTAAAATTATGTAGAAAGTATAATATTACACTAAATTTTTATATTGATAATATATAATCCATTTCAAAAATTTATATTCATTGAAGGGGAAAAAAATTAATTTATAATTTAACATGTATACTCGAAGAGAAAATGGTTTTCCAAAAAGATAATTTTCATAAGTATATCATATATTAAATTAAAAAATAAATATTGATTTTATTCCAATGAAATAAATTGGTTTTTTAATAATATAATTGAAATAATTTTAAATTTAAAACTTTTTCAAATAATATTTATCTTTTCAAATAATTTAAACGAAAATAAATATTTTAATAGAATTATGTATTTTTATAATTCACCTAAAAATGAATCTTTTTGGAATATTCCAAAATATTAATCCTAATATAATTTAGAAAATTTGATTTGAAAAATAAAGTTACATTTTTTAAATAAATTTTAAAAAATATTCAAAAACTAAATTTGATATTTTTTCTGAAAAATAAATAAAAATCATTTTTATGAAAAATATATTTTCAAAACATATAAAGGCATTTCTAAATATATTGTATATATTGATAAATATATTTTATTTCTATAGAAACATTAAAATTAATTGTAAAATTTTTTATTTATATTCATAAAACTATGTTAATTGTATATGTTGTAATCTTCACATTTATATAATAATATTAATACTATATCGAGGATCATTAAAACATATTGTTGTGTATAACACATGTTATCGAATAAAATAAAGTATATTTAAAAATAATATTTTCTAAAATATAAGGGTGTTATATTATATCCCCCATAAAATGAATTTCTTCCAAAAACCATTACTATGATACAAACAAATAGGGATACTTTTACCTCATTATAACCTCATGTTTCCACATACCTACTTTATATTGGTTGTTTTTCCACATAACATTGATAAGGTGAGTGAGATTTTTTCATATAAAATTTTATCTATTATCCAAACTCAGCCTCAGTTGTTCTTTATAAGAAATATCATGTTCTAGTTGTATTTCCTTTGATTTCAATAAATTTCTAGGATCATGTATATAATTCACATGGAGAGATACATTGAACACATTTTGGACTTAAGAGATGTTTGGTGGAAGTTCTAATCGATTAACTATCATCATAATATGATAAATGATATCCAATAGACCAATATACCTAGGTATTAGTTTTCTATACTTTCCAAAAATAATTATCTTCTTCCATTAAGAAATTCATAGAAATGATTTTTCACCAACTTCAATTTCTAGATTAATTCGATAATTTTTAGCTTAACTTTTCTACTAACTTTGTGGTGCCCACATGTATTATAGAATTGATTTGACATTCTCCACCATTTCAACACCTAAAACAAGTACCAATAAATTTATTTCTATAAAATAATCCTAACACACTGGATTTATACAATTAATTCCCTATACGGAATCCAATGGAGTCATGTGAATTATTGAGTTAAAGATATTATTATACGAAAACTCAACTTGATGAAGGTGTTGAACCCAACCCACATTTAAATTCATAGAACAAGATCTCAGTATATCTAATTGGGTTTAATTTATTCTATTAGACCACCCATTTCTCTATAGAATATACAATGTTCTAAAACATCACACTATATCCCAAGCCTATTGAAGACTTATATAGAACATCGAGATAAACCTCAGATCCTTATTATATATAATGGAATGAAATACTCCTTGAATTTTTATCCCATCATAAAGTTATATCCTAGAAATTTTATCTTGAGAGACAACTTCTCTTCTAGGGATGATATTTGGAAAGTTTTTAATGTTATTAAATGCTACTCATATACCATTATACCCTTTATATGGTTTGGGGAGTCTGATAAAAAATACATAGCATTGTTTTCCCATTTCCATTATGGTATATGTAATGTTTGTAACATACACTTATATTTTTTCCTCTTATCCTTAACTTACTAACATACCATACATTGTGATAAAAACTCTGCAATATCTCCCTTCATTCCAACCCATCAGAAATACCTTTTCTCATATTTATATATCTTTGTACTTAAAAGATGAATACATAAGGAAGAATGATGAGTTTACTCCAATAACTCTAAATTAAAATCTTGTATGGATAGAATATATACAAAATTCATGAACCATATCACTTCATCATAATAAATTTCAAACTCATGAAAATTTCTCACCTTATTTGATAGTTCCATATCATCCTTTTATTCCTCTTTTATCCTCACATGGATGGATAGTTTAACACTTATTTGAGTAAGATAATATTTCCACCATTCCTTCAATATTTTAATATCCCTAAATTAAAAATCCATAAATATTGTAAAAAAATTTCATTATCATAGATAAATTAGTATTATTTTTTATTTAAATAATCATCTGCCTTGTTCACTTTTTGAGAGTGGTATTATATTGAGGAGTTATAATCATTAATCAGCTCCAACCATCTCCAAGCATGTACATTACACTCCTTATATGTGAATATATACATTATAATATTGTGATATATATATATACTACACATTTATCTATAAATATAATTCCTTAATATCTTTAATCCCAAAATTCCCATAGCTATATCGAAATCTTTAGTTGGTTAATGTTGTCCATATACAATTAAATGACATGACACATAAGATATAACTATGTCATTTTTCATTATAACACATCCCAATACATTCTTTGATAAATCACTATAGATTTAAAACTCTTTTCCATTACAGGGTAATGTATAAATCAGTTCACTAACTTATATTCTCTTCAGTTACTCAACATTTTACTCACATTCATTCATCTAGAAGAACATGGATTCCTTCCTTGTTAAATTGGTGAATGGATTAGATGGTTATTATAAATTCTTTATAAAAATTTGATAATATCCATGAAAACCTCGAAAATATCATATCATAGTTATTTTGGTTGGTTTAGGACGGCCTTCTAAAGCCTATGTCATTGATGGATCTACTTATATACATTCTCTTCAGAATATATATCCAAAAAAAGAAACTATTTGTATCCAAAATAATAAATTTGTAAATTTTTCATGCATTTTATACTTCCTGAGGTACTTGATTACAATAATCTTGTAATATTTACGCTCTTCCTTTCTCATTGAATATATAAAAATATTATCGATGAATACTAGCACAAAATAATCATGGTAATGTATAAAGACATTGTTAATTAAATCTATAAAGAAAAAGTAGGAATTAATAAGACCAAATGGTGTTATTATATACTCATAGTGTCAAAACCTCGTCTTGAATGTTTTCAAGGGTATATCCACCTTCTTGGACCTTCATTAATGATATTAAAAATTATTTTTAATCATAGAAAATTATTAAGAAATTTAAAGTTAATCAAACAAGTCATTAGTAAAGTGTATAAGGTACTTTTTCATGATTGTGATCTTGTTAATCACTTTATAATCAAGGTAGAGTCACAACGATCTATGTTTCTAGTTAAAAATGATCTGGTTCACCCCCAATGTGACACATTTATCAAAATAAATACATTTTCAAGGTTCTATAGTAGTTTCTTCTTCAAATCCTAAAACTAAATTAGGACCATTCTATAGGAAGCCTTTATAATAGGCATGACACTAGTTATGAGTTATATTAAGAACTCAGATTTACTTTTCATTCGAAGACTAAGGATTTATTCTTGAAATAAATTAATAAAAAACCACACAATAAGAATATCATCTATTTTGAGTTTCTCTCCAACCATATGAGATAAGTACACCTTAAGAATGAGAATCTGGACCCATACAAAATATTTGACCTCTATAAGATGTTCATATCTACCACCTCACTAAAAGATGATCATAGGTTAGTTTGGGAACTAAAACATGACTTCCCATACATAGATATTGATGTGGTATTTAGATATATAAATCTAATCCATTCCTAAGATAACATCAAATTAAACCAAGGTAATAATAAATTGGCTTTTAAAAATAACATTCTGACCAAATTCAACCAGATATGAATCATAAACTCAAGATGTGATCATTGTACCATTAGGGGGTTTCACTAATAATTCAATATCTAATCATGGATGACATGAATTAACATTCCTAAGGAATTTTAAAGTTATAAATAATCTATTATAAATAAGAAAATATAGTGTAATTCAGTATTTTAGCTTACCTATTCCACCCAAACATCATCATTCCATCATAAATTCCTTACGAAAACCAAAATGTTTAGTATGACCTTCAGACATCTTCGATTAGAGCGATCAATCCTGAAAAATCATTCATAGGATTTCTAAATCATCGCACAATATTTTCAATCTACGATACCATAAGATTAACATATTTCATTTATTCTCTTAGCATATTCAAATTATTCATAGTGGTTTATAAAAATTTTGTTAATTTTCAAATGATATCCCTCTAGAGTGTCAAACCAGGTCTACAACAAGGCCTGTTGTCAAACATCATGTGATGATAGTATCTATCTCAATGCTTTCCCTTCATATTTTTTACCCTTAGGTACAAATATATTAGAAACAAAGCCACATGTAGTATCTATACATGTATGTAATTTCTTGAAAGCCACTCACTCTATACTTACCCAAAACTCCATGACATTTTCCTAAACATTAGAATATTGTTAAAATTATCTATATACATATATAGAAGTATCTCACTAATTTTTTTTGATCTTATTTTCCAAAGGTAAATTAAACCTTGTTTTGATACCAACCATGATGATATACTCATTTGATACGTAAATATTACATCTTTTTATATGAATATTAAATACATTTCCCAAATACATGCTCAGAGACCATTAAGTTTTAGTGCCTTTGTAGACTAGTTACACACTATTTTTATTTATTGAAAAAATAATAATCATCTCCCAAAAAATATCATTCCACATAGTAAACTTCATAGACATACCATATATAAAACCTTTATTCATAAGCCATGGAAAATAAACATGTGAATGGGTGATCTAATATGCTCAATAAGGAAAATATGGGAGATATAATTGATCACATAAGAATAACATAAGAAAAAAAAAATTAATCCATGAGAATCTCATTATAAAACTATACCATATATATCATGGTTCATAAAATTAGTCACTATATATACCATGATAGTTTATAAGACATTAAACATTAAGGAATAAAGGAACATGATCCATGAGAACATAACATTGGAAAAATTAATAGATATTCATAATACACATAATAATGTAATATAATATTCTTAGTATTCATGACCTACTACTATGTCTATAATAGTGTAAGGGTTTCACTTCCCAAACCATCATAGTAGTCATGGTTCACTCTCAATACTATCATAGTGGATATGGTCCCTTACTGAACTGGGTTTGCTCCCAATTCCAACCCAATTTATCTCATGTGATATAAGTCATTACAAAATGTATTATATGAAGATATAGGTCTCAACCATCCTTGTTTACAATGTAACCACCCATCCTTTGTTATAACGTAACCATTTTCCTTGGTTATAACGTAACCACTGCACTTGGTTTATTACAAAACTACCAATCACATAATGAAAATAATGTATATGTGTTCTACAAGAATATAAGATATTCATCATATTAGAACCCAATATCATAAATTTTTATCATAATAATTTCATCATATAATAACAAGTTTAAAATAAAGTGGATCAATAAACATTTCATCATTGTATAATCTATAAAAAAAGAAATTGGTTTCATAATCATCTCATTATTTCATCACATAATAACTCATGGAAAAGGAATAAGTTTCATAAAAAAATATTCATAATATTCATAAACCATCTATAAATAACATAAGGATATAAAAAATATATCATATACCCACTAAATGATAAGTAATACTAATGGTTTTTTTTATGAAAAAAATTCCAAAAAATCATTAAATTTCATTTGAGGAAAATGACATTTTCACTATCAAAATTACTTTTTGAATACTAAAATTTTAAAAAAATTTAAAAAAACATTTCATTTCAAAATAAACATTAAAACTTACACTTTTATATTTAAAATATTTTGTTTTCATTCTGGTGTTTAATTTAATTCATGCCATACACATTAATGAAAATATTCCTTTCACATTTTTTGTAAAATCCAAAAGGGTCTTGTTTTGAAAATGACAAGCATATTCATTTTAAACATGTTATTAAAAATTAAAATATGGGTATAAATTTATTTTAATAATTATTATATAATAGTAAAAAGATTAACCATTTTCATAAGACATGTACAATGGAGAAAATGGATTTTCGACTAAAGAGGGAAATAAAAGTCATATTTCTTAAAAATATTATTTTGGACTCTTGAGCATGAAAATATAGGAAAATGAATTATAAAAAATTATTATCAAGAAATAAATATATTATAGAAACACTAATGAGTTTCTTGAGTGATATAACTAAGTTTTTCATTCTTATAAACTTAATCATAAGAAATCCCGATAAATAATGAAATTATAACAAAAAAACCATACCACTTTAGTATCTATTGAAATGTATGTCCCATGAAAGAATGGAAATTAAATGGATATTTATTTACTATAATTCTAATGAAAATAATAATAAAATATTTTCATGGTATGTATATACACCGTATAAAAAAAACAAGTGGTGTATAAGGCATGCATCCCATAGAAATAAAAGTGAGAAAAAATCCCTTACCTCTTTAGAAACAATTGAATCATAATCCCTATTAAATAATTACATATAATAAAACATTAAATATTAATAAAATAGTGATATTTATCTTATAAAATATCAAAGGGGTTTTATATACACCACATAAAATAAATAAGTCGTGACTTTTTCATATGTCTCCTAGAAAAAAAGTGTGATTATAAATCCATTATATTAAGTCTCAACTTCCTTTGTAAAAATTTAAAATTAATGTATAATAAATATAATTTTAGTTATAAATCTATTTATAAAGCATAATTATATATATAATACCATATATAATTTTTTTATGACTTTTTATTATTTGTTTATTAACAACTCATTCTTAAAATCACGTATCTTGTTATTACAACTTTGTTTTTCATGTTTTTTTTGGTTTGGTAATTTTAGTCCAATTAATATAGTAATGGTCACATAATATCAATAATATCAATAGTGATATAAATATAATAAATTTCATTATAATTTTATCTATATTAATCTAAGAAATCATGCGATGTAAAATGAGTAACATCTCTTAGGGATATGGTAAACCGTTCATATGCATGAGTGTTGTTTCCATTTTATCAAAGGATAAAATAAAATTATGTTAAACAATATATTTTTATTATAGAATAATGTATATGTCATATAAATAACATATTTTCATTAAACATATCCTCATTACATTCTATATAAAGAGTAAGTGAATAATGAATCATATCGCTTCGCAATGCTGTAGTTATCCATACACACAAGTGATGTCATTATATTCCCATGGAATAGAAATTAAGAAGTTATATATGATATTGTAATTTTTTGAGAATAATTATATAATAATTATTAAACACATAATGTAAATATATCATTTTATTTGGTCATGAGATAGTGAATGAAAATGAATTTCATTAGTTCATGAGACGGTATTCCACCATACACACGATCAACAATTTCCTTTCCCACTTCATAAAAGAGGAGATAGATGTTGGTAATTACATTATAATTATTAAATATAAGTATATGAGAGAAAATAATTATATTATAAAATAATTTTTAATAATATTTTAATGATTTAATAGAATAAATAAAATAAAAACACATAGTTAAGGTCTATGCCTCTTTTTTCCAAAAAACCATTTGGGTCTATACCTAAATCCTTATTAGGACAGTTTAATGACATAAATAAGGTCTCAAGTACATGAAAAGGGATTTTAAAAATTTATTTCAGCATTTATTGGCCAAAAAGGGTTTATAATTTTGAATATCAGAGGATATTTGGTTCCCTTATTATGTGGGGGAGGGGGGACGCACATGGATTTTTGGAGAAGGAAAAGGTTTACCTATATTATAAACATTAAAAAATGGATCATTAAAAAAACAAAAATGATATAATTTTTAAATATGTCCATAAAATGGTAATTAGATAAGTTTTTAGCTTATTTTTACCCTATCATTTTAGTTTAACCCCCTACTAACCCATTTTAACCTTATCCCTGGTAATTACTATTTTCTATTTTCACTACAAAATTTGACCAAAAATTATGTTACACTTAATAAATATTATTAATTATTTTGATTAAAAATTGTGGATTCATTTTTATAATTTCTATTAAAATATGTTTAAAATTTAAATGTAAAATTAAACATGCATACATGATGAGAAAATGGTTTTCCAAAGAGAAAATTTTTGTAAGAATGTAATTTTCAAAATAAAATTTAATATGAATTATATTATAATGAAATAATTAATTTAGTAATAATATAATTAAACTCAATTTTCTTTTAATTTTTTTAAATAATATTGAATTTTTAAAATTCATTAAAAGAAAAACTTTTTTTATAAAAAAATAGTACTTTTACTTATTTAGTGAAAATTTAATCTTTACAAAAAATTATCAAAAACTGAAACCGAAGATAATTTTTATATTTTTATTCCAAAATAAATTAAATTTTTTCCTTCTTATTTTTATGAAATTATAAAAAATTGATTTTATTATTTGTAAACAAAAATCAACAACAATTATTTTTTGATAAAAAAGAATATTTTCTAAGCATATAAATGCATTACTAAAATCTAAAGAATTATTTTTAAATTTATTTAATTTATCTAAAATCATATAATTTATTTTAAAAATATATTTATTCTTATAAATAATGTTATGTTTATTAACTAGGTTATAATGGTCATGTTTAAATAAAAACATTAATTGTATATCATTGTTCATTAAAACATAGTGTTTTGTGTAATGCAAGATAGTGAATAAATTATATTTATTTGAAAGATATATATTTCATAAAATATCAAGGTGTTATATTTCTAGTTGTAGAGTTAATATAATATCATCTACTACTTGAAAATTTTATTTTCTTAAACACCATCTTTTCATCACATTTTTTGGGTTTAATTTAAAATTATATTCTCCCACCTCATTGAATTGAATTTCATAAAATGTATTAAATATTTGGAATCATAATAATTAATATTATTTAACAATGTAAACATATTTTTTTGTGACAAAAAATTGTAAAAAGAGGGAAAAAATATCACAGTTACGGTTAAAACTGGTTTACCTGGGGCTAAACTAAAGAGATAAGAATTAAAATGACCTAAAAAATGACTAATTTATATTGGATATAATTATTTAGACCCAATATCATATAATATTTCGTAATGTTAATTATTTTTCCATTTTTTTGAATAACACATTTATATATCTTATTAATTTCCAAAATTCTATATTTGTCCTCTCCTCACTTATAAAAAGAGTCCTACTCTCCTCTCCAATCCAAACATAAGAAAAAATTGGTTTGGAAATGATCATAAAAAAATACTTATTTAAATACATTAAAATCCATATAATAAATTGTTATTATAAAACCCACCTAGGAAATATTTTTTTGTAAACCTAATGAAATTGTTTGAGGAAGAGGTATTGTTCTTAACTAAGTATTTTTTATTTCTTTCATCTTACAACTCCTAAAAATATTTTACAAACACTATGATATAATAAAATTAATATCTATCATGTAAATATATTTTATCATGTTAATTTCATAACTATCATCCATCTCATCTTCCATAAATTGGTAAAAAACCATCTTTTATGTGTATGTCGGACAACCATCTTGTGAACCGATACAAATTGTTTTCCGTCTTCTCCTCTCACTAATATTTATGATTATGGATTTAATATATAAACATTATATTTTTTAAATATTTATCATTCTATAATAGTAATATATCATATAATTTCTTACCTTTATATTCATTATAAGATGACATCATTGTTCATGTGCACATGTGGATTACAACCTCCATAAATCGATGTGATTATTTTTTCTTTACAAAATCATATAGATGGTATTTATAAATGAATAAAATAAAATAAAATATATTTATTATTTAATGATAATTATATAAATAAAAAATAACACTTACCATGTTTTTATCAGGAACATGAAAAATTGAAAAGATACTCATGCGTACGAGAAACCTACTATTTTCATGATTGTAACATAGTACGTTTTTCATATCCATATTTTATGGTTGGTTTTAAAAGTAAAGTTTATATATAAAATTTATAGATATATCATAATTATAATCCTTAATATTGTGAAATAATAACCTATTTTTACCTTAGTCAAATTACCAAAGATATTTTGGACATTTGAGTCGAATATCATCAAAATTTATGATGTGAAATTAATTGATTAAGTAATTATATTTAATAGGATATTAAATAAAATAAAATGAATAAAAAATTTAAAAAATATCATATGAAATTAAATAAATAAAAAATATATTAATCAAAAATATAAGGAACACTTGTTTTGAGTTTGGATTAAGGTAAGGGATCCCTCTAAACGACTCTTTTTCTAGTTATGACCATTATCAATCTAAATATTATTCACTCTCACTTTAATTTACTGGAATGAATTTTATATATATATATATATATATCTGTGTGTGTGTGTGTGTCTCACATATATGAATATCATATTTTCCCTTCTTTTGGTAGGGTAATATATTTCTTATGTTCATTTCTCAAATGCAGTCATTATAAAATTCCCGTTGATTATTATATGAGGAAACATTATGAATCCCATTTTATTTTCATTTGTAATTATTATTTTTATTACTTAGTAATTATTTAATTTTTTTGGTACACATAACTAAAAACATGTAATGATTGGGTTCATAGATATTTCTATGATACATTGGGTAAAGATTTTTTCTCATGAGACATTATATATGGGATTCAAGGAGTGAACCTATTCTATTATATGATGTTATCCCCCATGTGATTTTTTCTTGGTAGTTAGGATTGACTTATGGTTGTTTCATGTTTTGTGTTGGTTTTACATTTACATTATTTCTATGATCATGTGATACTATGTCTTTTATGTTATCATTGTTTGTTATTACTCATGATCCTTCTATTTTATGATATCACGTTGCACCCTTGACTCACACTATATGTTTCCATATAATGTTTATTCGCTTAATATTTTTTTTATTGAACCACCTTTTCATGTATATTCCACAAGTTATCCCATGGAGTTATAAAAGATCAAATTAATTTTAGAGTTCACTATGAAGATTAAAATATAGAATTTTTATTTTTATGTTAATGTTTTACGTACCTAATATTCCAAAGGCACTAAGTCATACCAATGATTATTTTTTTTATTAATTAATATTTATGTTAAAACATGTGGTAATGTTTTTAAAATGGATTGAGTAATTTCCAATCCTAGTTTCTACTAAACTGGTTTTCAGAGATGTTTACGACATAACTTCAAGTGCGCCTCCCCAAATTATAGTGGTTGTCGATTAGGAAAAAATGTCCAATAGAACATGTGGGGATAATATAAAATCATTAAAAAATTAAGACAACAACCAAAATCATGAAAAATATTAATATAAAAAAATATTGAAACAACACATACCACATTACCAAACCGGGAAAGTATTTAAAAACTAATATAATGAAATATTCGATCCATTGAGAGCCTATTGTGAATAAGTTCAAATAAAAATAATGACACAATTAAGATATCCCATGTTTTGTGTCAACATTAATTCATGTCCTCTCATCCATGCTCTAACCCATATCAGCCATCTACTATATAGTTTTTTCTAGTCTCCAGAACTATAATCATGAAGTATACTCGGGCACCCATCGGTGGCCCATACTGGGTGTGAGTTCAACTCAGTAGGACACCACTAATAGTTTCGACATTGTGATATACTCACATTATAATGTGATAAGAAGTATAAATAAACAAGTAAGGGGTTATAGGTTGGAAAAAAGAGAGCATAAATCCATACTAATTAAACATGCTTCAGCCTAATGCTGGTCATCTCAACCATGTGTTAATGAGGTTATAGGTTAGAAAAATAGAGCATAAATCCATGTATCTTACCATGATTTTGAACATCATGTCTAACCATCCCAAACACAATATGGAATTCAATATCCAATCCTTAATGTTTGGATCATTAGTCCATTATCTAAATATTATTATGCAAAGGGGTGAGTGGCACATCAAAATAGCCCGGTTAAGGGAGAGGAGAATCATTCCAACATCCCAAAAAACCTTTTTTTTCACATTTTCAAAGCCTCTTCACTATTAAATTTTTTATTTAAAAACAAAACATAGAATTACCATTTCATTTATCAAAATTCCATGGTTAATTATATTCAAGATATTCTTAATTCCCACATTTAGTCCATTAAACCCATTTATCTACATTACAACAATTTATCATCTATTTCAATATGATTAATCACATAGAAAATCCTCATAGATCATTTCTCACTTTCAAAAATTTATAATTGATAATCAACTTAACTTATTTAAGTCAACAAAAACACCCTTTTATTCAATTATAATGTTCTTACCCCGATTATAATTATTTTATTCTCATAAAACCTTCAATTAAATATTTAAAAACATAATTATATTGTAAAATAAAGGGAAACACTCCATGGGTAACCGTAGTCCTCATGTAATCTCCCTCATATAATCCAATAATTATTGTGAGGGGTTCACACACACCATTTACACACCCCTCTTATCATTTTTTACCAAGGACTCAAATTCACAACAAAATGGTACAAAAGAATAACCAAAAATACTTAAATTAAATATTGAGACTATATGATATAATTTGTATACCGCCTACCTCTTTTTTTGGATTAACACTCACTCAAACACGATTCTAGATTAAAACCCAAACAACAGTCAATTCCCAAACAAAGAATCCACTAGAAATAATGGTTTTGACAATTTATATAGAGAAGAACAATTATACAAGTAATTTTCTAGAAAATTTAATATTTATAAGTGGTAGAATCAACTGTATCTTAAAATTGTAGACAACCATGTTTCAAATGGTTCAAAATTAAATGATATTGATCATTGGGACACTTTGGAGGAAGGGTTCATAACCCATGGATACTATAGGATGAAATTGAATAAAAATTGTGTATGTTTTCTTTAATACTGATATGAAAATGGGAAATACCACTTTTTAAATGAGTCACATGGTTTGGATCTATGGTTGGCCAAAAATTTCACAAACCATGAACCACCATCTATCTAGGAGGGGTTTTGGGTCACACGAACTCCTAGGGATCCCACACAGTTTTATAAATTATTTGGAGTCTGTGTGTTTGGATATGTCCAATGTCAAATAGTTTTTATGCTCCCTATGCTTGGTTTTTCAACCATGAATTATAACATCCCTATTTTATACATCTAATGTCTTGTAAGATATCTAGAATTATTTTTGAGACTAGTCTAAAAGACAACAAGGGATTTTGAGGCCAAGTGTTCCTAGAATTTATTTCACAAAAATATAAAAAAATATTAAATATCACATGGGTGTATTTTTTCTAAAAATATTGGTTTAAATAATTAATGGGATCCTATAACCAAAATCTGAGGGGAACCATTGACTTTAGAACATTGGTTTTACCTAATTTGGGATATAACCTTCGTCGATGTGAGGTGTTTGTAAAAACTTCATCGCATGCTCAAAATTAATAAAATAAATTTATTTATTATATTATATTATTTGTTTCAATTTAATGATAGAGATATTACATAAGTATGAAGTTATAGAGTTTGTCTCAGGGTTATCTGCTAAACCCTAGGGATGTAGATGACCATTAGAGAGTGTTCTTGGTAGATGAAACCGAATTATATAGAGATTAAGGAACTTGTACCAATAGGGATTTTGGATCTCATCAATGATGAACACATATAATTTTTCTTAATCAATGATCAATAAAAACACCATATAGGATTATTTTTATGTGGATTCTATTCTTTTTATTCTTTTCTTCAATTAACGTGAATTAGTTGAACAACGAATTGAATCACATATTGGTCACATTATTGGAAGAGTTTATATGTGGGTATTTGTTTGGATTTGTCTATATTTGTTATACTTTATTCATAATTATAATATCAATGAATCTAGTACAACTGAATATAGATGAGGTTCATTCCTCTTTGTGTGTTTTTTTAAAATTTCTCAAAATGTTATTGTCTGTTCATCACCAGTTCTTTGTTTGATTATTAGTTCGACCAAAATACTAGATAATCAGATGTTGTGACCATAATTCATTGAGAAACAGATTTATATCACGTATTAGGGTTCCTATTAATGATGGGATCCTCAGAAGATGATGAAAAAAGTAAAACAATGATGGATTTGTGACTCCCAGTTTGAGTGGGGTGTGCAATGGCGATGGAGACCAATGGTTGGTGTTTCCTGAATGGTTTTAAAGGCCTATTTCTAGAAAAAAATATACATAATGTGTTGAATAGACCAGATATGCCCTTCTAGTGAGACTCGTATCTATATTTGATGACACAAGAGTGTACTCCACTATAGTAGAAATAGAAAAGGGTTCTAAAAAATCCTAATATAAACAGAGTGAATTTATTGAACAGATGCCACGTAACATAGTTAGTGTAGAGAATAGGGTTTCTGTGTAGATTTATGTATGACATGACATGTGACCCCTATCACTCAGTGTTTGAATCAACTAGGAAGCTTGGATTGTTCCATAGAGGGTACATAGACATGGCCAAGAGTACGAATTATTGGACACACCATGTACTCCAACACATACATGAACAAGCAAGGCATACATGGGAATGGTTGTGTACATGGACACTATCAGTAGTATATAGTATCGTACATTCTTTGTACTTTTACATGGACATGGGAACAGGTCGTGGTATACAGTCAAGACCTTAGGAAAAAGGGACACATTGTGTACTTATTAACACACCGTGTACTACCTTAAATATTTATTATATCGCTTATTATATTTAGCATTTAATTGTTATGTTAGGGTGCATTTCCTTAATCTATTCCTTGTGGGTTAGTATTCAATCAAGTCTTACACATAGTATAATGATCCTTCCAGTGAAACTACTTGGATAGAGTTGTTGGAATCCATCCATATGTCCTATAGATATATCCTATATTGTCATATTTTATTCGGTGGATTTATTAGCATCATAATGATCAATACGATGAAAGCATAAATCCCCTAATTAGTGAGTTATTCAATATTGAGTTTTTGGTATACCCCATTGCCTTGGGTGTGAAACTCATATTTGTATCATTCTCCTCAAATTTCCAAAGTATACTTCTTATGGATAAAACTAATGAGAGGTACATCATGGATTTATTCAATCAGTGCTATCAAACTCATAGAGTGTGTTCTCCAGGAAGAGTGCTTTGTAAATCCATTGAAAATGATTCCTAGACTAGCATTATAATAGTGAATTTAAATTGAAGATGTCTTTCTTTATTGATTATGACTACATATTATTTTTATATGTGTTATAAACATATACCAATATAGAGATGACTATTATTCATGTTTATATATGCTTAATGATTTTGGGGTGTCCAACTGGATATTTTTATATTCACCCCTGCATGGGCCCTACACATACATGTCATGTCTTATGCATACAATCAATATTTTTATGGAGTCTAAGAGGGACCCAGACCAGAAAAATATTAGTGATTTAGAATGACCAAGTTGTGTTTCTGTTGGCTCTTTTACAACATTCCCCTTCTATACACTCATGTTAGACATGGTTTTAGATTTTTTGTGGACTTTTAATTCATCCATTTTACTTTCATTATTGTATTTTCATTCTATTTCATTTTGGATTTAGAAGTATTCATGAGTGGTTTATTAGTTGTTTTAAATTTCAACATTATATAGGATTTGATATTTGGGTGTTTGTATAAGAAAATTAGGCCATGGCCACCAATGTGACTAATATGCCTACTCAGTACAGGTTTCTAGTCCCTAGACTATTGGAGGATGGATTAGTTTTGTCATGGAATGAGACCAATTGGTCTGGTGTGTGATATAGTGGTATCAATGTTGTATTTTCTACCTTAAAACCAAATCCAATGATATTGTTTTAGGGAAACAGTGTTAAGTGGTTCAAGTTCAGATTTCAAGATAAGAAATCCAATGTTGGTCTGGAAGATGATGTATCCATACAACAAGACTTTGATAACCTACATTTCAACCTAGTACATGTGTAAAATGGTTTTAGGGAAACCATTTTCACATGCATCATAATGTAATGGGTTGTGGCTTTCATATCCTTGTTGAGTCATCTCTCTAGATATACTCATTTACCATGGTACATCTTGTCTATTTTAGGATGTGTCCACAATGTATTCTGAGTAGGATTCATCATTAATATTAGGGGGATGATGCACCAACTGATGAGGCCTCGTTCAATGGACCTATTCCAAAGATTTTACCTCTAGGTGGCACACAAGTTATCTCAAAACCTTTTTGAGTAGAAGATGGTTCCCGCAGTATAAGTATATTAGGTGCATAGTCTGAATGTGGATTATGTGTTTCAGGGACAGAAAGCCTTAGGTTCCAAGGTGATCCTGACCCATAGGTGTATGAGGACTATCTTGATTAATTGTTGTGAGTTTTCCATCTTTTTAAAACAAAGGTAGATAAAATGGTGGTTCTAGAAAAAATCCTTCTCTATGCCTCTATATGTTGATAGTGGGGTTTGTTTATCTATTCTTATGATGAGGTGACTCCAGGAAAGTCAAATTTCAAGATCATTTCAATATAAGGTTTCTCTCTAACTCCATTGAGGGTTGTACACTTCTTGGGGATTCTAAATATTTATTAGGGTATTACAACAATGGTTTTGTATTCCTCGAGGTGAACCAACCTCTCCTGGTACTCGATTGATGTGTTTCATTATTATTTCATTTGGTATTGGAACTTAAAGAGAGGATTTCATAGAAACATTTAATATTGCATTATACCTTTGTGCATTCCTACCTAAGATGGGTTTGTCAGGTGCTATTTTTTTGTTGTGATATTCTGGGATGAGTTGACGTAGAAAGTTATTGTAGAATGTGGGAACTCAATAGTAGGGATGTTGTTAGTGTTAATTTGATGTTATTCTTAGGGTCCTAGATGTGATTTAAATTTTAGTAAGTAGTCCTAGGATAGTTTTTAGGTAGTTCAGACCTCACATAATGGATCTTGTCAGCCCAAGGAGGGGTGGTAATACTCGTGTGATGGAAGAGAATATCTCATGATATATTTCCCAACCCATTGTATGGTAGATAAGAAGATAGTGGATGGGCCACCTGGGTAGAATAAGTGGAAGGAGAAGATAGTTTTTTAGGGAAGAAGATATTGAATAAGTGTTGGAAGATTAATTAGAGGTGGTAGAATCATCAGTTTGTTACTACCACCACCCCCCAGGTGGTCCACAACAGGTTTAGGGAGTTAGAGGATAGGGGTGGGGGTTGCTGCAGGTGGTCAAGGATTATGAAGGAGATTCTCTAGGGATGATATGCGGTAAGATTTTTTTTATTTTATACCATATCTACAGTATTGATAGAAACATGTCACATCCATTACTTTATTACAACATATTTAGTTTGAGACTTGGAGATTCTAGTTGAGCCCTTGGCTTGACCCTTGTGGTTATAGACTTCTACCGGAGATGACTCAGTGATCACACACATGTGTCGATTGTGTAACAAGACTCTTAGTAGAGAGAGTTCCTTTTGGGATCTATTTGCAACATTATTGTGTAATTATCATGACATCATAAGTATAGACTAGTTATCTCTATATTATTCCCAAATAGACTATTTTTGGTGGAGGATGCACTCTGTATGTAGTATTGAGACAAGGATTTCTTTTGTAGGTGTGAATGAAACCTAGAAAGTGCATTATATACTCATGTATATAATTGTTTAGCTGATTACTCATAAGTTAGCTAGAATTACCCTTTTTTTAGTTGTTTCAATGTGTTTCTGTCTCCCTATAGTGGTGGTGGAGTATAGGGATATCTTTATATAGGATATTCAATGGTTAGCTCCCCGTAAAGAGAAATACTTCTAAATTGATCTACACATTAAGGTAACCCAAATATCTATTATAGCATATAAGATGGATCCTATAGGGATTCATGATTTTTGGGTTCAATTGGATGACATTCAAGGGAACTTATTTGTTAGACCACGTGTTTCACCCATGGTCGGCCCAGTATTTTTCAAAGAGATGGAATACAAGAGATTGAGGATGGGTGTGTATTATATTCACCTAAACTAGTAAACCACAAAGAACAATTATCCACTATCGAGGGTCAATATCCTCTTTGATCAATTTATAATGTAATGATGAATCATAAATATTGACCCCAGATCAAGTTATCCCCAGTTACGAGTTAAGTATGAGGATATACTAAAGACAACATTCTGATGTCTCTCTGATCACTATGAGTATGTGGTTTTTCCCTTTGGTGTGATGAATTCCCTAGTATTTTCCATTGGACTCATGAAACAGATCCTTTAGACATCCTTAGTCTGGTTTGTTATAGTATTCATCATTGATATCCTAGTGTACACTATGTCTGAGGAGGAGCACTCAAGACACATGAGAATTGTTCTGTAAATACTTTAAGAAAACTAGTTTTTTTGGAAGCTCTCAATGTGCCAATTATGGATTTAAGAGGTCCAATTTTGAGGGCATGTTATCATAGTAATTGGTGTAGCAGTGGTCACATAAAAGGTCGAGGATGTGTTAGTTTTGGACCCACCAAAAAGAGTGATAAAGGTGTAGAGACTCCTTGGATTGGATGTCTACTATCAGAGATTCAAAACACGATTCTCTAGAATATCATCTCCCTTGATGGATTTGAATAAAAAAATGAAGCCTTTCTTGTAGAAAAATAGGTTCCAGTAGGATTTTCAGGATTTGAGGAAGAAATTGAGAATCTCTCCCATATTGATATTTCTAGAGGTGGGTGATGACTATGTAGTGTTCTGTGATGAATCAGGGACTAGTCTTGGTTGTATTTTGATGTATAAATGGGTGGCGATTGCCTATGGTTCACATCATTTGAGACAAAATTAGATAAACTACATGTTCCATGATCTTTAGTTAGGAGTGATAATCTTCACACAGAGGATTTGAAAATACTATGTGACGAAAAATTAGTTTATCATCTATTCTGACCAAAATAGTCTCAAATATATCTTCTCTTATGTTGAAATTAACTTGATATGGAGGCAATTTAGAGTTCCTCCATGATTATGAATTTGAAATTTTATATACTCCTAGGAAGGAAAAAAGATATAAAATAGTATTTGATGGAGATCTTGTTTGCAGTTACTGAGAGAGGCCTCAGAGAAGTTGACCTTGTTGTAATTGTTCTTTGTGGATGGGGAGAGAGAAGCTTACCTCTAGTCAATGGTTGTTGCCCCTCCTCCTTTACAGCGAGTCAAGGAGGCACAACATCGGGATGCTGACTATTAGAACCTATAAACATAGATATCCATTGTATATACTCCTGATGAATTTTTTAAAAGTGGGGAGGATGCTGTTATTTTTAGAAGATGCATTATTGCACTAGTGAAGTTGTAGGAGGGGGATCTGAGAGAGTTTCATAATTCTTATTTGGTGGTACATCTAAGTTTGAAGAGATGTACTATGACCTCTAGAGTCAGTTTTTGTGTATAGGGATGATGAAGGGTGTGTATTAGTTAGTTTCTTTGTGTCTTCCAAGTCATTAAGTGAAGGCTGAGCACTATGTTTTAGTAGGTTTAGCTCGACCCCTTTATGTGACAACATGGAAGTGGGATGAGATATACATTCAATTTTAGATGTGGTTTCCATGTATGTCTTAGGGATGCAATTCCATTGGGATGATCATAGAATGACCCACAAATTTGTCCTACTTCCTTGATATTTGATAAAAGAGTTTAGTAGATATATTGGGATGCCTCTATGTACATGAGATATTCCAAATCCATGGAGTTCCTAGATGATAATTTATGACCAAGATTCTCACTTCACATCTCAGTTATGGATGGGATTACAGGAGGATTTTGGGACTCAGTTGTGTTTGAGCCTGGATTTTCACCCCCAGAATAGTGACTAATCTGAGAGAACCATTCAGATTCTAGAGGAAATGTTGCAAGATATCATATATTTCTTTTTCTATAGATGGGAGGATAAATTATAATTGGTGGAGCTTATGTACAATAATAGCTACTCTTTAACCATTGGAATGTCATCATTCAAGGCCTTGTATGGGTGAACCTATATTTCACCACTATGTTGGACTGACCTAATATATTCCGCACTTATGGGCCTAGAGTTGGTGTGAGAAACAACATATATGTTGAAGATAATCAAGGAGAGTATGAGGACAACATAGATTCATTATTATTGATATGTTGACAAACAAAAGAGGACACTAGAGTTTGAGGAGGGAAACCATGTAATTATAAGGGTCTCACCTCAACATGGATTATAGAGATATGGTCAAGGAAACAACATAACTCTAAGAGTCATTGGTTTTTTACAAATAAAATGCAGAGTTTTCAAGGTGGCATAATAATTACATCAACCACCATAGTTAGACCGGGTATATGATTTCTTTTACATGTCATAGCTAAAGAGGTATGTGTGTGAGCCATTATAGTTATTGACTAGGTTGAGATGTACATTGATGATTGTGTTATCATTACTGAGTATCTAGTGAAAATTGAGAATTGGAAATAGTGGATTCATTGTGAGAGATATATTCTTTTAGTGAGTTTATATTGGAAACATATAAATTTATAGGAGAGAACCGGGGAGAGGTAGATCCATATGTGTGATCAATACCCATATCTCTTTATATAGCCTTTTGGTATGTCTTACTAAGAAATAAATCCCTAAAGTGGGGATAATTAAAAGTTATTATTTTTTTCTATGTAAAATCATGGAATATATCACACTACTAGAAAAATGATCTATATCCATGGACTTATAGCAACGGTTTAATCAGTCAGTGGCTATAGATTAAAATATAGCCACGATTATTTGAAACCCATGGTTTTAGAATAGATAAAACTACAGCTAAATGTTTCTCATGGAAACATCTCCTCAATTGGTTTTAACTCCATCATGATTCATCTCCCTCCCACATCTCCTCCCTCATCAGGACTCATCCCCCTCCTGCGAAACCATTCTTCCTCATCGCCAACTTCTCAATTCACCCTTAGCCAATCCTCACCAGATTCTCCACTCAGTTCACCCCTCCCTCGCGCGATCACTCCCATACCCTTCATCACGCATCCCTATCTTCCCCCACACCCTTCATCACCCATTCGTCCTCCAATAAATGAATCGGCCTAACCAAGACCTTCCATGTGTGGGATCCACGCGAGCCAGCCCCTACAATTTCTGCGAATATTTATGCGGTTACTCCTTCACGATAGCTGCTTAGGTGAAAGGGAAATCGTTCCCTGAAACCCCTTTTCATGCCATGAATGGAGCCAAATTTTGTTTTCGAGTGAGTTATTCCATCCCTTTACTTTTTTTTGATTTTGTCCATAGTATAAAATTTTAGAAGATTTATGTTGCGGTTTATTGGAAATTTCCACCAAAGTATGGTGGAAATTGTCCCACGTGATGGGGATTTTTCATGGTGTAGATAGAAGATGTATTGAGATAACGACTGTATGATATTTCATGATGTTTCATAAAATTTAAGTCACATGATGGTTTTATTTATCGTTTTCAACTAAATTTACTAAAATCTCCTATTAAATAGGTACCATTTTTTTGGATTTTCCCATGATAGTATCGGGTGTATTCCATGGAACCTCCATGTGTGTTTGTTCACAGTTTAGGTGCATTGAGGAAGCCTAGTGATTAATTAAGCATTTATGTATTTCTGTTTTAAATTATGAAATTAATTATAATCAATATAACTAATTTAATTGGATAAGATAATTAATTATAAAATGTTATAATTGATTATTTGTAATTTTGGGGCTAGGTTAAGATCCTCAGTTGATGCTAGATCTTATACAAGCTTATAAGGTGGTCAATCTTCTTTAATGGAAATAACTTCAATTAAGGTAAGTGGTTTCTTGGGCATAACCCTTTGGTTTATACATGATTTATGTGAAATGTGATGTTTGCAGTTTCACCACCTCAAGATATTAACCTTTATAAATTAATTAATTTGTTTAATTATAATGGAATTTATTTTAATTAAATGTGGAATGTTCCAAGGTCCATGATGGACCATTTTACACTAGATATATATCTCGACTATAGATGTCTAAGAGTATAAGTATAATTGTATGCCTTGAAAAACAAGAACCTCATATGGGGTGTATATAAAATAAAGTGAATTATATAAGTGTAGTGGACCTTAGTGTAGGTTCCTTGGTGACCTTCAAGTGGAAGGATGTGATGAGATATATTTATTATACTTAGTAGGACATGAAAGATCCGTAATATTATTTAAAACCATTATTCTATTAGAGATGACTGTGTGAAGGTGTTCCTCCCCTAATGAGGCTTAGATACCTTGGTGGGTATAATTTAGCTAAATTGATGATATGTATGGTGAGCGGCCCGACATAGTGTGACTTGGAAAGAAATATGGGAAGGTTTCCATCTCTTTATAACTATGAAAGTAAGGATTTTCTTATGAGTATAGTGAGGTCATGAGATGTTTATGTCTATTTTAAGGGACATGATTCCTTATGGGTGTTGACATGATAGATGTGAATTTGATAAAAGAATCCACATAGGGTGTTCGTGCTATAATATGACCTAGGGAACCCACGAGGACGCCTTAGTGATTTTGAACCTTGTGAGGGTGCATGCAATAAGGATTATAGATGATTTTGGGGGTAAATTTGGAACCCAAATCAATTGTGTGTGAGCCAGATATGGCATTAGTGATGATGAAAAGTCATTCTCTTGAGAGGGAAACACTTGTTTTTTAGATGAGTTTGAGAAGATTGAAAACCTATATATTATGTGTTATATGAGATATTATGGTAGGGACACACTACTCTCAAGGATTTAAGTGGAATACCCAAAAGGTTACATAGAATTCAGTTGTTTGGTCAAAATATGATTCCTAGGATGTGCTTTTAGGCTCTGGCTGTTGATCCTGACACAATATGAATGCCATGGGAAATCGCCTTATATTCAATATTTTGGTTTATATAGAATTATGTGGATATTGGGATTCCATCTTCGGTTCAATATGATTACCTAGGGACAACCCCAAGGAATCGATTCTATTAATGATACTACTAGATTTCATAGGCCTATCCTCCTAGGAATCTGTTATTTTCTGGATACTACAAGATTTCTTAGAACACACTCTTTGGAATTATTCATGGGCTTGATAAAATTAGATTTACTAGATTTACCTCTAAGGAATCAATGCTTTTACCTTATAATACATTTCTATTGGGCTTAGTACTAGAGGAAATGATCACATGACATGCTAAAAAAACTATGACACTAACCAAAGTAGGTATAACCAATGCTGAGTGTCATGTTACAGCCCAAGGATCAATGATGCATATTTTTTATTCTCTCACAGTTTATATATTTATTCAACTGAGCATATCATCTACCCATACACTATTTTTGATGGTTATGCATAGTACCACATTGGTGGTTCTTTACTTAGTTTTACTCAAACACTTCTTGGGTGGCCATGATGCTTGGGTACTTGAGAATAATTCACTAATCATTGGTTCAAGATAGGAAGAAGCCTATAGTTTCAAGATTTATTGATATATATTAGAAGATATTGAAAATTGGGATGAGGTGAGGATCAGGGATGATAGTAGAACCTTAGTTTAGGATCAGTTCTCTAATAGGATGGTGATTTTCATTTAATTCCTGATATGTGTATATTTGAGAAATTTAGAGTGGGTGTTAGCACATTAGTTGTGTCAAGATATTTCAAATGGGAAAAAATAGATGTTTACCTATGAGATTTGAACTATGTGAGATGTGGTTATTGAGCTAGGTGAGAGGGCCTAATTCCCTTGAGATATGACTCAAGATATTGGTTATTTAGGTACTATGCTTGAGATGAGATATGGTATATGATAGTAACCTAATAAAGGCATTATCTTGGGATTGTTAGTTCCTTTAGAGACAAAATCATGGATAGATGATTAAAATTATGATATTGGTTCATTATAGGTACAATTGAGTATGTGGTATAGGTATGGGGGTTTTAGGCTTCCATGATGAAAAACGCTTTAGGTGTTTCAATATTGAGGTTTGGATTTCAAAGGGAAGAATTGGTAAGATACTTGGTCTGACTGTTTTTGGGTATAAATCCCGATGAGGTAGATGATTATGATCCTAATGGTTTGATCTTGGATAGATAGAGTACAAGTATACACTCAGGGTTTGAGAAGATTCTAGTTGATGGGTGTTTGTCTAATTCGACTTGGAATGGTTGAGATGTTAGGATTATTGGGGAGCAAGCACTTTTTGATGAAATTATTTTGACTGAACTCTTATGTGTTTCTACATCTAAGGCTAGACATATTCCGATCATGTGGCTTCTTTTAGTAATGTTGTAGGCTGCATGGATGCCCCTTTGGTCCCCCCTCTCCTAGGGGGGTGAGGATTCATCCTGACTACTCCGGATTCATAGTTCTGACCATTATCCCCCTTCATCAACCATAGCCTTTTTCCCAGCATCCCAAAATTGAAATTATCCCTAATATAAAATCATGAGATGATGAAATTATTATGATTATAGTTTCCCCTAATATTTTTTAAATGCTTCTTTGCAATTTAATCTTGCATTAGTGGCTCACTTCGGAAACAATCTCCCCTTGATGGAAACCTTTGATAGGATTATTTTTGATTCATGTGGTTTTCGTGAATGGGTGATTATATGGATGATGGATCTGTGGAAATTTGTGATTCATTTTTCAAATGAACATTCCCTTATCTCTGGCTAATTGAATGCTCCACATGCTTTCACTAACTTAAACATCTCTATTTTCTATTGGTTTTTTAAGTTCCACATAAAATAATATCTTCCCTCCATGGTGATTTGGATTTCCATCCCTGTACTACATCCCCCATTTCATAATTTGGTGACTCTTAAATTTATTAGTAATATGTTGGGCCACTTCTTCTATACTAATAATCACACCATAACTTTAGTCCACCTTGTTTCTCCTAAAACATGTGTTGAGGTCGATGTATCAAAGGTGCATATGGATTTTATCTGCATTGATATTGAAGGGGAGATTTTTTGGAAGCATAATATATTCTATGAATCTTGGGACGAATTCTGTTCATTATGTGGACACATGGACCATAATCTATCCAACTTCCAACAAGGGGATAAATTTTAACATCATGTAGGCCTCTCAATAGGTAACTCATAAATCAAAGGCAGCATAATAAATGATTCTCTCCAGAAGGGGGTGAGGTCACTACAACTAGAACTAAGGGTCGCATATATCTTTGATAGTTTAAAGAAAGACTTGGAAAGATCCAAGTGGGATATCAAAGTCATGGGAGAGGCTAAGCCAAGATCTTCCACTACTATATCCACCTATTCCCAATCTGCGAGTTCTATAAATGGATGAAAAGGGAAGGAGATTGATGATGGTGTTGTTTTGATCACTACTTTCGGAATTTTGAATGACTATAGTCCGATTCCATTAGATCTAGTTCATATTTTAACATTCTAGGTTGGTGTTTCTAGTATTATAATAGATTTTTTTGGAAAAAATGTCATAGAACTAAATCCTCATAAATTTTATGGTCCAGATACAAGTGATTCTAAAATTTAGTTTCCCTCTGAGATGTGATCCCCCAAACTCAATTCATATTCACAACCATTTAAAAGATTTGAATGAAAAGGTTAAGGGTAATAAATACCCTTAAGGGTGGAAGATAGTTATTCCTAGGTGAAAAAGGAAGCAGGTTGGTTAAAATATCTAAGCTGAACTAGATCCGAGTGATAAATAAAAAGACTCGAAATTTACTTTTGACTATGAGTAGGATCATCATGTGATAGTTCCATTTGGGTTTGGATTAAGGAATTAGAATAAAGATGTCTGTGAGTCATGGAATTATCTAGTCAGTAAAGGGAAAAGAATAATGCATTGTAAGTATTATTCAAATTTATCGATTCCCTTGGATACCAGGTCTTCTGGTAAAACAAAGCAATCCTTGGAAGAGGTAAGGCCATTTTTTTTGGCACCAGAAGTGATTGTAGATATAACGATTAAATATAATTAAGAGAAAGAAAAATCGTCTTATGATCATGTTGAGGAAGATCAATATGATAGAAAAAAAATCTATATTAGTTACAGAAATCTGAGATAGTTGATGGCATTTTAAAGGCTGCAATAATGGGAAAAACATTGATGGAATGTGTGTCTAGGCCTGGGGGTCCTTAACTCATTGGGGAATCATTATGTTATAGTAAAGAGTAGTGTAATCATGGATTTATGGGAATGAATTGGTGCATGAGAATTTAAGTTGTGGTTTCATGCAGGATCCATTCAAATGATAGAGTGAGGTGGTGAGCTGACCATTGAGAATGTTTCTATTTATGTGGATGATCTCCAAAGAGGTGGTGATAGTAGGTCACTGGGGGATTTAGTTTAGGGTTACTCATATAGTTGTAAACCGACGTGTTCAATGTGAATATGATAGTGCTTGGTATCCTGAAGGAGAGTGTGTGTGGAGATGTCTCTATGGTGTAAGACATCATCAATGAATGATCTAGGTGCCGTTGTGCGATTGAACAGAGTTTTTCATTTATTAGAAATACTATGGCTTGAAGTAGCAGAATGCATGAGGGTATAAAAAATATCTAGGTCAAAATTCATATCCCACACCTAGGTTAGTAAAAGTCAGAACTCAGTTGGGGGGGTCTATCTAGGAGGGGGGGTCTGTCCAGAAGGGTGGGGTGTCTAGAAAGGGGGGTGGGGGTGTCCAAGGGGGAGGGGGTGTTGTGCATAGTGTGTGTGGGGGGGGGGGTCTATTCAAGAAGGAGTTGGGGGGGGGGGTTCCGGGGGGAGGGGGGGGGTCTTTCCAGGAAGGAGTGGGGGTGTCCGGGGGGAGGGGTGCAGGGGGAAGGGTACATGGGGGTGGGGTAGGGGAGGTGTGCAGGGGGTGGGGGGTGCCGGTGTAGGGTGGGGGAGTTGTGGGTGGGGGGAGGGGGGAGGTCTGTAGGGCAGGGGAGAGAATAATTGTTAATTAATAGGAATGTACTATTTGATAGTATCATTTTGAAACATGGATCTATATCTCCCTTGCTTGCAAGAACATGATTTGACCCATGGGACATTGTGGTTCTTATATGTTGGGCGGTGACATGTATAGTCATAGAAGACAGGTATGTTTTAGTTTACTTTTTATTTTATTTTCTTTATCGCATTGGCTACTTTGGTCTTTTACTTCATTTTGTGGACAAAGGGTAATTAAATTCTGCGAAGGGGGGAAAATGGGGTTCATATTGATGCAGTCTGCTGAATTTGATCCAAGGTAATATTATATGGTTACTACTTCTCTCGCACCTCATGTATTTGGGGATTTTAGTGTTTTGACTCTATATTATGTTTTTAGTAGGGCGTGGGATAATTTCGTGTTGGTTCGGGTGGATTTTGTTCTTCCAATCGAGGTAAGGCTTTAATGTCATTGGTTGGTTTCTCACTGGTTATGTAGCATCTTTTATTTGTTTTAATGTTCCTAATATCCTTTGGGTAGTGCGTTGATCCCTGCTCATTGGTTTCGAGTATCCGCGTTAAGGGAGACTCTCCTGTGTGTGCATAGGTAAGAAAGTATATGTATGTGGGTTCCCCCGTTAAGTGTATAGTAAACCGGGGTAGTGATTATGCACGTATGGGGAAATGTGTGACCATATATATATATATATATATATATATATATATATAAATGCATATGCAGGTGAGTGGAGACTGTTATATGCATATAAGTATATGTGCAAGGATCACCTTGCATATTCTCGTGGCCATGTGGGTGTGTGCATAGGGGCTAGGTGTCCTTTTATGTGTGTGAAGGTGAGTATACCTAGTGGGGGAGCCGCAATGTTTAGTTAGAAAGCTCTAAGAGCCAAAGTGGATGGTTTGGTTCCACCTTGAGGTAGGATCCCTCTTCTAGCCTCTTTAATTCATGAATTCTTTAAATTGAATTTAACCTCGTTCTTAATTCTGCTTAATTATATTTAATTTCATATCTTGAATAAGTGTTATTTAATAGAATAGTTTTATTTGATAAATAATGTCATGTTTTTATAATAAAACCCCTCCAATGGAAGTGCGTTGTCTGTGAAAATTCTCAGTGATAGTTATGTTGATCTAGTTAGTTAAATTATTGCATTTTATTTGTGCTGAATGAGTTTTAGAATAAATGTTAAGTATAATTAAATGAATTGTGTGGTAATAAAATGTCATGATTTTATAATAAAACCCCTCCAACGAAGGTGCAATGTCTTCTAAAACAACGAGTGGTGATAGTTATTTGTATCAAGTTTAGATTTGGTTTGAGTCTTTCAAATGCCTCTTGTAGGTGTTTGTTTTGTGTTAGTTTTTGTTTTCTTTGAATAATATAAATTTTTCATATCATACTCATTTAACTCAAATTACATTGCGTGAGTAGATAGATGCCTTTACCATGTCACTTTCCTTTTCATGCTTTGAATATTATAAATAAAATTTCCATGTTTAGGGAAATTGAATGAATTTGTAAATGGTTTCTGTAGGGTGTATGACTCTTTTCCATCATTTTGTTGCCCTTTAGACGTTGCGTCCATGTTCCACCTACTACAACCTTCTATGGAGATCCCTTATTATAGAATATTAAAAAGTTCATCTCTTATATCATCTACTTATAGGGATACGGTCAGAATGTTGCCCCGCCTACTCCTCCTCCCTTTGCTCCTGGCCGAAATATGCTGCCCCGCGGATGTCGCCGGACCGAGCCAACACACCGCAGCCACGCCTCAGTCACGCCGCGGTCACCCTGCGGTCACGTCGTGATTTGGACCTACTCCAGGACAATACCCCGCGATGGTTCACCGTGATAGTATTCTATGAGTCGTGTGATGAATGTTGAGATTGACTAATCACAATTTCTACCAGCGGGGTGACGACCGGAATGTTTCCCCACCTCCTCCTGCTCCCTTCACTCATAGATGGAAGATGCTGCCCCGCGGATGTTGTTGAACTGGGCCAACATTCCACGGTCACATCGTGATTTGGCCCTGCTCTTGGAAAACACCTCGCGGCAGTTCGTAGTGTTAGTATTCTAGGAGTCTTGTGATCAATGTTGAGACAGGATAATCACAATTTCTACCAGTGGGGCGACGATCGGAATGTTTCCCAGCCTCCTCCTACTCCCTTTACTCCTGGACAAAAGATGTTATCCCACGGATGTCACTGGACTGGGCCAACACGCTGCGGTCACACCGCGTCACGCCGCGGTCACGCCGTGGTCACTCCGCGGTCACGCCGTATTCATGCTGCGGTAATGCTGTGATTTGGCCCTACCCCAGGACGACACCCCGTGGTGATTCGTAGTGATAGTATTAAATGATTCTTGTGATCAATGATGAGATTGAATAATCACAAGTTCTTCTAATGGGGAAATGACCGGAATGTTACCCCACCTCCTCCCACTCCCTTCGCTCCTAGCCGGAAGATGCCGCCCCGTGGACGTCACTAGACTAGGCCAACCGTGGTCATGCTGCGGTCAGGTTGTGATCACACCACGGTCATGCCACGGTCACGCTGCGGTCACGTCATGGTAATGCTGCGATTTGGCCCAGATCTAGGACGACACCCTGTGGCAGTTCAAAGTGATAGTATTCCATGAGTCTTTTGATCAATTTTGAGACTCACTAATCACAATTTCTTCCGGAGGGGCGACGGATGGAATGTTGCCCCACCTCCTCCTGCTCCCTTCGCTCCTTGCAAGAAGATGCTGCCCCGTGGATGTTGCTGGACCGGGCTAACATGCCACAATCACGCTACGGTCACTCTGTGGTAATGCCATGATTTGGAAAGCTCCAACCACAACCAACCCACACCAGCCCCCTTCCACATTTATTTCAGCCCGCTGCCATCGGCATTCCATCCCGCTATAGCCACCCCTGCAACCTTCGAATCATCCCGCACCATCCCCCTAGCACCTGTAACCAGACCCCTTCCACCAGCATTCCATCCCCCATCCACCTACATTCGAGACCGCACCAGCCCCCAGTCACCTGCAATCTAGCCCGCACCAGCCACCACACCAGCCACCACCCCCAGCCTCCTGCAAAACACTCATGCCAGCCCTCTTCGACCTGCAAAACAACCCAGCCACCAGTTCCATCCCTCAGCAGCCCCCTACCTCCCACATCCTAGCGCGCAACAGCCCCTGCCACATGCCCAATAGCCCCCATCCACCAGCAATCCATCCCACACCAGCACCCTGCCACCTATTCTAGCCCGCACCAGCCCCCTACCATCCCTCTGCTGCCTACCTTCCCGCCCACACCAACCACCGCACAAGCCCCGAACCTGCTGCATTCCAAGACGCGTGAGGAAAACACCATGAAAATCAAAAAAAAAGGAAATGAAAAAGTAGATCCCCTTTAATAAGCTCTATTTTCCCCAAAAGGTAGCCATGTAAACTGCCATTAATGTTCTCTCAGAACATTGGGGTAGAGACACTTCTTTTAACCTAAGATGAGAACCTAGCCCGAAATCTGAGCAGATCCAAAGCATCTAATAAGAAGTCCCACTAGACCGAATCAAAAGCCTTGAATAAATCGATCTTGAAGGAACCCCTAGGAACCCAAAAATCAATATGGTAGCCCCACAATATTTCTTGGGTAACAAGATTCTTAAGATGAATTGGTTTTGGTACTGAAGGTTGAGGATATTTTTATATAGCTTTATATTTATGTGTCTCTTAAGGTTATTTATATAACCATCCTACTAGAGGGTCTGACTAATAAGTGGTGGAAGTCTATTATTCAGATTAATCCAGACAAAGACTATTCTTGGAAAGTTTCAAGGAATTTTTCATTTATCATTCTTTCATAATGAAGTTAAGGTACTGATGGATATAGAATTTTCTAGGAGGGGTTGTCCAGGTGGGGTGTCTAATGGCTGTCTGGGGGGGTCTGCAGGGCAGGGTGCAGGTGGGGTGTCCAAGGTATGTCCGGGGGGGGGGGGGGTGTCGGGGGGTCTGCAGGGTAGGGGGAGGGTGCAGGTGGGGTGTCTCGGAGGGGCTCATCAGGGGGTTTCCAAGGGTAGTCCGAGGGGGGGTCTGTAGGGAAGGGGGTAGGGTGCAGGTGGGGTGTCTAGGGGGGGCTATTTAGGGGGGTGTCCAGAGGGCTGATTTGAAGAGATAAATCCACGAGAAGTGGGACCTAACCTCATTACAATAATTTTTCTAATGATTTTTGGAAAGGTATTCCTAATAGCAATAGGTCTGAAATCATTTACATCCACAACATTTTCCTTCTTTGCGATCAAGGTAATAAAATTTGAGTTGATTACATAGGGCATTGGGGCATGGTTGAAGAACTCCCTCATAGAGTTAAGGATCTCAACACTAACTATGTTCTAGTAGAACATACATAATTAATTTGTGAACCCATCGGGACAAGCCACAATCTCATGATTTAGAGAAAAAAAGGCACTCTGAACCTACTTCTCATCAAGAGATGCAACAAGAATGATTTTTGGATCGGTGTAGCCCGATCTAGTTAGGACAAATGCTTGTGACCCACAACACTCATGGGTCGAGCTCCACAGTGAGCTCATTGGGGGTTACAGGGTCAGTGCGCCCCTACTCAGGGGGTAGAAGGGCCCCGGTCTAATTTTTCGGGAGTTGTAGCAACTTTGACCACTGTAGCAGTGCAGACTTTGGAGTCCACTTTACTGTTTCACTTTTTACTTCTAGCCGATATAAACTAGAGTATTGGATACATATAGGAAATGCTTCATAAGATTGAAAAATCCTATAATAATATTTCCTCATCTCTCTATACTACTAAAGAAATCTTCTCCTCCATGAATAGCATGCGTAGAGTTGTCATCACTTTTAACTGGTCAACCTATTCCTTGAAAAACCATTCTACAGAATCTGCCTCAATTAATCCTGATGAGATGAATTCAAATCACCTATAACAACATAGAGATACATTTGAATATAGACTATATCGAATCAGCATCAACTAAAGCCGAGGGATGTCGAGCACTAGATGTAGATGCAACAATAAAAGTTTCCTGATAACTCAAAATTCCACTAAAATCTAATAGAATCCTTTCTCTGAAATATTATAAATATACTATGGATACAAAATCTGATGGAACTGTGGAAATAACTCTCTCAACACTAGTTAAAGTATCCTCTACATGTTATGATTTTGTAGATACATCTAAGGGAAAAAGGCTGAAACTCACCTTCTTTGTCAATCTGCTTAACTAACAATCCCTTAGGATATGTGCAAGGGATGTGTAAGTGGGGAGGGGGATGCTTTCCAGTTGGGGGGGGGCTGTCCAGGGGGGTCCAGTAAGGGGGGGAGGCTTCTGTTCTGGGTGGTTCAGCAGGGGGGGGGGGGGGTATGTTGTCCAGGGTGTTCATCATTTCACTTGAGGTACATTTCCTTATGGGTTTTTATCATTTCTAAAAAATTTGGGTGAAATTGACGGTCTATTTCAGTTCATTGGTTTTGGATTATTTATGAATAGACGAGTGAGAAGTGATGAGTGGTCAGATTTCACTAGTTGTGTTATCAGAGCTCTTTTGGTTCTGTTTCTCTATCTATTTTCATTTTGGATTGTTGTATTGACCGTTTTTATCCTATTATATTTATGTAGCTTCTTCCACATTTTTTTACTTCAGTCAAATCTATATCCTTTTATAGAAATGTTTTTATACTATGTTTGTAAGGATTTTTAAGTCTATTTTCCATTGTTTGTTTATTTTCACATTAATATTCATGGGATAAATCATTCCCAAAAAAAATTTCTCAAGACCCATGTACTATTATCTGGATTGGGGGTATAAGGAACCCCCTTTGGGCTAGTGGGGGGGGGTCTTTGCAAGGGGCAGGGGGAGGGTGTAAGGGGGTGCATGGGGTGTGCAGGGGGGGTGCATGTGGTGTGTGGGGGGGTGCATGGGGTGTGCGAGGGGGGTAGTGTTAATACCACCTATTAGACTATATTATAACATATTCTTTGATCACATAGTCAAAAAAAAGTCATATATTAGATATTGGAATACTTTTAGGAAAGACTTATGCACAACATTTTCATATGACATTATAAGTCATATGATAATCAATGTTGTGCAACATAACCACTATTTCCATATCATTTCGAGTGCTTCTCAGGACTTCACTACCAATGAAATACCATTCTTCTTGACACTGTAGAATCGAGTTGTTAATACTTAGGAAAAACAACCATCTCCATGGCCACATCATTATTTAGTCATCCACCTCCTAAACAGATATTCTCATCTTTCACAACTCTAATATGTCCCACCAAAAAACCCGTAGAGGGCTTCCAGTTTCTCACAATTTTGGTACAATGTTTTCTCCTAATGTTTGAGGGTGTTTGTATGAAGATCATATCCAAAATACTTGGTATCATTTCACAATGATTTTAAATGATTTGAATAAAACCTTTAATGCATATCTGAAAGTTGTATATTTTTGTAAATATGCACCAAAGTATACGACATGATGTAGTAAAATCCATCATCTTGTGGTTTTTATTATCTGGTGATCCAAGATACCACTCCTAAACAAGATTCATGATACCACACCTAGGCCAATATGACTCTCAACACCTGAGGTCTCCATGTCTTAACCAGGACACCATCATTCATGCTTTAGTGCCATTACTCAATTCCACCTGCAAGGGGTGGTGCAAGGGTGTGGTGCAAGGGGTATGGGGGGATGTGTAGTGGGGTTGTGCAGGTGTGCAGGGGGGTGCTTGGTTGGGTGCAAGGGGGGGTTGTACAATGGGGTTCTGGGGTGGGGGGTGTTTGTCCGAGGGGTGGTTTGCAGTGGAGCTGTGTAGGGGGGGTGCACGAGGGTTGTGCGGTGGGGTGGGGAGTGTCCCGAAGGGGTGCTGAAAGGGGTGTCTAGTAGGGGGGGCTACTATCCGGGGGGGATTATCTAGGGGGATTCCAGAAGGGGGTCTGTTCGGGGGACGGGGGCCTGCTGACCAGGGGGCTGTCCAAGAGGGTTTTCAGGAGGGAGGAGTGTCCAAGACGGGGGTGTCCAGCAGGGGTGGTGCAAGGGATTTACAGTGGGGGGGGTTGTTGTCTTTGTGGGGTCGACCAGGGGGGTTTCCAGGAGGGAGGGGTGTCTAGAAGGGGTGGAGGGGGGTGCTGCCAGGGGGGATGCTGTCCGGGAGGGGTTTTCCAAGGGGTTTCCAGGAGGGAAGGGTGTACAGGAAGAGGGGGTGTCTAGCAGGGGTGGTGAAAGGGTTGTCCAGCAGGGGGGGATGTTGTTCGGGTGGGGATATCCTGGGAGAGGGTTTTTCCAGGTGGGTTTCTAGGAGGGGGTTCTTTCTAGGGTGGTGGAGGGGGGCTGCTATCTGGGTGGGGGGCTGTTGTCTAGGTGGGGTTGTTCAGGGGAGTTTCCAGGAGGGAGGGGTGTCCAAGTGGGTGGAGGGGTCTGTCCGGGGGGGGGGGGGGTCCAGTGGGGGATGCTATCCAGGGGAAGGTGCTGATGTCCTGGTGGGGTTGTCTAGGGGGGTATGTCCCAGAGGGAGGGGTGTCTAAGAGGGGGGGGGGGTCTGTCCAGGGGGTGTCTAGCAGGGGTGGTGCAAGGGGTGTCCAGCAGGGGGGGCTGTTGTCCGGGTGGGGTTGTCCTGGGGGGGGGGGGTCTTTCCGGGGGGTTCCGAGGAGGGAGGGGTGTCCAAAAGGGGGAGGGGGTCTGTCCAAGGGGGTCTATCCACAATGGGGGGTCTGTCCAGGGGGTTAGTGTGGTCTGTCTAGGGTAGGATCGGGGCTCCAGGGGGAGGGGTGCATGGGGAGGGAGGGGGCTTTAAGGTGCAGGTGGGGTGCAAGGGAGAGAGTGGGGGGGGGGGGGGGTTTGTAGGGGCGATGGGGAGGATGCAAGGATCTAGCATCGGATGAATGGTGGTGGTTTTTTTACGAAATCTGTAGGCCAATAGAAGAACAGAATAAGAGTAAAAACAACAACAACAAAAAGATCACTCCTCCGTTGTGTGATAAATATCACAAAGTATGGTGTGAATAAATATACACATTGAACCAATAGTATCAACGTGATTAGTATAAGAACAAAATAAGAGTAAATGAAGAACATTTATTAAGAAAATAAGGTGAATTAAACATCTTACATGAGAAAGAAATGCGATTACAAACACAAAGCGGCAGCATAACACTACAATGAATCCAAGCACCAAATTTCCCTAAATCCTCCAACACCACTGCCTTAAATATGAATTTTTGAGCCCTTGGATCCAGCCTCCAATATTACAAAGCATCTCAGTTAATTTTGGTAGGCCATATGTGGTGGAAAGCTTGTGGAATTTGGACTTTTCCACATTCGACAGAAGGTGGCAGCCAGCTTTCATCCACCGAACAGACGCATTTTGATGGACTTCTAGATGTCCGAATCAGAGTGGTCCATAGAAGAAGGAAATGGATCTCCGGATGTCTTATAACCTCCAGTAAAATTTGGGCCCATTTGGAGTTATGTATTACAAGATATGATCAAATTCGTGGGCTGTTTTTCTGGGCCGCAGAATCTGGCCCAGAATTTTATCTCTAACTTGGGCCGCCTTAAGGAACACCATAAAGGCTGAATTAGCATTATCTCTTGAATAGTGATTTTTTCCTCAACATTGATTATATCAGCTCACAAAATTTGGGATTCATTGGGTCTGTATGTTGGGACCCACAGTCTCATAAGTGGGATGGTGTCTAAATTAGTCCTTTGATCTCTTGGGGGATGTAGGCACCTCCTTGATTGAACATGTATCACCCAAAATAGTACCTGAACCATAAAAAGAAGAACAAACCAGAAAAAACAAACAACACAACGACTTATTTAATTCCAAGTATTATCATTTTTACAGTTTTTCTAGACTTGCTGTTTTTTTTAATAATCAAACTAATGATACATTGTGTTCTTTTAATTTTCTGGGTAAGGTATTACTCAGGGATCACACCACGTGACACGGATGAATACGGTGCTCCCCTTTCATACCCATCCATACTCATAATAGAAGAATAGGTCAACAGTTTTTTTTAAATAAAAATTATTAATTAATCATATTTAAAATATAAATTTTATTAAAACAACAAAATGATTGAAAACTTGAAAACCATGGGTTGCCTCCCATGCAGCGCTTTGTTTAACATCGTTAGCCAGACATGGACCTCCTAACTTACCCAATACCAATTTTCAACATTTTTAGGACCCCTTATTTCTCCATTTCCACTATATTTATATTGATTATTTGTTTATAATTTTTGTTGTGTGAAAACCTATGTTCTAAAATGAGTGGTAAAATCCAAGGAATATCAAAATTGGTGGATTCAATTTCATTTTTAGTCTTTAAAAAGACATTAAGAATAATTACCTCTTTATTGGTTTCAAGATAAGAAATGTTGACAACTTGATGTTTTTGTCTATCCACAATGAATGGAAACTTGAGGGTGGATGGAAATTTTTTTTGTTCAAGTTCAGGTTGGCTAAAACATTCAAACATAGGTTGGGACTTTGAATTGAACTCAGATTCATTTTCAAAATTGATCAATAGAATTGGTTCCTTTTGAATAGAAGATTCAACCACAAAATAGGAAAGATCAATTCTAGGAATGGGTATGGATTCAAATTTTGTGATTTCTCTTAATGGTTCGGTGATTTGTGTTTTTGAAAAATCATCAATGGAGTTATATTCATGAGACTCAATCCATGATGTCAAATTTCCCTCTTGTGAATACAAAAAATCGGTTTCCTATTGATTTAAACACCCATCAACAATTCCATGATCCTCCTCATCTTCCCCATATCCAAAGATTTTCTCTTTAGTAAATTCATGAGAAGTTTGTGGGAAACTAGACACTTCACATAAGGTTATGGAAGGGACAGTTTGTGTAGGGATGGGTTCCTCACAATGTTTCATGCCTTGTAGTTATAACCTCAATGATGAAACATAAAAATTCATTATCTCCATTTGTTGACACAATTTTTCAAGTAATGGGTGTGAATTAGTATGGATAAGGGGTTGAGACAGATGGTCTATTCTAGGAGGATAATTATGTTGTTGGAATTCCATAGGAGGATGTTCAAATTGGATTTGTGGGGATTGAAACTCGTTATATGTTGAGATGTTTTGTGGATCATAGGGGTAAAAACAAAGTGGTTCATTAGGTTTTTGATGATCCCACATGTAGAAATTAGGATGGTCATTGTACATCACACATGGGGTTGGGTGATCAAAGTGGGGATAGGTTTCCCATGTTTGGACTTGTTCAAAATTGACTTCCATAGGAGTGAGGGGTGAGAAAAGAGAAGTAGGATGAAAAAAAGGATGATAGTGTCTAATATAACTTACTTAGGTCCCCGGAAACGGCGCCCAAATTTGATTCTCGCTCAAATTTACCCAAGAGATGAAGGTAGAACGGTCCTTGGAGTCTAGCTTAGGTTATCAAATCCACAAAGACCTAAGAAGTAACCTATAGACACGCACAATCTAAGGACTGTTTTTGGATATGAAGTGGCCATATTTGGGTTGATTTCAGATGGGTTTAAATGATAACAAACAGATTTAAGTGAATTCAATTTAAAAGAATGATTTGATCCTAGGTTATCGCTCAGGGTGGATTGGATGAATTACTTTTTCAATGATTTCAATTTCTTATAATTGAGATGGATTCATTTAAGAAGATCAAAAGAAATCATCACTTTCTAGTTTAATGCCTAAACACCCTAATACTAATCACCTATACACTTGAAGGATAAATGTTTTGAGCACTCCAAGGTAGAGGTTCGTATTAGCATTTGAAATGTCTGTCCTTAAATTCAATAAGGATGACGATGTTTTAAAATCATCAAATAAAAATCTCCATTAAAAGAATTGATTAACCATTAATAGAGTGATAAATAACATCCAATCTAGAACCTTTCTACTCCCTTGGATCAACCCATAAAAGCGTTATCCCTCCATTGATGACATATCTTCAATGGAAGCGGGAAGTAGACTTATAAGGGTGGAATTGAAGAAGTAAAAACAACAACAACAAAAAGATCACTCCTCCATTGTGTGATAAATATCACAAAGTATGGTGTGAATAAATCCAAAACATGAACCAATGGTATCAACGTGATAAGTAGAAGAACATAATAAGATTAAATGAAGAACTTTTATTAAGAAACTATGGTGAATAAAACAACTTACATGAGAAAGAAATGTGATTACAAACACAAAGCGGCAGCATAACACTACAATGAAACCAAGCACCAAAGATCCCTAAATCCTCCAACACCACTACCTTAAATAGACATTTTTGATCCCTTGGGTCAAGCCTCCAACAGTACAAAGCATCTCAATTAATTTTGGTAGGCCATAGGTGGTGGAAAGCTTGTGGAATTTGGACTTTTCCACATTTGACCCGAGGTGGCAGCCATCTTTCATCCACCGAACAGATGTGTTTGGATGACCTTCTAGATGGCAGAATAAGAGTGGTCCATAGAAGACGAAAATGGATCTCCAGATGGCTTCTAACCGCCTATAACATTTGGGCCCATTTGGATTTATGTATTCTGATATATGATCAAATTAGTGAGCTGTTTTTCTGGGCTGCAGAATCTGGCCTAGAATTTTTTCTCTAACTTCGGCCGCCTTAATGACCGCCATAAAGGCCGAATTAGCATTATCTTCTGAAGATGGATTTCTTAATCCACATTTCTTCTATCATATCACAAAATTTGGGATTAATTTGACTTGTATGTTGGGCCCCACAGTCTCATTAGTGGGATGGTTTCCAATCTTCCTTCTCTAGAATTGCTTCCATTAATCTCCAAATATCTTCATCATTGTTTATGAATCATTCATTGATCCCTGAATGAAAAATGTTCACATTTAAGTGTAGATATAGTTTCCAAAATATAAAAATTAAAATATTGATAATTAAATACCTTAGAATCAGATGACTCATTGGGCCTAAATTGGTGTATATTAGGCATGAAGTGCACAAATGATGAGAATGGATGTCCATAATGAAAATGCACTAACTCAGGCCCATAAGATCAAAAATGAACATTTAATACCATTAAAATGTAATTAAAATATATTTTTTTATTGGATAATCAATCGACCTCTTATATAAGTATAAATTTATGGATTTAATCTAAGGTTTGTCCACTAAACCCTTGATACCTAGACGACCCTTAGAGAGTGTTCTTGGTAGATGACACCAGATCAAAATGAGGTTGAGGATCGTGTTCCAATGGAGTTTGAGGATATAGTCAATGATGCCCATGTAAAACCATTCTACATCAATGAATTATTCAAACTCTAGCTAGGATGAAGTTTTAGGTGTATTATTTTTCTGTTATTCATTTCAATGATAAACTTGAATTAATTGACCAATTAATGGATTTACAGGTTGGACGTATTAGGGGATGGGTTTATTTGATTGGATTAATTGTGAAACTTGATTATTTATTTTTGGTTTTTCATTTGTTTTTATACCAGAAAAAAATTGACTCCAAATAGACATGGCTGATGTTCATTTCTAATTTGTGTTATCTATATTTATAGCATTGTTCTTGCACGTTCATCAATAGTGCTTCGTATGACTTGTTGTTCGACCAAAATACAGATAATAAATTTTTTTACATCTGATTCATGGAGAAATAGATTGATATACTAATTTCAAAATCAGATCGATGACTATATTAGGATATGATGATGTAAATGGTGGATCGATGCTGGATTTGATGTTTGAGCGGGGCAAAAAGCAATGACAGAGACCAATGACATGTGTTTCCCGAATGATTTTGAAAGCAAGATTCCAGCAAAAGGTGACGACAAGGGTTTGTCCAACCCAATCCACCATTTATAGTGTGATTCATGGATGTATTTTTTACCATAGGAGATGAAGACACCATGGGAGGAAGAACAATAAGTTATGGGCAATCCAGATATACAAGATGTTAATTTAGGGGAAACACGCTATTTGGGACCCCTAGTGTAGAGGTTAGGTTTTCTATGTGGAGTTACATATCACATGGAATGTAATCCCTATACATGGTGTGTGTGACTTGACCTAGAATCTTTTCATGTACCCCAGAGGGTACATGTACATTGATAGAAGAACATGGCCTACGAAATTCCATGTACATTGACAAAGACATGACTAGTCCATGCGTACACAAGAAGAGACTTGTACATGGACATGGTCTAGAGTAAATGGGCACATACATTCCATGTACTCTTACATGGACACAAACATGTGAATGGGTTGTGATAAATGGGTTAGACCCATTATATGTCCCAAAACATCATGTGTTAACCATGAATCGGCCACCTGATCTGCCCTATGATAAGGACCAAGAGGCATTCTTGATCTTCCTGAGCTAACAACTAGTGTCAGGAATCAGATAAAACTTATTTAGAAATTATTTTTCCTATGAATGATAGAATAACTAATTAAATAGTTCAAAATAAAAAAAACTAGCAGTAGAAAGGAAATAAAACCTAAATGGCTGAACATAACTCCATGTGACCTCCTGGGCCACCTCCATCCAACGAATCATGCTCACTCCAAGAGAGAACTAGAGTTAGGAGACCTAAAAATTAAAATATAATAAAGAGAGAATGTGTGAGCATTACGATGCTTAGTATGGATTATAAAAGAAGAACCCTTCTTTATGTCTTACATTTAAAAAGAAAACCATTTCATTACAGTATGAAAAAAATATTTTAAATAAGGTTTTCATTTAATTTAAAAAAAGGTAAAATCTAATAATTTCAAAACAAATATTTTCCTCTTATTTGTCCAAAAATGGTTTCCAAATAGTGAAAGGCTTTACAATAAATGATTTTATAATGAATAACATGTGTTAATAAAATACCTCGATGAAAAATAGGATGTGAAAAGAAGATTATAAATAAATAAGTGTTGTTATACAAACTACCATTGCAAACATAATCGTTCAAATGTTTTTTTTAAATCATAAAAAAATTAGGTATGGTAGAATACATTTGAAGAAAATATCATGGGATATACCTAGAAACCAAGAGAATAAACCCTATATGAACTAAGATTAGAATTCATTTATCAACATATTGATGTCATTCATAGTCAATAACAAATTAGGATTCTCTCAACTAACCTCACCATTAGAAAAACTCACATGGACTTTCCCAACCATGGAAATCTAGTCCATAAAATTAGAGTATATTGAAATTATATCTCAACTCTCACTATGATGTCTAGGATCCAATGAATATAAAAAAATTGTAAGTGAGGATGTAAGTATGAATAAAACATCCTAATCAAAAAAAATCACCATACATGTTTAGTCTAACTTCCCTACACCATACATGTGAATTCCCTATAGAATGAGGAGTATCCATAGTGGATCCTTTTTTCACGAAAAATTTACAAGGTAACAACTAGACCTCATCATTTAAAACACCCTCTTACCATTGAGAAACGTATTTTGAAAATTATTGAAAAATTAACATTCCATTAATCTTTAATATAGAACATTGGATGAAGGGCCAAAACATCTTGAATACATTCCAACATGCATAAATAAGATATTTTAGAAGTTAAATTATGATACTATATGATTCACCTTTCGAAATAATTTTATATTCATATTATAATAATTTTATAATATAGTAAAAACACCCAATAAATCATGTGATCAATTATTGTTTCCAAAATAAAGGTTTATGTATAGGGAAATGACCTCAAAAAATGTTTTTCTTGAAGATGGAAACCCATGTCCAATTTAAGGAAACCCATGTCCAATTTAAGGAGACCCATGGAAGTAGTAGACATCATCTATTCACACTAATACACATATAAATATAAATAAATATATATATATAATTAAAAAAGGATACATTATTTATATTCCCATCTTGAAGAGGTAATATATACAATGAGCGTATATCTATATACCATACCCATGAATTTGTGTGTATGTGACCTTCAAAATAGTGATCCAAAACACAATAGAAATATAATAGAGACTTAAAAATTACAAAATCAATAATTACAATTTGGCCAATGAATTAAATTGGAAGAATTGTTACCCAAAATTGAAGTCAGACCCATTGTCATCAATCGTTGTGACTCGAATTGACCCCAATACGACCCAAGGACCCAAGACAATAAGAAACCACAAGAAAAACACCCAAAATGAGATAGGTTTTGGTTAGGTAATAAACCTATCATGGGGGGAAAGAAATGGTTTAATAAAAATGGAATGAAAATGAAGCAATGGAGGATAGGTGGTCACTAGATAAGATTGAACCCCAAATTGGTGGTGGTGGAAGCTAGAACCCACAATGGAAGAGTGAAGGTAGAAATGCAAGTGGGGTATTCAACCATGAGGAGTTGTGTGACATAAATAAGGGGGTCATGAGACCATGAGAGAAATTTTTTGTGGAATAAGAAAATAATAATAATAATAATAATAAAATTTATTTTTTTACACTATTTTATTTTATTTTTCAAAATCTTTGAAATCATCGACGGTATGGCTGCATAGTTGGCGAAACCATGGGCCAATTGTGCACCTCTATGGGAGGACCTTAACAACCCACATAGTTAACCATATAGCTTTTCAAATAGTTTATTGGTCGTGCAATTTGGCTCTATCAAAATTCTAGAATCCCTCCCACAGTCTGCCCATGTTGTTTATTAATCAAGTTCCAACCATGCTCCTATTCTGGAGACCCCGAAATTTAATTTTTTTTAAAATGATTCGAATAGATACTCAAAAATATTACTAGTAATAATTAAAAAAATTAAGAAATCATGTTTAGGGTGTTATACTTCTCCCCACCATAAACACTTTCTTCTCCCCAAAAGGTCCCAAATATCTAGTTAGTCGTGACAATTGATGAAAAAACCACTATAAATGAGTAGATTTCCATAAACCAAAGTGAAAGAGATAATACTAACCCTTATTAATATACATTAATACCTAAATGAGAATAAATAAGTCATTTTTAGATAAATATACCAACTATATAAGAGAGTATGAATGAGAGATAAAAACTCAAATAATCTGAAAAAAAAGACTCACTGGAAGAGGTTCATATATCAAAAAAAGATCTCAAAACATGTAACACCCTGACCCTTGACCTATAAATCACCCAAAAATAATCATGTTATATTCAGGATATCCATGATAATTTTTCGTATATCCTACCATTTAGACCAACCAACTACCATGATCGGGGTCGGGAAGGGTGGAAACAAAGAAACACAATGACAACTAGATTCAAAATTCATAAAGATATGACACAGAAATAGAATACTAGAATGACCATGATATTTTTACATTGTGGAATCCCAAAAAATTTAGGTTTCAAGACTAAACATAATTTAACAAGACAAAACAATTAACAAATACTAACAAAACCTCTAACATTGGTGTGACCTATTCACTTTTTGAGACATACCTGACCATCTCATGAGAAGAAATCAGTGACACCCATAGTGGGTCTCCCCAAAATTAAGTAACTGGATAACCAGGTGGTTTCACTCAGAGTAATTCTCAATGGACTACCTCTTAATATAGTATGATCCCAACCTAGGAAACCCCAACTCGACACCAGACCAAAACATGAATCAAAATTTCCCAAGATAGAACATTTTTAAACAAGATTAATCTAAAACCAAAAGCATTCCAAAATAAGGATAACTATTCCAAAGATCTTATCCCCTATGAAATACCACATAAATACCAAGAAAACAGTGACAAAAATTTCTCCCAATAGATGATTTAAAAATGAGGAGACATAACAAGGTTAAAAATAATTTTTTTCCACCCTGACATTATATACAACATGTTGGTTACACATCCACCACATCTGACAGCTCATCCACCACGTTAAAATATTAACTCTAATAACTATGTCTAGATCACTAATTACTTGATGCATCAACTACCTCATAGTTAATAAATGGATATCTCCAACTGAAACATCATCTTTTGACAATGTAACTTACAGAACACACTCTAAGTTACCCAGGAGGCCATGCCGATTGAATCATCTTCTTATAAGATAACTATGAACAACATTTTTTACTATTTCTTAGTTAACAATGTTTTAAAATCACACAAGAGGACTTGAGTGTGTTCCAATTTATAGAAAGGCTCTCCCTCCACCACTCAATCTAGTGTCTAGGTAGAGTCATCAAAGAGAATACCTAGACAAATACTTAATCATAATTTATTTAATGACACCAACAAACTCAATTTTATAATAAAAAAAATCAAAAAAATAACCAATTATGATTTTTAAATCCTTAATTTACGTTGAAGAACATGGATGGAACATAAGATACCAACCATCTACTCTTTTTATTGGGATTATCATGGGGAATTATCTATGAATAAGAAACATGAAACCAACACAATGAACATCATAAAGGAAACCTCCACATATCAATCATAAATCAACAAACCAAACTCAAAAAATTATTTCAATCACATAATTAAACCATAAAAACCAAAATAAAAAATGTAAAAATCCATGAAAACAAGGTAACATCAAAACACTCCCACCTTTATGGGCATTAAAATAACCAATTTTGAAAATCATTTCTAGGAAAACTAACAATAATTACTAACTAGACACCCAACATTGGTATTCCATAAGGACTCACATAGATATATATCGTTTTTTATCTCAAGTACCAATCCATAGATACCAATAAACATCAATTTCCCACACAAAATTATCTCTATGTGGGAGAATTCAAAGGAATACAAATGGTAAGATAAAAATAAAGAATCGCCACTTTCCAAAATGATCTTAAAAATAAAACATATTTTTTTCAAACACACTATTTATTATCGGAACAAAACTTATTTTGATCCCCAAATCAATTTAATTCAAAAAATTTCACAAAAAGAAATTCCTAAATCCCAAAATGTTTTGTAAAAACATTTTAGATTCACAATTTATAAAACCTTTCAAAATAAAAAAATGGTTCACAAATCACCATCCCTTAAAAAAACCAATTTTAATTTCAAATAACACAAAGTTTCCTTTGAGAAAATATATATTTTTTATAAACCAATCACCACTTTGAAACCCATAGGGAAACACTACAAATTCAACTAAAACATGTAACAAGAAAAAATAGGAGAGACCCAATTACTCAAGGAATAAAAATCCAAAAACATCAAAAAGAAACACTGCTGCAAAAAAGAATGGATTCCTAATTTGGTAGGCCATGAACCAACCATGTGATCACATTGGATGTCATAAAAGGGTAGTTTTCTTGTCTTCTCCTATTTTTCCAAACTATGGATAAAAACCATACACACCTTTGGATTCATATAAAACAACAACTCTAAACCATGGAGTTTATCAAAATAATACAAAAATTATGAAATCAGAACAAAACACTCTATAAGAAACCAAATCCTTGAAAATATATAAGATCACAACTCGGGTTTTGAGGTGAAAACATCATGAATCACCATTTGTATTCAAGAGTCATTCCTATTATGTGGTGATCAAGTACTGATCCACAAATGACCACCTAAATTACAAGAATGTTATCTCAATACAATTCTATATCCCAAAATAACAAGGTATACCATTCTATTTTACTATTTTTTCATGAACCAACCCCTATCAACCCAAACCTAATCACTCTAGCCAGCCCATGATAAGGCCCAAGAGGCATTCTAAATCTTCCCATGATGGAAACAAGCACAAGACATTACATAAAACTCTATTAGAAACAATTTATCTCATAAATTACACGAATAATAAATAAACAAGATCACAATAAGTGGAAAATTTATAATCATAAAAGAAATAAAAAACTAAACTAATGAAAATAAAAATCATCTCTCGACTCTCAAATGATGACTAAGATCCCATAGAACTAAAAAACATTGGTGGTGATGAAGAAATTATTATTACAACACACCAATCATTAAAATTAACCAAACATTCTAAGGCCTACCTCTCGACACCATCCATGATAATTCCCCTAGAATGTGGAGAATCTATGTTTGTTATCTATTTTCAGGAAAACATTACAGGGTACCATCCAAGCCTCATCATTTGAAAAAAAAACTTTTTACAATTAAAAACCATTTTAAAAAACACTTTGTAAAAATAAAATTCCATTAACCTTTTAAATAAAACACAAATATAAGGGATAGGAGATCATTGATACTTTCCAATATTCTTAAAAAATATATTTTAGAAGATAAATTAAGAACCAGTTTTCTTCACCTTTCAAAACACTTTTTTTCATATGATAATTATTTTATATTATTACAAAAACACCCAATAAATCAAGATATAAATTATATTTTCCAAATTAATGGTTCAGACATATGGAACCAACCTCAAAACAAGATTCCCTTGATTATGGAAACTTGAATCCACTTTAAATAGACCCACAGAAGTGAGAGAGACCCCCCTTTCACACTTACACACGTATGCCTCTATACATATATATAATTAACCCTAGTTTCATTGTATATATTCCCATCACTAAGAGGGAATATGTAAAAAAGGGTGAATATATATATGACTTACCAATGCATATGTGTGTAAGTCACTTTCATCAATGGTGATCCAAAATGTAGTAGAAAAAATAAATGATAATAAAAAACACAAAATCATTATTTAAAATTTGGCCAAAAAAACTAGAAGAAACCTACCCAAAACTGATATTAAACCCACTAACATCAACAGTCATGACTAGAATCAACACTAAAAGTAACCAAAGGCACAAAAAAACAATAATTAATAAGAAAAACACCCAAAATAGGATAGGTCACGGCTAGGTCATGCATGCATCATGGGGGAAGAAGAATGGTGTAATGAAAATGCAAAGAAAATGAAGGGGAGGAGGATAAGGACTCACCATAGAAGATCTCCCCACAAGGTCATAGGTAGCAGTGGTGGGATCCCAAGGTATAAGAGAGGAGGGATGTTATCAAGGGGATTTGTACATGGCTTGTTTCAGGAAATATAGATAATAGGGTCATGAGACCTGAGGAGAAAAAGTTTGGGGATATAATAAAATAATAATAAAAACAATAATAAAAGAATTTTTTACTCTATTAATTTTATTTTGTCAAAAGCCCAGAAATTTTGCATGTTTTAGCCTCATGGCTAGCCAAACAGTGAGACTCTATCAGAGGCCCTAAACAACCAACACTGATTGCTACATGGTTTTCCAAACCAAGCTCTGGTCAAGTGATTTTTCTTTTTCAAAATTAAAGACATCCTCATATGGGATTTTCATGGTTTCTACTAACTATTCGCCAACTGTATACTTATGATAGAGACCAAAAATTATTAAAATTTAAAACTATTTTTACTTGAAAGTCAAGAAAAATATTATTTATAATTAAAAAACTAATAGATCATATTCGTGGTGTTACATTTTCAAGGTTAATTTTTTTTACTTATAGTACATGATGTGTACTCCATTATTGAATGCTTAGTGTCTTTTTACTCTTCAACATAGAAAAGATTCATTAGGGTGTGTTCCATGATCTATTCCATGACGGTTGGTAAAAATTCACATCCTACATATAGGATATTGATCCTGTTAGTGAGACTTCTTAGATAGAGTTGTTGAGATACTTATATAAGGCTCAGATTGTGAGCCCCTATCATTATATTTCCCTAGGTGAAGTTCTTGGTACCTTCCTAACCAACACTATATGGGAACTGATCCTCTACTTGGAAAGATATTATATTTTTATATTTTGTTAAACCCCATGACCTTGTGTGTGATACTCGCTTTTGTATCATTATATTCAGACTTCGAATGTATACTTCTTATGGAAAGACCTGATGAGTAGTACATCTTTGATAGATGCCATCCGTGATGTCTGACAAATAGATTGTATTATTTAGGACATGTTCTATGTGAAAACTTTATGTATGTTTCCTTGAATAGATTTATGGTTTTGAATTTACCTTGAGACTGTGTCCCTTTAATGAGTGGTATTCTTATTATATGGTATGTATAAATATATCTTTATAGAGATAACTATTTTTCCTTCTGTTATTTTGTTAGTGATTTTGAGGTGTTCTACTATTTATTATTAAACTCAACCCTATATAGGGTTTTCCCGCATATGTCATGTCTTATGAAGATGATCAAAATTTAAATGGTGTCCTAGAGGGACTTGGACCAGGTTAATCTTTGAATTCTATACAAGCCATGGTGTATTCCTATAGTCACCCTAACATCAGTCACCTTATATACTCTCATGTTGGACTTGTTTTTATATTATTTGCGGTGGTCCTGTATATGGAAATTTTCACTTTCATTACTTGTTTTTCATACTCTATATGTGGGATTTAGATATATTCATGCATGATTTATCAGTTTTATTACATTTCAACATTGTATGGACTGGGAGATGTGTGTATGTGTGTTTACATCTACGTTAGTCTAAGGCCTTCCATGTGAGTGATATGCCAACTTGTCACCAATTACTAGAACATAGATTATTTGAGGTGGTATTGGGGTATTCGTGATGTAGGCCCCCATTGGGATGGGTCATGAAAAGAATCATGCTTCTACAAGCTATACAGTTAAGGGGTGTAATTAGTACTTATTGTGCACCAACCATTCACCCTTCTAAAAATAGTAGATTTTATTCCTTTTTTATGTCTTGAACGCCAAGGAAAACCCGAAATCCCCTCATATTATATGGAAACATTTAATTAAACATTATTTAGGGAGTTAGCAAAAAATTTAAATAATGAAATATATTCTTTAAATTTCAGGATCCTACACACATTCCACCTTATAACAAATCATCTTGTAGTTACACTACCAAGAATTATTAAGCTTCCAAGGTAAAAAAAATGATGGGACAGCATGACTTTGTATCCATTTACCACTCCCATATCTCCTAAAAAAACATTACCATGATACCATAGTACTCAAACCAATAAAACTATCATTCCCTGAAATTCATTCTATCTATAATTAAAATCATGAATTAGATTTAATTCAGAGGATCCATTATCCTCAAGCTCAAAATCATCAAAATCTATCACATTATAAGGGTCGTGGTGATACTGTTGAAATATTCACACCTGAAAAACATAATTCATAGAACCATACCACTATGTGAAAGACAATTAGTATTCCATTAGTCAGATCTGATCAATGATCTAAAGCATCCCCACATTCATGGGAACCAATATTCCCTATTTCTAAATCCTATAGTGACCTAATATCCGTGAGACCTAAAGGAATATATAGTCACCCACTAAAAACTCAATATTTTGATGATGTCAATCATCACATGGATTCTATCTATCCTTTATATATTCATATGATTCCAAATAAAATGAACATGTTGTGATGTATCATGCATGCGACTCAGTCCTAATGAATATATGTCCCATACTTCCATCCAACATAAGTGAGATCTACATGGACTACCATAGATCACCCCTTATTGAGAAATATGAATATTTTTCTGATAACTATTGTTATAGGTTAACCAAATGAGTGGTATATGTTACTCCCAATATCCATATAATTATAGGAAACATTCCCTCAATATGTCCTATAACACCTAGACAGTACACTCTGATTTCCAAACTTTCTATGGATGAAATGTCAAACTCAGAACTACTTGATTAACCATCACCTTTTGTAACCCATTTCATTAGTGTGGTGTAAAATAAGGATCACAGTTAGAGACAATAATCCACGTCTCCCCATGAAAACATGATATCTCTTGAAAATACAAGTCACATAACTAATCAACAATGAAACTCTCCTGTATCGACAAGAAGTGTCCTTCCTTTGTAAACTGATAAAAAATTCCCCATATCACATCATTATTCTATGTTTTACATAGAATTACTACCATAAAATCTATTATAAAATCATTCCACATAAAATTTGGAATAGGGAATGAATTTAACATACCACTAGTTTACTAATGAGCAGCCTTCACCTACTGACTCATGTATCTCCATATCATAAAAATGGAAATCACGTTTTTCATTCATGTCCACCAATACTGTCTATAAAGATCAAAGTACGTTTTTTTAATACTAGGGTGCACTATCCATTTCGAATCATGAAACTACTGAATCACCTCTTACCTAATACAAGTCGGGATAACAACACATTCATACATGTGAATAGTATCATCCTTATCAATAATCAAATCAGAAGGTGGATCCACATCGTAAAAACTGTCTCTCAATGTTATAAATTCTGAATCCTCAAATTTTATCTTGTTTACTAAATTAAAAAAAGAGGTCTAAACTAATAATGAAATGAGGATCATTCACTCAAGGTCCCCCTAAACAACTACATACATCTCATTGAACAAATACATCATCATTGACTCAGAACTGGACTCCTGAACTACCTGATTCTGTGTCTTTCTGCTCAATTCATCTATAACAATGTTCCCTTTTGCAGACATATAATATAATTAGAAGTGAAAATAATTCATTTAGAAAATCCATATCTCCTATTAAAGAGTCATATCATGATGGAAAATTTGAATTTAAGGATCTTATGGTCAATATAAACAATAATCATCATACCCAAAAGATAATGACACAAAAATTTCATGGTGTAAACCACTGTGGGAAACAAAAGGTCATTTCTATGATAGTTCCATTCATGTGGCCTCAATTTTCATGATCTTTATTCCATTAAATGGTATACCTACAAAAATACATACTAAATTACAATCCCAGATGCATCCAAAAAAATGTATTCTCCTTACATGGATCGAGTAAGATCAAGATCTATGTAGTGGTAAAACATTTATTTGTCTCCTACAAATCATTCTCACATGCCTTAGACCACACAAATCATATACCTATATTTTCAATCTTGAAATCGTAACCTACAAGGGAGAAAAATATTTTATGAACCTTTGATAATAACCCACCAAACCCAAAAATATTCAAATATCCAAAATGATGGAGAAACATTTGGAATCACATGATATAGGTTTTCAAATTTTGAAAAGACCAAAATAATATAAGAAGATGATGATGAACATAATAACACAAATTTACATGATTTGGTAATAATTTATGCATCCATTTAGAGATATAATAACTTCAATAAAAAATAAAATAGCTCAATTACAAGGAGATCAGAGTTTCACACACACCAAAAACCCTATCTTGAATGTGATAATAAAGAAGAAAAATTATTGTGCCACCAATTAGAATAGTATGTTGCCAATTCCACAATTAAATTTGGATGGTATTATTCTCTACTATATTTATGTATCCACCTATGTCAAAGATGCTACAGTGAGACACCTTCCTCCAAGATTGTGTGATTCCAGAAATATATCTTATTAATCAAGAAGTAACACTTTGATAGATAGGTGTATATCTAATTCTCTCTTAGTGTAATCAAGATAATGTTAAGAAGTTGGGAACGATTATCATGTGTCTGGGAGTACACTATGATATCATCCAAAAAACCACTATGAGTTGATCTAGGTAAGGGTGAAATATTTTTTATCATTAAATTTTTGAACACAACAGGAGAATTTAACAACATAAATGTAAATATGAAAACACATACAAACCATACATTATTATAAAAGTATTATATGGTAAAGTATAACATCTCACCATTAGATGATGATACCATAACCTTGTATCAATTATTTAAAAAATACAAGCACCCTTCATAAAGTCCGAAATTTCTTCAATGAATAGAAGAGGATACCAATTATTAACCATTATTTATTTCAAATTATGATAATATATAAAAAACCATAACATTACATCTTTATTAACAGAAAAAAAAATTTATACATCCACATAGTGATGTACTAGGATTGATAAATCTATTATCCTTTAATTTCTCTAGATATGTTTTAATCCTTTGAATCTCTACTAGTTCCATTCAATAAGGCGGAAGAGAAATTTTCTCAACTCCAAGAAATAGGTAAACCATGAACTCAACCTTTATCCCAATTGGAAACCCTAATAATTTCATTGTAAAACATTCTTGTAATAGATACACTATAAGAGGGAATAACTCAATCACCAATACATCATCATCATAAAAGATACATATATCATAGGTTATGATCTCACCTAGTTTCAGAAGAACTGGCCCAACATGACCTTCTTGGATATTCTATTCCCCACAATGAGTATAAGGGACACCCTCTAGAGACATAAAACACACTCTATTATGGTAAAAATCAATGTGAGCATCATATGTAATCATCAAATCTATCCCTATAATTAGGTTAATACAGGACATTTCCAGAACATACAAGTCCCAAAGGATATGGTACTGACCAACGTCAAGGGATCAATCCTTGAATATTTGGATACTTTTTTCTTGTACACCTAAGGATGTGTCAACTGACATTTCCCCACACATATATTCTTGAAATAGACCCAAAATATTCAGAAAATGAGAGTGTATAATATAATTTGAGACCCCTATATCAAATTAACCTATATCATTCTTGTGTTCTATAAGAATCGAATGTCAATTAGTCGATGTTCCAGCCTCTCCACAACTAGGTGTAAGATTAACTACATGAAGATGGCCAACCCTCTTCCTAGGTATCTAGTCTATGTTCTTGGTGATACACTACCATATTGAAATGGATGCTTTTTTAAGTACCAAAAACCCCACCCTAATTTTCATAGATAGGTGAACTCTAACGGCCTAACTGATATGGGGGAGTAGACCACCTATCGGTGCTCTGTGCTAGCCTAGGTCCTCCACGAATTCCCACCTACTGTGGTTTTTGGTATAACCTCTTCATATGACCAAAATTAACACATTTTTGGAATTCCAATGATCTTCAAGGACACCAACCTCACTTGTGGACCAGTCTTGTACCCTTCAATCAGACAAAAAGACAACCTCTCTGATCTATATTTCCTCTTCCCTAACACCTTTGTCTACAACCTCTATGGTGGAAATTCTCAAAATGACACTTCATACTATTAAAATATGTTCCTCTTGATCTCATAGTTGAAATGATCTATCCACCACCATAAACAAATTTGGTTGACCTTCAGATATAGGATCTTGACCTTTTACATTAGAAAACCTCTTCAAATTAAAGATATTTACCTAGAACATGATGTCACATTAAAGTAGGTCCTAAATATTTCTAGCCACAACTGCCTTATATCTTTTAATTATAGAAGATTAATTCAAAAAGTCTATGAGATGACCATCCAAATCAATCACCATCATACCTATATATGTCAATATCATAAAATCATTATCTTCGCTTTGGGTAAAAAAAATTCTTGAACATCTCTTGGAATTCTTTTCATTCCATGTCCTCTAGATTATTACCATGATCATAGATATCTCAATAAGGCTTAAATGGTCCTCATTAAATATAATATTTCATCTTAAATATTTTCTAAAATGGGATCTCATCTGGAATTATCTAGATGGATTCAATCTAGAACTCAGCTGCATCAGTTCCACCCTCTCCACCAAATGTCGGTGGGTACTTCAACTAAAACACTCTCATCAGATCAAACATGCCGGGAATATCCCAACCTAGGTATCTTATCAAAAACATCACGAAATAAGAAAACATATCATGGAAATATTGTTCCCATATATTATCTAGAACCAATGTGGGTTTTCCCCACTTCTGGAGGTTCATTCATGAAAATTTCCTCCTGTCATGCAACCAGTAGGGGTCGTTGAGGTGTCATCTATCTAAAATTAAAAATGAAGGACTCAATACAGGTAAAATAATTTTTCAAAAATTATAAAAAATAGGGATCAAATATAGTGATAAAATATTAACCCACATAAACTATCCCAATGTGTACAAACACCACACCATCACTTCCCTCAACAATACCAATCCTAGGCCAAGGATAATATAGGGAAACCAGACATCCAAATTTTAACATTACATTATAAATTAAACTAACCATTTCACTTAACATCCTCTAATTCATTAAACAGTAATAATTTTTACATTAGGCACTTTTTTAACCAATCAATTTAATTATTTCAATTTATCTAATTGTATCATCTTTATTAAGAACCATTTCTTAAAAATTAAAAGGAAACTGAAAACATTTTTTTCTCTCACACTCGATATGATATTATCCATGCATTCCAATCATGATACATGTCACATTAATTTCTAATTTATATAATGATGGATTTATACAAAACCTCATTTCATTATAATCAATAATAATAGTTTAATAAAACAATAACATCCCACATTAAGTTTATCACCCATGGAGAAATAACATTCAACTGTAGAAATGAAAATGAAGAACCAAAATCCCCACCATGGTTAATTGGGTTTTACCCATACATAGTATAGCTAATCCCATGCATGAGACCATGAAAAAAGTGAAAATTATCTTGGTCTCTTATATACCACTCCTAATTAATAAAAAAATAGAAAATAAAACTCCTATGATCCCACTTCTTATCATCTCTACTCGAGTTCCACTAAACTGATTCCACAATCCCGGGTGCTACCTAACCATAAGAATGCATTCCTGTATTCCATAGGCTACTGACTAGTGGAGAGGTTCTATTGAAAAATTTGAGGGAACTATACCCTCTTTTCTACAGTAATCTAAAAATTTAAATCATGATAAAGATCTATATACAATAATAATAAATAAATAAATAACACATACCACATTCTTAAATATTTAAAGTACTAACAAACTAATATAAAAAATATATACAATTCAATGAGAGTCTATGTCATAGAAGGAAAACTGAAAATAAGAAAAAGTCAATGACCAACCCAGTTGGGTCCTAACACTATGTCTGGTTCCCCCACCCATTCTCCAACCCTTATCAACTATCTACAATAGGGACTTTTCCCATATCCTGACTTGAAATCATGAATTCTACTCATATACCCAATGGAAACCTGAGAAGTGTGATTACAACTCAGTAGTCCACCACCAATGGTGTCTATAATAGTATCCAAACTAATTAATGTTTATATAGAAGTAAAAATAAGAAACTAAAGTAAGTAATTATATATATAAATTTGAAGTAATTAGTAGTATTTAAATTATCCACTCTTGTTTATAGTTTCTAGTGTCACCCATACTCATCAAAACTATTTTGGACTAATGTCGGTATTCTAAACCATGAGTCAAACGGGTGATAAGTTTGAAAACAATTAGCATCATTCCAAGTATCCAACTCGGATTCCGAACATCATGTTTGACCATCCATACCTTGATAAATAACACCATTCCCATACCATTCGAGTCATGTCCATTAATCCTTTCTCCAAAACATAATATGTATAGAGGTGTCTGGAGCATCAATTTGTCCCACCCAAGGGAGTTGAGAATTAGTCCAACATCCCAAAAAACAATTTTTCACATTTTTGAAGTCTTTTATCAAAAAAATAAAATAGTGATGTTCTATTTAATTCAATATAATTCGATAGTCTATTACATTCAACATATTTTCAATTCCCATACATAGGCAACTTAACCCTTTAATAGAAATTAAATACATTTATCATCCCTTTAAATACAATTTTTCACATGAAAACCCCTTTTTAATCATTTCCCACATCTACTCATTTAAAAGACATAAATCATTTAAGTTATTCAAGTCAATCCAAACAACCCTTTATTTTATTCCAATGTGTTTACCATAATTACAATTTTATTAATCTCATAGACCCTTTAATTCAACATTTGACAACATAATTCTCATCTTAAAGGAAGGGGAAAACCCCATAGGGAACTATAGACCCAATCTTATAAACCTCAAAGAATCCAATAAGGACGGTGTGGGGTTCAACACATCATTTACACACCCATTTTACCATTTCTTACCATTGTTAAAAAAATTGAACAACAGAACACAATCATAACCACAGACACATAAATTAAATAGAAAGACAATGGGATATAACACTTAGACCACATACCACATGTTCATGGGTGAAATATCACTCAAATATGGCCCTTGATTCAAGTCCAACCAAAAAAACAACCAAAATAATAAACTACTTGAAAAAAACGTTTTTTGAGGCTTTAAAATCAAAGGAAAAACTTTATAATTTATCTTATAAAAAATAGAAAAAAGAAGAGTGGTAAACTCACATGGATCTTCGATTTTAATATAATAGTAATTCAAATGGCTCAAAATCAAGGTGTATTGATCATTGGGAATCATGTTAGGTAGTTTTTATAATTCGTAGATATAGTAAGATGAAAATAGAGAAAAATTGGGTAGGTTTTCTAAAATCGAAAGTCGGTAACATGGGAAATTCCCCTATTTAAATGAGGCATATGGTTTAATGATAATGTTTTCCAACCAATTTTTCAATCATGTTCCACACTCAATCTAAGAAGGATCACATGTTTCAAGTTCTCTTATGTATCCTACATTGTTTTCCAAATCATGTGGAGGCCATGTATTTCGAACCTTTTAAATGTAACTTGGTTTTCAAGATCCCCTTGCACATTCTATCAACTATGCACCATCCCCTAAAGGACCAAGGTTAATGAACATGATTAGTACTAACCATGAACCATCTTTGTGTACTACATAAAATAGTCTATTTTTTCTCCTCTTTTATATCTTAAACCTATGGGACCCCCCCCCCCCACCCCCAATACCCCTCACATTCTTTGGAAAAATTTCATTAACAATTATAAAATGAGTTAACTAAAATTTTATACTTAGAAATTACCCCTAGAAATGAAGGGATAATAAATCTTGGGAGACTATAGATAAAAAAAATGAAATATACCATATTATAAAGATAAATATTAGTAGATTTGGTCAAATATTATAGTGGTATTCATCCATAATACATGAACTATCCAACATCCCCCTCTTCAATATGAATATAAACTATAACACTCAATCCTAACTCTAACTCAAGGAATTCCAAAACTTTTCAAATTTCCAACTTTATAGTCACTCCATTAAGAGGTATAGTGGATGAATGATATTCATAAGATAGTATTTCTTCATCCAAATATCATTGAATGGTTTTTATAGAAGTTAGTGAATCATTAAGGAAACTTCTTTGAAGGTACATATATAAAGATAAATATAAAATGTTTGTTCAAGTATTGATTGATGTCAAATATACATTGAATTTATTACCATACATTTACATATTTTATTAACCATCAAAATTTTAGAATTCATAATTTTTTATTATATTTTAAATATGTCTTGGGAGTTTGATATTACAACCTTCATGTTGTCTGTTTTATGGCGAGGGACCATTCCTCTATTGCATTTAGCATCTGAATGAGTTCCTAATATATCTATGGAATCTTAAATGGTTTATACTGGGGACCTTATGGTTGTTAGAGATTATTAATAGTCTTATTAAAACCAATGGAATATATAATTACCTGAAAATGTTAATGTAAATACAATATTCAATGAATAATATCCTACTTTCTTCTTCTAGAGGTGACAAGTGGTTGTTGGAATCAACCACATTGCATATACCATGCTCTATATGCTACAAAATCTAATTATAATGAAAGGAAATATCTTAAATTAAGTTGATAGTGGCCTCATGGAAATTGATATTATATCTATATTTATTTGGATCATATTTAGAAGTGGTTATAATGAGGCCTGTGATATGGTCAGATTACTTTAGTGTAACATCGATTAGTTTAATATCATCTTAGTCCTATCTAGCAAGTTTATTTTATCTCTATGTATCTCACTCCATCATGATGCCTGAATATTTCATGTTAGTAAGAATGGATTGAGGGATGGTCATTTCAATCTCTAAAGGTGAAGAAAATATTTTCTTCACATAATTAATTGGAATCGGAGATTATGAGGACCCATTTGGAGTGAAATTATTTTTAATCATTTCCACTGTATCTAATTGATGAGAAAGACACTTCCATGGTCATGTTATCCCTTTTGTTGAGTAAATTTATTCATTATTTTTTTCTATTGCAAGAGCCGCGAATTTTTTCACTAGGTCACCCAAATAATGTTTAACATGTGAGTTAATCTATGCTCTGGTATAAGCAATCAAAATCCCATTTAATTTATTTTATGGGGGAAAGGAAACCTTTACACCTATCTCATCCACCCTCAACATCAGTGAAAATTAGCATACCACCAAAATATTCTTCACAGTGCTTATTCTAATAGAAGACTAGAAATTTATTTCAATGGATCAATATTTCCTTCCAAAATTGTAGGGAATATATCCTACTTAGATTATCCTCTCATCAATCCAAGCTATTGGGATGCTCTATCATGAGGATATCAAGTAATCAGGCACATTTAGAGTCTTGGTTTCATTATAAATAATGGAATTTGTGGGGGATGATATGGTTTATACAAGAACTGGACATTCAATTTTATCTTTCCATAAACATACTATTCCATTAATAATATTTTCCATACCCCACTAATATTTTTGGTAAAGGGTAAAAAAAGTACACCATGGATCTCCCAGTTATTAATAAACTCATACCCACTAACATTGTCAATTTTCCATCTTGATAAAACTTCGAATGGTCAAATGATATGGACGGGGGACATCCAATTATAAACACACCTGAGATTTTAATATATATTGACTAGTACAAACACTTCAAGACTAACATGTGTGTCACTTACTAATTGGGTATCCATAAATAATTTCCCCATATGAATTTCGTCATTCAATTATCACATCAACAAAAGGTAGAAAAAGATATAATTTGTCAATTATGATTCAGGGTAAATTAGTTTGTCTATCATAAAGAAAAACCCACAGCCCCATTCATCAAATTTTCCCTCTTCTACTGTTGGCCAATAAGAATAAAGATCTCTATGATTCTTATGATTTTGGAATGTAAGTGGACTTCTGGACTTTAGTTCTTACCTTGTCATCATGAGGAATATGTCTTCCCATTTTCTAAAATGGAAATCAAATTTAGGATGAATATTTTCCCAAATCACACACTTTACTAAATATAATAGTTTTTTTAGCATTGTTCAAGGCCTCTTATCAATTTACCATTCAGAGGATGAAGGAACAAATTTCTTACATATCCCCTAATACTAAATCCCAAAAATTATATTCACATCTAAGATGCCGGTACCAACCTCTTCAAATTTAAGGTAGAAGTTATTGGTGTTTAGGATCCCCCTGATGTGTTTTTATTGAGTTAAATGAATCATGAAATGGGTGAAGGTTTTTGATACAAAAATTTCTTTGTATATATTTATTTCCTTCAAAACCCCATAAAACTCCTTGAAAACCCATCATATATATAATGGATAGATCCAATCATTGTTAAATTATCCTATGGATCTGTGACCCTAATAGGTCAACCAACTAATATTCTTATTAATTGTATACTTCTTTAGGATTGACCCATATATTTAACATTTTAATAAATATTGGGTGTTTAGTCCACTAATGTTAAGGGGATAAACCCTAAGACAAGACATATAAGATGGGTAATCTCATAAATGATATGTTTTACCACTGATATGATGGCTCGGGGGAGGTCCCAAAATTTTTTTATCCAATGATGAGGAAGAATATCTAAACATTATGTTGGAATCGAGAAATATCATAAAAGCCCAAATATATATATAGGTGAATATAATATGACTATAGATAATCCCAATGTCACAATCCCATCAGTTGTTAGATAAATGGACACTTTTCCTGTATTTATTAATGATAGTTAGCCTCAACAATTCTAATTATCTAGACAAGCCTCATGGGTACCTCTTGAGCATGATTATGTGATTCCCAATTCATTTTATAAGCATGTCAAATCAAACAATGAGACTTAACAATGTAACACCCTATGATTAGAAAATAACCCTATGTTTGATAGGAAATACACCCACAACACTATTATTAAATGAAAATTAAAATATTATTTTCTTTATGACTATTATAAGATAGTCATTGAATTAGAAGGTATGAATAAAATAAATATAATTTTAAAATGTATATATTTTTTATAACCAATAAAAATTTATTGATAAATTCTTAGGAAATATTAAATCAATTTTTAGTCAAGTATTTTTATTTTTGGAAATATCTTATCTTCAAAATGGTTTTATTTTTTCTTTGGAGTGAATGTTATAATTAATTTCTAGATGTTTATGAAATTTTTTAATAAAAGTAATATAATTTTTTAAATTATTATATTAATATTATCAAAAGTTTATATTTTTGAATTTATCTGAAAAGATTTATTTTTCATTGAATAGATAAAATATTTATTTTTTATAAAAGTGTAATTTCTTTTAATTGCAAAAAAATCCCTACTATTTATTGAATTTGATCATAAAGTTACATAAGTATTAGTTATTTCCTTATATTTTACACATTTATATTAACATTTGTTTTTTCTACTAATATGAATTTAATTTGATAAAATATAACTCATTTTTTGATAGAAAAATTCAAATTTATCTTAGTATTCATATCTGAGATCTTTCTGAAGAAATTAAACTTTTGTGAATAGATTAAAAATAAAGTAGTTATGCAATATGTTATATTTTATGATTTTAACATGACATTAATATAATATAAAAATTTATGAAACTTATATAAGTACTAATCTATGTTAATATATTACATATAAAATACAAAATTAATTAAATAAAAATAATTTTAATTTATTTTATTATAATTTTTAAAAAGCTTTTCAGTGTCAGCATAGTTCTTTAGTAGCACTAAAAAGGTAATACATTTTTCCCTAATTAAAATATTTGAAATGGTGGAATTATTTTCAGGACTTGGTTATTAAAAATGAAAATATTAGGATGATATATATATATATATATATATATATTACATTATATGTTATATAATAAGTGACTTTTCCCAATTCTTTTGCAATGCTTACACACAACTAAAAAAAATAACATATTAAATAAATTTTCATCACATAGATGGGTGTAAATATAAAATTTGAATGGATATAAATATTTATTTTCATTTTATTTTTAATATGATAATTTATTTTCAATTTTTAGTGAATAGATAATTGGTATAAATTATTATTCTATGTTGACAATGTGCTTGTAAATTAAGTAAAAAATAAATTAAATGATTTTAAAAACACTAAAAGTAATATTTGTTTGGGTGAGTTAAAGTTCCCCACAAATTTGGATGAAAGATATTAAAAAAATTATTTTTTTCAAAGTTTTATATTTTAATTACATTTCTATCATGTTTTTTTCAAAATAATGTTATGTGAATGTTCTCTAATTACAGTGATGGTTTTTATGTTAAATATATTTTATTAAATTATTTAAAAATCAAAAAATTCATGAATGTTTTCTCTTTTTTTTAAAGTATGGAAATAATGAATGATAATTTATATGACATGAAACATCATACTTAGATGGTAGTGTAACAACTGAAGACCTTACTATTATAAATGTGGGTTCCCTAGATCCGTCATTATTTGTAATTTTGATTACCATACTATATGTACATGGAGTTATACACGGTTTACCCATACCATTATTCTGTAGATAATTCATTTCCCATTATATAAATTGTAATTTCTATATATTATCTGTTGTATCAAAATTTTATAGTAGTCCCCAAGATATGATGAGACCCTCGAGATGACATGAAATTAATATTAAACATGTTTTCTATTGTCTATATAAATCATACAAACTAGAAAAAGTATAAGTCTAAGTATTAGGTGTATGGGGATCATAAAAATTGAGACTTATTCTCATGATGTTCATACATCGTGATCCTATGTAAATGAGATCTTGAGGAAAGACTCGTCAATAGGAGAACCACATGTTTCAAGTTTCATTGGTTGTTCCTATCTATAGACATGTGTATTGGTTTCCTGAATTGATATTATTATCAACGCATACCATTTTATTGCATACATTTTTGTATAGAAAAACCATAACATCGATGTTGTGGGGAGGTATCTTGTATTGGGTATTTCATTTTTGGCAACTCATTAGTTGGATGGTCAAGATATATTTTTTCTCTTTTGATTTGAGGATGTGATATGAAACATAGTTGATCAAGATGATAGTACCATCCTAAATCTATGTTCATGGTAGTCGATGGTAATTCTTAGTTAGATAGAAAAATACAAAAGCAAGAATAGATGATGAAACAAGTGTTTATCCTACATTATGAAATAACTTATTATAGATATTATATTACACAATGTGTGTTCATATGATGGTTTCTCGTGCTATGACTATTCATTGTCTCCTTAGGGACCTTTATTGGTTTCTAGAATCTGTTGTTGATCTATGAATACTATTAACTACTCTCAAGATAATGTACTAGAGGGTCACGCATAATTTTGTATTCAAGATTACTCCTTATTCTAGTGAATAGGTATAAATGACATTGATTTGAGAGTATAACAAGCATTATTGATTAGTAATATATATATATATATATATCATAAAGTATCCACCCACCCATACCGCCAGTATCTTCCTCCTCCACACCTGATTGTCGATTCTATCACTACCTAGATCATGTGCATTGTATCCCCCACATCATTCATCTTGGCTGGAGAAATCTGGGGTTAAGGCATGGCTATCACCTAACCTATAGATAAACTCTTTATAGTCACACCAAAGATCCGACCTCCACCATGAGGTCCCATCAATAAATCTTCATCTATCCCAGTCTCAACATTATCACATCCTAATTGATATGTTGTATCCTGATGATGATACCGCAGTCACCGCTCACACCACTATCATACGAGTTGGAGACCACTACTGTTGTCCCATTTAGCGAGTCAACTATCATTAGCCACAAAGCCTCGTATCATATACCGAATGAGTCTAGCCATGCATTGTCACTACCTTGACAACACCTAGTCACCACGTAGCTTCCACAAGCTTATCATTGGATGCCCCCTCTTGAAAAATCTGGTGTGTACAAACTAAGAATGTGGTGAGACCTGCTACCTCACGTTTGCATGGGATTCACTGGTTCTATTGTACCCCACATACCCCGAAACTATCTCGGCTAGGTGCACCCACCCCACAATGGCCTTTGGTGGATCTTTTAACCCCACCATAGGCTCAGGTGGGTCCATCGGACTCCTAACAGGTCTATGCGGGTGAGCCCATCCCCGACGATTCTTACACAGGGTCTGACATACCTAAAATGGGCCTTCGGGTTTAAGGCCAATCCCACAATGGGAATGGTGGGGTTTCAATGCCTATGTATTATTATATGATAAAAAAATATTTAAATTAATTTTTTGTTAAAATATATACTGTTTTAATACTCAGAAAAATTAATTTAAAATTTTTAATAAATTAAATTAATTATTTAATTTAATTCTGGAATTAAAATTAAAATAATAATGAGACCAAATGAATGTTAATTCTTTGAATTTAATTAATTCAATTAATTTATTTATTATCCATTGCACATTAAATTTATTTCATTTTAATTTCACCATGATTTTATTGAATATAATGAATAGTCTAGAGCATGGACCGATAATGTATATGTCTGGTTAGTTTCATTTAATTATTTAGTATATGCATGTGAAATTTTTAATAAGTATATAATTTGTATGATAGTCTTCACATTTTCTTCATCATTTAACTATGTATAATGGTCAACACATCCATTAGTAATTTTCTATATACATTACGCTTCGTGATACTCCTCCACATGTGTGCGAGTACATTTTTGTTATGATGAAGATGATGTATGAATTTGACTACGTCATGTCTTTGAAAAAACCTAGATGAGATATAGACACACTATACCAGGGACGACCTGCGTCATCAGTGAAGACCTGACTCTAGTATGATACCCCTATGTCATGTTTGATAAGTATAATAAGATATTAGATTCTCAAGATCAGTCATTTAAATTTATATCCTTTTTTAATTATTTGTTATTTTATTCATGTGCATGTTTACAGTAATAACACATTTAATAATAAAAAATAAAAATGCCTAAATACATGATGATTTTTTTCCAAATTTATTTTCATTTTTAGCACAAAAATATAGTTTAAACATAATAATGGAAATGTATTACGTTTGTTGAAAAATATAAAACTATTGAAGAAATATTAATTCACAAATATGTTCTTTCATTTCAATTTGAACACAACCCAGTGCTCAAGGTGATCGTCATCCATAGTTGAAGGTGCCTCCAACTACTTGGGAGTTCTTGTGATAAAAATGGGTTGAATTCACTATTGATGGAAAACAAATAGGTATCCATACTTAGATCATTTCATCATTTGCAGTAAGCATAGATTAAAACTTTTTTGATTTTATAAACTCATTATTCATTTAACAGACCCAAGAACTATGAGTTTAATGTGGTTTACCATTAAAATATTTACCTTGAAATCTCTAAGTGGTTTCATAGACATAACATTTAGACTATTATGAGAGGTTTTATGGATACATTAAACTAGAATACTAAAGTGATAGAGTATCTTAATTCTAGAATATAGGGTTTCTAGAGTTCAATAAAATATTGACATTCATTTAATGATTTAGATAATTATTAATTTCTAATTGGTAATCATGATTGAAGTACCAATCTAATATATATATATTTATAAAAATGTAATATAATACCACAAGTACACTATGTTAATATTGGACAATGAAAAAAGTTAAAAATGGAAGGATTTTAAATAGAGAAGTACAGGGTATTGTGCAAAGTTCTAATAGCTCAAAACATCAAGTTATTGGTATTACCAATACCTATTAAGACACCTCTAGAAGTGTGGATGCTAAAAAGTCTTACATGAGACAAATATATTACAAATATGATGGTTATATCTTAATTATATCAACAATGTATAATGAGAGTTGTGGATACAACATCAAGACATGGATGATTTCACATATTTTCTCCTCGCCAAAAATCCTACAAAACGCAGTTGAAGAGATATATGAATAAAGGATTATTTAATTGGATGAGTATAAATTAAAAGATGGATCATGATATTTTAATATATCATTTTCACATACCATTTTTACCTATTTACTGTAGTTTCATTTTACATGACAAAACTAACAGTATGGATAAAATGCTTTTTTGCCTTCTATGTAATGTTTTCCAAGTAAATAAGAACATAAAAAAAGTATAATCATTAATTATTATGATGAAAAAGTAGAAAAATAGAAAATGAAAAAAAGAAAGACCATTTCCCAATTAACCATCACTATTTCCCTCAGTGAATATAGGTATTAGATAGAATGTTATTTTCTTCATATATCATGAAATTAATCTATGGAAGTATAAATTTAATGAACTAAATTGAAGAAGATAGTAGTCATTTATTCTCTTTTAATAATTTTAAATTGTAATAAATGTTTCTATTATATATTTTGGGTATTAAATAAAATTTTCTTTTTTCATATTCGTATGTAAATACAAAAACTAGGCAAGTAAAGAAACATTACTAAAAGTAACACGGGTTCTCCAAGAAGTTGAGATAGGGTGGTTCCTATGTTAGCGGTGAGAATCACACAACCTCTAATTTCTATGTAAATGGTTCTAGTTGAACTTTTACTATGTGTTAAACAAATTATCTTACATTTATTTTGGAGACAATGATACATTATTCTAGTTTGTTAATGAATGTTATTTGTGGGGTTTAATACTTAAAAAATAGTCCTATAATACTAGAATCGTTGGAAATACATGATTAATATAAAATTTATGACTTATAAACCCTGTTGTAGAAAGATAATACTTTTCAATCAAGGATAAATATTTGTGAAGGATATACCCAGTATGGTTTTAGAATATTTAGAGTTAAATACCATAGGTACTATCAATACACTAATATACATAGTTTTCTACATATATATATTTATAAATAAAGGCCATCAATATTGATTTCGTAATTAGTTCATCTAGAGAGTATGAAGCATTCCTAGGATAAGCGTCTGGGAAGTATACATCATTAATTTTTTTAGGCTTTTATAGAATGTTAATGTAAAGTATGGTATGTAATAGTTAAAAGATATGAGATTTTTTGGGAAATTATGCTGAAGAATATCTTGCCCAATAATTCATCAATCACTATGATGTAGTGTGTATTAATTCAAAATTCACGTTACCTTATCCACATCAATGTTATGTAGATAATAATGGGGATTAATGAAAAGCATTACATGTTAATATTGATCCAAAAAATTTATTTTTTAGAAAATACTAAAATTATATTCCCTTCTACATGTCACATTATTTATGTATGTAAAAGGAGAATTAATGTTAAAAATCATGCATTGAATATACTTCCATTTTTAGAGACATGATTTGAAAATAGTTACATTATCCAATAAAAATCTTCCAACTATAATTTCAAATAGATTCCTATGAATTTAAGTATTATATAAATCTATTTATTTGAGAATATGTGATTATATGCATATATTTTGGTGAAGATATAAACAAACTTGCATCATGAAAAAACAAATTGTACATCTACAGTAATAATCCTTATATTTTATTAAGAAATTATATAAATACCTATGATAGAAAAGATATAGACTATATTACAATAAAAGAGGATACACATCTCTATTTGAGATATTTGGAGAATTTTTGACTTGGGTTTAGTCAATTCCAAAGACACACAAATAGTTGACCTAGCAGCATGTAGAATAAGGAAAATTATGGAGACAAAATTTTTGTATGAAATATAAAACCGTGGGGGTAATTTTACATTCATTGTGTTTGGTGATACATTTTCATTAAGAATAATATTTCTTATAAGTAAGTGGTATATGGAAATTATCTAAAATTAAAATTTTCAATTAAAATTCAATAATGGATTACATGTGTTAATGTATATGGGGCTTATTAATTTGAATAATATAGTGGGTATTTAAGTGGGACTATAGGTGGATGGTACTAGCATGAGACCAATAAGGAATGATTGTTAACACCAATTGATTATGCCTAAATCTGTTAAAATTTTACTTCTCATAAATACTTTCTACGATAATTAAAATTGACCAATGGATGTCAGGAAAACCAAATGTGGAATATGTTTATATGACGCAACCATAAAGGTATGGTGACATCATATAATGTCAATAAGTATTATTGTTACTAAAATCCAATTAGAGATGAAAACTAAGCAATGAGGTCTTAGATTATTCATTTGGAATGGACCTTTTCTATCTACCTACTAGATGTTATTGGGAGAACTATTGTTTTTCTAGTGAAATATGTTTGGTAACATATGGAGAAAAACTATTGGTCTTATTGTTATTTAATACCCAGATGAAAGTAAATCTCTAGAGATCTAGAAAAATAAGAAACCAAAGTTCTATGGAACTTGATCTGTTGAGTAAGATATAATTAACACTTATACCAATTCAATAGAATATATACAAAAAAGGTATTGAAAAATTTAAGTTCAAATAATTTCAGACAAAATTATTACCAATGTCACATGGAATAAATCTCTCCAAGAAGACATGTGTGGGATATATGATGAAAATAATGTGGTGAGTTTAATTCCATATACTTTTTTGGTGGATCAATCACATGTTCCATTATATGTATAGGATATAATATTCCCAAAATATACTTTATTGAAGGAAAATAACTTTTATATCAAGGAGAACAACAAATGAATCAATTAAGACTATCTGATTATAGTTGACAATGTAAAATAGATATGTACCTAGTGTGTGGAGGGAAAGGGATACTGGTTACAAAGGATACAAAATAGTCTTTCTATAAGGTACATATGATCAAATATCATAGTTATACAAACATAATGAGTGAAAAAAACTCATTACATCTAGTGGAATACATGTCTACAAATATTGAGAGTGTTGCTGCTTTTGAGGCAGCTAAAGAAGTAGTGTAAAATTTAAAATGATTTGTTAAAGTTATTTGAATTTAAACACGTTATTAAAGTATTGTAATAATATAAATTATAACAATTTTACTAATCTTACTATCCAATGTGTTAATTTTAGATAGTGGACAAAAGGAAATAAACTCAGGGATACCATGTCATAAGAAGTTTTCCACATTGTGGTAAATTCACACATAAAAGAATTTCCATGTAGTAGAAACACAGACGGTCCAAAGAACTAGATCCATAACTTAGAAGAAACATTATCTTATCATGTTAGCGCTGACAAGGTTTATTACATATTTTTCTCTAGAGCATATGGGAGTGTTTTAAAAGTGGGTTCCCTAAACCCACCATTATCAGAACTTTTGATTACCATATCTCGTGTACAATGAGTTATGCATGATGTACCCTTACCATTATATTATAAATATTTATACATCCATAATTTAAATGGTAATTTCGATATATTATTTTTTATATCAAAAGGTTATAGTAGTTCGTAAGCTATAATAAGAACCATAACATACTATTACATTAATCATAAACATATGTCATATGGCTAAGATACATTATAAATACTGAACACAATATATGTATGACTATCAGGTTATGGGGGATCATAAGAATTAAGACTTATACTCATAATGATCACACATGGAAATCTTTGGAAGATAAGATCATGAGAATATTCTCCTAAATAAAAGCACAACATGTTTTGGGTGTCATTTTTTGTTCCAACCTACAGTCAAGTGTATTGGTCTCCATACTTGAGATTATTATCAATATGTACCATTTGATCATATAGTTAGATTTAAGGAAAAAAACATGACATTTAAGTCATGGGGAGGTAGCTTTTATTGGATGTTTCTTTGGTGGTTAGACATTTTTTGAATGATTAATATATAATTTGTCACCTTCATATTAAAGAAGTGATATCTCTAGCCTGGTTAATCAAGATTGTAATACCTTCATAAATCTATATACATGGTAGCTGAACATATGTCAATATAGTTAGATCATAAAAATAATAAAGCAATAAAGGACGATAACATATGTCTGCACCCTGATTTATGAGATATCACATGAAAAATATATTATATTACATAATCTGTATTCATTATATGGTTTTCCATTATATGAATATTATTTGTCTATTTAGGGGGCTTGCTAGGCTACTCTTAGTCTGGGAATACTATTAATATTTATCAAGATAGGGGCCCTAAAATTCACACACAACAACATATTAAATAATTTTCCTTATTATGTTGAATAGGTATATAGTACATGGTGGGCCCCACAATAAGAAATGATAGTTGCCCAATAATTACCAATCACTAAAAAATAAATAAATTCATTTTTATTTGAGTATAGAATAATTTGGTTTGATATGTTTGTTAAAATAAATTTCAAGTGTTTATGTAATTAAAAATAATATTGCTTTATGAATGGATATTATTTTAAAATTTTATGTTCATTTAATATTAGTGGGAATTACCATTCTAGTTGATGACTCAGGTTTTATCATATAATATATTTAATATATATTAAAAGAATATGATAAAATATAAATAAAATTAATGACAAAATTATTTTTTTCATAATTTTTTATTTATTAATTATTCATTGATTAATTATTTAGCTCTATACAAAGTCACATGGTTTGTATTCTCCCCTTATATGGGTTGTCAACGGCTCACCCACCCCCTACATGATACACAATTAATGCACATGATTAATAGTGACCATGTTTCAAATGTCATTCATGCATAGAATATAATCTTTTATTTTTTCCATGTCCCCGGCCCTAGGGACGCCCCAATAAGTCCCCTCATATTCATGGGAAACATTTCATGAACCGTAATAAATATAGTTAGCAGAAAGTTCAAACAAGGAAATACTTCTTTGAATGGTTTGGATAATTCATATTGGTTAACTATATATCAAATATTTAAATAGAACCTATTATAAGGATAATGGTCGGTAGATATATCCAAATATTATAGTGGAGTTAATTCATAATACCTAAACTATCAATCACCCCATCCCCCATCATGAGTAGGAACAACTACAATAGGACTCCACCCTGCGTCTAACTCAAGGCCTTCCTTGGCCTCACCTAGAAAAAAAACTATTGTCACTCCCCTATTATGTTAAATATTTACAAGTTCCTAATAAGTATATTATTATTATCCTAGAGAGGACAACATGGGTTTTACAAAACATAGTGAATCATTATGAAAAGAGCCTTGAATGTACAAGTATAATGATAAATATAAAATCTACTTTACTGTCTTGAGGGAAATAAAATATCAATTGATTTTAATTCATTCAATTTCAATATATCCTTCACTATCAAACGTATATAATGATTAATTTATTATGGCACTTGAAATACCTCTTATTGGTTAGAGATTACAACCTCCACATTCCATGTTGGGTCGGGAGGGCCCCTTCCTCTCTCTCCTTTATCTTTTGAATGAGTTCTGAAGATATATGGGGAATCTCCAATGTTTGATACTAGGGACATGATTGGATTTTTTGATAATTCAGACTCCTATAAAACTAAAAGTAATAATTTTTTTCATAACATTGTTAGTAAAAAAATACATTATTCAATAAAACATATCTAACTTACCTCTTCTAGAGGTGAATTATGGATACATTCCACACCCTCATCGCCTATCCCAAGCTCTAGATTCTCTGACACCTAGGTCAAATGAAATGGAATATTATTACCTAAATGGATAGTTTCTTGAAGATCTATTATATAATATCTATCTTCATATGTATAAAATTTATAAGAATTTTCAATGAGGACTCAAATCTCTTCAAAAAAAATTAAAATAATATCCATTTTTGGGAGCACAACTTATTCCACTTCAGTATATTTATTTCTCCTCCATGTATCGCACTCCCTCTAGGGGTATGAATATTTCACATTGGTAGAGATGGGTTGAGTTAATACCATTTCACTCTCTGAATTTGAAGAATATATTTTCATCACTTACTTATTCGGCATTTAGGGTGATCAGGGCCCCATGGAATTGAACTTGTTTAAAGGCCATTTCAATATAATTTATTTTTGAGTAAGCCTCTTCCATGATCACATTTCCTCTTTGGTGGGATCCGTTTATTATTTGTTTTTATCTTTTGAGAGACACATGAATTTGGTCAATAGATCACTGAATTTCCCTTCATGATGCAAGTTGATATAGGTTTTGATATAATCAATGAAAATACAATTTAAATTATATGATGGGGAAGAGACACTTGTACCCCTATCTTATCCCATGTTAGTATTCGTCAAAACTGGTATACCACCATCAAATTTTTCTTAGTGCATATGCTGGTAAAAAATCATGTGATTTCATGGAATGTAGATAAATTTCCTTCCAACCCAGAAGGGTATATTTTCGTCACAGATGATCTTCTCATCAATTATAACTATTATTATTCCCTATAACAAGGATATCCAGTAAGTATTCACTTCAAGAGTTTTGGTTTTTTTTCTGTAATTTCATCAGTGAGGGTACAATATGGTGTATACAAGAATTAACAATGCTCTATTATCATGTCCTTGATAGGATGTTTTTATAGTAGTATATTTTTACCCCATTAATACTTTTGATAAAGGGTAAAATCTCATTACCAGGGGTCTTCTAGTAATTAATAAACACATAGCGAATGATATTTTCCATTTTCCATCCCAATAGAACACAGAATGGTCCGATGATACAGAATTTTTCCTTATTATTATAATCATTCTTGAGTTTCTAGCATTTCATGGCCAATAAAAACACTACCAAAGTAATATGGTTGCACTTATTAATTGGATATCCATCATGAATATCCTGGTCCAAATTTATTCATTCTATTCTCCCACTAAAAGTGTAGTTGCTGATATATGTTTCCAATAAAGTTCATATGTTGATTATTATGGCTACCGTGAATACAACTTCACATCTCCAATCATAAAATTTTGTCTATATTATAGATTTCCAATAAGAATATGTATCTTTATGCTTTTTCTTATTTGGGCATGTGTGGGTCCATTTTTACTATATATATTTTTTAATTTTGTATCTTGATGAAAATATCTACCCATTATCTATGAGGGACACCATCTTTGGGATGAATATTATCCACCACCACCCACTTCACTATGTCATGTTGATTCTTTATAATTGGTAGGGGAATTTCATAATTTTTCCATTAAGATGACAAAGGGAGAAACTTATCATGAATATGCAGCAATAGTGAAGCCTAATGGATCATCTTCTCATCCTAGAGGCTGGTACCTACCTCTTCTTACACCATGTGGAAGTTATTTGTTTTTATGATCCACTTATTGTGTATGTTTGGATGGAAATGACTATTTCAATGGATGAAGTTTTTTGATAATAAGATGAATTTTTTAAATTCAAATACTTCATAACCCATTAAAACTCATGGAATAACCATCATACCCATAATAGACATCTCCAATTATTGTTAAATTAATATCTGGATTAGAGTTCCCAATAGGTCAACCAACCATTATTATTATTCATTATTTACAACATCAAGATCAAACCGTAACTATGCATGGTTTCCTAAACATTTATTGGTTACTCTAATGATGTTTAGGGGATATACCCTAAGTCATTACCCCCAATATGTTTGTTCTCTTTAATGAAACGTCCTACTATCGATATGATAGATCTAGGGAGATCTTGGTATTTATTGATCCAAGGGAGATGAAGAATATCCAAAATTGATGTTTGAATTGAAGAATCACTTAGAATCCCAAATATATATATAGCATAATCCTATCTAACTATGTATAATCCTGATGTCCCACCCCCCATCATTTGTGAGTGCAAGTGATGCTCTTTCTTGATTTGTTGACTATAGCCATACTTGACACTTAAAATTATCTAGAAAATCCTTGTGGATATAGCTTGACCATTATCATGCTATTAACAATTTATTTTCAAGATAAATAAAATCAAACAATGAGACTACATAATGTAACACCCATATATTTTATAATTACACTATGTTTGTTATCATATATAACACACAACACCGATCTTAAACAAACTTTGAAATATTATTATTTTTATGACCATTGTAACATAGAAATTGAATTGGAAGGTATGAATAGAATAATAAAAATTATGAAATATATATAAATGTTATAATAAATAAATATTTATATAAAAATTCTTATCAACTAATTATTCAATTTTTAGTAACTATTTTTTATTCATAAAAATACAATTTCTTCAAAAATGGTTTTTTTTTGTTTTTGTTTCAGTGAATATTATAATTAATTATTAAAACTAGTAGAAATTTTATTTAATAAAAAAAATATCATTATTGAAATCGTTATATCAAAATATTCAATGGGTGATATTTTTTTATTTATCTAAAAATATTTATTTTTTAATGAATAGAAACAAATATTGATTTTTGAAAAACTATAATTACTTTACTTTGAAAAAAATATCATTATGATTTGAATTTTATTATAATGTAAAATAATTATCCTTATATTTTTATTATATAATTAATTAAATTTGAATCATCATTATACCTGATTTTGGAATAAGTTCTTTTTTAGGATTAAAAACACACTTTTCTAAAAAAAATATTTCCATTTTATGCATTTATATTAAAATTGTTTTATTCCACTTATTTGAATTTAATTTCAGGAAATTGAAATAATTTTGAGATTAATATAGTAAAATTTTTCCTAAGATTGATTTTTTATATCATTCTAATGAAATTAAATTTTTGTTGAATAGTTAAAAAAAATTCAGTTGTATGAATTACAATAACTTTTATGATTTATTAAACACATGAATATACTATAATTATTTATAAAACTTATGGAAATACTAAATAATATTTATATACTTTAAATAACCTATAAAATAATTAAGAAATATGAATTATAATTTATTTCATGACACATATAAAAACCTTTTTCAGTGTCGGCATTGTCCTACACAACACTAAAAAGAAATATTTGGTGTCCTAAAGATAATATTCAAGATGTAGGATTTATTTTATAGACTTGTATATTAAAAATTATTTTCTTATGTCTTATAGGGATATAAATTAATTTTCCAAATATATAAAAATTGAATTATCAAAATTTTTGTGTAATTCATGCGCAAGGATAAAAAAGTAAAAATTGAATATTATATAATCTTTCATCACATATTTGTGAGTAAATATACAATTTAAATAAATATAAAAGTTTATTTTGAAATTAAATTATTTATTTTTAGGATTTTATTAATTTTTAGTGATAAAATAATTACCATAAAATCTTACACAACACCATAAAAATGATTATGAAAGAAGTAAATAAAAATCAACTAAATGATTTTAAATACTCTAAAAGAAATTTTGTTTGGGTGAGTTTAAGTGTCCAAAATTTTTAAATATAATTACAACATATTATATATTTTTTAATGGATTATATTTTAATTACATTTAATTCATGTTATTTTCAAAGTCCTGTTATGTGAATAGTTCCTAAAATAGCATTAATTGTTTTTATGTAAAATATATTTTTTAAAAATATTTAGAAAACATAAAAAAATTGAGTCTAATACCACAATTTTTTTCAATTACGATCACCATATTCAATTACATATATACCATGAAACACTAATCTTATAAGATAATGTAACACCCTAAGACATTACTGTTCTAAAAGGGGTTCCCAAGAACTAACTTTATCAGTACTTTTGATAACAGTACTATGTGTATAGAGAGTTATTCACAGTGTTCCCTTGCCTTTATAGTGTAGATATTTTTGTGTCCATTCTTTAAAGGGTAAATTTCATAGATTATTTGATATATAAAAACATTATAGTTTTACTCAAGGTATGATGAGATCCTCGAGATACTATGAAATTAATCTTAAACATATTTCTAACAGCCTAGATACATCCTACATAATAGACATATTTGAAGTATTAGTATCATGTGGTGAGGGATTATAAAAATTGATATTTATTCTCAAGAAGTTCTCACATGATGATCTCAAGTAGATGAGATCATGAGGAAAGAAAATCCTATAAGAGCACCATGTGAATCCAGTATCTTTGGTTATTCCTATCTACAGACATGTGTATTGGTCTTTGGACATGATATCATAATAAATGTGTTCTATTTGATCATTTATTTTTATTTAATGAAACAATCAGGACATTTAATTCATAGTGAGGTAACTAGTGATGGGTTTTTCATTTGTATTATGCCATTGGTTTAATGATCAAGAGATAATTTACTACTTTAGAGATGTGGATGTGATATCTTTATCCTAGTTGATCAGGACAGTAGTACTTTCATAAATATATGGTCATGGTAGTGGAAGTTAATTCCTTCATTTTATATCAACAAATAATAATGTAATAAATTATAATGACACAAGTGTGCATCCTTCTTTATGAGATATCATTTGATTAAGAGATTATATTACATGGTGCAAGTTTGTAGGATGGTTGTCCATGATGTAAATATTCCTGGTCTTCTTATGAGATTTAATTGGTTGTTAGACTCTAATAATGGTTTCTTAATACTATTCACTACTATCAATATAAGTGAATAGAGGGTCACACATGATATCATGTTCTTAAATCCACCCAATTTTGGGTGTTAAGTAAACATTACATATTGGGCCCCAACACAGGACTTGAGAGTTTTCAATGCATTATTGATCACTAATAAATAAAGAAATTTATTATTGTTAAATTTTAGAATAATTTTCTTGACATTATTTATTAAAGTATTTAAAAGTTTCTAACTAAAAAACATATATAATATTATACGACAGAATATTTTTTTAATATTCAAGGTTTGTTTAATATTAGTGAGAATAACAAGTTAAGTTAATGACTTGGGTTTTTAATGTAATATTTATTTAATATACATTAAATATATGGTAAATATATAAATAATATTTATGAAATATTTATTCTGTGATAATTATTTGTTTATTAGAATTTTAAATATATGGGGGCTGTGAAACCGTATCAAGACATTTTGGAAATCAACTATTTTTGTTAAGGAGAAGCTCATTCCATATTCTATTCATTAGTTATAATTGGGAGATTCTCTCTCCTCCTTCTTCCTAGAGATATAAATTCTATATTTAATTGATCAATGCAATAATACCTTTGAAAAATTAAAGGGAATGAGATTCAGGTGATCTTCACAATGCTGAAGGACTCATCTGAACTCCGTGCTAGAAAATTAAATTTAATTAATGGAAAGCACGTTAATTATTGGGGAATGTTTGGATGATCTAGATGGGTTAGGCATAAGATCCTTCAAGAAATAACAGTCAGATACTATTTCCAATCAAACATGGTCTGATTCGAATAGGGAACTCATTACATTATTATTATTTTTTCTCTGATTAATTCACATGAGATCCCTGAATTGTACCGGGGGAGGGGGAGGGGGGTGGTCACCAGAGACAATGAAGGTTATTCACCACGATGATGCAAATTTTTAAATCTAGATCCCACCAACTTTTTGTGTGTGTCCTAGTTCAAAAATTGGAATTATAATGATCAAGTGTATTTTATAAGACATTAAAAATAATTATGCATTAAATTTACGTAGAGAGTATGAATTTGGTTCCAACGGAATCTACCATGTGTCAGTTCAAATTTAAATTTCTATGTTTTGACGATACAAAAAAATTATGGACAAAAAGATGTGGTGTTTCTGATATTAAAACTCAAATAATCTGTATTATCAAATATTTTAATATTCTCCTGTCATGGTGGTTGGACTTATTTTTATTGATCCCTACTTCTTCGGTCAAGCCAAGCTAGATTTTTATGGATAGATTACAACTGAATGGAATGATAATAATCCACACATATTTAAAGGAATGATATTTCAAATTATTAAACTTTGGGATGTTTTCTGGTTATCCCAACCTTTTGTTTTAGTTATTGTTTTCTTTTTTAAGTTGGTGTGGATTTTTACCACATTAAAATAGGGATCCGATTTTTTTTTGAGAAATCAAAAATAGGCGGATTGACCACCAAAGTAAATTAAAAAAAGGGAAGGATATTTCATCTAGATTCTATTATAATATAGTGGGTTATATATATATATATATAAGGAATCCACCCCCTGTATATTCCTCCTACTCACCTAATGGTTATCACCCCTCCTACTTAGATACTAGAAACCATATCCTCTACACCATTAAGCATAGATAGAGTAATCCAAGGCTAAGTCCTAAACATCACACAACTTATATGCTATATCTCTCAAATTTCCACCCCATCAGTGCCTCTTTATGCACGGTGAGTCGACGTTGGATGCCATATTGCCTGTAGAAAGCCTTGGTTGGCCATATCCCTCAATCCCAAATGACTTTTTTACTCTTTTTGGCCACATCAGAGAGTAGAAATCCATGACAAGGTACTTTAATATCCTCTCCCTCTATCCTGATCGGGTCTTTGTTGTTACTTGGATGAGCTGTTATTTCTTAATGATTCTGCCACAACGGTCGCCCATGGAACAATTATCGAAGCCAGAGACTATTATCGATGTCTCATTCATTAATCCAACCACGATCTTCATTGAAGCCTTCTCTCATAGACTGGATGAAGTAAACCATACCTTGTTGCCTTCTCGACACTGTAGAGTTACAGTATGGTTGTCTTAGGCTAATAGTTGGATTCTCCCCCGGTAGACCCTGGTGTGCATGAACCTCATGTGTTGTGAGAACACCTTCCAAGAGTTTCTAGGGGTGCACATGACTTTTTGTAACATACCAGGTAAATATAGAATAATACTTTTTCATATTTATTAATATTTTAGAATTGAATAATAATTTTACTTTAAAGGGGTTGCTATGTTCGATAGCGTTCCGGATACGCAACAAAGAGTTTCTTTGAAATCTTACCTTGCACACTAGTAATAAAACAATATTATTTTAAATGGTAGTTAACACGTAGCCATTGTATTGGCGGGAATGAATAGAAATAACTAAAATATGATTATATATGTTTGTTAAATGTTTTTACATTTATCCAATAAAGGATAAAGGCTTAAAATATGAAAAGAATTCAATTTTAAGCGTATATACTCTAATTTTCACTAAAGGTCCACTTATCGCCTTTTAATGGAAAACCATCATTAAATATAGTTTTGGTCACTATTATACATTCTATTTGACCAAATAAAATTCTTTTTTAGAATCGGGTCATCAAAATTTACTTTGTGTATATTTTTGGTATTTTTCCGATAAAGATCATTTTTTAATTAATAGTGAAAAATGTTGTATTTTAATTCAAAAACCCTTTTTAATATAATTTATTAATATGATTATATTAAATTTTGAATTGGTTTTAAAGTGAAATTAGATTATATTATTACCATTTAATCCAATTGTTGTCGTTGGAATTAATTTCACTTTGAAATCGGACTTAAACTAGTGTCAATCTTTTGATACTTTTTGTTTCATAAAAACACACTATTTGTTTTGACAGTGGGATTAATTATTAAATTAATTAATGAAACTTATATGTTTTGAATTTTTTGAAATAAAAATAATTTTTTAATTCGGAATATCAAATATAGCTTAGGGTGAAGGTTTGGTATTTTTCTGAAAAACATCAATTTTTTGATGAATAGTGAAACCACTAAGTGGTACTTAAAAAACTGATTTTTCGTTTAAATAAAACATTACCACTTATGTGTTTTGAATTTCAAAAATCTGACATACATGGTTTTCATTAAGAAGTAAAATGTGGTTCAATGGGATTAAAATAATTTTTTGGTGAAAAGTAGCTTTTAAGTTTTTAATTGTGATTAGAGGTAATTAGTGTACTTTAAGGTAAAAATAATGTTTTAATAATATGAAATGACCTTGAAACATGTCCAAACCTTATTAGATGTGTCATGGCCGACCATGAAAATCCATGGGTCAACATGGGGACCCCATGGAGCCACTTTGGTAAGAAAACGAAATTAATAACTTTTTATTTAAAGTTAAAATAAAAATGTCACAAACAAGAGTTGTTTTAGTAAAATAATTTTAAATGGGGTTATACAAGTTAGATTTTTTTACTATATATATTAATTAGAATTATAAAAATATTTCCTACATCATGATATTTTTTTTATAATTTTTAGACATTGAATAAATTAAATTATTTATGACACCATGATGATGCAGCGATTACCTCATTATTTACTGATTTAAATAAAATAAAAATATAATGTAAAATATAAGACCTAAACATGTCAAAAACCTATTGGATGGGTGGATTGAGAACCCTTATCACCTTATCCTCTAAATATATAATTTTCGGACCCTTTTTCTCCGAAAAACATTTTATAATAAAGTATCGTTTCTTAAATTTCCAAGAGTGCCCCTCCTCTCCTCTTATAAAAGGCCCCCACCTCTACCTCCTTACCCATGCCTCTCAAGCCTTTGGTTCGGACAAGCTTAAAACTTTTTGTCTCTCCACATCCCTCTATTACTCCTAGAAGCCTCACTTTGGGCAGAAGTATTCCCAAGGAAACCTTTGAGCTCAAATCAAAGAGAGTTACCCGATTTTAAGGTAATGTCTTCACTTGTGTTCTTTTGTTTTATTTTGCTTCTCCAACACCCTAAACTCTTTTTATTCATTTATTTTGTAACAAATACAGTATCTTCAACATACTAGGATGTTTTTATAAGAAGAATTTTGTCTACACTTACAAACACATACATCTAATGGTTAAAGAACATACTGTTTTTGTGGATGGAGAATTTCTGCCTCACGAAACGATGATTGTTCAATATTCTTCTAACACCTTCAAAGGTTTCCACTAAGATGTCACTATATTTATATATGATATATAATATGTTTATTTTTTCCTTAAGCTTCTGTATTTTTCATTTATGGCATACCTTTTTGGCTTCCATTATCGGTATACGCGATATCTTCATATTAGGAAGTACGGACTACCGCCCCCTCAAAGTGATTTGATTCGTTAATGCCATATGTGGGACGTATAAAGGATGGATTTAAAGTAATTATATATGATGTTATACTGGAATGATTATATACCTTTATATAATTAATATTTCTTTCCATTAAAGTATGAGATAGAAATGAAAGTAGTGTTCATGCGTACGTACGTCTTACTGTCTACATGAACAGTGCAATTCATTTCTTATCCCCAAATTTAATGTACTATTATAAGTACATATATATAATGGATATGTATGATGTATGTTACAACTAATTGATTAATATAATTCTGGAATTAATATATACATATTTCTCATTTAGTTTTAATTCCATTAATATGACATAGAAATGAAAGTATTGTTCATGCGTACGTATGGCTTACCGTCTCCATGAACGGTGCATTTCATTTCTTACCTCTAAATGATTATTTAATATTTCAAACACATTTATATGCTGGATATATATGATATATATAATTTCCAAATCATGAATATCATTCTGGATATAATGAACCATTTACCACACGAACAACATGTAATTGTAAGAAGTCCACTTTCGACTTAAGAACCAAATATCGACAAAACAAACATTATTAACTTAAATGATTACATAATGCTTATAACATGGAAATAATTGATATAAAAGGAATATTAATCTTGAAAAAGGTTCCTAAGAAAGTAGAAATTAACACTAGTTTATTATTCAAGAGATTAAAGAGCAATCGAGTCATGTCAAACATGAGGTAAGGACTTCGTCTCAATCTCTTTTCATTAAGGCATGTTTCATTTTATACACAACTTTATTTTATATAGTGTATAAACCCCTTTGAATTTTACTTTTATACAAAAGGAATATTTTTCTATGAAGTGTTTTACTAAACAACAAAAAGGAATGTTTCTTTTAACGTACGCGGTGACAACGACCTTTTCCGCCGCCGCGAGTATTATTTTGTCTTTGGCTTCCTCAAGAAGCCGTAATTTTTTAAAATGAAATAAATACCATATACTATTTTATGTATTTTGGTAATGAAAATGGTTTTTATAATGTATTTGTTATGTTAATATATTTAAGTGATATATTGTGATCAAAGTGTGGAAATGTTTTCTTTCCATTATATTTGTTTTATGTCTTACGATTTTATAATGGTACTTGGACATTTGATGAGTGGTTACGTGATAAACCATATGACGGGTGGTGCTGTGAATTCCAGGATGGGTGGTTACGTTATAACCTCCACTGCATTGGGTATGGAAGTCGTCCGTATCGATATTCCATTAAGTGATATGTGTGGAAGTCGACCGTATGGTTATTCCATTTAAGTATGTTTATGTCCCAAGTTACCGTTATATGTTATGTGATCATTATATGGGTTTTATGGTAAACATTTGGTTATAAAAGGGTAAGTAATGATCTTTTATTCATTGAAGAGTTTTTAATACTTCATAGAGGTGAATATTATTACTTTGATAAAGTATACACGATTTACTTTTTGTTTTGAAAAACTAACATTTTTCATGCATTGTGTATCCCTTACTGAGCTTTTTATGCCCACCCCATGTTTTTTGAAATGCTTTTCATAGGACTTAATGTGGAATAGGGTCAAGGATGGGATCAAGGGAAGGTCATGCTATCTAAAACATGGAACTAGACATGTTTCTTTCTAAGAGTTTTTATTTTATGGAAACTTAGTAGAAGTGTCTACTTTGTAATCTTTTGAGAAGTAATAGTTATGTCCTAATTCTCTAAAACTATAAACCTGAAAATATACTCAATGTGAATTATTCATTTAATTCAATATTAATTATGGTTTAAAGCTAGGGCCTTATACTTTTAGGACCTAAACCGCCCTAAAATGGGATCAGGATGGTCTGCCAAACCTACAATGGTCCATGGTGGGTCTTCCTACGAACAATAGACCCAGGCAGGTCTGTTTGACTCTAAATCAGTCCCAGCAGGCTATCTTGGCCCTGAAGAGCTCTGTACACAGTCTAATGGGCCTAAAATGGTTATGTGGGGTTACCAACTAACCCGAAATGGGCTTGGATGAGGTGTCTAGGTTTTTTTTTTAATCGTAAATTAATTTTATTAATTTTTTGTTTAAAAATATAATATTTTAATACCATAAAAATTAAATTATTTTTGGAATTAAATTAAAATAAATTATTTATTTATTTTTTATATTAAATAAAATTAATTAATTAATTTCATTTTGGAAAAAAATTAAATAAATAAAAAGACTGAATGGGCGTATTTTGTTGAAATTAATTAATTCATTTAATTTATTTAATAGCCACAATACATTAAATTAATTTTAATTTAACTTTATCTTTTTTTTAATGAATATAATAACTAGTATTTAGTAGTGACTAACTTACCATGTATGTGTCTGTTTAGTTTTACTAAACTATTTATTACGTGTGTGTAACATTTGTAATAAGTGGTTAATTTTTAGGATGTTATGGTCATCTTTTTATTCATTTAAATATCTATAATCGTCCACACATCCATTTTTATTTTTTATGTACATTATGCTTCCTAAGATCCCCCCACATGCATCCAAGTAGATTTTTATTTTGACAAAGATGATGTACAATGTGTACCATGCGAAGTCGAGAAAAAAACCTAAGCAAGATATGGATAACCTGGACTAGGGATGAGCTATATCATGAGTTAAGACCTAACACTAGTATGATTTCCCTAGGTCACGATTTATAAGTATAAACTAATATTATATTCTCAATAACAATATAGTAAAATTATATCCATTATTCATGATTTATTATTTTCTTCATGTTTATGTTTACTGTAAAAACATATAAAATAACAAAAAAATGCATAAAGATGCCGAAAATAATTTTTATCAATGTTTTGTTCTGAGTGCCACAATTTAGTATAAACATATGAAAAGAAATTTATTAAATTCAGAAAAAATATAAAACATTTGAAAAAATATTAAGTATAAAATGTCTCCCGTCATTTAATTTGAAAACAATGATTTGTTCGGGGTGCTTATCATCCATTGTTGAGGGTGTCTTTTACTTTAGGGGAGTTTTTATAAAAACAATTGGTTGAACTAAATAATGATTTAATAATGTAATTATACATAGATAAATTTTTGTATCATTTTAGGTAATCATATATTATATCATTTTATTATTTTAGAAGTTGTGACTTCACTCAATAGATTAAGGATCTCTGAGTTAGTGTAATTTTCTAGTCAAACACATACATAGAACTCTCTCAAGAGTGGATTAACCATAGCTTGAAGACTATGAGGGGAGGTTTCAAGGATATTTTCCACTATAACACTCAATTTATGGAGTATTATGATTTTATTATATAGGGCTATAAGATCTCTTAGAAATAATGTGGTATATTTAATGATTTAAATAATCAGTTTTGTCTAATCAGTAAAAAAGACAGAAGTACCAATCTTCTAGATTTTTTTTAATGGAATGAAATACCATAATTATAAGGACCCATCCTTAAACAATACTTAATCTTGAGATATTTCAAGAATACACCTTGAGGATCTTTTTAGGTTTAGAGTTATAGAGAATTAGATCATAAAACATGCATTACATCCCACATTTAAACAAAGTGGTTACAATAAAAGATAGTATTAATTTTTTCCCATCAACAGAAATATATTTAAAATAAAACATGGATTATTTCTTGACACTTCCTTGAAACTATAATCATATCATGTACCCTTCCCTTGACCTGTGAAAAACATTTCAAAAACATGGTATGAGCATAAAAAGCTTAGTAAGGGATATAAAAATATGGAAAGGAAACATGAGTACATGTATACATAAGAATCAATGAAATCATACATTACTCATAAAACATAAGCACTTTAACATACCTCATCAATTCATGAATAAATCATAGAAATCATAAGACATAAATGTAACTTGAGGAATTTATAACATTCTTACGTAGGGAGTAACCCTCTTGGTTACATTTGGAATACCCATCACAGTATATTCCATAAATCTTTTCGGAGAAACCTTATAATTTAAATCCTTCATGTTACCCAATGCACTAGAGAGATATATCGGGCTCAACCACCCTTAGTTTATCATGGAACCACCCGTCTTCATAATAATGCCCAAGAACCATAACATAATTGTATCACATAAAACATGCATAAAGGAAACATAATATTTCCACTTTTCAATCACAAGATATCAATACAACACATTGATATAAAGAAATTTTCAATACCATTTTCAATACCAAAATAAAAGAAAAGTAAAACATGGTATTTATTTTTCTTTTTAAAAAAAGGTATGGCTTGTAGAGGAAGCCGAAACTCAAATAATGGTCATGGCGGCGGAGAAGTCATTGTCACCGCATACATACGACAAAAAAATTTCCTTTTGTCGTTTAGTAAAACGCTTCGTATAAAAAAGATTCCTTTTGGATAAATGTAAATGTCATAGGAGTTTATACACCGTATAAAATAAGGTTGTGTATAAAACAAAATATGCCTCAATGAAAGGAGATTGAGACGAAGTCCCATACCTCGGGTCTGACTTGACTCGATAGTTCTTTAACCTCATAAATAATAAACTTGAGTTAATTTATACTTTCTTAAGAACCTTTCTCAAGTTCATTATTCCTTTTATATCACTTATTACCATGTCATGAACACTATGTAATTATTTAAGTTAATAACGGTCGTTTTAACGATCATTGGTACTTGAGTCAAAAATACTCTTTATAATTACAAGTTGTTCATGTATCCATTATATCCAGAGTTATAATGATGATGTAGATATCATATATATCATATAAACCAGTATATACATGCATTTATAATATTACACAATGTATAGAGGTAAGGAATGAAATGCACCGTTCATGGAGATGGTAAGCCGTACGTACGCATGAACGATACTTTCATTTCAATTTCATATTTTATGGAATGGAATCATAATGATATAAAGATATATTATAATTCCAGTATAATATCATATATAATATCATTAATTACATCCGTTATACATCCCACATATGTCATTAACGAATCAAATCACTTTGAGGGGGCGGTAGTCCGCACTTCCTAAAATGAAGATATCGGGTTTACCCATAATGGAAACCGTAAAGGTATGCCATAAATGAGAAATACATAATAATAAGTAAAAAATAAACATATTATATATCATATATAAATATAGTTTCATCTTAACGGCCAACTTTGAATGTGTTAAAAGAATATTGAATAATCATCGTTTTGTGAGGCAGAAATTCACCATCCACGGAAACAGTATTTTCTTTAACCATTAGATGTAGGTGTGTGTAATTTTAGCTCAAATCCTTCTTATAAAAACATACTAGTATATTGAAGATACTGGTGTTGTTATAAAATAAATGAATAAAAAGAGTTTAGGGGGTTGGAGAAGCAAAATAAAACATAATAACACGAGAGAAGACACTACCTTTAAATCAGGTAACTCTTTTTGATTTGAGCTCAAAGGCTTCCTTGGGAAGACTTCTTCCCAAAGTGAGGCTTCTAAGAGTTTGATAGGGTTGTGGAGAGACAAAATGGGCAGGGTTAGGCCGAGCCAAAGTATTTGGAAGTGTGGGTAAGGTGGTAGAGGTGAGGGTCTTTTATGAGAGGAGAGGAGGGGCACTCTTGGAAAGTTAAGAAAAGATACTTTGTTATAAAATGATTTTCGGATAAAAAAGGTCCTACAATTATAAATTTTGAGGATAAGGTGATAAGGTTTTGAAATCCACCCATCCAATAGGTTTTTGACAAGTTTAGGTCTTAGATTTTACATTATATTTTCATTTTATTTAAATCGTTAAATAATGAGGTAATCGCTGCATCATCGTGGTGTCATAAATAATTTAATTTATATAATGTCTAAAAATTATAAAAAAATACTATGATGTATGGAATCTTTTTATCTTTTCCAATAACTATTTATAGTAAAAAATATGACTTTTATAAACCCATTTAAAAATTGTTTTAGTAAAACAACTCATGTTTGTATCATTTTCATTTTAACCGTAAATAAAAAGTTATTAATGTCATTTTCCAACCAAAGTGGCTCCATGGGGTCCCCAAGTCGACCCATGGATTGTCTTGGTCTGCCATGACACATCTAATAAGGTTAGTACATGTGTCAAGGCATTTTCATTTTTTTATAATATCATTTTGGCCTTAAATTGCACTAATTACCTCTAACCGCGATTAAAAACTTAAAAGTTACTATTCACCAAAAAATTATTTTAATCTCATTAAACCACATTTTACTTATTAATGACAACCATGTTTGTCGGATTTTTGAAATTCAAAACACAGAGGTGGTAAAATTTCATTTAAACAAAAAATCAGATTTTTAAGTACCACTTAGTGGTTTCACTATTCTTAAAAAATTGAAGCTTTTCAGAAAAATACCAAAACATCACCCCAAGATATATTTGATATTCCAGATTATAAAATGATGTCTATTTTAAAAAATTCAAAACATATAAGTGACATTAATTAATTTTATAATTCATTATCACTGTCAGAGCAAATAGAGTGTTTTTATGAAACAATAAGTATCAAAAGATTGACACTAGTTTTAGTCCAATTTCAAAGTGAAATTAATTCCAATGACCACAATTGGATTAAATGGTAAAAATATATTCTAATTGAACATTAAAACCAATTCATAATATAATCTAATAATATAAATAAATTAGATTAAAAAGAGGTTTTGAATTAAAATACAACATTTTTCACTATTCATTAAAAAAATGAACTTTATCGGAAAAATACCAAAAATTTACACAAAGTAAATTTTGATGTCCCGATTCTAAAGAAGAGTTTTATTTGGTCCAATATAATTTATAAAAGTGACCAAAACTATATTTAATGACATTTCACCATCAAAAGGCGATAAGTGGACCTTTAGTGAAAATTAGTGTATATATGCCTAAAATTGAATTCTTTTCATTTTTTAAGCCTTTATCCTTTATTGGATAAATGTAAAAACATTTAACAAACATATATAATCATGTTTTAGTTATTTCTATTCTTTCCATCCAATACAATGGCTACGTGTTAACTACCATTTAAAATAATATTATTTTATTACTAGTGTGCAATGTAAGATTTCAAAGAAACTCTTCATTGCGTATCGGGTAAGATATCGAACATAGAAACCCCCTTAAAGTAAAATCAATATTTAATTCATAAATATTAATAAATATGAAAATGTTTTATTCTTTATTTACCTGGGATGTTTCATCCTTCCCCCCTTTTGGGAATTGCGTCCTCGCAATTTTATTCACTTATCAATATAAGTGGGGGTATTTATCCCTCATAGCATTTTCAGATTCCCATGTTGCCTCTTCAACCATATGGTTTTTCTACAAAACCTTTACCTGGTGAATTACCTTATTCTGTAACACTTGCTCTCTACGATCAAGAATCTGGATTGCTTGTTCTTCATAAGATAGATTCTCTTCCAACTGAACTACATCTGGGCTCAAAACATGAGATGGATCTGGCATATACTTTCTCAACATCAAAACATGAAAAACATTGTGTACCTGAGATAAAATTGGAGGTAAAGCCACTCAGTAAGTAACTGATCCAACTCTCTCTAGAATTTCATATGGTACGATGAACATTGGACTCATCTTTCCTTTCAAACCAAATCGCATCACACTTTTCCACGGTGAAACTTTGAGAAAAACATGATCACCTAGCTCGAATGATAGATCCTTCCTCCTGTTGTCTGCATAACTTTTCTGCCTGCTCTGAGCTGTTCTCATGTGTTTCTGTATCAGCTGAACTTTTTCGGCAAACTCTTCTACCAATTCTGGTCCCATCAGCTTCCTTTCACCACCTTCTTCCTAGAAAGCTGGAGTTCGACACCGCTTCCCATATAATTCCTCAAATGGTGCCATCTATATCCTGGAATGAAAACTGTTATTATAAGAAAATTCAACCAAAGAAATATGTTGGTCCCAACTTCCCAGATAATCCATCGAACAAGCACGTAGAATATCCTCCAACGTATGAATCTTTCGTTCTGACTGCCCATCTGACTGAGGATGTAAAGCCGTACTAAAATTTAATTCAGTACCCAACGACTTCTAAAGGCCATTCCAAAAGTTAGAAGTGAACTTGGGATCACGGTTAGATAAAATGGAGAGAGGAACTCCATGTAAGCTAACTATCTCTTTAAGATACAAACGGGAAAGTTGATCTAAGGAAAAAGTATCTCGTATAGCAAGGAAATGAGAAGATTTAGTCAAGCGATCAACAATACCCCAGATTGCATTATTACCTCGAGGTGTCTTTTGCAATACCACGACGAAGTCTATGGATATATTTTCCCATTTCCACTCTGGCACTAGTATTGGCTGAAGCATCCCTTTCGGTAACTGCCGCTCTGCTTTAACCTGCTGACAAGTCAAACACTTTACAATAAATTCAGCAATATCTCTTTTCATTCCGTCCCACTAGTAATACTTCCGAAGATCTCTATACATCTTAGTACATCCTGGATGAACTTAAAACATAGAACTATGAGCTTCACATAACAACTCTCTCTTCAACTGTGAATCACAAGGCACACACAATCTCTTCCCAAATCTCAAAACAAAATCATTATCAATGTTGAATTTAGGAAACTTACCCTTCTGAACCAGCTCTACCTTTTTTTGAAACTCACTGTCTTGCTTCTGTGCTTGCTTAATTCTGTCTGATAGAGAAAATTTCACTGATACATGAAAAAAACAGAAGGACATCCTACACGAACAACTTCTATGCCAAAGTTCATCAAATCCTTAACCAAAGGTTCACGTTCCAAATGAAACATTGTTAATGAAGCATTACTTTTTTGACTCAATGCATCATCCACTTTATTTGCTTTTCCCAGATGGTAATGAATTGTAAAATCATAATCCTTGATTAATTCTAGCCATCTCCTTTGTCTCCTGTTCAATTCATTCTAAGTGAATATATACTTTAAACTTTTTTGATCGGTATATATTTCACACTTTACTCCATACAAATGATGCCTCCAAAATTTTAAAGCGAAAACAACAACAACTAATTCAAATCATATGTAGGGTAATTTACCTCATGAGTTTTCAACTGACATGAATCATAAGCAATTACCTGATCATTCTGCATTAGGATGCAACCAAGTCCTTTCAATAAAGCATCACTGTAGATAACAAACTCATCATTCCTGGAAAAAAGTGCCAAAACTGGAGCATTCACCAATTTTCTTTTCAGTTACTGAAAACAATCATTACATTATTTAGTCCAGTTAAAATTAACACCCTTCCGAGTTAGCTTAGTCATTGGACTAGATAACCATGAAAAATTTCTAACAAACCTTCAGTAATAGCCTGCCAAACAAAGGAAATTACGAATCTCAGTTACATTTGTGGGTCTTGTCCATTCTTCAACAACCATTGTTTTTGTAGGATCAACAGTTATCCCATCTTTAGAAACAATGTGACCAAGGAAAGAAATTTGTTGCAACCAAAACTCACAGTTTCTGAATTTCCCATACAATTTATTTTCATTTAAGGTTTGCAAAATAACCCTTAAATGACATTCATTCTCCTCTTTACTTTTAGGAAACACCAAAATATCAACAATAAAAACAACCAACATTTTTCACCTAAGTCAACTAATCCATCACTACAACAAACTATTTAGTTCTGATTCTGACCATCTCATGATACTGATTTGAAAGGTCATTTCCCTCTATATGCCTTCCCAGAAAAGCTGTTATGTTTCCTCTATGAAAAACCATTCTTAACACAGAAATATCTTAGGAGAAGAAACATGGTAATATTTAAATGCTATATCATTTCAATCAGTCCATAAATTAATTTATAATTTAACAATTTTCTAACTCCTAAAGTTGTCTAAACTGACCTCTGATACCAACTATAAGGCCCCAGCCTTAAACATTACTTAATCTTGAGATATTACAAGAATACACCTTGAGGATATTTCCAGGTTTATATTTTTAGTGAATTAGATCATAAAACATGCATTACATCCCACATTTAAACAAAGTGGTTACAATAAAAGATAGTATTCATTTTTTCCCATCAACGGAAATACATTTAAAATAAAACATGGATTCTTTCTTGACACTTCCTAGACACTATCATCATATCATGTACCCTTCCCTTGACCTGTGAAAAACACTTCAAAAACTTGGGATGAGCATAAAAATCTCAGTAAGGGATATAAAAATATTGAAAGGAAACATGAGTACATGTATACATAAGAATAAATGAAATCATACTTTACTCATAAAACATAAGCACTTTAACATACCTCATCAAATAATGAATAAATCATAGAAATCATAAGACATAAAGGTAACTTGAGGCATTTATGACATTCTTACATAGGGAGTAACCCTCTTGGTTACGTTTGGAATACCCATCACAGTATATTCCCTAAATCTCTTCAGAGAATCCTTAACATTTAACTCCTTCATGTTACCCAATGTATTGGAGAGCTATATCAGGCTCACCCACCCTTAGTTTATCACGGAACCACCCGTCTTCATAATAATTCCCAAGAACCATAACATAATCATATCACATAAAACATGCATAAAGGAAACATAACATTTACACTTTTCAATCAAAATATATCAATAAAACACATTCATATAAAAAAGTATGAAAAATCATTTTCAATACCAAAATAAAAGAAAAGTAAAACATGGTATTTATTTTTCTTTTAAAAAAGGTATGTCTTGTAGAGGAAGCCGAAACTCAAATAATGGTCATGGCGGTGGAGAAGTGGTTGTCACCGCATACGTACAAAAAAACATTCCCTTTTATCATTTAGTAAAAAGATTCCTATAAAAAATATTCCTTTTGGATAAATGTAAAGGTCAAAGTGGTTTATACACTGTATAAATAATGGTTGTGTATAAAACAAAATATGCCTCAATGAAAGGAGATTGAGACGAAGTCCCATACCTCAGGTCTAACTTGACTCGATCGTTATTTAACATCCTAAATAATAAACTTGAGTTAATTTTTACTTTCTTAAGAACATTTTTCAAGTTCATTATTCCTTTTATATCACTTATTACCATTTCATGAACACTATGTAATTATTTAAGTTAATAATGGTCGTTTTAACGATCATTGGTACTTGAGTCAAAAATAAACTCTTTATAATTACAAGTTGTTCATGTCTCCATTATATCCAGAGTTATAATCATGATGTAGATATCACATATATCATATATATCCAGTATATACATGCATTTATAATATTACACAACGTTTAGAGGTAAGAAATGAAATTCACTGTTCATGGAGACGGTAAGCCGTACATACGCATGAACGCTACTTTCATTTCTATTTAGTATTTTATGGAATGGAATCATAATGATATAAAGGTATATTATAATTATATTATAATATAATTTATAATATCATTAATTACATCCTTTATACATCCCACATATGGCATTAATGAATCAAATCACTTTGAGGGGACGGTAGTCCGCACTTCCTAAAATGAAGATATCGTGTTTACCCATAATGGAAACCATAAAGGTATGCCATAAATGAAAAATACAGAAGATTAAGTAAAACATAAACATATTATATATCGTATATAAATATAGTGTCATCTTAACGACCACCTTTGAAGGTGTTAAATGAATATTGAACAATCATCGTTTTGTGAGGCAAAAATTCACCATCCACAGAAACATTATGTTCTTTAACCATTAGATATAGGTGTGTGTAAGTGTAGCTAGAATCCTTCTTATAAACACATCATAGTATATGGAAGATACTGGTTTTGTTACAAAGGAAATGAATAAAAAGAGTTTAGGGGGTTGAAGAAGCAAAATAAAACACAAGAACACAAGAGAAGACACTACCTTTAAATCGGGTAACTCTTTTTGATTTGAGCTCAAAGGCTTTCTTGGGAGGACTTCTGCCCAAAGTGAGGATTCTAAGAGTTATAGAAGTATGTGGAGAGACAAAATGGGCAGGGTTTGGCCAATCCAAAGGCTTTGGAAGTGTGGGTAAGGTGGTAGAGTGGGGGCCTTTTATAAGAGGAGAGGAGGGGCACTCTTGGAAGGTTAAGAAAAGATACGTTGTTGTAAAATGATTTTTCGATAAAAAAGGTCACACAATTATAAATTTATAGGATAAGGTAATAAGGGTTCGAAATCCGCCCATCCATTAGGTTTTGGACAATTTTAGGTCTTAGATTTTATATTATATTTTCATTTTACTTAAATCGTTAAATAATGAGGTAATCACTACATCATCATGGTGTCATAAATAATTTAATTTTTTTAAGGTCTAAAAATTAGAAAAAAAATACTAGGATGTAGTTAATCTTTTTAGCTTTCCAATTACTATTTATAGTAAAACATCTGACTTGTATAACCCCATTTAAAAATTGTTTTACTAAAACCACTCATGTTTGTGTCATTTTCAATTTAACTTTAAATAAAAAGTTATTAATGTCATTATCCTACCAAAGTGGCTCCATGGGGTTCGCAAGTCGACCCATGGATTTTCATGGTCGGCCATGACACATAAAATAAAGGTAGGATATGTGTATAGGCATTTTCATTTTATTATAATATCATTTTTGCCTTAAATTTCACTAATTACCTCTAATCGCGATTAAAAACTTAAAAGTTACTATTCACCAAAAAAAATTATTTTAATATCATTGAACCAAATTTTATTTCTTAATGACAACCATGTATGTTGTATTTTTTAAATTCAAAACACAGAGGTGGTAAAATTTCATTTAAACGAAAAATCAGTTTTTGAAGTACCACTTAGTGGTTTCACTATTCATCAAAAATTGAAGCTTTTCAGAAAAATACCAAAACTTCACCCCAAGCTATGTTTGATATTCCGGATTCAAAAATGATGCCTATTTTACAAAATTAAAAAAATATAAGTGACAATAATTAATTTAATAATTAATTCCAGCTATCAGAGCAAATAGCGTGTTTTTATGAAACAATAAGTATCAAAAGATTGACACTAGTTTAAGTCCAATTTCAATGTGAAATTAATTCCAACGACCACTATTGGATTAAATGGTAAAAATATATTATAATTTAACTTTAAAACAAATTCAAAATATAATCTAATCATATAAATAAATTATATTAAAAATAGGTTTCGAATTAAAATAAAACATTTTTCACTATTCATTTAAAAAATGAACTTTATCGGAAAAATACCAAAAATTTACACAAAGTAAATATTGATGTCCCGACTCTAAAGAAGAGTTTTATTTGGTCCAATAGAAAGTATAATAGTGACCAAAACTATATTAAATGATGGTTCGCCATCAAAAGGCGATAAGTGGACCTTTAGTGAAAATTAGAGTATATATGCCTAAAATTGAATTCTTTTCATTTTTTAAGCCTTTATCCTTTATTGGATAAATGTAAAAACATTTAAAAAACATATATAATAATATTTTAGTTATTTCTATTCTTTCCTTCCAATACAATGGCTACGTGTTAACTACCATTTAAAATAATATTATTTTGTTACTAGTGTGTAACGTAAGATTTCAAAGTAACTCTTCATTGCGTATCGGGTACGCTATAGAACATATCAACCCCTTTAAAGTAAAATCAATATTTATTTCGTAAATATTAATAAATATGAAAATGTTTTATTCTTTATTTACCTGGGATGTTACAATAAGTATAATATGTTAATATAAGACAAATAAATAATCTAAAAAGAAATGAGTTTCAAAATATTTGTATTTGTTCTTGTGGAAACTACTACAACATAGAAAATTTGAGGTATTGGTGTCCCCAGTGCTTATTAAGACGCCCCTAAAAGCGAGGGTGTTAAACATTATTACAGGAGACACGTATATTACACCTATGATATTTATTTAATAATGATAAAATCAATGTAAAATGTGAGTTGTGGATAGAACATTAGGAAATGGATGATCTAACTTGTTTTCTCATCTCCAAGAAAATCATAAGGAGAAATTAAAGAAAGATATAAATGAATGACGATTACATTGAAAATGTGAAAATTGAAATATGGATCATGATATTTTAATTGACACCAATCTCATATCATTTTTACCCATTTATTATAATTTCATTTAATATTACAAAATTAATGGTATGGTGAAAAAACGTGGTTACCTTTTAGTTAATGTTCTCCATGTAAATGAGGCCATTATAATATCGTACACCTTCCCCACCTTCCCTCTACTGGGCTATGGTTCTGTCAGAACTAACTGAACTATTGAACTGTCCTATCCCTATGGGGTAGGGAGACAATTTCATCATCTCACCCTCTCTTTCTTTCTCTTCCATATAGTTTTCCATCCTCACCAACTACGGGTTAGTCCCCATTTTCCTTGGTATCTTGCTAGTACCAAGATTTTCTAGTTTTTCTATCAGATCTCCTTTGCTTCTGATTTCCATTATGGAGAATTATAAATTTTCTTCCCTATATTAACTAACCCTGGTTTATAATTTTGGATTTTTTAGGCCTTCAGTTGATGTGGTAGATATAATCATAAAATCTCAATGGGGTATTTTACCATGTGTAGTGGTTGGTTTTCTTGACTATCTAAAAATAAATATGTTTTCCCTCTGTTGAAGATGCGGCTCTCACTTGGTCCAAAAAATCCTGATCTATAATAAAATTCCATTAATTTTCCCTTTATTATTCTTTGATATAAATTTTAATCATGAACCAGAGACAATGATGATTTGGGTTCTTCTTCCAGGTTTTCCACTCTCTTTCCAAAATCAGTCTATCATTCAGATTCTAAGAAATCATATGCAATGTTTCTTGTCACCAGATTCTAGGACCAAATAAATTGTCCTTCCCATAGAACCTTGAATCTATATAATGGAAGGAATTTATAATCCTCATCAAGATTTCATATAGATTGATAGAAAAAGAGAATATAGACTCAAATAGCTTGTTGTTTATGAGTCCTGGACCCATTACTACTCCTCCTCCTACATCCATGGAAAGTCGTCCCAAAAATTCCACCATAGTGAATTTCTATATGGGTTTCTATTTATTTAAATGTGGACACCTCAATGAACAATGAGGATTTCAATGGGAAAGAGAATGTAAATTCTAGAAAGATCCCTCTCTCTCTGGGAGATGATATGTCCATATAGAATTCATGGAAGGATGGTCTCAATTGGAATGTCGGTTTAGTTTTAAATGTCTATGAGGTGGATCCACTGGTCATGTGGGAGTTGATGCATCCCATAATTTACTAGAAGGAGGTGAGATTTATTCTTTCTGAACTATGTTTATATTATGTTTTTTATTATTTAAGGCATTATTTGGGTGTTATTTCAGTATCAAGTCAAGTTCATAGAGGTTCTGGGGAGTTTGAGTGGGTGTTTGTGGGGCTGAGAAGATGCTCAAGGAAATATCCTTCATTTGCAGATGTTTTGAAATATGATATTAATTCTATTAAATAGGTCACAATATAAGAAATATGTGTGTTTGTATCATCCAATGTCTACTATTAGGAACATTAATGGATGTGGGATTTAACAAGATAGTAAGTTGGGTGGAGACCACGATGCAAGAAAATTATAATAAGGGTTCCTAAAGCATATGATGAAAGTGAATCCATAAATACTCTCTCTCGTACTGGTAGTGGTGAAGCTGATTTTTCTTGTATTGTTTCTCAAAATAGTTGTGTGGAGCTTTGAGAGGATGAATCACACCCATTTGAAGAACGAATTGTTGTGGAAGAAGAATATGAAAATAATATTACTTTATGAGGTAGGATGGATGAAAAATGAGTGGGAAATTATTTTCCATCTAAATCATGGTCCTTAGATCCCAAAGAAGAAGAAATCACAAAAGAGTACCTTTGATGGTTTTCAAAGAAATGAAAAAACAGCATTATAGAATTATATGGATTTATTTAGAATATGAAGAGACCACATAGATAGAAGGAATACTCCAATTTTATGATTTTTCATATTATAAGGTTCACAAAAAAGTAACCCCTAATGATATTGAATACCACTATTGACAACATAAATTATAAGTCAAAGGGGTATATTATTCATGTAGAGCTAGGTGTTAATGAGGTGAATGAAACACAAGTAGAGGAACTAACTTCCATTGATTTTGTGAATTTAGTAAAGGAGTCCATTGATTCACAATACACCCAAGAGCTTCTCATGCACTTGAATGAAGAAATTTTACAGGAGTATTTATTGGTTAAGAGATCAAAATAGGATGCACATAAAATGTTTGAATGACTATAGTGAGTTTATTTGAATGAAGAATAATCCTCATGGATTGAAAACAAGAAAAATATATTGATACGTGGTTTCAATGAGGGGAAAATCTAGGAAAAGAATGTGAAAAATTAGTATAGTATGGATTTTAACATTGAGGATCTCATTAAAGAAAATAAAGAAATGGAGGTTACCTCTATTGAATGGATACTGCATGAGGTAAATAATTCTAATCATATTAATTTGTTCTATAATTGATTTATAATTTTTTATTAGGTTTGATATTATCTGTATTATAAATTTTATTGGTTTCCCACTTATTCATTAAATTTTATTTTGAAATAAAAAAAAATTTGGATAATAGGTCATTAAAAATAATGTTCTCCATGTAAATAAAAACATTTGTAAAGAATAATATTTAACTATTATGGTGAATATTTGAAAAATGAGAAGAAATTTTAATAGAAAGAGAGAAACCAATGGTACATTTGATGTTTCCTTAAAATATAATATGTATAAAATAAGAGGTTATTTTCCTTGCATATTTTGAATTAAATATATGGAAGTTCAAATTCAATGAGATAAATTTAATAAGTGAGAAGTGGTTTCATATTTAAGTATATTAATCTATTATAATTGATGTTTCTATTATAATTTTTTTATTTAATAAAATATCACAATTTCATATGTGTTTTTAAATATAGTAAACAAGTAAAAAAATAATATAAATAATGTGTTTTCTCCAAGTGGCTGAGAAATGGTAGTTCCAAGTCAATGTTTAGAATCCCACAAGTTCTAATTTCCAGTAAATGGTTCTAGTGGATCTTTTTTATGTATTACAAAAAAAATTCTCTCATGTGCCTTTTAGAGATAAAGAGACATTATTACAAATATGGAATGACTTTTATTTTTGTTTTTTAAAAGTCACACAATAGTTCTATTATAAAAGAATCATTGGAAATATGTGATGAATATAAAATGTAATAATTATATACCCATTTGAGGAACGATATTTATTTAATAAAAACTAAATAGTGTTCAAGGATATAACCAATATGGTTTCTATCTCTTTGGAGTTAAAGACCATTGGTAACATTGATACACTTATTTACATAGTTTTTGAAATGGAAACCTTAGAAATAAAGGAAATATTTAAAGCTTTCAGAATTAGTTCATCAAGAGAGCATGATCTATTCCATGGGTAATATAGTGGTAAGTATACTTTATTAGATTATTATAAGTGTTTATATAATTTGAAAGTGAAGAATGATATATATATATATATAGAATATATGATATGTTTTAGGCTATTCTGTTGAAGAAATTGTTGACTAATCATTCATTGATCATTATAATGTGGTGTGGATTAATTTCTAAATGCACATTACCTTATACACATTAAATATATGATGTTAATAAGGAGGATGGATGAAAAGACATACATGATAACATTGATCAATAAATTTACCATAGAGAAATTCCTAAAATCACATTTTCTTAATACACATCAAATTCATTATGTAATTAAAAGGATCATCAATGGTTAAACTCATGCATTATGAATACCTTCTTTTTTGAGAAATTAAATTAAGACATTATACCATAACAATATTATAAATATTATGACAAATAAATATTATAAGAATTTAAATATGATATAAATCCATTTTAATAAGAACATGTGTTTAGATAAAAATATTTTTTTGAGGATATAAAAAACTTGCATCAAGGAAAAACACAATGTGCATCAATAGTAATCAACCTTAAGTTTTCTAAAGATATTACAGAAATTCCTTGGATAGAAATGATATAGTCTATAGTTTTATAAAATGGTACGCAACTCTATTCAAGATAGTTAGAGAAATATTGACATGGTTTTAGTCAGTCATAGAGATACACAAATAGTTGACATGGGAAAGAGTTCCATAATTTCATAAAAACGGGAATGTTTGAGAGATACATAATGCATAGGAAAGATAAAACCACGGTTGTGGTTGTATAATCAACACAGCTTATGATACTCTATCTATTAAGAAAAAATATTACTAGAAGTATGTAGTATATAGAAAATGGCTAAAATTCAAAATATCAATTTAAATTAAATATTTGATTCCATGTATCAAAGTACAGGGGGCTTATTATTTTGAATAATGTAGTGGGTATTCATGTGAGACTATACATGGATGGAACAAACATGGTACAAATAAGGGATGATTGGTAACATAAATTCATTATGCCTAAATCCATTATAATTTTAATTGTTATAGATTCTTTCTTGATCATTAAAATTGACCATTGGATTTCAAGACCACCAATCAGGAAAATGTCAATATAATGAAACTACGAAGGGATGGGGACATTAATTAAAATGAATGTTCAAGATGATGAAATCTAGTTTGGTATTAAACTTAAGAAATGTGATCTTAGAGTATTTATTTGGAATGAATCATTACCATGTGTCTTCCAGTGGTGAGTGGGAGAGAAATTGTTTCCTAGTGAAATATATTTTTAAGATATGGAAAAAACTATTGGTATTATAGTTATTTGAGACCAGGATGAAAGTAAGTATCTAGATATTCATGTAAATAAGAAACCAAAGTTCTTGGGAAATAAATTTACAATAGCATGTTTAATGATTTTTTATACTAATTAAATAGTACATATACTTAAAATTTATTGAAAAATTCAAGTTGTAAAAATTCAAGAGATAATATTTACCAAAGTGATATAGCATAAGTCTTTATAATAATACATGTATTGGATATATAAATATATTAATTTGGGGGTTTGAATTCCACATGCTCTTGTGACATATCTATCATATATTCCTTGATATTTTCAATATATGATATTTCAAAAATATACTTTATAGCTCAAAAATATAATTTACATCCGTAAGAACTTCAAGGGAAGAAATTAGGGATATAAGATTGTACTTGATATAGGATAAAATATATGTTCCTAATATGTATAGTGGAAGGGATACTTGTTATAATTTTACACAAACTAGTATTCTTATAAAGTAAATATGATCTAATAACATTGTTAGTCTAAGTTAATGAGTGACATAATATCTTTCAATCAAGTGGTATCCATGTCAAAAAAATATTGATTGTGTTGCAGCTTTTGAGGTAGCCAAAGAATTTGTGTAAATACTCATTGATTTATTCATGTTCTTATAATCACACAAAGAAATTAAAGTATTATCATATTGTAAATTATGATTATTATACTACTCATACTCTTCAACATTTCATGTTTTTATAGTGAGAAAAATGGAATAAACTTAGGGATATCATCTCTTGAGAAGTCTTACTCATGGAGGAAAAGTAGCACGTAGGATAATTGCCTTATAGTGGAAACATGGTAGTTCAAAAAAACTAAAGTAATAAATTAGTAGAAATGTGACCTTATCATGTGAGAGATATCAAGGTTCATTAGAAGTATTCCTCTAGTTAAAGTGGGAGTGTTGTAAAAGTGGTTTCCTTATACATAACATTATTCATACTTCTGATTATCATTCCTTGTGTACAGTGAGTTATGCATGATGTATCATTATCATTATAGTGTGCATATTTATGTTTCCATTATTTAAATGGTAATTTTTATAGATTATTTATCATATAAAAAGTTTATAGTAGTTATTTGGATATAATGATAACAACCATATATAATGAAATTAATCTTAAACATATATCATATGGTCAATATACATCATAATGAGTAGACAAGGTAGATTTATGACTATCATGAGATGGGATCCAATAATCATTGAGACTTCTTCTCATTACGTTCATACATGGATGTCAAAGTATATGGGATTATGAGGACAGACCATCCAATAGGAGCACTATATATTTCAGGTGTTATTGGTTGTTCCTATCAATGTACAAGTGTATTGGTCTCCTAACCTGATATCAATATCAATGTTTTATGATTGATCACATACATTGAGGTTAGGGAAAACATGACATTGAAGTCACGGTGAGTTTGCTTATGTGGGGTGCGTCATTGGTATTATGGAATTGGTTTAATGATCAAGATATAATTTCTCTCTTTTAGGTTATGGAAGTGATATCTCAAGATGGGTTGACCAGGATGGTTTTACATTAATTAATATATGAATATGGTAGTCGAAGGTATGTCTATATAGTATGATTGATAAATAATAAATCAGTAAATAATGATGACAAAAGTGTTCATCCTATTTTAGGAGATATCCTATGACAAAGATATTATATTTCATGACGAATATTTGTTGGATAGTTGTCGTTTATAGGACTATTAATTGACACTTTAGGGTCCTTGATGGGTTTCTAGACTCTACTCTTGGTCTATGAATTATATTCAGTTCTATCGAGATAGGGTCCTAAAGGGTGCCACATAATATAATAATGAAGAATCTACCCTATTTTTGTAAAACGATATACATGGCATGGTGTGACCCACCACTGGGTTTGAGATTGGTTTAAGAATTATCGATCACCAATCAATAGATTCATTATTATTTGTGTATCGAATAATTAGGTTGAATTTATTTTATAAAATTTTTTAACAAGTATTTAAGTAAATACAAGGAATAATTTTATATAAATGAATACATTTTTAATATTCAAGTATGAGTGGGAATTACACACCAGGTAAATGACTTGGGTTTTATTAGGTAATAAATTTAATATATATTAAATGTATGTGATAAAATATAAACTATATTTATGATGAAATTAGATATTTATAATTAATTACATTTTACTTATTTAGTGTATGAAAAATATATGGGCTTTTGGGAACCCTAACTAAGTATTTTGGACATCATCTGTTTAAGTAAAGAATGATTTAATTACATATTATATTAGTTGGTTAATATTGAGAGATAAACTATCCTTCTACTTTATAGAGATATAAAGTATCAATTTAGGGAATTGATTGAGGAATTACTTTGACATATCAAAGGGAAATGAATGAGGTGATCATCATAACACCAAAAGTCTCATTGGTGCTGTACACTAGAACCCATAAGTAGAAAATTAGAAAGCACACTGATTCTTGGATCATGTGTAGAAAATATGGGGGAGTTCAAATTCGATTCCTTTGTGAAATTATCACTGATGACTAGATTCAGTCAAACGTTAATTGATTTAAACTTTATACTCATTCTGTTTTAATTTTTGAGCTCTAATTAATTGACGTGATATCCTCAGACCATACCTGGGCTTGGGTTACCAAATATGATGATGTTTCTTCTCTCTGGTGATGAAAAAATTTAAATCCCCATCCCATTGTCTTCATCTGAGAACTCTGGTACAAACATATATAATATATTACATTTTAAATAAATTCAATCTCGTCAATATAATTTGATTCATGAAACACTAGTTTTAAACAAAATGTGATACTCTATTAAAATATTATTTAATCATGACTATTATAACCTATCCATTAATTTATAAATAATGAATTATAATAACTAAATTATTAAAATTATATGGTTTACACATATATTAAATAAATTAAATGGTTTTTTATTCATTAGAAATAAACTAAGAACCATTTGAAAGAAAAAGGAATATTTTCTGAAATACTCAATTTTTATAAAAAGGAGGTTTATTCCTGAATTCCACACCTATTTTAAAATTAATTGTTAAAAATTTAAAAAAAAAATACAAAATTAACATAATTTTTTAAACCTATATTTCAATGTGATCATTTGGAAAAAAATTTATAATTTTCTAAATAGATTAAATTTTTATTGAATATTAAAATATACTTATTTCTGTTGAATTTTTTCTATTAATTTATATTTTTTAAATGGAGAAATTATTTATTAAATAGGTTTAAAATAAAAATTAGTTTAATTTTAGTACAGTTTTTCTAATATAGGTCATTTTAGTCAATTTTAGATTTAATTCTCTCATAAAAAACTTCAAAACATTCGAAAGCATTTCATTGGAAAACTGTTTTTTCAACACATTTATGGGTTTAATTTTAAATCGTATTCCACCATTTTTATAAACTTAATTTGGAATAATTTTTGTTAAGAAAAGTGAGTATTGGGGCCCTTGAATTAGAAGAAATAAATATTACACAATGAAAAATTAAGGAATATTATATTTATCCCTTAAGAAAATAAAAGCCATGTCATCTGGTAAGGTGGTAAAGTGTAGGTATCCTTCTACATTAACTACTTTGTTTTTCAACCCATCATCAATATATTTCACCTCTTTATAATAATGACTAATAAAATAATTTAAATAGGACAGCATGTCCTGGAGATTCACACATTTAGCAGCCAACTTCCATGAGAGATGTTGTTGGACCACTCTAACGGCTTGAACAAGGGTTATGGAGTCGCATTCAAACCATATATTATTCGATTTTATTTTGAAATATGTATCAACCGCCATAATGGTTCCCACCATCTCTTATTCAATAATTGTAGAGATTTCATAAGTTCCATATAAGAATTCAATGAGATCCATATTCTCATCTCTGAAAATGTCTTTATAACCTTAGGGGACTGGATTTCCCCAAGATACTTCATCCATGTTGCACATAAGCCATCTTGTAAAAGGTGAGATCCAAAAGAATTCCGTGGTATGATGAGGTTTATGATAATTACCAAAAATATTTATCCACTGATGGATGATACATTATAAAATCGAGTTCATGCATTATTCTGAATGTAGGTTATTAGCTACACGTACTACAGTAAGGATGCAACCCATCCCACGACCATCATTGAAGCAAGACCTACAGTGCATCACTACATTTCTAGTGTTCTAAATAAAGTGAATAATTTCAGCACATTCCACATGAAATAGCTCTTTCACCTTCTTGAAAAAATTTAGAATCAACAGTGTTTTAATATAGTATTAAACCGAACCACAGAAAGGAATTTGAATGCTGAAAATCTACTACATTTCTACCTAAAGAGAAGAGGCAGCATTTTAACTCAGAAAGTAGTGATTGACATCTTCTCTGTGTTGCATGTAAAGAGGACATCAAGAACAAAGGTAAATACCAACTCTTTTAATATTGGATTCGATATGTTTTTTTGGCTCAAATCCATACTTCAAATAAGAGTGAACCAAGAGGGTGTCAACCATTTTTTGTTCAACCTTCCCATCCATTGTTTCTCATCCTTAATTAAATGCTGATACAAGGTTTTTTAGCAAAGCAATCCATTTTATGAGCCTTCCCAGAGTACTGTATCATCCTACTAGACAAAATCATTCCTTTTCACAATATTAACAACATCCTCCATATTCATATCCATATTTTCTAGTTTCTCTTTGATTGTGATGTTATGTTATGATCAATTTGATTTTTCTTTGGATTGATATCAAAGATGAGTGGACCACCAATCCAATTAACATAACAAAAATGTTTGGAAGAGTTATTAATTACAGTCTATTTAGAGTGGATAATATTTTACTAAAAAGTTGTGTTAATACCAAGCCAAATAGAAGAATTGAATTAAATGGTTTCTCTATCTATGATTCTGGATATAAATATGTTTCATAAGAAGTCCAGAGCAGTAGTTTTGGGATTGATAAGTTTCCATAAAAACATTTCTTGTAGAAACTGGATGAATACATTTAGATTTTTAATACCTAGTCCTCCCGTAGATTGTGGTAAAAATCATTTCTTCCATTGTGTAGTAATAATCATTCTTTCTATGATGTTTCCACCACAGAAAAATTTCTACATCATCATGTCAAGATTTTTAAGTATGGAAGATGGATAATTATATACCATGAAAGAGTATACCTGCTCTGATATAGCCACATTCCTGCTCAAAAAAATGTGCCCATCCATTGAGGGGGATTTCCCCTTCCAAGAGGAGAGGGTTTTTTTTGATTTGATTCATTGTATTTTAGAAATAAAACTGTCTGGGTTTTCCCCAAAACATTGGAACACCCAGGTAATCGAAAGGAATGTCTCCCTCCTCTATTCCCAAGTCATATGTGATTTTTTTCTTCCTAGAGGCTGAGAAGCCCTTACCAAAATAAATACAAGACTTTCTCTATCTTATGGACTGAAAATAAACACTTTCATAATGCTTTAATGACATTTTAATTTTGTTGATATTTATTTTTCCCCCCTGTGTATATATGACAATGTCACGACCCATCCTCGGGGCCCGTGTCGGGACTACACCAAGCCCGCCTTCCATAGGCCAGGGGCTGGCGACTAGCACCAAGACGTAAATCCCAACAAAAAGGGAAGGCATTGCCTTTGAAAAGTAAACAAACACCACAGAGTAAGCAAGCGTAAAAGTAAACACTAAGTAAGAATAGAGTACAACCGAAAGTGCGGAAAAGTAAATGGGCCAGTATACAAACCCAAACTGAAAGTAAAGTACAACTCGAAAGGGAAAACAGCAACTGTAAAGTAAAAGCCGCTACACCGAGCTGTCCACTGGAAATCCCACCTGAAGGGTGGGTACAGATAGCTCCACTGCTCCACGGGTCCCGCCGTCCGCTCTGAACACGTCCCGCCCAGAGGTCCACCTCCGGGTACCGCCCTACTCTGCAAGCCTCAGCCAAGATCAACGTTGTCTGTCGTCTGCAACCAACACAACGTAGTGCGGGCATAGCCCGTGCAGGGGTGAGTATAAGCTACTCAGTAGGGACCCCGAGACCCCTGAAGGTCTCCCAAAATCCACAAAGGATAAACCACAAAGGAAGATAGAGTCACGAAGTAACAACCAACACTGCTTAGGTATATGCCCATACATATACCTAAGTCATCAATTCCAATACGCTCCAACCTCCGAGCCCATGTACAACTCAGTCCACACAGGAAAGTAAACGTATTCCACACAGGAAAGCAAAACGAAATCCACACTAGATAGCACAACTCAATCCACACAGGAAAGCAATAGGATTCATCTCACACAGGTATACTTCTTCAAAAGACGATAAAGATGATCCCTGATCCATCTCAGTCGTCGGACCCACGAAGGATCGATAGGTAAGTAACCCCCGCAAAGACCCACACAGGATCGGGCCCACACAGGACCTGTAGACGCTGGTTCACACAGGACCGCTGAGCGCAAAGACCAACACAGGATCAGACCAACACAGGATCGGGCCCACACAGGACCTGTAGCACTGATCCACGTAGGATCGCTGAGTGCTATAGTCGTCGTCGAATCCACCAAGGATCTCAGTACTGTCGTCGTCGCAGTCACAGTAGCAGTAGCAGTAGTAGTCACAGTCGCAGCCAGCACTAGGGTTCCCGCACACAGCAAGCTCATTCGGGAGGGTCCGCTCCACGAGCCGAGAGGCTGATACATCAACTAACACTAAGTCCATATTTGATGTATCCAAAAGTTCCGTATCGTCAACAGGAACTCAACGCAACAGACGGGGCGTCGATTGGACGCCCGGTCTGAGAGTTAATGGCTTTTTCGTCCCAGGGGCCTGGTTGGTTTTTAAGGAAAAACCAACCTGACCGTACTCCACCTGCATCCAAACCTCGGGCAGAGTATGCCAAAAGATCCGTCTCACTAAGAGGAACACAACAAAGCTGACGGCACGTCAATCGGATGTCTTTAGCTCAAGATATGAGCGTTTCCGCTCCGAGGGCCCGGTTGGTTTCGTGTACGAACCAACCCGGCCGAACACAAAGTATTCCGAAACATTGAGTGCGATATAACGAAATGACCTTCTCGATCCAAGGATCGCATCGCCGCTGACATTTCGTCAAACGGAGGTCCGTAGCTCATGTTATGGGCAAAAGACCGAAATCGATTCGAAAACGGGGGGTCCGGGTCCGGGCCGACCCGGCCCGACCCCCCTGGGTCAGCTCGAACTGGGTCGACCCGAACCGGGTCCGACCCGGCCCAGTCGGCGGCGCGGCGGCGCGGTCCGGCACGGCGGCACGACCCGGCTGGCGGCGGCGCGGCTTGGGCGCCACTCGGGTGCCACGCGCGGGGGGCAAAGCCCCCGCTTCTTCCCTCTGGCGGCGCGGCATCATGCCGCGCCTTTGTCAAACAACGGCCCCCCACGTGAGGGGGCCTGCCTTTGATGAAAAAAAACGGGGGGGCGCTGCCCCCCCCCCCTTGGTGTAACCGCGGCCCCCCCTTTATGGGGGGGCGGTTTTGGCCAGCCGGGGGAATTTATTCCCCCGGTCCTTCTCCCTTCCAGCCGGCCCAACATGGCTGGCCGGTTCTTCCACAACGGGACCGGCAAGGCCGGTCCCCCTTCCGGCTTCCGACACCGGCAGCCCGGTGAGCCGCCGGTCTTCTCATTCCGCAGCGGCCCGGAACCGGCCGCGACCTTCATCGTCCGGCGCGGTGCGATGGCACCGCGCCCCTCCGCCGCAGCCCCGCTCCGGTCGCGGCACCTTTGGTTTCCTTCGACGCGGCGCGACGGCGCCGCGCGATTATAGCCTTGCGATTCCTGCATGGTGCGACGGCACCACGCCATCTCGTTCATCCGCAAGGAAATAATATTCAAGAACAGATGAGGGGGGATTCGGCCGTGTTTGTGCGGTCCGGCCCCCCCTCTCGTTAGTCGATAACACTTAACAATAAACCTCAATATTGTCATGCTAGAACGAAGAACGAGAATAAATAAATAAGCAACAACAAACCCCTACCTCGGTTTCAAGTACGATGATCGTCAATGACCCGCGGAAGACGAGCGTCGCGGTGGTCGGCATCACGGAAGAAGGACGTCGATGTCGTGAAGCGAGGATTCAGAGTTCTTTGATGACGATTTTGTCGCGGGAAATCATCGCGGAAGAGATGATGCGGAAGAAGTACGTCGTCGGTATTGCGGGTATAACGTCGCGGAAGGCGGTTCCCGAGAACGTGGCGTTCTTCGTCGATGTTCGAAAGTTCTTCGCGTTCTTCGTCAAAGCTTGAAGAAGAAGAAGAAGAAGAAGGTTCCAAATTCTCTCAAGATTGTCTAGAGAATTCTAACCCAAATAAAATAAGCTAAGGTATTATTTTATTTACTCAACCAAACCATTTGAAATTCAAAGGTTTGAAATTAAACAACTCAACCCATTTAATAACCTAAGTTGTCAAGTTCATTAAAAAGGGGAGTTTAAGGGAGTTTAAAAAAAAGAGGTGAAGAGTTATGCTTCGTGTGGACCCCACCACACTTAATCCTCCAAAGGGAGGTTAAGTGGATGTGGGTCCCACCTTTAACTCCCTTTGGGAGAAGTTAACCAACAAAATAAAAATAAAAACTGTTTCCACATTTTTATTTAACTTCTTATAATTTATCCCAAAACTAACTTTCGTCCCGCATAAAACGCAACCTCGGAAAAGGTCTCCTTAAGAGAATATCGGCACTACGAGTTCATCGGTGCCCTCAGAATTTGATTCCCGGCACCGGTTCAAAAGTTAGAAATTCCCGCTCGTTCGTTCACTGAACATACCTGAGCCAAACTTCTGAAAATGATTCTGGGCACTCCGGGCCTCGGAATCAGGTGCCGTCAGAAACCGCTCTCTTGTAAAATTCCAAAGAAAATTATGAAAAAAATTTCCCTTGAATTTTACGGGTCTTTACATTACTCCCACATCAGGGCTTTACGTCCCCGTAAAGATACATCAAAAACTAGGGAAACAAATGAGGGTACTGAGCACGCATCTGAGCCTCCCGCTCCCATGTGCTCTCCTAGAGATTCTCGTGCTGCCATCTGATGCGCACTAGAGGAATCGACCGTCCACATAGGACCCGCTCCTGTCGATCCTCGATCTCCACCGGGACCTCCGTAAAAGTCTCCCCATCATCAACGTCAAGCTCCCCATGGTCAATGATGTGTGTCGGGTCGTGCACGTATCTCCTCAGCTGAGACACGTGGAAGACGTCGTGCATCCGGTGCAACTGAGGTGGTAGAGCCAGGCGATAAGCCACCTCTCCAATCCTGCAGAGGACCTGTAAGGGTCCGATGAAGCGCGAAGATAACTTGCCGCCTCGACCAAATCTCCGAATACCACGTCGAGGTGAGACCCGCAAGAAGACGTGGTCGCCATCCTCGAACTCTAGTGGCCTCCGCCTCCTGTCAGCGTATGACTTCTGCCAGCTCTGAGCTATCCTCATCTGCTCCTGGATGACCTGGACCTTCTCTGTCGTGGCCTGGACCATATCCGGTCCCACAAGTGCTGACTCCCCAGGGTCTGTCCAGCACAAAGGAGATCTACAAGGTCGGCCGTACAACGCCTCGTACGGTGCCATCCCGATGGTAGAGTAGTAGCTGTTGTTGTACACAAACTCGACCAAGGGTAGGTGGTCCTCCCAGTTGTGACCAAAGTCGAGGACACAAGCGCGGAGCATGTCCTCGAGAGTCTGAATGGTCCTCTCCGTCTGACCATCCGTCTGAGGGTGAAAGGCTGTGCTCAGACGTAGCTGCGTCCCAAACGCCTCCTGTAACCCCTTCCAAAGCCGAGAAGTAAAGTGAACATCCCGATCGGAGACGATAGATGATGGCACACCGTGGAGCCGCACAATCTCCTGAACGTAGAGACATCCCAAGCTCTCCACTGAGCCCTGCTCTCTGATGGGTAAGAAGTGTGCCGACTTGGTGAGTCGGTCAAAAATCACCCAAATGGAGTCGTGACCTCTGGAAGTGTGTGGAAGTCCAGTAATGAAGTCCATAGATATTCCGTCCCACTTCCACTCCGGAACCTCCAAGGGTTGTACCAAGCCCGCTGGTACCTGATGCACTTCCTTGACCTGCTAGCAGGTGAGGCATCGAGAAACGAACTCTGCTACAGCCTTCTTCATGCCCAGCCACCAGTGCTGTCGTCTGAGATCCTGGTACATCTTCGCCACTCCTGGATGTACCGCCAAAGGAGAAGTGTGAAAATCTCTCAGCACCTCCTCTCGTAAAGCAACTGGTACCATGGTACGTCCTCTGAAAAGGATGTCGTGCTCTGCTACAAAGGAGAAACCATCAGATGCCTGTCCTGAGGATATCTGTGCACGCCGTGTCTCACAGTCAGCGTCCTCATGCTGTGCCTCTCTGACCTGCTGTAGTAGAGGAGGGGTGACTGTGAGAGACTGGAGGAAGGCTGCTCCATCTCTATCTACGAAGGATATCTGCAAAGAGGCTAGCTACTCCGTCGCCTCCTCAAGTAGCTGAATGCCCGTCCTCCTGCTGAGGGCATCAGCTACTATGTTCCCCTTCCCCGTAGTATAGACTATCTCAAAGTCATAGTCCTGGAGGAACTCGAGCCATCGCCACTGTCTCAGGTTCAAGACCTTCTGTGAGAAGATATACCTGAGACTCTAATGATCAGAAAAGACTGTAAAACGCTCGCCCATTAGGTAATGTTGCCATGTCTTCAGAGTAAAGACCACTGCTGCTAACTCCAGGTCATGGGTAGCGTAGTTCTGCTCATGCGGTCTCAACTGACATGATCCATAGGCGATCACTGCCCGCTCCTGCATCATAACACATCTGAGTCCAGTCCCTGGTGCATCACAGTAGACTATGTACCCTACCCCCTCCTCAGGCAGCCTCAAGATAGGTGCGCTGGTCAATCTCTGTCTCAGCTCCTGGAAGCTCTGCTGACCACTGTCTGACCACACAAAGGGTTTCCCCTTCTTCATCAAAGCTGTGAGTGGTGTCGCAACTCTAGAGAAGTCTGGCGCGAATCTCCTATAGTATCCAGCTAGTCCCAAGAAACTCCGACCCTCAGTCACGCTCCTGGGTGGCTCCCAAGCTAGCACTGCCTCGATCTTCGCGGGATCCACTGCAACTCCCGCCTCAGAGATGACGTGTCCCAAGAAGTGGACCTCACATATACAAAACTAGCACTTCGAGAGCTTACCATAAAGCTGGTGCTCTCGGAGCGTGTCAAGTACAACTCGCAAGTGATAGGCGTGCTCCTCCTCGGTCATAGAGTAAATCAGAATGTCGTCAATAAAGACCACAACAAACCGATCGAGGTATGGCTGAAAGATCCTGTTCATGAGGGCCATGAAAACTGCTGGAGAATTGGTTATGCCGAAAGGCATAACCAAGAACTCATAGTGGCCATACCGACATCTGAAGGCCGTCTTCTGCACGTCCTCGTCTCTGACTCTGAGCTGATGATAGCCTGACCTGAGGTCTATCATTGAGAACCACCGTGCTCCCTTGAGCTGATCAAAGAGGTCATCAATCCTCGGTAGCAGATACTTGTTCCTCACTGTCACCTGGTTCAGGCGACGATAGTCAACACAAAGTCGCAAGCTCTCGTCCGCCTTCTTGGCGAACAATATCGGGGAAGCCCAGGGTGAAACAATGGGTCTGATGAAGCCCTTGCCCTGCAAGTCCTCCAACTGTACCCGTAGCTCTCAAAGCTCGGCGGGGGCCATATGATATGCTGGAGTCGATATCGGGGCTGTCCTGGGGTACAGATCAATATAAAATTCTACCTCTCTGCGAGGAGGTAGCCCTGGGACGTCATCAGGAAAAACGTCCTCAAACTGATCCACCACTGCAGGAAAACCAGGACTCTGCACGTCAACTGCTCCAAGGATGAGGCTAGCCAACTGATGAGTGATGGGCTGTCCTCTCCTCCGCGGAAGTCCATCCTGTGCTGCAAAGGCTCCCTTCTCGCTGGTGAAGGTGAACCTGCTCCCATCGTTGCGTACACATCGCACCTTGCGCCTAAAACAGTCAATCTGTGCATGGATCGTAGATAGCCAATCCTTGCCCAAGATGACGTCGTAAGGCCTAGACGCTGCTACAAGAAGATCCCAGCTGAAGCTCTCGCCTCCTAGAGTAAGCTAACACTGCCGGCACCAGTGCGTAATCGTCGAGTCTGCTCCCATAGAAGTCTCTAGCCGTAAGGATCGAGCCAACGGCTCTGTCAGAATCTCCAAGCTCCGAACAAGGGCAGCGGCTATGAAAGAGTGACTCGCTCCTGTGTCTATAAGTACTGCAGGAAGGGTGGAATAGACACAGACAGTACCTCGAATCATCTCGGGTGCGCTGTGGTCGTAGGCCTCTGCTACCTAGAGCTATGCCTGTCTCTGCCCACCTGCTCCCTGTGGTCGGGGTGGACCTCCTGGTGGCGGTGGTGGCAGAGCCTCAAAGCGTCGTCCACCACCTGCTGCTCGGCCAGCTCCTCTGCCTCGTCTGCCTCCTCCATGTGGACCGCCACGGTCGACCCTCTGCCTCTGCCTCGGTGGTCCCTCAACCGACTGCTGCTCCTCGGCACGGCGGGTCGGGCAGTCACGAGCCATGTGGCCCTGCCCGCCGCACGAGTAGCACTATCCGCCTCTCGAAAGACTGGATCCGCGCTGTGTGCCCCGCACTGCTGAGCCAGTGTCCTGAGGTCGTCTTCCTGAAGGTCTGGTCTGCCTAGACCCCTGAGTCATCCATCGACTGCCTGCTGCAGAAGACTCTGCCAAGTTCCGCCCTGCGGTGGGTCTCAGCACTGGTGTAGACTCAGCAATGAAACTATCGATCAAAAGGGCATGCTCCAGTACTCCTGTCTGAGTCGGTATGCTGAGGGAGATCAGCGATGCCCTGATCTCGTGTCTCAAACCCTGCTCGAAGTTCCGGGCCCGAAAGAATGGGTCCCGTACCATGTCGGTCGAGTAGCGTGAGAGATCAGTAAATCTCGCCGAGTACTGAGCGACCGTCATGCTGCCCTGACGCAGCTGAAGAATCTTCTGGATACGCACCGCACGAAGGGTGGCTGGGAAGAACTCCGAGCGGAAGAGGATCTCAAAGTCCGTCCATAGAAGAGATGCCTCATCGTGCACCTGGAGCATCAAGCTCCACCATCGGCCCGCTGCTACATGCAGTAGGCTCGCAGCGAGGATCACCATGAGGCCTGCAGGTGTCCTCACTAGCCTAAAAACTCGTACCACTGCTTCCAGCCAGTCCTCGGCTGCCTGGGGGTCCGTCTCCCCACGAAACCTGGGCGGTCGCTGGCGCTAAAACTCATGCAATGCGCTGAGGCGACGTGCATCGTCAGCGGCTAGTCCTGGAAGCATCGGTGGCTCGACGGGTAGATCTACCGCCGGTGCCACTGCTGACAAAGGGCCCTGCACCGAGGCCTCGTCGCTCGGTGGGCTGTCGTCACGCTCGACTCTCGGATCCCTAGCTGGCTACCGTCGTGGGGCCATCCTGAAAAGGAAACAGGTGCGCCACGGTCAGAACAGCATACCTGGTGAGCTGATATAAAGTAATCACAATGAAAACTTTGAAACACGCACACAATCAATGTTTTCGTGCATTAAGTCGGAAATCAGTAGTCAGGGTCCTGGTGTACGGATACGTCGGCCGCCGCACCAACACTGGACTCCCTGGACTAATAACCACACTCAATACGCTAAACATTATTGCTTCACATAGAAAAGATCAGAGTTCGCGGTAGAACTGAACTCCTCTGATACCAATTTGTCACGACCCGTCCTCGGGGCCCGTGTCGGGACTACCCCAAGCCCACCTTCCATAGGCCAGGGGCTGGCGAATAGCACCAAGGCATAAATCCCAACAAAAGGGAAGGCATTGACTTTGAAAAGTAAACAAACACCACAGAGTAAGCAAGTGGAAAAGTAAACACTAAGTAAGAACAGAGTACAACTGAAAGTGCGGAAAAGTAAATGGGCCAGTATACAAACCCAAACTGAAAGTAAAGTACAACTCTAAAGGGAAAACAGAAACTATAAAGTAAAAGCCGCTACACCGAGCTGTCCACTGGAAATCCCACCTGAAGGGTGGGTACAGATAGCTCCACTGCTCCACGGGTCCCGCCTTCCGCTCCGAACACGTCCCGCCCAGAGGTCCACCTCCGGGTACCGTCCTGCTCTGCAAGCCTCAGCCAAGATCAACGTTGTCCGTCGTCTGCAACCAACACAACGTAGTGCGGGCATAGCCCGTGCAGGGTTGAGTATAAGCTACTCAGTAGGGACCCCGAGACCCCTGAAGGTCTCCCAAAATCCACAAAGAATAAACCACAAAGGAAGATACAATCATGAAGTAACAACCGACACTGCTTAGGTATATGCCCATGCATATACCTAAGTCATCAATTCCAATACGCTCCAACCTCCGAGCCCAAGTACAACTCAGTCCACACAGGAAAGTAAACGTATTCCACACAGGAAAGCAAAACGAAATCCATACAGGATATCACAACTCAATCCACACAGGAAAGCAACAGGATTCAGCTCACATAGGTATACTTCTTCAAAGGAAGATAAAGATGATCCCTGATCCATCTAAGTTGTCGGACCCACGAAGGATCGATAGGTAACTTACCCCCGCAAAGACCCACACAGGATCGGGCCCACACAGGACCTGTAGGCACTGGTTCACACAGGACCGCTGAGCGCAAAGACCCACATAGGATCGGACCCACACAGGATCGGGCCCACACAGGACCTGTAGCACTGATCCACGTAGGATCGCTGAGTGCTGTAGTCGTTGTCGAATCCACCAAGGATCTCAGTACTGTCGTCGTCGCAGTCACAGTAGCAGTAGCAGTAGTAGTCACAGTCGCAGCCAGCACTAGGGTTCCCGCACACAGCAAGCTTGTTCGGGAGGGTCCGCTCCATGAGCCGAGAGGCATATACATCAACTGTCACTAAGTCCAGAGTTGATGTATCCAAAAGTTCTGTATCGTCAACAGGAACTCAACGCAACAGACGGCGCATCGATCGGACGCCCGGTCTGAGAGTTATTGGCTTTTTCGTCCCAGGGGCCCGGTTTGTTTTTAAGGAAAAACCAACCCGACCGTACTCCACCTGCGTCCAAACCTCGGGCGGAGTATGCCAAAAGATCCGTCTCACTAAGAGGAACACAACAAAGCTGACGGCACGTCAATCGGACGTCCGTAGCTCAAGATATGAGCGTTTCCGCTCCGAGGGCCCGGTTGGTTTCGTGTACGAACCAACCCGGCCGAACTCAAAGTATTCCGAAACATTGAGTGCGATATACCGAAACGACCACCTCGATCCAAGGATCACTTCGCCACTGACGGTTCGTCCAACGGAGGTCCGTAGCTCAAGTTATGGGCAAAATACCGAAATCGATTCGAAAACGGGGGGTCCGGGTCCGGGCCGACCCGGCCCGACCCCCCCTGGGTCTGCTCGAACCGGGTCCGACCCGGCGCGGCCCGGCACAGCGGCATGGTCCGGCACGGCGGCGCGGCTCGGCCGGCGGCTGCGCGGCCTGGGCACCGCTCGGGTGCCACGCGCGGGGGGCAAAGCCCCCGCTTCTTCCCTCTGGCGGCGCGACATCATGCCGCACCTTTGTCAAACAACGCCCCCCCATGTGAGGGGGCCTGCCTTTGATAAAAAAAAATGGGGGGGCGCTGCCCCCCCCCCCCCCCCCCCCTTGGTGTAACCGCGGCCCCCCCCTTTATGGGGGGCCGGTTTTGGCCAGCCGGGGGAATTTATTCCCCCGGTCCTTCTCCCTTCCGGCCGGCCCAACATGGCCGGCCGGTTCTTCCTCAACGGGACCGGCAAGGCCGGTCCCCCTTCCGGCTTCCGACACCGGCGGCCCGGCGAGCCGCCGGTCTTCTCATTCCGCAGCGGCCCGGAACCGGCCGCGACCTTCATCATCCGGCACAGTGCGATGGCACCGCGCCCCTCCGCCGCGGCCCCGCCCCGGCCGCGGCACCTTTGGTTTCCTTCGACGCGGCGCGACGGCGCCGCGCGATTATAGCCTTCTGATTCCCGCGTGGTGCGACGGCACCACGCAATCTCGTTCATCCACAAGGAAATAATATTCAAGAACAGAGGAGGGGGGATTCAGCCGTGTTTGTGTGGTCCGGCCCCCCTCTCGTTAGTCGATAACACTTAACAATAAACCTCAAGATTGTCATGCTAGAACCAAGAACGAGAATAAATAAATAAGCAACAGCAAACCCCTACCTCGGTTTCAAGTGCGATGATCGTCAACGACCCGCGGAAGACGAGCGTCGCGGTGGTCGGCGTCACGGAAGAAGGACGTCGATGTCGTGAAGCGAGGATTCTGAGTTCTTTGACAATGATTTCGTCGCGGGAAATCGTCACGGAAGTGATGACGCGGAAGAAGTATGTCGTCGGTATTGCAGGTATGTCGTCACGAAAGACGGTTCCCGAGAACGTGGCGTTCTTCGTCGATGTTCGAAGGTTCTTCGCGTTCTTCGTCAAAGCTTGAAGAAGAAGAAGAAGAAGAAGTAGGTTCCAAATTCTCTCAAGATTGTCTAGAGAATTCTAACCCAAATAAAATAAGCTAAGGTCTTATTTTATTTACTCAACCAAACCATTTGAAATTCAAAGGTTTGAAATTAAACAACTCAACCCATTTAATAACCTAAGTTGTCAAGTTCATTAAAAAGTGGAGTTTAAGGGAGTTTAAAAAAAAGAGGTGAAGAGTTATGCTTTGTGTGGGCCCCACCACACTTAATCCTCCCAAGGGAGGTTAAGTGGATGTGGGTCCGACCTTTAACTCCCTTTGGGAGAAGTTAACCAACAAAATAAAAATAAAAAGTGTTTCCACATTTTTATTTAACTTCTTATAATTTCTCCAAAAACTAACTTTCGTCCCGCATAAAACGCAACCTCGGAAAAAGTCTCCTTAAGCGAATATCGGCGCTGCGAGTTCATCGGTGCCCTCAGAATTTTATTCCGGGCACCGGTTCAAAAGTTAGAAATTCCCGCTCGTTCGTTCACTGAACGTACCTGAGCCAAACTTCGGAAAATGATTCCGGGCACTCCGGGCCTCGGAATCAGGTGCCGTCAGAAACCGCGCTCTTGTAAAATTCCAAAGAAAATTAAGAAAAAAATTTCCCTTGAATTTTACGGGTCTTTACAGACAATTTTATCAGCAAAGAATATGTGTGAGGGAGATGGGTTCCCTCATATGGCTATGATGTTAGAATGTTCTCCACTGTTCACCATATTAAGGAGGAGTCAAATCATGTAGTCTTTAGCTAATCCAAAGATAATGGAAGAGAGGGGATATCCTTGCCTGACCCCCTTGAGTAAGTAAAGTATCCCTCTGGGGATCCATATATAAGAATGGAGATGTGAGATAATTTGAAAAGAACCATGATCCAGTTAATGAATTCTCTGTTGAAGCCAAAATTATGCAGCACTGTGCTAAAAATTCCCCGATCCATGGTGTTAAATGCATTGGTGACATCTAATTTGAGAGAAATGTTCCCACCACTAGTTTTTTTCCTTATAAAATTGACACATTATGAGCTAGTGAGGAAACATTCTTGAATGTTCCAGCCTTTCACAAAACCAAATTGATTCCAAGATATAATTTTCTCAGAAATGTGAGCGAGCCTATTTGAAGTAATTTTAGTAATTACCTGGTAGATGTTGTTGACAAGGGAAACTAGACTGAATTGGCTAATATCACTGACATTCTCAACCTTGGGGATGAGTGTTCTAAATTGTTCATTGAATGCTTAAGGGAAGGCTTCATCCTTGAAGAAGGGTTTGACAAGCTGTAAAAAATCTTTTTGAATGATTTCCCAATAAGTCAGAAAGAATTAATTAGTGAACTTGTCCTACCATGGGGAACATTCTTTTCTTAGGCTAAAGATTGCCTCTTTGATTTCAAGGTCCATTGGTATAGAAGTGAGGAAGTTATTATCCTCCATCATGACCAAGTTAGGAATTATATTTTCCCTTATCAATTCTTTTATTGGGGTACTATTAAAAATATTCTTATAGAATGAAACAATGTGGTTTGAAAGTTCATGCCTTCCTTCCAAAATTCATTCCCCCTGATTGTTTAGAGTAAGTGGCCAATTTTCCCGTCAAACTATCTAAAGATCATAAAATAATTTAGTGTTTATTTCCCCATATGAAAGTAATATTGCTTTAAATATATATTTTTTAATGTTTCCATGAAGCTTTATCGGGTTCCCAAGCTTAGGGGAAATATCCCATTCCTTCCTCATGTCTTCACTAAAGTAATATTTGGTTGAATTATCCTATAAATCATATAGGAGACATTAAATCCCATTAATTTCAGCGTCCATTGAGATGAACTTGTCTTTGATCCACTATTTCAGTTACATTTTTAACAAATTTAAGCTTCTTAATACCCAAAAGAGGATTGGATCTATCAACCCTCTTGTTCTAGAAATTATGCACTATCTTTAAGCATTCTGGGAGGGAGATCCAGGAACTGTTAAATCTAAAGGGAATTGGATTAGATCTTTCAAGATTTATAACACTCACCAGGATGGGGTGGTAGACTGAGTTGTGTTTAGCTAAGGTAACACATGAGATAGATTTTCAAAGTGTAAGGGAAGGATCATTTGCAAACACCCTATCAATCTCACTGGCTCTCATGCCATTCAGATGCCTCTTAAACCATGTGAACTTGGATCCAACAAGGTTTATTTCTCTCAGGTAGCCCCCCTTAATACATTCTCGAAATTCATCCATGGATGTGTTGTTAATCAAAGGACCAATCCTCTCTTCATTGAGCAATATAGAGTTGAAATCACTAGCAATAATCCATGGATTATTAATAACATTATCTAGGTCATATATTTGATTCCAAAATATTCTCATATCAATGTAGTTGGTATGAATATAAATAATCGAGCAATATATTTTCCCATCTGACTCCAAAAAATTACATGTGAGAATCTGGACATTTTCTAGAATAATAAGTGTCCAGACAACTTATTTCTAGACAAATATATAGATTCTATCTAGATCTCCCTTAGAGTTGGCACAACAAAGTAGGGAATTAAATGTATTATAAAAAGTTTTTTCATGATTTATATAGGTAGTCTTGGGCTCATAAATTCATAAGATATCAGGTTTATACTTACCTGCAATCATCCATATAGAACCCAAGGTTTTAGGGTTGGACAACCCTTGAAAGTTCCAAAATAGTATCCTCATTGATATAATGATTTGGGGGGTTATTCCCCCCTTTCCTTTAGAATATGAGATTTGATGATTTTGAGCATATATTGTTGAAGAGAATGGGCTTATAGTTCTAGGTTCTTGAGTAGCATCTAGAGTAAGTGGTCATCTGTCTATAGTACCCTTCCTTCTTTTAAAGTGCTAAGTTGAGTTGTCCAAAAAATTCATCTCTCAGTTGTTCAGTAATTGATCAGAAGCATCAATCACTATTGTAATGTTACCTTACTTAGTATCATCCTCCATAATCGAACATCCCATGTGATCTGGAGATCTTAGGGCCTGGATTTTAAGATCCAGTGTTAAACTCGAATCCCCAGGCACGGTGTTGAAAATAGCTTCTACGGAGTCCTGAATCAGTACCAAATTATCCTAACTATCCTTGGTAATAAATTCCAAGATAAATTCTTCAATATTCAATAAAAGTGTGACCGAGAAAAACTACATTGAATAATTCAGATCATTTTTCTTCTCTTGTTAGTGCATTGATTTTTCCAAATTTTCCTCATTTCTAAGTCACGCAGGGTGATGATCCTCTTCCTCAGATATGCCAACCCATAAAGTGGTATCCCCTTGAATTCTTGAATAATTACCCTTCTTCATATCTGATCCCGAGCCCCTCTTCTTTTCCTAATTAATGATTCATTTTCCTCTTGATACCTCCCACCATGCCATAGAATTAGTGGTAGGATTAACTAAATTTTGTAAGACCCAATAGTTGTTAACTAGAAGACCAACCATTTTTCAATGTTCACAATATTTGGGAGGGTTCTCAAACTCAAAATTTATTTTTAGATGATGATATTATGAGGCTATAAAAACTCAACCCGGAGCTGGAGATTTCATATCAATTTCAATAAGGACTCTATCATACAAACCCAGATCACCATTGATGTACCTTTGATCTATTTTAAAAGGAGTTCCCAAGCCTGAAGCAATATCACTGAAAAGATAGGTTTACCTTGGGGTTAAACTAAGAATAAATGGGTTAAAATGACCTAAAAATTCTAAATTCCCATTTTATGGACATATTTAAACGTTATTAACTATTAGGATATAGATGTACCCATTTTGAATCAATTTTTCATATGAAATATGTGGGAAAACTATATTTTTTTAAAACAATTCCATTTCTGTCATACCCCCCACTTATAAAAGGCCACCCCCTATCCACTCCTATTCAAACAACCAAAACCATTTTGTACTACTAATACCTACGAATATAACATAATTAATCCTACAAAAACATTCTAGATTTATTGGTTTGATAAAAAATCCATCCTAGGATGAATTTTTATGAAACAATAAAGATGTAGTCCAAAGAAGATTTAACGTTCTTAAATGATCATTTTTATCTTATTTACTCTTATACAACCTTAAAATATTATTCAATAATTATTATATAATAACACAATTATCTTCCATACAATTTAATTTTATTATGTTAATTTAATAACATATATAAATCTCTTCTTCCATCAAATGGGAAATGAAATGCTCCACTGGGTGTATGGTGAACCACCACCTCATGAATCATTGTAATTTGTTTTCCATCACCGCATATCACAATTGGATATGAATTTACCATGATTATATGATATTTATTGAATTAATATAAATTGTAAATTATAATATCAAATAAAACTTATTACCTTCCAACCTGTTGGAAAACAATAATGTTACTAATGTGTACAAAATACTTTTGGCTCGCTAACTAATGTGATATTATTCCCATTTTCAGTTTACATGGATTCTAATAAAGATAGATTAAATGAATTTATATGATATTTTTAACATAAAGATTAATTTTAATTTATTATATCACATGTATTTTCTAACTTTAAATTCTGTGTGGGATATAATAGAGTCGATCATGTGTACGGTAGAATACCACCTCACGAAGCGATATGACTCATTTTTTACTGATGTTTTACATGGAAGGTAATGACGATGGATTTAATTAATACATTTGATATATATATAAATTAAATCATAAATTATTTCTAATTGTGATATAATATCTACCTTTCTTTCATTTCTACTATAAAAAAATAGAAACAACATTCTTACGTACATACGGCCTACTTTCTTGATAAATAGTGGAATTTATTTTCTATATATAACTTTAATAGATTAAGTATATAATGAATATTTATGGTATTTATTGGATGGTAGAAATTATATATGTTACGTAACCTTTATCTAAGTAAAAGTACAAAAATTAACAAACCAAAACATTCATGAAACAAAGAAGCAATTATCAGCCAAAACAATGATTTTAACAATGTATTACTAATATATTGGTTATAAAATAAACTAAGATAATAATATATGGTATGAGATATTTTTTTTTGTTATATTATATATTTATAATAATATTATATTTGTTATAATAGAGGTTCAATAACATATAATGGAGGTTGAACCTGAAGTAAGAGTTTCTCATCTAACTTTTTATTCTATGAGACATATGTCATATCACTACTTATTCATTTTGTGTAGTGTATATACTAATAATTATATATGTTATATAATGAATAAATTTATATTCATTTTATTTAAATTTTAATTTGGTTTCATTAACTTCACAGGGATTATGATTCAAATGTTCTCAAAGTGGTATGGGTTTATTTTTCAATATCATCATTATTTGGGATTATTTACATTTATATTTCCCTTGAAATAATTGTTTGATATTCATATAATATAACAAATTTATTTTATTCTCATTTATTCTTTCATTAAGTTCTCAAGATATAGTACCATTTACCTCCCTTTTTTCACTTAAAATTAATTTGAAAATGTTCTTTAGAAAATCCAAATTTATTCCTTTCTTCTGTTGAAAATGCTTTTTCTTTCATATCCATGTTTTCTAAAAATATTTGGTAAAATGTTTTAAAAATGTCAAAATTATTGATTAAATCATTTTTACTAATGAAGGACTTTTTAAATAATTATTTAATGGGAATCATCCTATCATTTTTTTAAAAAGGTATATTTTCACTTTTTATAAAAAAATGTCAATGAAATATTATTTTTTAATTTAATCAGAATGAACAGAACATTCTTCTAATCATGAACACTCCTTTTTTTGAATATTCCCTTAAAATTTTCAATAATATTTTTCAAAAAATATTTTTCTTATTATTATGAATTTTTTATTTTGTAAAAGTTATTTTCATTGTGAGAAGGATATTTTCCTTAAAAATGTTTAAAAGAGTTTTTATAGTATTTATATTAATTAATGACAAAAACTGTCATTTAACTTTTTAACCATTGGGGATATATTGTAATTATAACATCCTTATTATTTCAATGGATGGTTTATGATTAGTTTGATTGGGGATGTCCTATTTTGATACCGTTCTCCATATTACTCTAATTGATTTATGATTATGTGTATTGATTTATGAAAGTATAAAAATTACATTTGATTGTTTTTAAATAATATTTTTTATGTTTTTTATGTTTCATCCACTATCAATTGAATAATTAATTGGGCATAGTAAGTGATGGGAAAGACCCTCTATATCCCATTGATGCATCTTTAGATCTTATGAGATGAACTATATTGTGTTTTAGCCAAGGCCTTACCCATTTCCTTTAAATTTCATGGCATGAGTCGTTGAAGATATGTTTATGAGGCCCTAAATTTTGTATTTCCTTATTATAATATTATTTATTTGTTTTCAATGTGATTATCTGATTAGTTATAATATATTTGGATTTTTTGTAATAACATTTGATTATTTATATGGCATTATTTGATAATCATTTATTAATTCCATATTATTCTCATTTAATTGATTGAATAACATGTATTTTAGTTATTTAAAATGATATATTGATTATTATTATTTATACATGATACATTATATTGTAAGTATACCCTTAATGTGCATTTTAACTCCCACTTTCTTATTCTTATTTCTATTAGATTCCAAGATGTGTATTATGATTGATATGTATGGTTATGAAAGAGAAAATAATAATACTATTCAAGAAAATACAATGTTGTATTTTATTTTTTCAATTGTATGGAGATATTAATGTATGTATCTAGTTTACCAAGACAATTAATCTATTTATTCTTTTGGGATGTGATTTCTTATATCAATTTTCATTATAATAAATCTGAAATTGGTTCTAGGTAATTAGAGATACGGTCTTTAAGGATGGTATTGTAACACTTCAAGGTTTTGAAAATAAATATAGAATGAAATTTTATAATCTATCCATTAAACACAACTTTGCCTCACCTATGTTTTGAATTTCAAGAAATAGTCATCTAGAGTTGTGTTCAGTATGTCATTTGGAGTCAGATAGAACAAACTTGATTTTTGGTGAATAGAAACATAACATTATGAAAAGTAATATAAATATTAATATGAATAGTAATATGACCCTTATGAATAGTAAATAATAATATTATTGTATTTATTTAAGGCAATATAATAATGGGATCTTAGTTTATTTTTCAATGTCACATAAAACTAATTTCACTTCAAGATTGATATTTTTCAAATTAACTATTACTTTATTTAATAATTATATTAATAATATTTAGAAAAGTATTTTTGAAAAATGGATTCCACTTTTGACTTGTACATGTCGAAAAATGGTAGGGGTTAATTTTTGGGATTTTTCTAAAATACATGAATTTTACATTGAATAGTAAAAATACAGTTGTGAGTTTTCATTAGTTTAATGACATCATAATGATGTAATAATTAAATATAAAATATGGTCTACTTGTTTATAGTAACATATGACATGAGGTGTCCCAATTATGTTAAACCATGGTAAAATACCATGGGCAAGCCCATGGTTTGGAAAAAACCACTAATGAGGTGTCCCTTTGAAATTATTAAAAAATTACCTCTCTTTTTCTATAAATACCCACTCGTCCATTCATTTTATTTCATTAGAAATCCCTCATCCTCGAAGCTCTGGTGGTTTTACCTATCTAATAGTCCTCCCAAGGTGTCCTTAAGCCCCCAAGGTCCAAACCTTCATGTACTATGAGTTACTCTACATGGTAAAGGAATACTTCACCCTCCTCTTTTAGTCGAAACTTATTTTATGTTTTCTCTTTGAATTTACATTCTAATATGTTGGGTTTTGATTTTATGTATTCTTTTTACTGTACTTTTTATTTCAATATGATGAGGTCTCCTTTTTCTCTCATCATTTTATTTTATGAAATATTAAGTGATGTCATTAGACTACTGAATTTTCATAAGGGATCTCTTAACTTTTATTTTATTTTCAAGATAATCTCTATTCTTTTTTTCTCCTCACCTCCTCTACTTGAATGATCATTATAACTCTAGTATAATCTATATACTGAAATTATATCATGTGAATGGAAGAACCATCATAAATATTATTACTCTGTCCCTTTTATTTTTTATAAACGAAATCAACGTCCATGATGTTCCAATTTATAGCCTTCATGGACGACGAAGTTTCGTTCTTCAATTTCTTCTTCATTAATGGTTATGAAACCATATTCATGGTTTAACTAGACTATAAAATATTTATTATAACATAATTAATATTCAAGAACCATAATATTTACATACAATTAATTTATATGACAAAACTAGTTCATAATAATCCAAATACCGCCGAATAATCAATGTGGTTGTCATCTAAGGATTCTTCCTCATTCCATATAACAAAATGATATAAATGACCATTAACAATTCTTTATGTTCATAAATAATATATAATTCCAATACTAGATATTTATAACCTTTCCACATGAACTCTATTACTTAAAAATAAGTGAACCGAATATGAAAATAAAGGAAACGAACACTCTAGAATGACGAAATTCAATACAATAACTTGTCAATAAAGACATAAATGAACTAACCAGAATTATGGTAAACTGAATAAATTTCTAATAGGTTCTGAAATAAGTTATTTAAATGTATAATTTCATATTCCATGTGCTTAAGTACAATATTAGAACACATTTGGAGTTAAGGTAAGGGTTTTTCCACCCGAACTTCCATTTTCATCTGGGATACTTTCATTGTCTAGTTACCTCAATGAAATTCTTATGTATTATAATGTACTCATCATTTATTCAGTGTGAGTATCATATATATGTCTTAAAAAACCATAATCCTTCTTTATTTTATGGATAGTTACACATTTTAAAAGGAACTTTCAAAATTGTTTCCAAAATACAAGCCCCATTCATGGGAATTTCTCCAATTCATATCTATTTACAAGGGCACTATATAATCTGTTTTTGAAACCATTATATTTCTAAAAATATTAATTTTATTTCGAAAATAATATCTTACTTCACTTTTAGTTTTATACAAATATTTTTCAAAAGAACTCTTCTTTTCAAAAGAAAAGAGTATTTATCTCAAATTTTCTTAATGATTTTATAAGAGTGGTTTATTTTGACTCAAATGCCCTTGTTGATTCCATAGTATTATTGGGTTTAATCATTTAGGAAGTCATCTACCATATTTGATTTAATGGTTTATGACTAACTCTATTGTGGATTATCTATCCTAAAACCATTCACCATTTTATTCCAAATGATTAGTGTTTTATGTTTAATGATTGGGGAAAGATAGTTACATTTTATATGATAGGTTAAATATTAATGTATTCATTTGTTATGTTTATCCCCGCTCATATGAGATATTCATTGGACTTATTATGTGATGGGTGGGGCCCTCTATAGCGCCTTGATGCATCAGAAGGTCTCATGAGACAAACTATGGTGTTGGCACGAGGCCTTGACAAAATGATTATTTTATGGTCCTATCACGAGGATTGGACGGTATGGTTATGATGTCTGGCATATGCACTTCCCTTATTATGATTCTATTATTTGAAGTTCATGTGGTTATTCGACTAGTAGAATACCCATGATTATGTATTATTATAGAATTATTTATTCAGCTCATATTTCTTCCATAATCTTTTCAAGTTCATTATTCAAGGCATGTGTTTTAAATTATTCACCATGTCTAATGTTTATATTAACTTCCACTATATTGCTTACTCGTAGTGAGCATTTTAGCTCACCCATTTCATATGTTTCATTTTATCAGGAAATGAAGAAGTAATTTATGAATGACTTGCAAGCATAATCTAGGAGACGTGATGTTTTTAGTGGATCAAAATAGTGTTTTGAATCCCTTCATGTTGTAATGTTAAACTTATGTATATAAATTGTTTCCAATAATATTAAACTACTCAGTCTTTTATGATTTTTATTACATGTATGTATGCCAACATAATCAAATAAGGCACAGGCTCTGGGAAACTGGGGTCAGGTCCTTGCATTTGGGATTAGGGGAAGTTTAGTAGAATACATGAAAACAAGAAAACATAGAATTCGGGAAGAGTCCCTAAGTTATTATTTGAGGATATACATTCAATAACGTCCTAGTATTTTGGTAAGGAATAGATTATGTGGATCTTTCAAGAAATACATCCATGTCTGGATACGAGCAGGTAGAGCCGGCTCTAGCACAGATGTATCTAGGGGTAAAACCTGAAAACACCGCTTTGAGCTAGACTCGAACTGGAACTGGTGCATGTAAATAGGCCTTGATTCACTCTTGGTTATAACACTCTCGGGGGATATGCTTAGGATAATTCACATTATCTTTACAAGCCATTATGAAGGATTGAAATGTAAAATATTCCTCAAAAAACTATTTTTTGTGAATATGGGATTAGCCATGCGTAGGATCTCGATATTTATGAGTATTTTTAAGTTAAGATTATACATTATGATTCATAACCTAATATAGTGTATGCAATTATCTAGATATAGTGCCTAGTGGACGGAATGGAAGTCGCACAAATGAACGTGTCCCCTGTAGGGATTTTCCTCTGAAGAAAGATAATGATGTTGGATCTGGTACTGTGACTGGTGCTGAGCAACTCAATACTATACTGGGAAAACATACTCAGGTTATGAATAATAACCTTACCCGTATAGAGCATCTGGATCCACCATGTGGAGGATCCATGCTAGATCGCTTTAAGCGACAACAGCCGCCATCATTCAACAGGACTACAAAACTGTTTGTAGCAGAGTAGTGGATATGTTCCCTCGAGGAGATATTTCATTCTTTGGGATGTAATGAAAGATAGAAGGTTTTCATGGTAGTATATCATCTATCAGGAGATGCGGATCCGTGGTGGTCATTAATCCAAAACACAAAGGAGGACGAATAGATAGAAGAGATGGAATGAAGGGATTTTAAGGAAATCTTCATAGAAAAATATTTCCCTCCTGAGCAGCGAGTAGATATGGAGAGACAATTCTTGAATTTGAGGTAGAAGGAGGATGAAATTGTTTCCAAGTATGAAGCCAACATCACAAGGTTAGCAACACATGTTGTGGACTATATACAAAATCCAAGGAGCTAAATTGACCAATTCTTTGACAGCCTAAAACCAATACTCTGGTAGGCATTGGTCTCCCAAATTTTTTTATCATATGAGGATATAGTTTCATGTTCCATCAATATGGAAAAAGAATTCTCTAAGTCTTATGACATTAAGGGAAAGTAAGAAAAGAAGAGGGATACTGAAAACCCTGGGATAGAAAATAAGTAAATGGTGAAGATGGGAAGAGTTGAATTTCCACCATGTGACAATTTTGGAATGAAACACCCTGGTGCATGGTTAAAAAGAAAAGGATTATGCTACAAATGTGGTCAGAAAGGCCATCTTGTTGGTGATTTCATAGGGAAGAAGGAAGCCAATGATGTTCAATGCTATAGTTGTCGGGAGATGGGACACTATGCTAATGATTGCCAAAAACATCAAGGAAATATGCAACATAAGAGGCAAAGGGAGCAAGGACAAGCATATAAGATCACAACTGTAGAGGTTGAAGAACGGCATGACGTGGTGGCAGGTACATTGATAATTTCATCAAACTTATCCAATGCTTTATTTGATTCTGGATCATCGCATTGTTTCATATCTTCCATGTTTTATAAGAAAATTAGATATTTCCAATTTGATTTAAAAAGGGAGTTTTTAGTCAAAAATCATTCGGGTAGTATCATTGAAAAAAAGTTCAATGAATCAATTCCAATTAGGGTATATAAATTTTCTTTATCTACTGATCTCATCATCATACCCATGATTGGATTTGATATAATCCTTGGTATTGATTGTCTTTCGGACCGTGATGCAAAAATTTATTATAAGAGGAAGGAGGTTACGATTTTTTATGACGATGATAAAGAACACCTTATCTTTAGATCATAATTGTCACGAACTGATTCTTATCTAGATCCACCCCCAGTATCTCATCTGAATTCAATTATTGGGAAGGAAAAGAATGAAATAAATGTGGGCAAGAAAAGGAATGTTCAAATAGAGGATGTAGCTATTGTGAGAAAATATGTTGATGTGTTTCTAGAAGATTTAACTGGACATCCTCCAGAACGAGAAATTGAGTTTTCCATTGATTTAATTCCTGGTTCAAGGCCCTTATCAAAGACACCTTATAGAATGGCCACTGTGGAATTAGTGTAACTAAATAAAAAACTAGAGGAATTGAGTAATATGGAATATATTCGCCCCAGTGTTTCTCCATGGGGATCCCCTATCCTTTTTGTTAATAAGAAAAATGTATCTATGAGCTTATGTATTGACTACAGGGAGATCAATGCTATAACAATAAAGAACAAGTATCCCCTATCTCACATTGATGATTTATTTGACCAACTGCATAGAGCTCAATAATTTTCAAAGATTGAACATTGGTCTGGATATCATCAGTTGAGTGTAAAAAAGGAAGTCATTCTAAAAATATCATTTCAAACCAGGTACGGGAATTAAGAGTTTAAAATAATGCCTTTTGGATTGACTAATGTACCCTTTGTCTTAACGGATCTAATGAATAGTGTTTTCAAGGAATATATCGATGATTTTGTAGTGGTATTTTTTGATGATATATTGGTATACTCCAAAAGATATGAAGATCATGAAAATCAATTGAGCATTATCCTGAGGACTCTTAGAAGACATGAATTATATGGGAAGTTTAGATAGTGTGAATTATGGCTTTAGGAGATTTCTTTTCATGGCCATATTGTCTCTAAGGATGGAATCCTAGTCGATCCTGCGAAGAAAAAGGTACTCCAAGATTGGCCCATGCCAACAAATATAACTAACATATGCAGTTTTATTGGATTATCTGGTTATTATCAGCATTTCGTTCAGAATTTTGCCCAACTAGCTATCCTGCTAACGAAGATCACACGTAAAGGGGTTAAATTTGTTTGTAAAAAATATTGTGAAGAATGTTTCAATGAACTGAAGAGAAGATTAGTCAATGCTACTATATTGACTCTACCATCGGGGAATGAAGCGTTTGTTATTTATAATGATGCTTCAAAGAAAGGACATGGTTTTGTCTTTATGAAAAACTATAGGGTTATTGCTTATGAATCACGACAGCTAAAAATTCATGTGAAAAATTATCCTACTCATGATCTTGAGTTAGCTACTATAATCTTTTCTTTGAAGATATAGATACATTATCTCTATGGTGAAAAATGTGAGATTTATACTGATCACAAGATTTTGAAGTATATTTTCTCACAAAAAGAACTCAATAGGAGGCAAAGAGGATGGTTTAAACTACACAAGGATTATGATTGCATGATACACTACCACCTGGGGAAGGAAAATAAGGTGGAATATGCTTTGAGTAGAAATGATCATGGAGTTTTGAACAAGATGAGAGTTGAAAGGGATCCTATTTTCATGGATCTAGTAAATATGAATATGGGAATAGCCATGGAAGGTGAAACCTAAATTCCTTTTCAAATGGTTTCCAAACCATCTTTACTAGAAAGTATAAAAAGTTCTTAGGCTGATGTTGAGGAGTTTGAAAAGAAGATTAAATCTGTGAATGATAAGAGATTGAGTGACTTTGTATATAAAGATGGAATTTTGAAATTTGGGAAGAGGCTTTGTGTTCCCGATATACCTGTTCTAAAAAGGGAATTGTTGGATGATGCTCATAGTTCCAATTTCTCTATACACCCTGGTGGCACTAAGACGTATAGAGATTTGAAGAAACATTTTTGGAGGGACAACATGAAGAGAGAGATTGCTGATTTTGTGTCAAGATGTATGGTTTTTCAACAAGTGAAAGATTGAAGACAGTAGCCTAGAGGAGTATTGTGACCTCTTCCTATACATATGTGGAAATGGGATAATATCACAATGGACTTTTTCATTAGACTACCAAAGACTCCTAGAAGGAATGATGCAATATGGGTCATTGTTGATCATCTTAACCAGTTAGCACATTTTCATGCTATAAGAGAAGATCTAATACTTGAGTGTCTAGAAAGACTATATATTAATGAAGTTGTGAGACTTCATGGAGTATCCCTATCGATTGTTTCTCATCGTGATCCACATTTTTCTTCAAGATTCTAGAATAGTCTTCAGAAGGCCCTAGATACTGATCTTTGTATGAGCACTGCCTACCACCCACAAACTGATGGATAATCAGAATGGACTATTCAAACATTGGAAGACATGTTGAGGTATTGTTCACTTGATTTTCAAGGCATGTGGGATCAGTATTTACCCCTCATAGAATTTTCATACAAAAATAGCTTCCATTCAATTATTCAGATGGCACCCTATGAAGCATTATATAGGAGGCGATGTCATACACCACCATGTTGGGATGATGTTGGTGAAATAAATCTCATGGGACCAGAACTTGTTGACGAAATAATGGAAAAGGTGAAGATTATCCAGAACCATATCAAAATAGCTCAAAGTAGGAAAACAAGCTATGTTGATAATCGAAGAAAGGATTTGGAATTTCAAGAAGATGATCACATTTTCTTAAAGGTATCTCCATGGAAGGGTATTATACGATTCATTAAGAAGGGAAAATTATGTCCCAGGTATATCAGACCTTTTGAAATTCTGGACCGAATTAGAGCTGTATCTTACTATTTGGAAATGCCGCAAAGTCTCTCCAAGGCTCACAATGTGTTCCACGTGTCAATGTTAAGAAAGTACATGCCAGACCCAACACATGTACTCACTTATAAAGAAGTGGAACTTGAGCCCGATCTATCTTACTATGAAGATCCTATCAAGATTATTGATACTAGAGAAAAAGTATTGAGAAATCGGATGACTTGTCTGGAAAAGGTTCTTTGGAGGAACTATAAGATAGAGGAAGCAACATGGGAGCCTGAGGATCTTATCTTAAAGACATACTTGAATATTTTTAGGTAATATTTTGTGAATTTTGAGGACGAAATTTTTGTAAGGAGGGGAGAATGTTACAACACAAGGTTTTGAAAATTAATATAGAATGCAATTTTATAATCTATCCATTAAACACAAATTTTCCTCACCTATGTTTTGAATTTCATGAAATAGTCATCTAGAGTTGTGTTTAGTAAGTCATTTGGAGTCTGATAGAACAAACATGATTTTTTTGAATAGTAACATACCCTTATAAATAGTAATATGAATAGTAATATGAACCTTATGAATAGTAAATAATAATACTATTTTATTTTCTCAAGGCAATATGATAATGTGATATTAATTAATTTTTCAATGTCACATAAAACTAATTTCACTTCAAGATTGTTATTTTTCGAATTAACTATGACCTTATTTAAAAATTAAATTAATAATTTTTAGAAAATTATTTTAGAAAAATGGATTTCACTTTTGAATTCTACACGTCGAAAAATATTATGGGTGAATTTTTGGGATTTTTCTAAAATACATGAATTTTTCATGAATAGTAAAAATACAGTTTTGAATTTTCAGTAGTTTAATGACATCATAATGATGTAATAATTAAATATAAAATTATGGTCAACTTGTGTATAGAAACAAATGACATGAGGTGTCCCAATTGTCTTAAACCATGGGAAAATACCATGGGCAAGCCCATGGTTTGGCAAAAACCACTAATGAGGTGTCCCTTTGAAATTATTAAAACATTACCTCTATTTTTCTATAAATACCCACTCATCCATTCATTTTCATTCATTCCAAATCCCTCATCCACGAATCTCTGGTGGTTTTACCTCTCTAAGAGTCCTCCCAATGTGTCCTCAAGCTTCCCAAGGTACCAACCTTCAAGTAATAGGAGTTACTCTACAAGGTAAGGGAATCCTTCACCCTCCTCTTTTAGTCGACACTTATTTTATGTTATCTCTTTGAGTTTCCATTAAAATATGTTGGGGTTTGATTTTTTGTATTCTATTTACTGTCCTTTTCATTTAAAAATTATGAGGTCTCCTTTTTCTCTCATCATTTCATTTTATGAAATATTAAGCGACGTCATTAGGCTGCCGAATTTTCATAAGGGATCTCTTAACTTTTCTTTTATTTTAAAGATAATCTCTATTCTTTTTCACTCCTCACCTCCTCTGTCCAAATGATAATGATAACTCCAGTATCATATATATACTGTAATTATATCATGTGAATTTAATAACCATCATAAATATTCTTACTCCCTCCCTTTTATTTTTATAAATGAAATCAACGTCCACGAGGTTCCAATTTATAACATTCATGGATGACGATGTTTGGTTCTTCAATTTCTTCTTCATTACAGGTCATGAAACCATATTTATGGTTGAAATAGACTATAAAATATGAATTATAACATAATTGATATTCAGTAAACAGAATATGTACATATAATTAAATTATATGACAAAACAAGTTCATAATAATCCAAATACCGCCCAATAATCAAAGTGGTTGTCATCTAAGGATTCTTCCTCATTCCATATAACCAAATGATAGAAATGACCATTACCAATTATTTATGTTCATAAATAATATATAATTCCAATCCTGGAGATTTATAACCTTTCCACATGAACTCTATTACTTAAAAACAAGTGAACTGATTATGAAAATAAAGGAAATGAATACTCCAGAACGACGAAATTCAATACAATAACTTGTCAATAAAGACATAAATGAACTTACCAGAATTATTGTAAACTAAATACATGTCTAATAGGTTATAAATAAAGTTATTAAGAAGTATAATTTCATATTCTGGGAGCTTTATTATAATAGCGGAACATGTTTGGAGTTAAGGTAAGAGTTTTTCCACCCGAACTTCCATTTTCATTCGGGATACTTTAATTATCTAATTACCTCAATGAAATTCTTATGTATTGTTATGTAATAATCATTTATTATGTTTTAGTATCATATATATGTTTATAAACCAGAATCCTTCCATATATTATGGATAGTTACATGTTTTAAAAGGAACTTTCCAAATTGTTTCCAAAATACAAGCCTCATTAAAGGGAATTTCTCCAATTCATATCTATTTACAAGTGCACTCTATAATATATTTTTCAAACCATTATATTTCTAAAAATACTCATTTTGTTATAAAAATACTATCTTAATTCACTTCTAGTTTTATACAAAGATTTTCCAAAATAACTCTTCTTTTCAGAAGAAAAGAGTATTTATCTCAAAATTGCTTAATGATTTTATAAGAGTAGTTTTGTTGGATTCAAATGCTCTTGTTCATTCCTTGGTATTTTTGGGTTTAATAATTTATGAAGTCATCTACCATATTTGATTTAATGGTTTATGACTAACTCTATTGTAGATTATCTATCCTAAAACCATTCACCATATTGTTCCGAATGGTTAGTGTTTTATGTTTAATGGTTGGGGAAAGATAGTTACATTTCATATGATAGTTTCAATATGAATGAATTTTTTGTTTATGATTATCCCCACTCATATGAGGAATGAATTGGACTTATTATGTAGTGGGTGGGGCCCGCTATAGCCCCTCGATGCATCGGTAGGTCTCATGAGATAAACTATGGTCTTGGCATGAGGCCTTGACAGAAAGATTATTTTATGGTCCAAGCATGAGGCTTGGACAGTATGGTCATGATGTCCAGCATATGCACCTCCCTCATTATGATGCTAGTATTTTTTGTTCATGTGGTTATTCGACTAGTATAATACCCATGAATATGTTTTATTATGGAATTATTTATTCGGCTCATATTTCTACCATAATGTGTTCATGTTCATTATTAAAGGCATGTGTTTTCAATTATTCACCATGTCTAATGTTTATATTAACTTCCATTGTATTGCTTACTCTTATTGAGCATTTGAGATCACCCCTTTCTTATGATTCATTTTCTCACGAAATGAAGCAGTAATTTATGAATGACTTTCTAGCATAATCTAGGAGACGTGATGTTTTTAGTGGATCAAAATAGTGTTTTGAATCCCTTCATGTTGTAATGTTAAACTTATATATATATAAATTGTTTCCAATAATACTAAACTACATAGTATTTCAGGATTTTCATTCCTTGTATGTATTCCAACGTAATCAAATAAGGAACTGACTCAAGGCAACTGGGGTCGGGTCCTTATAGGTATCAAATAAATTTTAGTAGATACCTTGGGGACAATATTTATGAAAAAATAGATTAGAAAACATAAACCTATGACTAAATTTGAGGTTAAGTATAAGTATAAGATAACATTCTAAAGTCCTAGTAATATAGATATTGTGAAGTTTACCTAGAAATTGACTCATATTTAGATACTACATGTGGATGATGTTCTAGAATATATTTAACTATGGTTAATGACTCTGAAAAAGGTGTGTCATTCTTGACTCAAATGTTACCTCTATATGAAAATGAGCCTTACTGAGCACCAAGTTTGACACAAATGGGGGATATGATTTATTTAATTTTCATTTTATTTATAAATTTTTTTACGGATTCAAAAATATTTTTATGATTTTTAACATTTAAAAAAAATGTATATTATTATGAGATAAAACATGAAAAAATTTCTCGATTTATTCTAATAGTTTCACTATTTATGGGATTATAAATTATGTTTCATAATTTAATAATATATTCTATTGTCTTCCATTGTTTAGAAACGGACCCTATCATAAATATTGGGAACTATATCAATGGACATACTCTATATAGGTATTTACCTCCTAAAAAATATAACGAAGTTGGAGCTTGACCTGTAGTGGAAACATGTCAAATTATAAATAATTTGGGTAGCTATCTATGAATAGGGTAAATAACCTTTCCCATATTGAGAATATTTTTTATAAATTAAGTGGTGTAATAATGATAAACCACTTCATGCATTAATAACTTCTTATATTCAATGGGACTAAAAAAAGTTGTCGCTAAGAAATATATATGTTATTTTTATAATATATTTTGCATTATAGGTATTAATAAAAGAGAGAAGGTTGTTATAGAAATTTATCATCTTTATAGAGATATTGATCAATGGTATTCATTGAATCAAAATACTATAGATGAAGTAAAAATTGGAAAAATTGAAAGGAATTATTGTAAGGAACTCTTCTTGAAAATATATTTTCCTTATGAGAAATGAATAAATTAGGAGAGACAATTCTGGGGTTTAAGGAAAAAGGAAGGGAAAAATGTTTTTATGTCTGAAGAAAACATTTCAATGATTGAAATTAATTATACATACTAAGTATATAATCCAACAGGTAAGATTGACCATTTCATTAATTATCTTAATCCAATCCTTTAAAGGGTGCAAGTATCCAAAACATTATCATCTTATAATGATATAGTAAACTGTTCTTACAATAAGGAGAAATAATTACCCAATTTATATATATTTAAAGTGAATTACGAGAAAAATATGATGGATTAGAAAAAAATGGTTAAGGAAAATATGGGGAAGAACTATTTTCCCACATGTGACACATGTTGAAAGAAACACCTTGGTACATTCCGAAAAAGAAAATTTTTTTTTCTTCGAGTATAGAAAAATGCATCATGATCATGAATTAAAGGGTAAGGGGAGGATCCCTCAGTTTAAAATGATTTAAATTTTACTAGATGGGTCATTATTTAAAACGATCCCCTAGGAATTATTGGAATATATCTTCGAAGAAGCTAAGTGATGAAGGTCAAGAATTTACCATTTATACAACTGAAGTGGAATTATTAATTGTCTTGTGTATTTGGATTGACAAAATATGTTTATGTTGTCTTTTATTAATTATATTTTTGTTATAAGAATCATAGAATTTATAAGTATTCTACTAAAATACATTTTTTGTATGGATTTGAAATTATGTGATAAATAGTATTGACAACCAAAAAATAGAATTTAGTGGAAATTTTTTTTTGGAAAAAAATTATTAATGTAAGATAACACTTAATATGTTCTCCATGTTTAGATAATAACTATAAAATTATTTTTATGATATAGTATTAGTGAATCTAAAATTGGTGAGTGATTTGATGGTTTATGTTATCCTTTATGGAGTTTACAACATTTCTATATTTATAGAACATTTCAAAAAAATATGATATTTTATTCATGGAAGAATTAATTTTTTTATTAATGTTTAATAGTGGTCAATGTAGTAACATATTTTTCATTTGACAATCAAAAATTCTATAGAAAGTTTTTAAAAAAACAATACAGGTATGGTTCCTAACCAACATTCTCAGAAGGGATCTATGAAGGAAACCATGATGCCTATGAGATAAAAGTCTTTTAATGGGATGGTAACACACAAGAAATGTGTCATTATTATCAATTTTATGTTGCTAAATAACTGCATCTAGATGCTATCCATATGAGGCAATGCACAGGAGAAGTGAGGAGGCTGATCCTAAGGTATTTTTAGTATTGTTCATGTGCAGCATGATCAAGAAGTCCAACTGAATGTTACATAGGAATGTTTGGATAGATTCCATATTTTTATAGAGTATAAAATAACATCATTTATGGTTTAGTATACTCATGTGGATGAGGAGTATGTCTCCAAATAGAATCTGACTATAAGGAGTTCCCAGAGGCCTCTCAGAGAGGAAGGTATTTAAATGGAATATTATGATATTGATTCGATTTATTATACTTCATCAACTACCCAGATCATTGAAGAAAAAAAAGGAATGAATTTTAAATAACATTGGGGAAATTTTTCTTGCATTGGGTATGATGAATCATGACAGAAATGGTCTTATCAGGATTCTTTTGAAAAAGGCAAGGTGGTGGAGAATGAAGGTTTTTTGTTCAGATCCAACAATAAAGCCAATACCAAAGAATGGTTACTCACATTTAAATCTAACTATGAATATTAGATATCTTATATGTAGTATAATATTTTGAGTTAATTAAATCAATCCATTTGAATATAAATATGATCAGGAATTTGACAATTACAATAATTTGGATTTTCATTATAGATATTTCTTTTGACCTTATTAGTTTTCAAATGAGGGTATATTTCCTTATCTACCTCATTACTATACTCTAAATTTATTTTTATTTCACTTTAATAAATGGTCATGGACCTATATTTTCTAAAAAAATTGGTATGTGACATTAATATATATTTTATGTCATTTTTTTGAATCTATTGTTAAGATGATTTACTGAAGTTACTTCTAGATTTTTTGAAATTGATATTGTATAGACATATTTTGGAAGAGTCTTCAGGTTAAATATTTATGAAATAGATTAATATGAACTTTTTTTAGTTATTAAGGAGTTATTATAGATTATTTTATGGTTTGATAACTCATGCCCACTATATTTATTATGGAAAATACTAGACGAATATCTTATTACACTTTTTTAAATCTTATGATCCATTAAAATTTAAGTTTAGTATTTCGGGAATAAAAATATTCATATCAGATATTCATTTATTTTAGTAATAAATAAATTTTAAAATTCTAAAATCATTACAAAAGTATGAAAATTTTATAATATTTTTTGGTGTTCTCTATCATGAACTATGTCGTGATTATTTAAGAAAATCCAGGGAAATATGAATTCTTTCTGTCAGGTGTCATTCAAGGGGAATAACAATAATTTGTCATGATAATAGATCTTCAATAAATTTATTGACCAATCTAATTGTCCATGAATATGGTATTTACCATTGGATAGGTGGTTGGTAGAATTATATTCCATTTAAATTTTTCCGGAATATTTAATATTTATTTAATTAAATATCATATATTAATGCCTCTCTGTTCAGTTATATCTTATGTTTATAGTAGTGGTTCTGAATTCTAATATCACTATTGATTCCTAAATAAGGATTTTTCCCAAAAAATTCCTAACCTTGTGTCAGGCATTGGGGGCATTCCTTGGCCTCATTTATTCTCTCTCCTCTTTTTCATTTACTTTCCTTTTTTCTTTCTTTTCTTATTTTTCATCTCTTTTATTATTTTCTCCTTCTATGTGTCACATATTCACCCTAGAGATTATTTAATCAAAGATAGTGTAGATGTAGAGTAGAGGGATATAAGGGATAGAGGGAGGGAATTAGGTGCCACCGTGGAGCTATGGTCATGTTGGATCATTATGTGGGTGATATGGAACATGTTTTAGATAGAATATTTAGAAGTTTTAATCTGAATGTGGGACCATATAAGTTTATCTTCATAAATCCTCATGGAATATTTTTTTATGTTCTAAAATTGTTTTTGTGCTGTTGGGGACTTATCACGTATCAATCTAGTGGTTTTCAGGTGATTTGGGGTGTTTTAAGACACTTAGAGGGATTTCTATTTTAAAAATAATTATCACACCATGTGTGTATTGATGCAAAAACCCCATGTGTACTTCATGTTTGGTTAATATGATGTTTCTATAAGTACATTCCATGTAGTAGGTCATGCCCTTTTACCTGGAAAAGTGGTCATGTACGTGGTCCTTCATTATCGCTAGACTACACATCATATTCCCATGTTACACCTTGTGTAGTGGTGCTTCACCATGTATCCAATTACATGGGTTGATGGACATGTTGAGACTAAATCACATGTATTGGGAGTAAACACTATGTAATAGTACACGGACATGTGGATATGTACTTGGGAATACACCGCATGTAAAAGGGAATTCCCAAGTAATAGTAAACAGGTAGATGTCACGCTCACATACTAGTATACAAACAAACCTCTGGTGTTCTCTATCCATGTCGAAGTACTTGTCCAGGTAAAAATATAATGGTATACACCATGAACACAGGGGAACAAACCATGTAAATTTCTTCAAATATGGTTTTTTGGGTGTCATTGAGCCTCGGGGTTGGAATGGGACTTGTGAGAAGCCCATTTTAATTTTTTAACATAGTTCATAGTGGTGGAATCCATTCAAATATTATATACTATCTCAATTGTGTTTTAGACTAATATAGTTTCATCGGAGTATTATATTTATGATGTGGTTGTAGAATCTTTCTAGGGTCTGGGTTGTGCGTTTTGAAGCCCATGTGAGGGTTTATTCTTACTGATCACCTTGGATTGAGAATTCTTGGGGTGTTTTTTCATGTATCTTTGGATAGATTCTGAGAGATGGTATCAACTATCATATTGGATGGAATTTCAAGTTCAGTTTCTTCAGGTTTAGGTATGATTGTCTAGGGTTAGGACCATTATGGTCCTATATGATGCTTAGACATCATGGGATGTTATGTACAAAAAGGTTCCATTTATAAGAGTTTGATGTTTGTCTAAGGGAGATGTTATGAGAAATTACCTTTTGGGAAATGTTTTTCTTGGGGTTTTTCTTATTGGAATGTTTTAAATAGGTTTTAATTGAGATACGATCCATGGTTCCTTCAAGAAGTATTTTCTATAGGTTTTGTTTTCTATAGAATCCCATTTAGGGTGTACTGTTATCATATAGTTTTGGTAAATATGGTGGATCACTTGTGTTATCCATCCTATTAGATAGATCAAGCTGATTTTAGTGTTTTAGGATAGGGGGTGAAGGAGTTTTCCGACCTTAGTGTTTTAGTTATGCATTAGAGGTTTTTTGTTGTTCCTATTGAGTAATATATGGGACTAGAAAAATTTGGGATATTATTAGATTAGTTTTCTTCCATGATATTGATTTTTTTTCTCCTCCACTAATTTGTTGTTTATTGTGAAGATAGGATATGGAGCTAATTGATGATCAAGATGACTGCAACTTCTTTATCTCAGTTTTTCCCCAAGTTATAGGGTTTGTAGACTATAAAGGATATTTAACACCCAATTCTGAGTTTATATGTTTAGGTATCTCAGTGATGAGATGATAGTTTCTTTCTCTTAGTTTTCTCTACTAGATGGTTGGGCATGATAGTGTAACCTAAGGTCGATAGTGAGTCCCTACAACTTGTTAATATCATACCATTGCATTCCTAGTTTCCAACATATTCACTTCAGTTTTTAGACACCTATGATGATATCATGTAGTTTTTTAATAATTCATGTCCTCATGCTGCACTTTATGGCCTTTTCTTTATTAGGCAGACACACATGAGGTTGTGGTTTCCTGAGTCACACATCATAATTCCTCTAGATGGGGCCTGAGAGAGGGTAGTTTTATCTGTGGATTTCATAATAAAAGTCATGGTTTTATATTTTCCCTTTTTATCCTTTTTTATATTTTCTATATTTTTTTATCCTTTAGGCTAGTATTAATTCTCTACATGGATGGAAAAGAAATGTATGGCTTGCAGATGTCATGATACAAAATGTTAGGACCACTATTGGGGGTGGCCTTCAAAGATTTGATACTCAACCCATGTATGTGCACCTTGTTTTATATGAAAACCTTATGTATTCTTTCATTTTGAGTATAGAATGCACTAGATTGGGAAGAGGCCCAGCATTTCATGTTTGTACAGAACTGCTCATGTGGATTTATTGGTACATGCTAGAGCTGTTCAAAATTCGTGGATACTAATTATGAGGTTTATCTTAGAGTAGTATTATATATTTGGTATTTATTTTATTTTATTTTATTCTTTATATTGTTGAACTAGTGGGTGACCATCGTATGTAGGCTTTTTCCTTATGTATGTCTAACACATTCCATTATATATAGTTAATATAGTTATTTATTTATTTATTCGCACTATTAATTTCATTATTTTTTATATGTTTATTTTATTTCCACTATTATTATACTCTCATATAAGGGAATAGTATCCCAACTATGTCCTTATATGACCCCACCACTAGTAGGAAGCCTCTAGCATATGGAGAGGTTCGATTCAGGCCCTGTTTCATGCTAGATATGGTTATGGGTATGGTTTTCCTAATCATGTTTGTGATGAAATATAATCAAGGAATTATTTTTATTTATCTAAATATCTGGTGATTCAGTAGACATGATATCAAATAGTGGTTCAAAAAATGTTATGGATACTGAGATGGTGAATCATGAACACATGTTCTGCTAGGTATTCTAAATTACCTTTTTTATAGGATTATAGTTCTAGGGTTTCCTGTAATAGTATTTTGATTATCACCTTGAGTGGTTAACTTTTTTTGACATTTTTTTCATTTATGAGTTTTTGGATATTGGATTGATGGATTTAGGCCTACGTTCATGCATCTTTCTAGGAACATAGAATGAATTTTTCTAAATGTGAGTGTTTTACTAATGAAAGAGGTTTAATTTTTTAATGTTTTAGCAGCTGTTTAAATAGTGATTTATCCTATAAGTACATGGTGGAATTCTACTCAACTGAAAAATGGTTGTATTTATTCTGATGAAATGGCATGTGGATCCTTTGGTGAAGTTCTCATTGGTGGTGGATATGCCTCCACTTTTCTATATATATGTGGAAACCCATTCAGTATGGTTTAGGATTTGGATTTCCCTATTATAAGAGGTGGTTTATAGATGAATGAATGGTTTCTTGTGGGATTCTTATTTCATGATTGAGTTTTACAAAGGTTGTGATATCCTTGAGAATTTCAGTGGTGACGTCTAGGATGACTTTGGCTTGTGAGGTGGAGCACAAAGAGTGATAATATTTTCATGGTTTCAGGAATGGTTGGTTGTGAGGGAAGGTTCAGTTTTATTTCAAGACTTATTAGTTTCTAGTGGTGCTTTGGGTGACACAGTGAGAGCATGGTTTGGATCAACACCCATATAGATGATTTTCAGGTTAGTAGTTATCGGCATGAGGGGCATTCCATGTTTCAAGAGATGGGTATTGAGGGTGATATAGTTCTTTTGGGACTGTTCTATATAAGAAGCATGGTAAGTGGGTTTAGACATGTTATCCTAGGATCCAATGTTTTTGAATCATTTAATCATGATAATTTTATTCAGGTTTTTCGAGGATCATTATTCCATAGAGAGGGGACTGTTGTTGGACTAGGTTTTCGAGAGGAATCCTTATCAATAAAGCATGTGGGTGTCAGTTAGGTGCAATCCTGATTTGGTCATGTTTGTTCACTAATAGTTTTATTATCCTTTATGAAGAATTTTGGTGGAGAGTGAACCATAGGATATCCAAAACTACAAACCGTGATATTAACAATGTTAAAAATGATCATTGTTAGCTTTTAGAAGCACTAAATACCTAAGTGATGTTAAAATCAATTAGCCTTTATCAACACTAGAAAAATCACTAATAAAGGTACCCTTTATCAATGCTTCCAAAAAAATGTTGATAAATGAATCTTTTATATGTACCTTTTAAAATGTCAGAAAAGAGTTATATTTATGATCACACATTATATATAACTACTAAAGGTTACCTTTATCAACACTAGATGAAGCACTAATAAAGGGAGCCTTTATCACCGCTATAAGAAGTACTAATAAAGGGTTCCATTATAAACACTATATGAAGTGATGATAAATTCTTTCTTTATAGATTCCATATAGAAACCTTATAAATCCAAACTCCATTAGAATACATAAAAAATAATATAAAAATATAAAAGATAAAAGTAAAAATAAAAAAAAAATATTTCAAATGAAATTGAAAATACAAATATAAAGAAAAAACACTATGTTAAAGATATTTCAAGCATTGGTTTGTATAATTACATAAGAAAGTACAAGTTAACATAGACATTCAATAACATAAATTTCTTATTGCCTTTGGCCTCAACCCCTAAACATGATATTAGTTTCCAAAAAAACAACCCTATCTTAAGAAAATGAATGCATATATATAAGAAGGTAATTATTATATTTGTAATACTATAGAGAAATAAATTAAGCGCAACATGTTGATTTTAAACTAAAAACATATACTTTGATACATATCAGGCACATAGTGTGTGATGATAAGGTTTAGATGATTCCTTCATGTCACCAATTAATTATGTATCATTGTTCTAAATTATTGAAATAATCCAAATGTGTTTTTCTGGTAGTGATTATATCACTTTTATGTTTTACAAAAAATGTGAATTTTAAATAAAAAGATACACGTCGAGTCAGAATAGTCACACCATGCATCCGATTGAGACGTGGTTGATTCCTAAACGTAAAAAATTACATATGAACTATTGAACTAAAGTATCAAAAAATTATGAATATGTTTTATTTGTTTTCAGTATTTCATTTGTTTTTTTTACTAAAATGTTATTTTAAACTGAAATCACATAATTTGAGTCATACATGTCACGTCATGTGTCAGTTTGATGTGAAAATAATTCCTACACATCACAAATTACAAATGAATAATTTTCCTTAATTATCATGAAAATATGAGCATTGTTTCCTGGTTTTTGGTGACTAACATACATTTTGACAAAAATTTCAATTATTAACTGATAACGGACATCGTGAGTCATACTAGTCACATCGTGTATCAGATTTAAGTGATTATAATTCTTACACATCAAAAATGAATATGGATAATTTTACGAAAGTATTAAAACATTACTATTGTGTTAGGTCAGTTTTGAGAATGTCTCCCTTCTTTTATACTAAAAATAATGTCAATTTTAAATAAAAGGCACACTTTCATTAATAATAGTAACACATTGCATTGGATTGATGTGTGGTTGATTCCAACATGTCAAAATTAATTATGGATTGTTTTCCTAATGTATCAAAACAATATGAATGTGTTTTCTATATATTGATTATATCACTTTTGATTTTTTCTAAAATGGAATTATAAATTAGAAACACACACATTGATTAATATCATCACTTCCTATTTCAATTAGATATGAGACTAAATTCTATATATCACAAAAGACTTATGAATCATTTTGATAAATTATCATGGTAATATGGGGGAATTTACAATATTTTTAAGGAGTGAGACATGTTTTGAACAAAAATTTCAGTTTTAAACAGAGAATGGACACTTTGATGCATGCCAAACACATAGTGTATTTGATTGAGGTGTAGATAATTCCTATACATAAAAATTACTTATGGATTGTTTAATAAAGCAAAAAAAAAATAGGAATGTTATTTCTCAGTCTTGAGTATATCATTTTTTTTACTTAAATATTATTTTAAACAAAAAAACGCAATTTAAGTCATACTAGTCATGTCATGTATTAGTTTTACATGGTAATTATACCTACACATAAAAAATGACTTCATAATAATTTCTCTTAATTATTAACACAATCTAAGCATCTTTTCTTAGCTTTAAATTAGTGGAACTTGTTTTAAACAAAAAAAATCAATTTTAAATTGATAACCTACACTTTGAGTCATACTAATCACATCATTTGTAATTGTTATAATAGAATAATTATAAAACATAAAAAAAGACATATGAATCGTTTTCTTAAACGTTCAATACAATCAGAGCATGTTTGATTGGTTTTTAGTGAGTAAAACCTATTTTGAACTAAAATTCCAATTTTAAGGATATAATGGGCACTTTGTGTCACACCAAAAACATTATAAATAAAATTGAGGTTCACATGATTTAAACATGTCAAAAATGGCTTATGGATTTTTTTAATAAAGTATGTAAATAATAAAAAATAATTATCCTTGTTTTTAGTGTGTCACATTTCTTTCTTACTAAAATTAATGTCAATTTTTTATAAAAAGATAAACTTGAAGTGATATCGGTTATACCATGCATTTTATTGAGATGCCAATGAAATCTATATGTAAAAAATGACTTATAGGTCATTTTTATAAAGTATCAATGTAATATTAATTTTTTTCATCAATGTTTTGTGTTTTACTTTTTTTAATAAAATATCATTTCCAACTAAAAACGTGCACTTTGAGTCATACTAGTCATATCGTGTGTTAGTTTGATGTGATATAGATTCCTACACATCAAAAATCACTTATGAATTGATTTCAAAAATTATAAAAACAATAAGATATTTTTTCTTATTGTTTAGGCAGTTACTTACATTTTGAACTAAAATGTCAATTTTAAATTAATAACAGACTCTTTGAGTCATATCAGGAACACTGTGTAGCAGATTAAGGGGTGGATGACTTTTACATGTCACAAATGACATATTTATATATTTGTAAAGTATAAAAACAATAATAGTTATTTTTCTTCATTTTGAGTATAAAACATATGTTTTTTACAAAAAAAATATTGTGAATTTTAAATACAATGACACACTTTAAGACATAATTCTCACATTCCATGTATGATTAAGGTGAGGATGATTCTTAAACATCCTAAATGAATTATGGATAAATTTAAAAAAATTATGAAAATAATATTAATGTGTTTGATTATTTTTTTGTATGTGATTTATATTTTGAGCTAAAATGTAAATTATAAAGTAAAAACACACAGTTCAAGTCATATCATTCACATTGTGTATCATATTGAGGTTTGCCATATTGTGTATGAGATGTTTTTTTCCTGTAACTATTTTGAAAATACCTATAAATTAGATAAAATGTTCCATTTATATGGAAGTTGAAGCCCCATGATTTTTGAAACACCTCATGTTTCAGGAAGAATGGTGTTTTGTCTTACATTCAAAAGGAATGTGTTCACTCATTTTTTGTCTTGGTGAATATCATGGAAATAATAATATGACTTTTAAAAACATATCTTGGGAAAATTAAATAAGTATTTTATAAAAGTTATAAGGAATTTAAATTAAAAATAGAATATCAAATGAAGAAAAAATTAACTAAATAAGTAGTAAGAATTTTTATTTTCTGGATGTCAGTATTAATTCTTGACCCATTTATTCATTTTCATTATACCAATTATAGCCTCAGTGTCCAATATCTCACAAGAAAAAGGTATCTTTGAACAAACCACCGAAACATGAGAAAAATAATTAACCTTTATAATAAAACAATTCTTATTTTATTAATACAATAAAAAAGGAAAATTAAACATTAATATTAAACAAAACATTAATAAAATGTTAGTTTTAAACTAAAACCTCCCAATTTGAGTTATAATGGGTACACCATGTATCATATTGAGGTATGGTTGATTTAGAATCATAAAAAATTATGGATCATTTTTCTAATTTATAGAAACAACCCTAGTCTTTTTTTACTAAAATGAAATTTTAAATTGAAATCATTCAATTTGAGCCGTACTGGTCACATCGTGTGTAATTTTAATGTGAGTTTAATTGCTACATATAAAAATTGAATTATTATATATTATCTTTAATTATCAAGACAATCTAATATCTTTTTCCTAGTTTTCAGTGAGTGGAACATGTTTTGACATAAAATTTAAATCATAAACTAATAGCAGAAACTTTGAGTCATAAAGGGAACACCATATATCAGATTGATGTGAGGATATTTCCTAAATGTCAAAAAAATGAGAGATGGATCATTTTCTTAATGTATCAAAATAATCCCAAGGAATTTTATCAATTTTGAGTATGTAACTTTTCTTTTAACTAAAATATCAATTTTAAAATCAAATCACACAATTTGAGTAATATCTTTTACACTATGTGTCTAATTGATGTGTGGTCAATTCCTCAATGTGGAAAATTAATTATAGACCATTTTCATAGATTTTAAAATAAATCTATGATTTTTTTATACTTTTTTTATTTTACACATGTTTTAAACTAAAATGAAACATTTCTATTAAAAACACGTACTTTGGGTCATATCGACCACATCATGTCTTTGATTTATGTGTGGTTAATTCCTATATGTGTAAAAATAATTAGGGATTATTTTCCAAATGTTTGAAAAAATTCGAGTACTGTTTCATATTTTTTATATTTTAGCTACCTTTTAAACTGAAATGGAGCATTTCTATAGAAAACAAATACTTCAGATCATATAGACAACATCATTTATCAAATTGATGTATTGTTAATTCCTAGATGTGAAGATGAATTATGGATCATTTTTCTAAAATTTAAATACAATATGAGCTCATTTTATCAGTTTTGACAATTTGTATTATGTTTTAATCTAAAATGACTCTTTTGAATTGAAAATATAGAATAATATTCATAATAACTGCATCATCTATCAAATTGATATGCAGTAAATTCTTACATGTTGGAATTTAATAAAATATAATTTTCCTAATGTTTTAAAATAATACAATCTCTTTTTATTGGTTTTGACTATTTCATTTAATTTGTAAACTAAAATGTCACTTTTTTATTGAAAACATGTACATAAAGTCATACATACAACATCTAGTTTTAGATTTATGACTGGTCAATACATACAATTAATAAATGAATTGAGGACCATTTTGCTAAAGTTTGAAAACAATATGAGCTTATTTTCTGAATTTTGAGCATGTGATGTGTGTTTTGAACTAATATGTAAATTCAATAAAATATGTATTAGATAGAAATAATAAGGAAATTAACAAAAAATGGTTTATAAAATGATGAGAAAAATAAAAAAAAATTATAGTTTGAAGTCACATATTCATGATTTATGCATACATTCTGACACAATATATTCTTCATATTCATCTATAAACAAATTGATTTCCTCCATTATACTTATCCTTGAAAAGTAGATCCAAAATGATATATAAGAACTCTGATACCAATTCTTGACACCCAAAATATGTATCTTTGGTTATATCCAATAGGAGATAATAAAAATAACAGTCAATCAACGAAATTTAATGTAGAAAAAAAAATTCACGCCATGTACACTGTCCACTCGTATTTAAAAAAATTAATTCTTATTTTGAGTACATATATTGTCATAAATCTCTATAGTATTGATAAATTATTGAAAAAATTATTAATAAATGTTTTTAATGAAATTATATTTACACTCATAAAATTACCTTCCCATTGATTCTAGTCTTCTAATAGTTTATGATAGCCTTCATAAATTTGTCTATATAATATCTGTAGTCATTGTGGTTATATTGATTCATACCCTAGACAATGTTTTACTAAAATAAGTAAATTTTATTAAAAATATTTTGATTGTTAAATATTTATATATTTACCTTAATCTTCATCTATTTTATGTAATCTATGGGCTTATTATATATTGTCACTGACATCATACCATGATTTATCTAATATTTTGTGACCACCCAATTAAAAAAAATCTTGTTAAAACATATACAGATATATATAATTCAAATTTTATATATAAAGAATTTATTTCTGTGAATTTTAAATCCATAAAAAACTACATATAGGGTTAGATTGATGGATATCTATGCATTGAATCGAAAAATTAAATGTGTGGGGTGTCTAGATTGATTATAATTGGTTTTAATTTATTCCTAAAACCCAAAAAAAATTAGTAATTAAAATAATAAAAATATCTTTTATATGATTAGATTGAAAAGTGTTACACCAGTATTATAGGAATAAAAAAAAGTCTTCTTTATTTTATTTTTATATCAAACAGCACAATTAGTAAATATTTTTTCTTATCAATTTCTTTTGAATCCTATTTAATTTAATCCATAGAAGTGATATAGGGATTAATGAATCTAAATCATGATTCAGAGGGTTTTCCCTTTAGGTGGATGTAATATAAATGCATACATAAAATATGAATAGTCATTACCTTTAATGAACATATTATATAATTTTTTGGATAGATGTATTATTAAAATGTATTATGTGAATGTATTCATGACTAAGACTCTCATCCATTAAAACATAATAATATCATTTATAATATTGATACCAACCATGTCTATAATGATAGTTCCAAATATTTCTTCATCCTATGTAATGTAAGAAATATATCAATCCTTGAATGTGGTCTCTACAAGAAGTTCTAATGATAATATATATTTTAGTGGTATTAGAGGGGAGAATTTACTCCCACAAGTTCCTTTTGTTTTAGTGGTTGATTCACTATATTTTCTGGATCCAACCATACAATTCCCCATCACTTTATCCATCTATAAAACCATACCTCGCTTTATACAATTTTTCATAAACTCTTATATATTTTTATTTTGAAATAATTTATTAAATATATACCCCATATATATTTATAGTATTATGAATCCTTGCAATGAAACTTCTAATAGCATCACTTAACATTGTAATATTCATATCATTAGGTGGAATAGGAAACTTAGTGGTCTACTCTAGAGATAATTCAATTCCTACTCTCAGGTGATCTCTTGGGAGTTATTTATTATTTATAATTTATCCCAGAATATTATACATAAGACACATCACAAAAAGGTTTTATATGGGTGTTCAAATATAGAAATCACATAATAATATTCCTATTGAATTTTGGTAATATAAAGTTACCAAAAGTTTTTTGATTCACATTTAGGAGAATTATTATAGAAAAAATTTTTTACCTCATGTAAGGTATGTGGTTGTAGAAATGGAAAGCCTCAAATATAGTAGGGTAATTATTTTCATGTGCTAATCTTTGTTCCACCATAGTTTCCTAATGATCATTTCACATATGTTATTCTACCAAACAAGACTGGACAATAAAATCTTTCAAAGAATATAATTGTTTATGAAATCCTTTAATCATATTATATGTATCTTCTTTTGGTTTTTCCAACTCAAAATATGTTTAAAGAGACACTTCAAAACCTACACCTTTAACGTGACCATATTGTTATGCCCATGTCAAAGTTATTGAAAGTAGTTTTTCTTCTAGTATAGTTTCTCCCAATTTTTATGTCTAAAATTTATAAAAAAATATTAACATTAATATATATTTTAATATAATTCTATTATAAAATATAATTTATTATTATTATGTTATACTTATAAATGTTTCTCATATTAATTTTTTTCTTTCATCAACTAGTTTTTTCTCCATATTTATGTAAGCCTCCTTCTATAACACATTATGTGGGATGGAAGTGGCTTCAGATTTTGATTCATCAAATTAGCGTATAAACAAAAAAAACAAATGTTGTTTCATATCACATAAAACATATATTTTTTATTTAAAATATACACCAAATTTTTATCTAGTGATGAATACCCCATCCTTGCTTTTCTATAGTGGTTCATTGGTTTTGATTTATGTTCTTTATTTATAGTAGTACTTTTTAGTCAAATAAATTAATAATTTTGAATAAAATAAGATAAAATTGATATAAAAGATAATATATTATTGAATAAAAAATATCTTAAATGATTTCTCCTCATGAAGACTGATGAAAAAATTCTCTGTTTCCTTCCTTACAGTGTGTGAATAAGTAACTGGTGGGTAAAGATTTAATTTCTCCTCTATATACGTAAGATAAAACCTAGTAAGAAGAGTATGGAAGCTGATATATGATTTTTTAGAGGAAACTATGACATATTTCTTATGTAAATAATTTAAAATAGATGAAATCTCCAAGGAATTGTGAAAGTTCAGTCAATGTTTAATTTTATAAATTTTCAGTAAAATATACAATGTATATCACATCATTAAAATTATATATTAAAAAAGTGTTTTTTTCATTAAAATATAGATATAACTCTGTGAATATATATGAAATAGTAAATTAATCCTTGTGACGTTACCTCTATATATTTTCAACGGGTTTCCTTATTTACCCATGTTTTTTAGCGCTGATAAATGGTAACTTTCATCAGTTATTTTTTAATGGAGACAATGGTAGCCCTTATCAGTTCTTTTCTCTCAAGTTGGTAAAAGCTAGAGATAAATATTTAATTTTTTATAATTGTGTTAAAGGTTTGTACTTCTCATTTTAAAAGGTTCATTGAGTGTGGAGATGTTGTTCCTAGTGATCTGGGAATAGGCTACAGTTGGTGTTCAATGTTGGTACTATGGTGTGAGTAGTTTGGACACATCTTTCTATTACATTCAATAGTAGAAGGATCATGGTCCATGGAGTTTGTTTCACGGTTTAATGTAGATTATAAGGATACATCTACAGTGAAGAGCATTAGATCAGTCACATTTAAATGTCCATTATGTTGGGTTTTTTTGGCGTTTTGAGAATGGTGGGTGAATGGTCATGGTAGTGTTGGGAGATCTGATGCTTCAGGTAAATATTATTAGCTAGTTACCCACTAAGGATATTTAAGGGAATGATGCATTTATAGTGGGGAGCTTTTAATAACCTGTATTGTGACAGTTTAAGAAAATTAGGGGAAATATAATTTTTTCTCTCTCTAGTGGATTTAGAGGGGAAAATGGTAATTTATCTTATAAAGTTATCTCATTTAATTTTTGTACCACTTCATTGGTCCCATAATAGGGTTTTATCTTTATACCTGAGTTTTTTGGAATTCTGAGTTGTTTGAATTTTGTACAAATATATAATATTCAATTAAATAAATATTATTAATTTGGCCATGTTTGTTCAGTGATATCATATGTTTTGAGTGTCAGATCTAACATTTGGCATCATCTTTGAGTCTAAAATGTGGGGTTTTCTAAAGAAAGTCATAACCTTGTGTCGGTCATTGGTGTGATGTCTGATCCCTTTTCCTCTCTCTCCTCCTTTTCATTTTCTTTTATTTTTATTTTTTTATCCTTTTTCCTCAATCTTCATATGTTTCATGTACACCACCCCCCCCCCCACATTTGGAACGTATATTGTTCAAGTGATATTATATAGACATGATAAGTTAAAAATAGGTAATGATGGAGAAAGAGGCACCATCGTAGATCTCGGGTCACAATGAATCATCATGTAGGAACTCTAAAATGTAGATTGGATCGAAGATTTGGTGGTTTCCACCTGAATGTAAGGCCTTATTAATTTTTTCCCACAACTTCTAGTATTTTTTATTTTTTATGTTTTAATATTTCTTTATCTATTTGGGACCCCTCGTGGGTTGATCTAGCTAATTGTTGGTGAATTAAGGGATTTTGGGCCATTTATAAGTCTTTATATTTGGGAAATATTGATCAAATGGAATATAGTTTAATTTATAAACTCCATAAGTTCTTATAATTTTATGAAGATAAATGTTTTGGAATTATACACCATGTTCTAAAAGTACACACTCTGTAGTAGGGCTTGCCTATGTTCCTGGCCATGTGGTCTCATACATAGGCAGTCGAAGTTGGGAGAATATATTTTATGTACCAAGGTACACCCCATGTATTGGTTTTGGCCCATCTATCCATCTTCATTTATATAGGTATGTGTTGAGACTACATTTTATGTACTTGGAGTACACACTATGTAGTAGTAAAGATCCATGTGTCCATATACTTGGGAAGACACCCCATGTGAAGGGGAATTACCATGTAATATTACACAGGAAGATTTTATTCCCATGTACTGACACATGATTATACCTTATGTATACCTTGGCCATGTGGAAGTACATATCTAGGTGGACCTTTTAAGATATATTTTGGGTACTCAAAGGCACCCATAATGTAATTTTTTTCATGTAGGATATTTTGGTTGTCTTTGAGCCTCGTAGTCTGAAAGGGACATGTGAGTGGAACATTATTAGCATTTTTATGAATTGAACATAGCAGTTGAATCCTTTATGCAATTAAAAAATAATATGAATGATTTTTTACAATGATAACTTTTGTTGGAGTATTATTTTATGAAATGAGTTCTATAGTCCTTCTGAGGGATGCGATGTAAGTTTTGAGGACCATGTGAGGGTTTGTTCTTGTTGGAAACCTTATATTGAGGATTTTAGGTGATTTTTCTTGAAATTATTTGGATATATTCTTGATTTTGGGATTAACTATCTTTTTTTATGGAATCATTAGTTTTGTTTATTGAGGTTTAGGTTTGATAAAATAATGTTTGTACCAATAGGAAAATATTAGATAGTTTTACATTTTTGGATATTAGGTATAGTTGGATGGCATTGAGCAGAGTTTTTGATTAGTGTATGGCACTTTTTTAAGGATTTACCTTCTATGTGAGGTGTCTCCTGAGGTTTCTATTCTATGTGGGTTCTTAGAGGGATTGATCTAGGGGATCGACCATAATTATTTTGAGCAACCTCGTCTTGAGGATTTTTTACAATAGGTTCCCCTTATATGGTTTCTTGTTGTGATGAGGTTTTCGGAGTCATTATTTATACCCTTTGTTAGCTAGCCTATAATATTGATAGTGCTTCTTTTAGTGGTTTTAGTTTGAGGGTGTCAGGGTGAGCCAGCCCTGGTGTTTGAGCTATGGATTAGCGGATTCATTTGTTTGTTGTTTCATACTTGATGAGAGAGGATACCTTTAGGGGATTTTTGGACCAAGAATATTCCCTAATATTTACTTTGTTTCTCTCCTAATATTTTTGGTTGGTTGATGTGAGATGGGGATAGGGAGACAATGGACGATATAGATGAGTGTGAACGTCTTAGATTAGACATTCTTCTAGGGATATTGTGAGTGGATTGTGTAAACGATTTCCCTTCTAGGTTCTAGTTTATAAGTTTTGGGCATGTTCAGGTATCCTGGTGATGCACTGACATTTTCATTCACCCAGTTATTTCTACCATACATTCCGTAATTGTATTGTAACCTGAGGTTGAAAGGTAACCCCTACCACCATTTTATATAGTACTATAGGAGTCCTAGTTCCCAAAATATTTCTTTTGTGTATTTACACTCCTATGATGAGATCTTAGGATTCATTATTCATGCATGTACTTGTGTTAGACTTTGGATATCCTTATTAATTAAGAAGACACACTTTATATTATGGCTATATGATCCTAGATTAATATTTTCATTGGTTGGGACCACAGTGAGGGTAGTTTTACCAACTAGTATCAGACTAGAACCCAGTGTTTTGTAATTTTTTTGTTATTTGTCACTTTTTCCCTTTTCTCAATTTAGTTCATCCTATAAGAAAGTAGTCATGTTTTTCTTTTGTTGTACATTATGTATGTTTAATTTACATGTTCTGAAAACATATGTATTGAACAATATTGCGGGAGGCCTATTGAGATCTTTTTCTCAGCCCATATACATGCACCTTGGTGTCCATGCAGTCCTTGTATATTTTCTTTTCTTTGAGTCCGTAATGTTGTGGATTTTATAAAGGACCAGTGTTTCCTTTTGGAGTGGATCATCTCATGTGGAGTCCTTGGTTTATTCTAGAGTTGTACTATAGTCGTGGAGACTGGGTATGTGGTTTGTATCAGTTTATTAGTAGACCCTTGTGTATTTATTTACTATTATTTTATTCTGTATGTGGAAATTATTTTTTCCTTGATTTTGTATACAAGATTACATTATTTAGAGTTATTACAACTATTTATTTATTTATGATCTCTCTAATGTTAAGGGATTTGTATATTTTTATTTATATACATTGTTATTATAGTATTATATGAGGGAATATTATCCCCCACTCTATTTATTTAGGATATTTAATTTATTTTTAAGCCTTTGGAAAATGGGTGACAATACTTTAGGCCTCGATGTGGGCCTAAACGTGTGATGGGTCAGGTCAACCCAGGTCAGTTCATCACAATATTTATCATGATAGTAAAATAATCCCTCAACTCAAGGAAAAAGGATCTTTAAAAAGATTGTCCTGTTAACCTCATATACAATGAATCAAATGGTATTTTCACTCTTCGTAGAATTATGGTTTTTAGGTCCTTACCTTTATATAAATCATTCATGTTCTTGTAACCAATTATCTCTATAACTCTACAAATGTTCCTATGATTTTCTTCCATGTCCATATCAGCAATTCCAATAATTGGTCTCTAACTTTGAAACCTGATTATGTGTTATTCTAGATCACCTTCATACTTTTATTTCCCTCTTATAAATATATATTTTTATTAAATATTTTTATGATGTGGGTTTTCAACAAATGTTAAACATATGATGACAACAATTGAATTGTAAGGGCATAATTTATTTAAGATGGTAGAATGTAATGCCCCAAGAATTTAAAATAGGAACATCATGTTTAATAGAATATATGAAAGGAAACACTAATATTATAATAAAATGTAACACCTTGTGACTTTATGATATATATTTTTAAAATAAATTCATTCTCTATGATATCTTATGATGCAGGCAACTTGGGTTTAAATGAAACATGATAATATATTAAAATATTGTTTAATCATGAAGATTAAAACCTAGACATTATATTATAGGGTATGAATAAGGAAAAATAAATTATTAAAATTATATGGTTTAAAAAAAATTATAGAATAAATTCAATTTCTATTTATTTATTATAAATAAAATATAAACCATTTGATATAAAAATGATTTTTTTTTTGAAAAATTATATTTTTCGAAAATGTGGTTTAGTCTATCTTAGCACACATAATTTAAAATTTATTAATTCAAAATTTATAACTACAATTTGAAAATATAAAATAATATTTTATATCTACATGGAAAAATTTTCTTTCGGTGATTTTATTTATAATTTTCTAAAAATATTAATTTTTTGATGAAGAGTGAAAAATATTGAAATTTATTGAAAATCGTATTTTCATTTAAATTATTTATAAAGTTTAGATGTATTTTAAAATTATTTTAATGTAATATTATATCAATAATATTAAAATTTAAATAATTTATTACATTTAATTCAATTTCATGTTAAATTTTCATATTAAAACTTTTTATGCTTTTTAATTTTTTTTCTTGGGAAAATCAGTATTTTCAATGTGTATGTGGGTTTGATTTTAAAGTTAAATCATCCAATTCATTGAAATTAATTCCAAAAATAAAATTATATATTTTTAATAATCATAAATTATATTATATTATAATTTAAACATAATTTTTTTCCATGATTATTAGTGAAAAAAATAAACATTAATTACCATGATTAAGGTTAAAACTGATTTACTAGGGGGTTAAACAAAGAAGATAAGGATTAAAAATTACCTAAAACTTTTCCAAATCCCATTTTATGTCAATATTTTGACGCTACTAAATATTTTTTTTTATAATTTCCTAGTTATTAATCCTTTTTTAATGTGATAAATGTGAGTACACATTATTGTTTTTCAAAATTTCATGTGTTTTCTCTCCCCACCTTATAAAAGTCGACCCACTCTCCACTCCTCCTAACATTAAAAACCTTTGATTTGGCCAATAAATTCCCAAATACATTATTTAATCCTATAAAAATATTATTTAGACCTTGGTTTTATAATTAATCTATCCTAGTAAGGATTTGGGGGAGAACCTAATGATGTTGTCCAAAGAATATTTAATATTCTTAAATATGAGTTTTTATTTTATTTTTCTTCCACCAACATAAAATATTATTCAGTAATGATAATATAATAAATATGGTATCTAAAATATAATAATATGTTATTATTTTAATTTAATAACTTATATTTATCTAATATTCTATCAAATGGGAAACAAAATTGTCAATCTTGTGTACAACAGACTACGAATTTGTAAACTGATGTAATTTATTTTCCATCACCATATCTCATAGTTGGATATAATTATGGATTTAACATATTTATATTATATTTATGAAACTAATATAATTTTTAGTTATAATATCAAATCTACCTTCTTACCTTCCAACCCATTAGAAAACAATAATGTTACTCATGTGTACAGTGGACTACTACCTTGCGAACTGATGTGATGTGTTTTTCCAGTTTCAATTTTAAAATAATGGTAATAAAGATAAATTAATTGAATATATACTATTTTTGTAACATAATTATACATTTATAATTATTATATTACTTATATATTATTAAAATCCATTCCATGGTGGATTTTATAACATCACTTGTGTGTATGACTGATTATTGACTCGCGAAGCGATGTGACTTGTTTTTCACTAACAATTTAAATAGAAGGTAATAATTATAAATTTAATTAATATAAATGATATATATACATATATATTACATCATAATGACTCTAAAATGGTGATATATTGTTTATGTTCCTTTCGTTTCACCCTTCATGAAGAATAAAAATAATGTTCATGCGTACATACAACATACCGTCTCCGTAAATGGTGTGCTCCATTTTTTATCTATAACATTTACACATTACTATAAATAAAAAATATAAGGAATATAGATGATATTTATATTATTATTAACATTCTATATATTATTTAACCATAATAGAAGTAACATAATTGAAATTATCACCCCAAAATATAAATGAAAAATGAAGCAATCATCACCCAGAAAAATGATTTTAACAAAATATTATTAGTAAATCGGTGACAAAATAATGCTATAATATAATATATTGTATTGTAGATATAACTATTCTTCTTTAATATGTGTATAATAAACCTATATTTATTATACAGAAGGTTCATGTACATATGAATGAATCCAAACATGAGGTAAAAGTTTATCTTCACTATTTTACTTTTGTGAGACATATGACATATTGAATAGTTATTCTTCTATTATGTGGTATATAATACCTATTAGATATGTTATATCATTAATAAATTTATAGTAATAATATTTAAATCTTAATTTAAATCTATTTATTTTATATGGATTATGTTTCAAAAGTTAACCAAGAAGTGATGATCCATTTCAAAATCTCATCATTATTCGAGATTGTTTATATTTACGATTTCCTTAGATGAATTGTTTGACATTTATATATGAAAAAAATATTTTATTATAATATGGTTATTCATGATTTATTTATATAATATTACCATTTCTATCTCTTTAGTATATAAAATTATTTTGATGAAGTAGTTAAGAAAATATGAATTAATTTCTCTCTTCAATCGAAAATATTTTTTCTTATATAGAAATTATTTAAAAAATCAATATTTTTTCGTAACTAAAATGATTTATTAAATAAATTTTCACCCATGATTTTATTTTTAAAAAAATTAAAAAAATCTTCTTGTATTTTATCCAAAATAAGTACATTTTTACTTTTTGTATAAAAAAGTAAATTGAATATTTGTTTTAAAAAACTCATAATGAATGAAACATTCTTGATATCATGATAACACATCAGTTTAATGAATCCTCAAAAAATTCTCATGATTCATTTTCAATAATTTTTTTATATTCTATAAATAGATAGTATTTCAATGTGATTTTTGAAGTTAAAAAGAGAATTCACTCAAAAAACATTAATGGTGTTTTTATGTTATTTCTATTCATAAATGAAAAACCCATCATTTAACTTATTCTATATTAGTAATATTTTGTAAAGATACCATACTAATTATTTATTTTGATGCATTATGATCAGTTTGATTGAGGATGTATGATTTGGATACTATTCACCATAATACCCTGAATGGATTATGGTTATATTAGCTTATTGGTGACATTATTAATATTTGATATTCTAGTTTTTAAATAAGAATGTTTATATTGATTATGTTTCACCCCCATTCACACTAGGAATACAATTTACTTAGTAACCAATGGAATGTGAACAATATATCTCATTGATGCATCAGTAGGTCTCATGAGATAAGCTTGATTGGGATTTTGGCCGAGGCCTTTCCAATTTATATAACATGTATTGGAATGAGGACTTGAAGGTATGTTTATAATGGTTTTTATTATTAAATCCACCATTGATATATTAGTTGTTGATATTGTATGTGATTATTAAATTTGTTATAATATTCATGGATAAGTTTCAAGATCATGTGATTATTTATATTGAATTATATGATCTGTATTTTTTTCATACCATATTATGTTCAAGTATTTGATTAAATATAACTCTCTTTAGTTATTTACATTTTCGTGTTTTTTATTTATATTTATTCATGATTGATTCCATTGTATGCATACCCTTACTAAGCATTTGAGCACACATTATTCTAATATTTATTTCCCCAAGATGTCAAGATGGGTATAATGATCGATATGTAGGGTTATGCTGTGATAAATAATGATTCAATTCAATAAATTAGTATTTTTTATTTTATGTTTTCAATTTTAATGTGAGATGAATGTATGTACCTAGTTTCTTAAGACTACTAAAATATTTGGCCCCTTATAAAGTGATTGCTCATATAGAGTTTCAATGTAATAAAGTAGACATTGGAACCAGGTTACTTGAGTAAAGGTATTTACATGAAAGAAGAAAAATTTAATGATATATGGTTTAAAATTTTTTCTATTGTACATTTACGAGACAATTTTCTCCTTCTATGATAAATTATAACTTTTAATATTGAAAACACTCTCACCACGATCAAGGTTAAAATTAGTTAACCATTTGGGTAAATAGAATGATAAGTCTTAAAATGATATCTAAACATGTAAATATGCTTTTGGTTATATTAAGACTAAATATTCCTTAACTTCAAGAACATGTTATTTTGGAACTATTAGACATGATTTTAAAAAATATTATGCTATAATATTTCAATTATTTTCAAAAATGACATTAATGATGTTTTATAATTAAAAATATTTTATTAAATGATATAAAATTAATCAAGATATAATATTTGTCCAATTTAATAGTATATTGTGTATAATTTCAATGATGGTCCATTTATGTGTCACACTTACATTTATATTAACGTTATCAACCCCTAAAATATATAAAGCATTAATAGCATGATAATCATAAAAAAGGATAATGGGTGTTTAAGACTAAGAGAGAAGGGTGAAAACATAAATAAAAATCTAAATATTTTATTTTATGAGATTATTTCGACTCGTAATAATTTTATCTTATAAATATATCTAATTTGTTTCACTTATAAATGAATAATAATTTATATTAATTAAATAGTTTATGTAATTCCAATAGTGCCTCTCCCCTCCCCTATAAAAGGGAACATTTTATCCTCTCTTCCTAACACATTTTGAGGCTTGTAGCTTATAAAATATCAGCCATATTAAATCCCTATATTCCTTATCCATATACTATAACTCCTGGTTTTCATAAAATACCATCATTTCAATGTTTAATGTATAATCCAAAAGTGGTTTCTCAATGAAAAGGTATAACTCTTAACTGAGCATTTTCAATTTTATTTTATATTATACTTTCTTCAAATACACGTTATCTATTATAAAATAATTAATTTATTATATTAACTTTAATTAATTATTATTATGATGATTTAACATCCATTATTCACCTTATTTACATCTTAATAAAAAATAAAACATTGCTCGTGAGTAAGCATGGATTAATTTTTTCAAATAATATATAATTAAATATTCATCACCACATTACCTAGATGTTTATAATGATGTATTTAATAAATATATATTTGTTATTTATGGCATTATTATGATTATGGTAATTTTAATTACTATTAGCCTTTCATTTTTTCATCTATAATAAAATAGAAACATCACACGTGGGTACGTACTAACTAACGTCTCCCAGAAGTGATGAAATTCATTTTTTTATCACCACTCTATATGAATAGTTAAAAAATTATATAAAATAATTACATATTATAATCATGATATGGTTAAAATCTAGATATTATGGAACCATGATCATTGTTTAGGTATTGGTATTTCCAAACTGAAATATTTTAAGAAAAATGAAGCAGTTCTCACTGGGAACAATGATTTTGATATAGAATTGTTATTATATGGTTGATAATATGTTATATGTAAAAACTATTTGGTATGATATATTTGATTAATGTTATGGTATAAATTTATAATAAATAAATATTTACTATAAAATATTTTTTATTGTTTTTGATGAAACATTATACATGTGGTAAAATATTTATGTTTAAATTTCATTTTAAGAGGTATTATTTATGCATGAATTTACATTGATGAAATTTTATGAATGGTGTCTGATAAATAAATTTAATTTTATTATTAAAAAAATTTAAATTTAAATTTCAAGTAATATTACAATTTTCCTCTCTTTGGTAATTAAAATGACTGAGATATTGTTTTTGAGAAAAATAGATATTATTTCCTCTTTTGTTTGGAATATTATTATTTTATTTCCAATTTTTATTTAAAATATTTTCAATTATTATTTCAAAAATATCTTATGATTATTTTGAGTATTTTTAACTATGGAATAATTTTTTGAGAATTTTTTAAAATTAATACTTCAATTCTTTTCTGAATGAGGTACTTTTATTTTTTAACAAAAATGTGAAAGGAATATTTTTCTTAATATAAGATACATTAATATGATTTCTAGTTATCATTACTACACAATTATTTGAAGATTACTTCAAAATATTCCATTTTTATTTTAGAATAAATTTATATTTCTTAAATTTATATATTTTTTAATAAGTATTTCCAAATTGAAAGGGGAATTTTTGTCACTAAATAATTCCGAGATCATCTAAAGAAAAATTTTCATTTATAATAAAATCCATTGATGTTACTTATGATTGAATGGAGATATGATCCATGGATAGCATCATTGTTATTTATCTAGATGATTTATTATTATGATGAAAAATATTTTTTTCAAACCCATTTATTTTCCACAGATTATGCTATAGTGAAATGTTAAAATGTTTATGAAAATTATTACCTTTCTACGGGTTGTGATATGATGATTGTTTTGTGATATCAAGGAAAAATTAAGAATTATTTTTATTATTTTATGGGTGGTCCTTAAATTATATATTCCTCCAACCCATTGGTAAAATATTTGTACCTCATGAGATAATAAGGACTATAAGGGGACTGAACCTAGTTCAGTTAGTGAATTTTCCACTATCATAGTCTTGGGAGTAAACCTTGACTAAAGATATGATGGAATGTGGGTTAATAGAATCAACTATGATTGTCTTAGATATTATACTAGAATAAATAAATTATTTTATATTTCTAGTTTTATGAAAAGAAACTTGTGTCTTATTGCAACTTTATGCTCTGATCACTCATGTTCTTCGATTCTTATATGATTTATGTCTTATAAACAACCAAAAATTATTCCATGACTCTAGATTATAATATATGATATTCTAATAGTGGTTTTCAAAATTTAATCTCATGTTCTCATACCCTTATTATAATTTTGTATTTATTTAATCATTGATATCCCCCCTTTTTACCCTTACTGATCATCTAAGCCTGCCATTTCTTATCTTTCATTTCCTTATTTTTTAAATAAATGATTAAAGTATGATATTTTTATAAGGGTTCTAGTTATGAATATCATAGATGAGTATTATGTATAAAATTGAAGTATTAGTTGATTATGTGTAAAATTTTACAAATACATTAGACCTGTATGATTCTATCATGGCTTGTAATGTTATATATTGAATACTCATAAAAATATTTAATTTTTATGTATAAAAACTATTGGTAATTATAGTTTCTACTGGAGAAGGTTTTGGTAAATATTTTGAGATTAGGATTAGAGAACGTTGGTGAAAACCCTAGGTATACACCAAAATATAGGATAACAATCTCATTTTTTATAAGGTAAAGATTATAATGTTTTCCACAAAATACATCCCTTTACAGAAACTATAAATAGATATGACTCTCACATAGATGAATATAGGAGAAATAATAATGAAAATTTTTTGCCGAAGTATATCTCGACCATCATTTTAGTGCATAGGGAATATTCCTTTACTATGGACATGGTTTGAAATATATAAGGGGATATTCCTATCTTAATTCACATTTTCTTTATGAACTATTATAAATTATTTGAATAGATCAGGATCTTGTATGACCAAGATTATATGATTAATCATATATATAATCATGGAATTGAAAATTGATTTTTCAAAAAAGTGATTAATGTTAGTTTTAGATAATTTCACTATTTTAGAAATGCCTGATAGATGGAATCAATACCTTTGAAAATTGATGTAGAAAATAGGTTATAAATTCGTTGGTGTTCATTTAAGGAAATATTATTCCGGGATAAAAAAATTTGGGTTAATATTTTCTTGATGTTATGGTAATAATATCTCATTAATATTATTTTATTTTGTGTTGAAAAATATTCTATATAGAAAACATTAGTTGATAAAAATTTATTTGATGATTAATCTTATTTTTAAGATTTTCTTCATATTTGTTTTGTAATTTTATAGAAATTATATTAATTATGTTTTAGAATAAGGAAATCCCATAGGCTGAGTAAAAACCTATTTCATCTATGAAGACCACAGGGCTTGAACCCACAATTGAAAGGGGAGAATAGTGCAATGCCTTCCACTATCCTATGTGATGTCCTAATTTGTAAGAATTTTTTTATTTAAAAATTTGGTTGATAATTGTAATTTTTTATTAGGAAGGATATTATAGGATTAAATTTTTTTAAAATTTTTGTATATTTATGATATTAATGATATTTCAAGAGATGAATTTTTGGGTTAAGATATATGTAAGCATTAGGTTTAACTGGATAAATTATTTAGGAACATTGTAATTATTTTATTTGATATGTAGGCTGAAGTGTATGAGATAACCTTTAACAATATAAAATTATTTAATGTTGAGCTTATTGTGGTTATTTTGGATAAAATATTATTTATTTTTAGAATGATATATGTAAAAATTTATGTTATTGTTTTATTTTGGAGATTAATGTTATATTTATTTATATGAGGGTCTATAAATTTTGGTCATTATCTTACATTGTGAAAAAAAATTGGTTTTAGTAAATATAGTAGTAATAACTTGTTATCCTTTTTTGGAATACATAATCAATAAGAAGTTTGTTTTAGTTATTCATGAAACAATAATTCAACATAAATACTATTTATTTGGAGGAAAATAAATTATTGTGGTGTAAATTGTTTAAAGGATGAAATTAAACTTGTCAAGTTAGTATATTTCTTTATGTTATTATTCTTGATGGTAAATATATTAATTAAATCTAGAAAAATATATTGAAATAAAAATGTTATCCTTTTATATTAACTTCTGATGAATTGATAATCCTTTTCAAACATCATTGATTTATGGTTTTGTGGTTATTAACTTTATCATCATCATTCACATTCTTGTGATTAATTTTCTATGTCACTCTAAATCATTATTTGTATATTACTATATCCTTTGTATTTATATTTTAACATCCTAATAATGTTCTAATTTTTAAAAACCATATTATTTGTAATTATAGATGACCGTCATATTTCCCTTTCCCTCTTTTCAAAAGAAAATTTTATTACCCTTTTTATGATGTTGGTTTTCAGCAAAAGAATTTTGAAATATAAATCCATGTATTACCATGAAAAAATTCTAATTTAATGGTTGAAATTTTTAAATAGAGGATAATTTAACACCTCGTGATTTTAAAACAAAGATATATTCAATAACATATACAATACACTACACCGAGCACAAAGGCACCAAAAACTATTATTATTTTATAATCATTATAACATAATTGTTGAATTAAAGGATATGAATAAAACAAACAAAATAATTATATATATATAAGTAGTAATAAATAAAAATTTACTGATAAATGAATATAAAATAAGAGATCATTTTTTATTAAAGTCAGTTTACTCTTCAAAATACATTTTCCTTAAAATTAGTTATTATTTTTTATTTGTGGCTGAATATTATAATTAATTTTAAAAATTTCTAGAAAGTTAATTTTATAAAAATAATTTAATTTTTTAAATCTTCATATAAAAATTATTTTATAGGGACATATTTAGATATCTCTAAAAATATTGATTTTTCAGTGAATATTAAAAAATATGATTTTTATAAAACTATTATTTCTTCCTTGAAAATTGTTATAATTTTTATTTTTATTTGATAATAAATTGTTATATGTATTATTTATTTTTATATTATATAATTAAATAAATTTTAATAATTATTATACATAATTTTATATAAGTTTATTTTTGGGCATAAGACCTCGTTTTCTAAAAAAACCTATTTTCTGTTATGTTTTATGAATTTATATTAAAATTTATTTCATCAAATTTTTGAAATTTAATTTTATGTAATTTAATTTATTTTTTATTTATAAATTTATATTTTCTATATAATAATTTTTCTATATTTATTGAAGAAATTGAATTTTTTGTGAATAGTTAAAAGATATAGTTTTTATGAAATTTGTTATCCTTTATGATATCATCAAGACATAAATATAATATAAAAATTTATGAAACTTATGAAATGAATAAAGTATTATAATATTATATAAATATCATTATAAATAATTCAAAACATATAAATTAAAAATTACCTGATGAGAAAAATAAAAAGCATTTTCACTGCCGACGTAAAGCTTACCCAACAATGTGAAATAAAACATTGGCATCCTATAGATAATATTTAGAGAGGAATTATTTTTTAAAATTTTTAATAAATATGAATTATTATTGATTTTTTTTATAGATTTTTATATATATTTAAGTTATATAACATGTGACCTATCTGAATTCACGTGTAATGCTTTCATAAGGCAAGAGAAGTCAAAATAATATTATAAATAATTTTTCCTGACAGATATGTGAGTAAGTATAAAATTTTATTGAATATAAAATTTAATTTTGAACATAATTTTTTATTGTTATTATGGTAATTTATTTTTTATTTTTTGTGATGAAATAATTACCATAAATACTTACGCAACACCCACATAACACTTTTGTAAGCCGTAAAAAGATCAAGTAAATGATCTTATATACTCTAAAAGTAATTTTTTTGGTGATTAAAAGGTTAAATAAATAATTTTAGATAATTCTAACATATTATATTTTATTAAGTTTTATATTAGATATACATTTATTTTATGTTATTTTCAATGTCAAATTATATAAATAGTTCTCAAAATTAAATTAATTGTATTTTGCATAAAATATATATTATTAACTTATTTAAAAATCATAAAAATCTATAAAATGGTAAATTTGGATGATATGTTGTCTAAAATTTCATCCCTTTGATATTTATAAAACATTTTCATCTTATACTTAATTTTTTTACTCTTTAATATATAAAAAGTCATCAACATGGATTATGTAAAAATTTGTTAACCAAGGGGTTGACCAAAAAATAAGGTTTAAAATGATATCTAAACTCGAAAAAAAATATAATTTTAGGATTATATTGAGATAATTACTTCTTTATATTCTAATATGTGTATATTTGGAACCATTTTAAGCGAGTTAGACTCATTTTAGATTACAATATTTTATGTATTTCAAAAAATGACATTAATGATATTTTATAATAATAATAAATTATTAAAAATATTAAAAATTAATAAAAATATTATATTCAACCAATTTAGTGTTATTTTTTTGATACAGTAAAACAGAGTCCACATATATGTGACTTGTCATTTTATAGTAACTTTATTTACCCCTAAAAAGTAAAAAACTTTGATATCACGATAATAGTCAAAATGGTTACTAAGGATTAAAATTAAGAGATAAGGATGAAAACCTAACCAGAAATTGAAAATAATTTATTGGATTGATTATTTATAATAATATTCATATTAAATTCTAAATACATAAATACTTTCCAATTGTTCTTGAAAATTAATTTATATTAATTTAATACTTTAAATAATTCCAAGAGTTCACCTCCCCCCTAATAAAAGGACACCTCTTATACTCTCTCCCATGACCCTTTTTCCATTATATATAATAAATATTTCATAATACCATCATTTATTCTTTAAAAATATTCTATAGGTTCTGGTATTTCCAAAATATCATCCTTTCAAGGCTTAATTTATCATCCAAAAGTTGTTTCCTAACGAAGAGGTATAACTCTTAACCTATAATTATCAATATTAATTAATCTTATTATAATACATAAAAAAATAATTATATTAAATATATCTAATTGTTATTATGATGATTTTTCAACAATTATGTACTTTGTTTTTTTCCTATGGAAGACAAAAACATCTCTTGTGTGTATGTATGGCTTATTGTCTCTACTTAGCTGTCTAATTAATTTTTCATCATCACTTCACTTGGATGGTTACAGTTATGTATTTAATAAATATACATGTTATTTATGATATTATTATGGTTATGAAAAATTTAATTATTATTTACCGTTATTTTCTTACATTTATCAAAAAAATAGAAACATTACTCGTGTGTACGTAAAGACTCCCATCTCCATGAAGTGATGTAATTCATTTTTTATCACCATTTTATATGAATAGTTATAAGTTTATATAGTTATTACATATAATAATAATTACATGATAAATATTATTTATATTATGGAACCATGATCAAAATATTAATATCGAGACTACCAAACAGAAACATGCATGAAAATCGAATTAGTTGTCACCTGTAATAGTAATTTTAATATATAATTACCAATATACTGATTATATGATGACATAAGTAAATAATAAATATTAGGATATATATGAGTAAAGTTATTTAATACATTTATAATAAATATCTAATTATTATACATGATTTTCTATAATGTGCGAATAATATTGATACTTGAGGTAAGAGATTTTTGTTTCTATCCCATTTTAATCAAGATTGTTTATGCATGAATTTACAATAATAAATTTTTGAATCCATTTTAGATAAATACCTTTATTTCTATTCCACTCTGTTTATTCAATAAATTTTCAGTTAATATTAATATTTTCTTCTATTTGGTACTTATAATTATTGAAAAAATTCTTTTAACAAAAATAGACTTTATTTCATATTTGGTCAGGGATGTGTTTCTTCCATGCCCTTGATTTATTTTAAATGTTTTCAAGAATGCTTTAAATAATATCTTATTGATTTTTAAATTAATTTGACCCATTATTTTATTTTTACAAAATGGTTTGAATGGACTCTTTTTTTCATTTTCAAAATGATGTACTTTTTACTTTTTACTGAAAATGAAAAATGAATTATTTTTAATGTAAATGGCATGAAAAGAATTTCAGATCATCATGAAAAAACAATTATTTTAAGAATACTTTTCAATTTAGTGATGTTATTGTAAAAAATTACTTAATATTTTTGAAATTTCTATATTTTAAATAATCATTTTTAAAATGAAAAGGGTATTTTCCTTAAAAAGTATTTTCAAGATATTTTAAATAATTTTTTTATGATAACCTCCATTGATGTTATATATGATTTATTAGGGATTTGATTAAATTATAACATATATATTATTTATCTCTTCTATTTATGATTATGAAAAAAAATTTATCAAACCCATTTCTTTCAATGAGTTATGCTATGATGAAATGTTCAAATTTTCATAAACATCATTTCATTTAAAAGGGTTGTGATATGAGAAATGTTTTATGATATTATGGTATGAATATAATTTATAATGATTATGTGATATGTGGGAAGGCGGTTACATATCCCCCCAATTTATTGGATAAATATGGAGATCGCATTAGATAATATGAACTATAATGGTAGGTGAACATAGTTAAGTAAATGACTTAGTCCACTATAATAGTCTTAGGAGTGAACATTGACTAAGGATATGATGGAATGGGGAGTGAACATAATCTATTGTGATAGTGTTGGTAGTGATACATGACTAAGTATTTGATTTTATATGGTTATTTTTAGGCCAAAAACTTATTCATTATTCAAATTATATGCTCTCATCACTCATATTTTTTTATTCCTTTATGATTAATATCTTATGAAATATCATGATATATTCCATGAATCAAGATTATGATCTTTTATATGATAGATATGGTTTTCAAAAGTTAATATCATATTCTCATGTTCTAATGCTCTTATTCTCATATTATATTCATTTTTCTCATTGATATCTCCATTATTTAACCTTACCGGGCATATAAGTTCTGTAACACCCGAGACTTTTATGTTATATAAATTATCAAAGGAATCTTTTTCTACAGAACAATTTCTTGGCTTGCTTTACACGCAATCGCGACCTTCCTCGATAGCTTGCGTCGTACGCAATACCGAGTTTCACTAAACAACAATATGCTATTAAAACTAGCCGTTATGAATAGTAATAACCACTTTTTGAAATTTTATAAATTTTATTTTTCAAAATGGACTTCATTTTTGGACTCAGAATATCGAAATTAGCCTAGGGTGAAATTTTGGTATTTTTCTGAAAACTTTCAATTTTTGATGAATAGTGAAACCACTAAGTGGTAGGTTAAAAACTGAATTTTGCATAAAACTTAATTTTACCGCTTCTGTGAATGGAATTTCAAAAATCCGAGAGACACGGTTAATATCAAGGACTAAAATGTGGTTCAACGAGATGAAAATAATTTTTTGGTGAATAGTAACTTTTTACTATTTTTACCGCGGTTAATAGTAAATAGGGTAACTAAGGGTAAATATGATATTAATATTACCCTAAAACATGTACTAATTCTATTGCACAAGTGTAATTCGACCAAAAACAAACTTAGGAATAAAATATGACCATTTAGGCCCACTTGGATTAGATTAGGACATTTATTATTAATTTATTTAAAGAAGGGTTAAAATAGTTAAAATTAAAGTTTAATAAGTAAATCATTTTTAATATAGGGTTATACATAAGATAAATTCGATTGTAAATATTCATTAGAAAGCTAAAAAGATTTCCTACATGATGGTATTTTATTTGTAATTTTTAGACATCAAATAATTTAATTTATTTATGACACAAAGATGATGCAGTAATTATCTTATTAATGAAATATTGACAAAATTGATAATATAAATACCAAAATAAATGTAATTTGAGACTTTTTATGAATTCCACTAATTTTCTAGGTTACTATGATATATTAGTATTGATTTAATCAACTTGGTTCGAACATATAATTCTGTTATGACTTTGACAAAAATCATATATCAAATAGTGTCAAAATTGACAAAAATAGTTTTTAAATCAAATATTATATTATTAATTGTTATTTTATTCCTAAAAATCTAAGGTTCGGCCAAATGACTTAGATAAGGATATATATTTTAATAATAAACAATTTGGGGTTCGTTTGGCATGTTATAGTAAGTGTATTAACCATATAGTGAAAGAAAACAAAAAGTCATGGTAAAAGTTAAATTATTTAACTTAGAGTTAAATCTAATTGATAAGGTTAAAATAATACCCTAAACTTGTCTAAATTCTATTGGTTGATAGGATTTCGACCCATCCCCACTTTGGCTTCGAAATAAGACCCTTTGGAACCATTATAAACCGATTTTGACTTTAATATAAAATAATATTTTGAGATATTCCTAAGGTGCCCCTCTCCTCCCTTATAAAAGGGCACATCCTCCCCCTCCTCCTCACACCAATTTGAGCACTCAAGCTCGGCCAACCCCTGCCATTTTCCCTTATCCACTTCCCTAGAATAATCCTAGAGGTCCTGGTATTCTCCAAAGACCAATCTTAGTTCCTTAAGTGGAGGATTCAAAAAGGCGTTCCAAAGAAGAGGTAATATCCATTACCGATCTTTTCAATTTCTTTCTTCTTCAACTTCTTCTTCTTTAGTTGTTTCATGATAAAGTAATAACATCAGTATTACTTACATACTGATATGTTATTATAAATATGAAACAACCCTAATTCATCTTCTATCCATCCTACGGAAAAATGAAATCATCGCACGTGCGTACGTACGGAATACCGTCTCCACGCCGTGGTGTAATCTATTTTCCACCATCACCTTACAAGGATGGGTATAATGGTGTAATGAGTAACTATATATGATTATTATTAAGTAATATTGATACTGAAATAATATATATATATACTCCAATACAATTCCACGATCATTGGAACGATATCATCACTCGTGCGTACGTACGGAATACCGTCTCCACGATGTGATGCGACTCGTTCTACATGATCTTCATTTCATAATGATTGTATAAATGAATTGAATGAATGAATATGGTATATACTACACTAATACCATTCTGGAAATGAATTATCTATAACCTAAAGATAAGAATAAGAATTTATTCGACAAAACACGCATAAGAACAAAAAGTTATAAAGACCCGAGTAACAAGTAACAATGAAATATTACTAACAAGAAGCTAATAATATGACCATATATGATCTCATATCAATATGTATGATTCTGGAATAAGTCAATAACATTATTTAAACCATTATACAGGAGCTTCGGACACGAACAAAGCAAATCGGACCTAAGGTAAGGGAAATATCACAATCTCATTTTTATCCGAGATTGTTTATTCGTAAGTATTTACTGGGGTGTATTTTATCATCCACATCCATGTTCCCTCAATATGTAATATTGTTTCCATCCACTTGAAATAGTTTAAATCCAATTTTACCCTTAGGTGAGTTTTTAGTAAAGAATATGAAAGGAATCTTTTGTCGTTTTTCCGTACGAGGTACTTTTTGACTTTTCCGACAAAAGTACGAAGAATGTTTTTTTAACTTATACGGCATGAATGGATTTTTAAAACATTACTTCAAAGAAGCTTTCTTTACAAGTTTTCAAGTTTATTTTAATCAACTTCTGTTATTTTAAAGTTGTATGACATGTTATGAAAGGAAAAATGTTTTTGAAGAAGAAAGGATATTTTCCTCAAGAATTCAATTCAAGTGTTTTATCAAAATTATTTTCCATCAAAGATAATAAAGGGTTCTGTTTCTATCCATATTTTTACATTGGTTTGACTATGTTGTGATGGAATTATGTTTATGAATTCCTTTATCATATATGAATTGATTTATGATGTCATGATGTTTCAAGAATCCCATTTTTGTTACATGTGTTATGCGATGATGCATGTTTTATGATTATGTGGCACACATAAGAAAGGATTAATTATAAGATGGGTGGGACCTATATCTCCCTCCAATGCATTGGGTAATGATTTTATATCTCATGAGATAGACATGGCTGGAACGGAAGGTTATTTCGGTTCAGTGATACAGGACTGAAACGAGGAGTGAACTCGGTTCAGAAAGGGACTTTGTCCACTAAGATAGTCTTGGCAATGAGTCATGACTAACAAGAAATGATTTTCCATGATTATGTGTGCATGCCACAAAGTTTCAAGTTTTATGTTATGGGGATCTCATTTTCACTTTTATGATTTATTCCATGTTAAGATATTATGATCTCTTTTGCAGGTTTTGATTTTCATAAAGATATGATATGATTTTTTTATTTCCTTTATTTGCCCTTGCTGAGAATTTGAGCTCACCCTTTTATGTTTTCTTTTCCCCAGGTCAGGAAGATGGATATTAAGTAGAATATGCTAAAAGGGACCCTAGATATGATGAAATAAATGGGAGACACTGTAGAAGATTTATGAACCAGTTGTTTATGTTTCCCCAGTTTCTAAAGACACTATACCTATACGGTCCTTTGTGGTTTTGTCATATGTTGTAATAAGAGTGATTCAATTTTGAAGTATTAACAATGTATGTAAAGTGTGGGTCGTTATAGTTGGTATCAGAGGAAAGGTATAGTCAACCTTTGGAAACTAGGATGTGAAAGCCTTAGTAATAACCCTAAGGATAAGTCTAAGCATAGAACACAATTTTAGAAATGGCCTTGAATAACCTAGGATAAGACCTTAAGCATGAAAATTTTATTCTTGAATCATGTGGTTTCCTATTATAATTAGTGTTGCTCACACTATTCTTCTTGGTTTTAGTCAATGGCTGGAACCCGAAGGAACCGTGTTAATGCGGAATGCGATGGGCAATGCAATGATTGTCCCCCTGAGCAACCAAACGATATGGGAGCTGGAATGCAAAATCTTGTAGCCATGCTCACACAACTTTCTCAAGCTATGAATCATGCAGGATTTCCAAACGAACAAAGAAGGGAGCAACATTCTGTTGAATCCTTCATGAGGCAGCGTCCACCATCTTTCAGTGGGTCTACTGATCCATTAGTTGCTGAACAATGGATTAGTACTACTGAAAAGATATTTTCAGTTCTTCAATGTTCTGAGCATGATAAAGTCATCCTAGCAGTGTATCGTTTGGAAGGAGATGCGGATCAATGGTGGAATCTTGTTAAGAATACGAGGCAAAGGGATGAAATTGAGTCTATGGAATGGGACGAGTTCAAGAACTTATTTTTCAATAAGTACTTCCCTCGTATTCTCCGAACAAAGATGGAGAAATAGTTCCTTGAAATGAAGCAAAGGGATGATGAATCTGTTAGTACCTATGAAGCAAATTTTACAAGACTTGCAAGGTACGCTTCTGGTATTATTATCCAACCTGAGAGTAAGATCGATCGATTCTTTAGTGGCTTAAAACCAAGTCTTCGAAGGGCGTTAGCCATAAGGGACTTCAATAGCTACGAGGAAATCGTTCGATGTGCTCTCAAAGTCGAGATGGAGATTGGAGTAACCCATCAGTCACATGGGTTTGATAAGAAGAGGAAGATGGAATTCAAAGAAAAATCTAAAGAGCACACGGAAAAGAAGATGAACTTTCCCTTATGCTCAAAGTGTGGAAAGAAACATGGAGGGAGTTGTCTTAAAGGGACAAGTAAATGTTTTAAATGTGGAAAGGAAGGTCATCGGGCATTTGAATGCCGTGATAATGGGAAGAAGATGTCTAATGATGCAAACAAAGGAAGGGATACACAGAATGAACCTGCTACACTTCAATGTTTCAAGTGCAAGGAGATGGGGCATTATGCCAATCAATGCCCAAATCCAAGGGTTGATGATGATGGTCGACGTCAACAAACTCTTAAGGCTAAAGACAAAGGAAAGTCACATGAAATTTCTATCAGCGATGTGGAGTACGATAACGATGTGGTGAAAGGTACACTTACCATCCACTCTAAAGTAGCAAATGTTTTATTTGATTCTGGATCCACCCACTCTTTTATTTCTGAAAAATTTTCTAAGGGTATCACCGTATTACCTCAACAATTAGATGTTGATTTAGCTGTGACAACACCTAATGGCACATCAATCGCATCAGAAGTTTATAATTCTTCTCCGATCGAAGTTTGTGGGAAAGTGCTTCCTACAAATCTTGTGATCCTTCCTTTAGTGGAATTTGATGTGATTCTTGGCATGGATTGGCTTTCTCTACATGGAGCTCATATCAATTGCCAAAGAAGGGAAGTCACATTTCATATTCCAGATCAACCTACGATCGTCTATCAATGCAAGGATGAACATAACCTTCCAGTGGAAATTTCTTCCATCTTATGGGTATTGATTCCACTAAATTAAGGTTATTTATCTCAAATGGTTGGTGAGAAACTCACGATTAAGAATATGCCCATTGTACGGGAGTTTGATGATGTCTTTCCGGAGGAATTTCCGGGTCTTCCACCAAATCGTGAAGTTGAGTTTTCAATAGAACTCGTACCGGGTGCTTTTCCTATTTCAAAGACACCTTATAGAATGGCCCCAATTGAGTTGCAGGAATTGAAGAAGCAACTCCAAGAGAATCTTGATAAGGGATTCATACGCCCTAGTGCGTCACCTTGGGGAGCACCTGTTCTATTTGTTAAGAAGAAAGATGGATCAATGAGACTCTGCATTGATTATCGAGAACTTAACAAGATCACTATCAAGAACAAATATCCTCTCCCACGCATTGATGACTTATTTGACCAACTACGCGGAGCTCAATACTTTTCCAAGATTGATCTTCGTTCAGGGTATCATCAATTAAGGGTCAAAAGGGAGGATATACCAAAGACGGCTTTCCGTACAAGGTATGGACACTATGAATTTATAGTGATGCCATTTGGTCTTACTAATGCCCCTGCTATCTTCATGGATCTAATGAATAGAGTCTTTAGAGACTATCTTGATCAATTTGTGGTAGTCTTTATAGACGATATTCTTGTCTATTCAAAGAGCAAGGAAGAACATGAAGATCACTTGAGAATTATATTGAAGACCCTGAGAAAGGAGAAGCTTTATGCCAAATTTACCAAGTGTGAATTTTGGCTTCAAAAAGTTGCATTTTTGGGTCATATAATCTCAAAAGAGGGGATATCTGTGGATCCAGCAAAAACAGAGGTTATCGAAAGATGGTCAAGACCAACAACAGTAACTGAGATCCGAAGTTTTCTTGGTTTGGCTGGATATTATCGACGTTTTGTAAAAGATTTTTCACGATTATCTAATCCACTCACCAAGTTGACTCGGAAAGGAGTTAAGTTTGTCTGGACAGAGGAATGTGAAGAGAATTTCAAGGAGTTGAAAAGAAGGTTATCCAGTGCACCTGTGCTCACACTGCCTTGTAGTGGAGAAAGGTTTGTGATCTACAGTGATGCATCCAAGAAGGGATTGGGGTGTGTTCTTATGCAAAATGATATGGTGATAGCTTATGCCTCACGACAGTTGAAAATCCATGAGCAAAATTACCCAACACATGATTTGGAGTTGGCTGCGGTAATCTTTGCATTAAAGATTTGGAGGCATTACCTTTATGGTGAAAGGTGTGATATTTATACTGATCATAAAAGTTTAAAGTATATTTTCACACAAAAGGAGTTGAATATGCGCCAAAGAAGATGGTTGGAGCTGATTAAGGATTATGACTGCTCAATCCATTACCACCCTGGGAAAGCAAACAAGGTGGCAGATGCATTAAGTCGACAAGACCATGCTAGTTTATCCATGATGAGGATCACAAAAGATCCAATATTTATGGATTTACAAAGGATGGATCTTGGAATTATAATGGAAGGGGAAAAATCTTATCTTTCTCAAATGAATGTTCAACCATCTATACATGTGAAGATTAAAGAGGCACAAAAAGAAGATGTCGAGTTACAAAAGAAGGTGAGAAATGTTCCTGAATTCAACCTTGATTGTGATGGGATAATAAAGTTCAGGAATCGGGTTTGTGTTCCTCCCATCCCCGAATTAAAGAAAGAGCTGCTGGATGAGGCTCATAGTTCTTCATTCTCTATTCATCCTGGAAGCACGAAGATGTATAGGGACCTGAAAGAGTACTTCTGGTGGGATGGCATGAAAAGAGATGTTGCTGAATATGTCTCTCGATGCTTGGTTTGTCAACAAGTTAAAGCTGAGAGACAGAAGTCTAAGGTGATGTTACAACCATTACCCATACCCGAATGGAAATGGGAAAACATCACTATGGACTTTGTCACAGGACTTCCTAAAACATCCAAAGGCAATAATGCTATCTGGGTCATAGTTGATCGTCTTACAAAGTCTGCACACTTCATTGCTATTAGAGAAGATTTCTCTCTAGATCAGCTTGCCAGGATATATGTAAAGGAAGTGGTAAGATTGCATGGAGTACCACTTTCTATTATATCTGATCGGGATCCGAGATTTACCTCGAAGTTCTGGCGAAGTCTTCAGCATACTCTGGATACAGATTTGAGTTTCAGCACTGCTTATCATCCCCAGACAGACGGTCAGTCTGAGAGAACAATTCAAACCCTAGAAGATATGTTGAGAGCTTGCTCTATGGATTTAAAAGGAGGTTGGGATCAACACCTACCTTTGGTGGAATTTTCTTATAATAATAGCTTTCACTCCAGTATTCAGATGGCTCCTTATGAAGCTCTCTATGGAAAGAAATGCAGGACTCCAACTTGCTGGGATGAAGTTGGGGAAAGAAAGCTATTAGGACCTGATCTCGTTGATGAAATGGCAGAAAAGGTCAGATCTATTCAACAACACATAAGAGCAGCTCAGAGTCGACAGAAAAGTTATGCCGACAACCGAAGAAAAGACCTAGAGTTTGAAGTGGGTGATAAAGTGTTCTTACGAATATCTCCCTGGAAGAGGGTTATGAGATTTGGAAAGAAGGGGAAGTTGAGCCCTAGATATATCGGTCCTTTTGAAATACTGGATCGTGTTGGGAAGGTAGCTTACCGATTGGCGCTTCCACCGAATCTCTCTCAAGTTCACGATGTGTTCCATGTATCTCTCCTGAGAAAGTACATACCAGATCCTTCACATGTACTCAGCTCAGAAGTTGTACCACTAGAGCAAGATCTTTCTTATGAAGAACAGCCGATAGAGATTCTGGATCGTAGCGAAAAAGTCCTACGAAACAAGACCACTCGCTTGGTGAAAGTTTTATGGAGAAACCACCAACTTGAAGAAGCTACATGGGAGCTTGAGGATATGATGAGGGAGAAGTATCCTCATTTGTTTGTTGCAAAGTGACGAATTTCGAGGGCGAAATTCTTTTTAAGGGGGGTAGAATGTAACACCCGAGACTTTTATGTTATATAAATTATCAAAGGAATCTTTTTCTACACAACAATTTCTTGGCTTGCTTTACACGCAATCGCGACCTTCCTCGATAGCTTGCGTCGTACGCAATACCGAGTTTCACTAAACAACAATATGCTATTAAAACTAGCCGTTATGAATAGTAATAACCACTTTTTGAAATTTTATAAATTTTATTTTTCAAAATGGACTTCATTTTTGGACTCAGAATATCGAAATTAGCCTAGGGTGAAATTTTGGTATTTTTCTGAAAACTTTCAATTTTTGATGAATAGTGAAACCACTAAGTGGTAGGTTAAAAACTGAATTTTGCATAAAACTTAATTTTACCGCTTCTGTGAATGGAATTTCAAAAATCCGAGAGACACGGTTAATATCAAGGACTAAAATGTGGTTCAATGAGATGAAAATAATTTTTTGGTGAATAGTAACTTTTTACTATTTTTACCGCGGTTAATAGTAAATAGGGTAACTAAGGGTAAATATGATATTAATATTACCCTAAAACATGTCCTAATTCTATTTCACAAGTGTAATTCGACCAAAAACAAAATTAGGAATAAAATATGACCATTTAGGCCCACTTGGATTAGATTAGGACATTTATTATTAATTTATTTAAAGAAGGGTTAAAATAGTTAAAATCAAAGTTTAATAAGTAAATCATTTTTAATATAGGGTTATACATAAGATAAATTCGATTGTAAATATTCATTAGAAAGCTAAAAAGATTTCCTACATGATGGTATTTTATTTGTAATTTTTAGACATCAAATAATTTAATTTATTTATGACACAAAGATGATGCAGTAATTATCTTATTAATGAAATATTGACAAAATTGATAATATAAATACCAAAATAAATGTAATTTGAGACTTTTTATGAATTCCACTAATTTTCTAGGTTACTATGATATATTAGTATTGATTTAATCAACTTGGTTCGAACATATAATTCTGTTATGACTTTGACAAAAATCATATATCAAATAGTGTCAAAATTGACAAAAATAGTTTTTAAATCAAATATTATATTATTAATTGTTATTTTATTCCTAAAAATCTAAGGTTCGGAAAAATGACTTAGATAAGGATATATATTTTAATAATAAACAATTTGGGGTTCGTTTGGCATGTTATAGTAAGTGTATTAACCATATAGTGAAAGAAAACAAAAAGTCATGGTAAAAGTTAAATTATTTAACTTAGAGTTAAATCTAATTGATAAGGTTAAAATAATACCCTAAACTTGTCTAAATTCTATTGGTTGATAGGATTTCGACCCATCCCCACTTTGGCTTCGAAATAAGACCCTTTGGAACCATTATAAACCGATTTTGACTTTAATATAAAATAATATTTTGAGATATTCCTAAGGTGCCCCTCTCCTCCCTTATAAAAGGGCACCTCCTCCCCCTCCTCCTCACACCAATTTGAGCACTCAAGCTAGGCCAACCCCTGCCATTTTCCCTTATCCACTTCCCTAGAATAATCCTAGAGGTCCTGGTATTCTCCAAAGACCAATCTTAGTTCCTTAAGTGGAGGATTCAAAAAGGCGTTCCAAAGAAGAGGTAATATCCATTACCGATCTTTTCAATTTCTTTCTTCTTCAACTTCTTCTTCTTTAGTTGTTTCATGATAAAGTAATAACATCAGTATTACTTACATACTAATATGTTATTATAAATATGAAACAACCCTAATTCACCTTCTATCCATCCTACGGAAAAATGAAATCACCGCGCGTGCGTACGTACGGAATACCGTCTCCACGCCGTGGTGTAATCTATTTTCCACCATCACCTTACAAGGATGGGTATAATGGTGTAATGAGTAACTATATATGATTATTATTAAGTAATATTGATACTGAAATAATATATATATATACTCCAATACAATTCCACGATCATAGGAACGATATCATCACTCGTGCGTACGTACGGAATACCGTCTCCACGATGTGATGCGACTCGTTCTACATGATCTTCATTTCATAATGATTGTATAAATGAATTGAATGAATGAATATGGTATATACTACACTAATACCATTCTGGAAATGAATTATCTATAACCTAAAGATAAGAATAAGAATTTATTCGACAAAACACGCATAAGAACAAAAAGTTATAAAGACCCGAGTAACAAGTAACAATGAAATATTACTAACAAGAAGCTAATAATATGACCATATATGATCTCATATCAATATGTATGATTATGGAATAAGTCAATAACATTATTTAAACCATTATACAGGAGCTTCGGACACGAACAAAGCAAATCGGACCTAAGGTAAGGGAAATATCACAATCTCATTTTTATCCGAGATTGTTTATTCGTAAGTATTTACTGGGGTGTATTTTATCATCCACATCCATGTTCCCTCAATATGTAATATTGTTTCCATCCACTTGAAATAGTTTAAATCCAATTTTACCCTTAGGTGAGTTTTTAGTAAAGAATATGAAAGGAATCTTTTGTCGTTTTTCCGTACGAGGTACTTTTTGACTTTTCCGACAAAAGTACGAAGAATGTTTTTTTAACTTATACGGCATGAATGGATTTTTAAAACATTACTTCAAAGAAGCTTTCTTTACAAGTTTTCAAGTTTATTTTAATCAACTTCTTTTATTTTAAAGTTGTATGACATGTTATGAAAGGAAAAATGTTTTTGAAGAAGAAAGGATATTTTCCTCAAGAATTCAATTCAAGTGTTTTATCAAAATTATTTTCCATCAAAGATAATAAAGGGTTCTGTTTCTATCCATATTTTTACATTGGTTTGACTATGTTGTGATGGAATTATGTTTATGAATTCCTTTATCATATATGAATTGATTTATGATGTCATGATGTTTCAAGAATCCCATTTTTGTTACATGTGTTATGCGATGATGCATGTTTTATGATTATGTGGCACACATAAGAAAGGATTCATTATAAGATGGGTGGGACCTATATCTCCCTCCAATGCATTGGGTAATGATTTTATATCTCATGAGATAGACATGGCTGGAACGGAAGGTTATTTCGGTTCAGTGATACAGGACTGAAACGAGGAGTGAACTCGGTTCAGAAAGGGACTTTGTCCACTAAGATAGTCTTGGCAATGAGTCATGACTAACAAGAAATGATTTTCCATGATTATGTGTGCATGCCACAAAGTTTCAAGTTTTATGTTATGGGGATCTCATTTTCACTTTTATGATTTATTCCATGTTAAGATATTATGATCTCTTTTGCAGGTTTTGATTTTCATAAAGATATGATATGATTTTTTTATTTCCTTTATTTGCCCTTGCTGAGCATTTGAGCTCACCCTTTTATGTTTTCTTTTCCCCAGGTCAGGAAGATGGATATTAAGTAGAATATGCTAAAAGGGACCCTAGATATGATGAAATAAATGGGAGACACTGTAGAAGATTTATGAACCAGTTGTTTATGTTTCCCCAGTTTCTAAAGACACTATACCTATACGGTCCTTTGTGGTTTTGTCATATGTTGTAATAAGAGTGATTCAATTTTGAAGTATTAACAATGTATGTAAAGTGTGGGTCGTTATAAGTTCACTATTTCATATATTTTATTTCATTAGGTTATAATGAGTGGATTTATGTTTGATATGTCTAATAAGGGTTATAGTTATAAAGATCATAGTGTAAGATGATTTTGAACTTTAATAAACTACTTTTATAATTATCTAATTCACCAAACACAGTAGAACTATAACATTATAGCATGTATCTTAATGTTATGTATTGAATATTTATCTAATAAGATTTAAAATTTATGTACGAAATGTATGGGTCACTATATTTGATATCATAGAAAGGTGTATTCAATAATTTGAGATTATTATCAGAAAACTTGGTTGAAAACCTGTGGTATACACATTAATATAGGATAACATCCTAATTGTTTTATATTATAATGATTATAGGGTTTCAAAATCAATAAAACCTTAAATGGAAAAATATATGTGGACATGATGTTGAGACAGATGCATCATAGGGTAATATTACTAAAAATAGTTTTTCAAACTATTTCTCGATCATCATTCTAGTGCACAATTAATGTTCCCTTACTGCACATATGATTTTACATTCCTAAGGGTTATTACTAGCTTAATTCAAAATTTATTTATAGATCAATTATAAAGGTTTTATACAAATGATGATAATGGACGACCTATTTTTAAAAAAGGTGTAATATATTAAATGGAATGTTTCATGATTTATACATCTTATAAATGTTTGTTCAAGATTATATATCTTTCCACTATGACTGATATTGATAACACTATACGTTTTTGTTTTAGTCAATGGCTGGAAACAGGGGTAAAATATTAATATAGAATATTATGGAAAATGGAATTCTTGTCCTCATATGAAACCAAATGAAATGGGTGCTAAAATGTGAAACCATGTGACTATTCCAAATTACCTATCTCATTATACGATTAAAAATATCAGCTTGTGCGGGTTTTTTGGAATACCTAAAAAGAGAAAAATAAGTTTTTAGGAATACCATGGAAGGCAGAATATTTAGTTGCCTACATTTCAAGTATGTGTGATGAATAAATCAGGGAAATGGCTCATAGTAATGAGAATATGTTTCATGTTTGGAAAAGAAGACACAATGAAATTAATAACCATGGAAAAAAGAATAGTTTTATGGAGGGATACTAAGTCCATCCAAAGGAATTATTTATATCTCAACTATTCAGTGTGGGTAACATGGTTATTACCTGATTCAATTCCTTAATCCAATAGTTAATTCTTATGTCACGACCAAACCCAAACTAGGGCTCAAGCTGCAACGACCCAAATCACCCCTCTATTGGATAAGGGTAGAGATAAGAACCAAAAGGCAAATCCTTAATGGGAGGCCTTTTCCTAATGTACCTATATGTACACACCCAACTATCTCGATGAGAATATTTATAGAAATAATAATAAAAATATGCAATAGATAAAATGTAAGCCAAGAATAAAATACCACTAGGGTATATGAGAGTATGATAGTAAAAATTAAAAATTAAATGGGAAAATACATTCCCCATAATAAAGAGGTCCCAAACTAAAAAAACATGAAATAAAACACAGAGATATCCCATCTCCCTATCTCCATGCTATGAACATGGTATATGGTCCAAAGTTCAATGTTTCCCTAAGCTCTTATGAAGTCAATTTCAACGTATCTATCATCTTTATTAGATATAACATGTTTAGTAAAATCCCATACATGGGTGAGTATATACATACCCAATAGTAAACCTAGAAAGTTGAAAGCAGGACAGTAAAAGATTAAATAAGAATAGAGTGATAGTAGATCATAAATAGTGAAAAATTCAACCCAATCTAAGAGAGAAACCTCATCCAAACACAAGGAGATCAACTTGGTGTGTATGTGGAAAACACATTGATTATTTACCACTCATGTTAATAGATTAACCTCATCTAACCATGTGGTCCTCAACATGATAAGTAGGTGGATTACCCCACATATCTCTACAACCCATGGAAAGAGAGTAACCATATACAAAGGTATGGATACATACATATATAAATATATATATACCCAGTAAATGAATATGAAAAGAGTGAGAAAGGGGATATCCATCTCACAACCCCATCCAAGAAAAGTGTAACCATCTTTTCGTGAAGTTCATCAATGATGACCAATGACTTGAATGTCTTCCCTACAAAAAAATCCAATTCAATCTACATTTCTCCACTATGTCATATAGTCGAAGGGACAAAATCTCTAGAAATATGACCCATGACTTGAAAAAATAATAGGGTTCTACTAAATGGATTGATAAGGTACCCATACCCTATTGTAACTGGAGTGTTCAACTCTAATAGTTGATAGAGGATCCATGTCCTTCCTAGCAGGAGGGTTCCTCTCTAATGGTAGAGGAGCCATGTCCTGAATTATTTGGAGTGTTCCACTATAGTAATCGGTAGAGGACCCATTCCCTTCCCATCATAAGGGATATACTATAATGGTAGAGGATTCATACTCGATGTCTGTAGAAGGGTTTTACTTTAGTAATATAGAGGACCCTTGCCCTGTCCTAGAAAGAGGGATCCACTCTGATAGATAGGTATGAGACTCATTCCCTATTCCAAAAAGATGATTCCACTCTCTGATGCTATGTGACTCATGCCCTAACAACATAATATGGGTTCCACTCTAATAATTTCTATAGGACCCATACCCAGACCATCTATAGGGTTCCACTCTTAAAGCCTTTGGTGATCCTGTGTGATCAATACCATCATTAAGAGTAACCTAAATAAGTTCAAAACACATAACATCTCACACACTAAAGGACAAAAATGGGGGAAATCGTGTTATATGAGGAAAATAACTCAAGATAGGCTAATCATTGGCCATAATCTAATTCCAAATGATGGATATATGAGACTTTAAATTTTACTCAAAATGGACCAAGGGGTGTATGGTATGTGAGGGGACAAACACGGCATGTGGTCATAATCCATAACATCACCATATCATTATAGTTAAATGGATTATTAACCCATTTGACCATACATGGCATGCAGAGGTTTTAAATTGCAAGTTCATGTCACATGGGGCCCATACCCGTTCACCTTGGTTGTATCTGTAAACTTTAGTACACAGTGTTCCCCCTCATATAGGATGCCTCCCATGTCTCTTATTGTGCATGTATAGTTTGATATATAGTTGTGTGACTGGATTTATCTTTTCACAAGGTGTCCTATAAATTTTCTCAACCACATGGCTCACCCATATAGAAAATAAGAACCCATTGTGTAAGTGGTATAAAACCATTCCATATTTATAATTTTATGAAACCCTAGATACCATGGAATAAGGGCTACATGATGCGTGTTCATCATGATACATGGAATGTATTCAAGTGTATCACTAGAATATGTATCCTCATTCCAGGATATATATTTTACTTTTCCACATTGAATCTAGCCTCCCCTTTATCCAAAATTAGTGTATCTAACTATTGTTTGTTGTTTTAATCAATCTGGTTGCTACAAATCAGTTCTATCGACCTGTAGGGGTTCACTGTATGCACCACATGCCCCATTCATTGCCACTGATCAATCCCATTAGTATAAGTTCACAAATTCAAGAAAGACACCCCTTTCATACCCCTATTTGTCTCCAAAAACCATCCTGGATTTCAGATCCATTCATCACTTTTGAAAATGATATGAATCAAGGGGATTGATCAGGCTCAGTCCCACCCAACAATGTTGAATCATGAATTCATTGTCCAGCAATGTCTAATGCGAAACAATTTTGTGATAAATAAATCAAAATCAAATTTTTATTGATAATTTACAAGAGTTATAGGCCAAATATCAAGAATGGGGATATCAAGGGTTAAAAATAAATGAATAGTAAATTTAATTAAATATATGGGTGCATGCAAGGATTGGAAATTGGATCTAATCATAGAAGGAATAATACCAATAAATCAATTTAATAAAAATGGTGTAATTCACAATTTTATCTTTATACATCGAATAATGTGCTCTCCAATTATTAGATGAATTTATTATGTTCATTATGTCTTGATTTACCCCAATTCATAAATTTTTGGTCACCAAATCTCGATTCACCATTGGAAGTAGGAAGAATTATATGTAATCATCCTAAGTTTTATGTGGCCAACCAGGGATGATTATCCATAAAAGTGTATTTATAGAATTAATCTAAGGAATTAATTTAACAATTTAATTAAATTAATAATTTAATTAATCCAAAAAACATACCACCAATGGTTGGATTATTAGTATACCATGTACCATCATGTTTTAGGTTTCACTTAGGTAAAACATTGTGTTCAGAATCAATTGTTATCTCAGATTTATGATCTGATCATTTGATTAAGATTTATCTAGTTTTATTTTAAAAATGGTGTGTCTATAATGTAAATTATATTTAATAATCCTTAAAAATTAATTATTTCCACAAGAATCCTCAGAGTCGCATGTCCTCTCATCTCCTAGCTCGGAAAATATATATGGAAATATTTCAAAGTATTTTAAGGAGAAACATAGGTCTCTAACTCATCTCAAACATAATTTTTTTTCCTTGAAGAAAAACTACACAAATAACATAGGTTAATACACCCACTTCTTTCTCTCCCACTCTCATGATCTCTCTTACACATTCACATTCGGCCAAAACACATGAACTAAGGGGATGGTGCATCCACACAGGGTTCTCTACTGTCGATCATCGATCGTCCTCAGCTACTCCATGAAAGTGAATCCATCCTCAATATCCATACTTCCCTAGTGTAAAACATATATGGGGTTATACATGTATCTTCTCAACTATGACACATGAACGAAATCATGCACCCACTTCAATCATGTCTGTAGAGAGAGGTGGTAACTAACCTCACCAACCCTCTAAAAATATCAGGAATCGATAAATGAACCTTAGGGGTATCTTTCCTGTAGAGACCCATATCTTGATGTTCATGGACATTACATTACTTTTTCAGAATACATAATACATAACAAAGACAAACACGCAAGGACTGTAATAGTTTAGTGTCTTTGGAAACTTGGAACATAATCTTCTAATCGTGGTGAAAGATCTTCAACATGACCCATAAAGATCTTCCCATTTTCTTTTCTTACCTACAACCTTTCTTTATATCCTGTGGAAAAGAAAACATAAAAATGGTGAGCTCAAACTCCCAATAAGGGAAAACATAGATAACATAAAACAATACAAAAACATTTGAATGCATAAACTTGAACATAAAATCTAAACATCAAAATATTGAGCAACAAAATAAATATTGGAAGTACGTAAGGAATCTACCATAATGGAACATCAATCATGATAAAATAGCATGGTAAGAAAACATTTAATTGTGGCCAACAATTAAGCACATGATATGATTTCCATAGTATCCAAGGCATTGCTGCCAAGACCATCTTAGTGGACAAAGTCCCCTTCTAAATCGAGTTTACTCCTCGTTCTAGTCTTGTAACACTGAATCAGAATCACTTACCGTTCCAGCCATGTCTATCTCGTGAGATATAAATCTTTACCCAATGCATTGGAGGGAGATATAGGTCATGCCCATCTAATAATGAAATCATTCTTACGTGTTCCCCAACATAAACATAAATCATTTCTCATTACCCAAAGTACAAAATGGGTTTCATAAACATCATCCCATAATAACATAATCCATATATAAAAAATGGATATCATTTCATCATATGAAAAGTGAAACCATGTAAATCATAGAGACATTATACTTGAAACATAAAAATATGAAATAATGTCAACTTATATGGAAAATGGTTTTGGTAAAACAATTAAAATGAATTCTTGAGGAAAATATCCTTTCTTTTTCAAAATCATTATCTTTTCACAAAATGCCACACAATTTTAAAAGAAAAGGATTTTATTGAAAATAACCATGAAATCTTGTAGATTAAGCTTCATGAAAATTAGGAGTTATGAAACCATAAAAATCCTTTCATGTTGTATAAGTTAAAAAAACATTATCCTCGTACTTTTTTTGGAAAAGTCAAAAAAAAGTTCCTTATATGGTAAACAAAAGAAATATTCCTTCCATAACATGTGGGAAAAGTAAAAAATGGGTAAAAAGGACATTAAACGTTCATGAAAACATTTTTAGAAAACATGGACATGGATGATAACAATAACCCCAGTAAATACTTACGAATAACAATCTCGAATAAAAAAATGAGATTGGAAAAGTTATCACTTACCTTAGGTCAGATATGCATCGTACATATCCAAACATCCTGTATAATGATTTAAATAATTTCATTTACTTATTATAGAATCATATTCATTGTTATTATTTCATATATGGTTAACTTATGAATTTATATTACTCATTCTTTTGTAAATTCCATGTTAAAGTAGTGTTTTGGTTAAAATCGTTTTATTTATCGTACTTGTTTGGACTTGATGTTCTTGATATTATTATCACATATATCATGATTTAATAACTTCTAGAATGTAAATCATGATTTACATATCATATATATTCAGTATATATATATATATATATAATAGATAGATAAATGAAATGAAATACACCGTTCATGGAGACGGTAGGTCGTATATACGAATGAACGCGGTTTTCCTTTCCTTATTGACTTGAATGGAATTATGTAGATGACATACTTATATATATACATAAATACCGTAGCATTATTATGTCATATATTTCGTGATTATTTATTATATATACTTTATAATCATTCTTGAATTGTTATCATGTAAAATCAATCTCATCGCATCGTGGAGACGGTAATCCATACGTATGCACGAGCGACGATATAATTCCCATATTTATTGAATAGAATTGTAGGGATTGATATAATATCATAGAATCAGTATGATGTTATAATAATCATTTATAGTTATTATTTATGCCATTATACCCATCCAAGTAGGGAGGTGGTGGAAAAATAGATTACACAATGGCGTGGAGACGGTATTCCGTACGTACGCACACGCGGTGATTTTGTTTTCCGTAGGATGGATAGAAGGTGAAATGGGGTTGATTCATATTTATAATAACATATCAGTATATAAGTAATACTTATGTTATTACTTTATAATTAAACAACTAAAGAAGAGTAAGTAGAAGAAAAATGATACTTGAAAGAGTCGGTAGAAGAGATTTCCTCTTCCTTGACACACCTCCTTTAAACATCTTCATAGGGCACTAGAGTTAGTCTTTTTGGAAGACCAGAACCTATATGATATAACTAGAGATGTTGAGAAGAGTAATTTTCAGGGTTTTTCCGAGCTTCAAGGCTCAAAAGGGAGTGAAGAGAAGAGGGAAGGGGTTCCCTTTTTATAAGGGAGGAGAGGGGCACCTTTGAAAAAACATAAAATATTATTTTATAATAAAGTCATATTCGGTTTATAATAGCTCCAAATTGATTTCTTTCGAGGATAAAGTGGGTATGGGTCTAAATCCTCCAAAATAATTGGTTTTAAACAAGTTTATGTTACTATTTTAACCTTATCATTTAGATTTAACTCTAAGTTAAATAATTTTATCTTTTACCATGTCTTCTTGTTTTCTTACACTATATGGTTAATAAACTTCCTATAACAAGTCAAACGAACCCCAAGTGCTACCTTATTAATATATATATCCTTATATAAGTAATATGACTGAATCTTAGATTTTTATGAATAAAATAACAATTAATAATATAATATTTGTTTAAAAACTATTTTATGTCAATTTCGACACTATTTGGTACTTGATTTTTGTGAAAATCATATCAGCATGGTTAGTTCAAAAAAAGTTAATTAAATAAATAATAACATGTCATATTAACCGATAAAATTAGTGGAATTCATAAAAAGTCTAAAATTGCATTTATTTGGGTATTTATAACATCAATTATGTTAATATTTCATTAATAAGGTAATTACCGCATCATCATTGTGTCATTAATAAGTTAAATTATTTAATTTCTAAAAATTATTAATAAAATACCATAATTTAGGGAATTTTTTTGGATTATAATGAATATTTATAGTCGAATTTATCTTCTGTATAACCCTATATTAAAAATGTTTTAGTTATTAAACTTTGATTTTAGCTCTTTTAACTCTTCTTTAAATAAAATAATAATAAATGTCCTAATCTAATCCAAGTTGTCCTAAAGGGTAATATTTTATTTCTAAGGTTGTTTTTGGTCGAATTAAACATACCCAATAGAATTATAAAATGTGTTAGGGTTATAATAATATCATTTTTACCCTTAATTAACATATTTACTTTTAACCGTGGTAAATAATAGTAAAAAGTTACTATTCACAAAAAATTATTTTTATCTTATTGAACCACATTTTACTCCTTCATATTAACTGTGTCTCTTGAATTTTTGAAATTCCATTCACTGAAGTGGTAAAATTATGTGTTATGTAAAATTTCAAACTCTCCAATGAGTTTGGTAAAAGACGATAAAAAGTTCAATAAAATTTTTATATATCTAAAATTATTATAAAATGACTCCAATGAATTACTTTGAACTTATATAGGTATTATGTATCAATTTTGACCAAAAATAAATATAAATAAAATAAATATTTATTTAAATAAAAAGTTGGTTTTTAAATAGTAACCCAGTGTTTTCACTATTCATAAAAAATTAAAAGTTTTTAGAAAAATACCAAAAATTCACTGTAGGATAATTTTGATATTCTGAATCCAAAAATGAAGTCAATTTTGAAAGATACAATTTATAAAATTTCAAAAAGTGGGTATTAATATTCATAACGGCTTGTTCATAATAATATTATAATAATATCTCATTTAGTGAAACTTGGTATTGCGTTCTACACACACTATCGAAGAAGGTCTTGATTGTGTGTAATGAAATCCAAGTCAGGGATGTGTGTAGTGAAATCTCTGTTTGGTGTTGCATATAACATAATCAAAACTTATTTCATTTATACATTAAAAAAAATCTATACTTAATGTTGCATAGAATAATTTTCTCAAAATGAACTTGAAATCGTGTGTAACACGAGCCAAGAATATTGTTGCGTATACTGCAAACTAATACAGTGTTGCGTATAGTACAAGCTAATCTTGGTGTAGTGCATAATAGAAGACATCAAAGAAATTAAAAAAATAATATATTTCATAAAATCTCGGGGTGTTACATTCTACCCCCTTAAAATGAATTTCACCCTCAAAATTTGTCGGGGTTATAAAGGGTTTACTACTTGGAAATTTCATTCATAGAAACCCACATTGTAAAAAGGATGACTAAAACTTAATTTTAAAAAGTGAAGTATGAGACATATCAGTTACACAAATTAAATCATCACTGGGTTTCCACATAGGTGAAAATATGGATATGGAAGAGAAACCTAACCATCAAGTTCTAATGGAGAGTGGCAGAGAACATGGCTATGAAAAATCCATTAATCAAAAATCCATAAATTTTTAATGATTTAAGGTACCATCTAATTCATCGGGTATGAGGGTACTAGGAAAACATTTTTAGTTCGCATGATCATTTCCCTAATGTTGAAGAATTATTGAATTAAAAGAAATACATACTTGATTTTGGTATAATCTCACCGTTGTTCATGACCTAAAAAATTTACAATTCATCTCTTAATGAAATGAGGTTGAATTTGTCATTAGTGAAGTGTTAGAAGATCATGTGATAGAATGATAGGTCATTCCATCTATTTCTATCGCAAAAAGTTTAGCACAATTTATAAAATATACATAAGTCCATCTCTCTTGATATTAATTACATATGGTTTCTAAAATGGAATTATACTTCATCATAGTGCTTAATAAAATAAAACTACTATCTACTAACCATGGACTTCCTGTAGGCCAGTGGTATGCGATAAAGGCTTGTTGTACTTCAGTTGTGGGTTTGATTCCCGCAACCCAGTCCGACATGACGGGTTGTCGCCCATTCTTTAGGTTGTCCCTTTTCATAAACTACACTATTATAAAATTATATCAATAATATCTAAAAAAATTCTATCCTTAAACAATACTACCATATGTTCAACATAATCTATTCCAATATTTAGGATTATCCAAAATACTTCTTTCCAAACTCATAGTATAAAGAGAACGATTACTAAAAAGGTCATATAATAAGCATGTGAACACCCTCATATATCTTGTTGGTCACATTCTAATCATGTGAATACCTTAATCATGTATTCTCTTGAAAAATGAATACCCATTGAACCTTAGTGAAAACACGAATGCTATCAAAAGTTAACTCTTTACACATACCAAAATCCAAAAATTCTATATACTCAAACCATGATATAACCTTGTCCTTATATCAGTCATGAGCTCATGAATATTATCAAACATTTAATTTTCCCCTTATCCCTTCATTATGCGCATATCATCTACTTTCCAAAATATTTGAATTAATTTTCATGGTTACTAGTACCAAATAATTATCGAAAACCACAATAAACCATTACATAGATATTCCAATGTTCCATAATACTATAAATGAGATTCCACAACATTATTTTGGAATCCCTTTACATAAACACATAATCATTCCACCACATCCTTGTCATACTCAACATTGCTAATAGTGATCGCATGTGACTTCCCCTTGTCCTTTTCCATAAGATGTTGCTCATGTTGATCATCATTAACCCTTGTATTAGGGAATTGATTAGTATAATACCCCATTTCTTTGCACTTGAAGCATTGGAGTGTTGGTGGTGAGTTCTCTACAATCTTTTCATTATTCACATCATTAGCAAGCCTTTTTCCATTACTTCGAAACTCATCTACTTTATGACCTTCTTTTCCACACTTAAATTATTTTCTAGTCCCTTTAAAACAATATCCACCATGCTTCTTTCCACACTTTGAGCATAAAGAAACATGTATCTTATTTTCACCATTATTCTGAGATTTCTCCTAGAACTCCATATTTCGTTTCTTATCAAAACCATGAGATGGATATGTAACAACAACTTCCATTTCTACCTTGATAGCACAATGCACAATATCTTCATAGATACTAAAGTATCTTATAGCTAATGCCCTTCGAAGACTTGGTTTTAAGCCACTGAAGAATCGATTAACTTTACTTCCAGGTTGGATGATAAATCCAGATGCATACCTTGCAAGCCTTGTAAAATTAGCTTTGTATATACCAACAGATTCATCATCATTTTGCTTAAGATCAAGGAAATCCTTTTCCATCTTTGTTCGAAGAATATGAGGGAAGTACTTATCGAAAAATGTGTTCTTGAACTCATCCCATTCTATGGATTCAATTTCATCTCGGGGCCTCGTATTCTTAATTAGAGTCCACCATTGTTCTGCTTCACCTTCTAAACGATAAATATCCAGAATGAATTTTTCATGTTCTAAACATCGAAGTATGGAAAATATCTTTTCAATGGTACTGATCCATTGTTCAGTAACAAGTGGATCAGAATACCCACTGAAAGAAGGTGGACGTTGCCTCGTGAATGACTCAATAGAATATTGCTCCCTTCTCTGCTCATTTGGAAGTCCAGAATGATTTATATCTTGTGTAAGTATATAAATACGAGTTCTCACTCTATCTCCCATAACATTGGTTTGTTTAGGAGGACAATCATTGCATCGTCCATTACAATGATCAACACGGTTCCTTCGGGTTCCAGCCATCGTCTAAAACCCAAAAAGAATAGTGTGAGAGGAAAAAATCATTCTAGGTAAAACAACATAATAAAATGGGATTAATTCAAATAACTAAAATCTTAGGTTTAATTCTAATATCATTACCATAATTCTAGGACTATACCCTATACTTATACTTAACCTTAGGGACATCCCTAAACATACCTTAGAAATATATCTAGGGATTTCACGAAATTTTTCACATCCTTGTTTCCAAAGGTTATCTAAACCTTTCCTCTAATACCAACTTTAGAGACCCATAGCTTGACGTGCATGGACATTACCTTACTTTTGTAGAATACTTAATACATAACAAAAACAAACACACAAGGACCATAATATCTTAGTGTCTTTGGAAACTCAGAACATAATCTTCTAATCGTGGTGAAAGATCTTCAACATCTCCCATAAAGATTTTCCCCTTTTGTTTTCTTACCTAAAACCTTTTTTTATATCCTGGGGAAGAGAAAACATAAAAAGGGTGACCTAAGATGCCCAGTACGGTTAAACATAGAGAACATAAAACAATCCATAAACATTTGAATGCTAAAACTTGATTATAAAATCTAAACATAAAAATATTGAGAAAAGACATAAATCTTGGAAGTACGTAAGGAATCTATCATAATGGAACATAAATCATGATAGAATAGCTCGGGAAGAAAACATGTATTTTTGGAAAACCATTAAGCACATGATATGATTTCCATAGTATCCAAGGCATTGTTCCCAAGACCATCTTAGTGGAAAAAGTCCCTTTCTGAATCGAGTTCACTCCACATTCCAGTCCTGTAACACTGAACCAGATTAACTTACCATTCCAGCCATGTCTATCTCATGAGATATAAATCTTTACCCAATGCATTGGAGGGAGATAAAGGTCCCACCCATCTCATAATTAAATAATTCTTACGTGTGCCACAACATAAACATAAATCATTCATCATTACCCAAACTATAAAATGGGTTTCATAAAAATCATCCCATAATAACATAATCCATATATAAAAAATGGATATCATTTCATCAAAACAAAAGTGAAACCATGTAAATCATAGAGACAATATACTTGAAACATACGCATATTAAATAATGTCTTCTTATATGGAAAATGGTTTTGATAAAACACTTGAAATGAATTCTTGAGGAAAATATCCTTTCTTCTTCAAAATAATTTTCTTTTCACAAAATGCCACACAATTTTAAAAGAAAAGGATTTTATTGAAAATAACCATGAAAACTTGTAGATGAAGCTTCATGAAAATTATGAGATATGAACCCGTAAAAATATGTTCATGATGTATAAGTTAAAAAAAAACATTATCCTCATACATTTGTTGGAAAAGTCAAAAAAAGTTTCTCATATGGTAAACAAAAGAAAGATTCCTTCCATAACATGTGGTAAAAGTCAAAAATGGGTAAAAAGGACATTAAAAAATCATGAATTTTTTTTATAAAACATGGACATGGATGATAACAATAACCCTAGTAAATACTTACGAATAACAATCTCGGATAAAAAACGAGATTGGAAAAGTTATCCCTTACCTTAGGTACGATATGCTTTGTATGTATCTGAACCTCATGTATAATGATTAAAATAATTTCATTTACTTATAAAAGAATAATATTATTTGTTATTATATCATATATGGTTCACTTATGACATTATATTACCTGTTCTTTTGTAAATTCCATGTCAAAGCAGCATTTTGGTTAAAATCATTTTATTTATCGTACTTGTTTGGACTTGTTATTCATGATATTATTATTAATTATATCATGATTTAATTACTTAAATAATTTAAATCATGGTTTATATATCATATATATCCAGTATATATATATAATAGGTAGATAATTGAAATGAAATACACCGTTCATGGAGACGGTAGGTCGTAGGTATGCAGGAACGCTGTTTTCCTTTCCTTATTGACTTGAATGGAATTAAGTAGATGAAATACATATAGATATAAATAAATCCAATAGCATTATTATTTCATATATTTCATGATTACTTATTATATACTCTTTATAATCATTCTTTAATTGTTAACATGGAAAATGAATCTCATTGCATTGTGGAGATGGTAATTCGTACGTACGCATGAGCAATGATTTCATTCCCATATTTATTGAATGGAATTGTATTCAATGATATAATATCTTATAATCAGTATTCTATTATAATAATTATATATAGTTATTCTTTACACCATTATACCCATCCAAATAGGGTGGTGGTGGAAAAACATATTACACCATGGCGTGGAGACGGAATTCCGTACGTACGCACGCGCGGTGATTTCTTTTTCCGTAGAATGGATAGATGTGAGATGGGGTTGATTCATATTTATAATAACATATCATTATATAAGTAATACTGATTTTATTACTTTATAATGAAACAACTAAAGAAGAGGAAGTTGAATAAGAAAAAAACTTGAAAGAGTCGGTAGAAGAGATTACCTCTTCCTCGACGCACCTCCTTTAAACATCTTCTTAGGTCACTAGAGTTGGTCTTTTGAGAAGACCAGAACCTATATAATATAACTAGATAGGTTTATAAGAGGTATTTTTAGGGTTTTTCCGAGCTTCAAGGCTCAAAATTTTGTGAAGAGAAGAGGGAAGGGGAGCCCTTTTTATAAGGGAGGAGAGGGTCACCTTTAGAAAAACTTAAAATATTATTTTATAATAAAGTCATATTCAGTTTATAATAGCTCAAAATTGATTTATTTCAAAGATAAATTGGGGATAGTTCTAAATCCTCTCAACTAATAGGTTTTAGACACATATAGGTTACTATTTTATCATTATCATTTAGATTTAACTCTAAGTTAAATAATTTTATCTTTTACCATGTCTTCTTGTTTTCTTACACTATATGGTTAATAAACAAAATATATCAAGACAAACGAACCCCAAGTGGTTCATTATTAATATATATATTCTTATCTAATTAATTTGTCTGAACCTTATATTTTTAGGAATAAAATAACAATTAATAATATAATATTTGTTTTAAAAACTATTTTATGTCAATTTCGGCACTATTTAGTACTTGATTTTTTTGAAAATCATAGCAGCACGATTATTTCCAAAAAAGTAAATTAAATAAATAATAACATGTCATATTAACATATAAAATTATTGGAATTCATAAAAAGTCTAAAATTACATTTATTTGGCTATTTATAACATCAATTATGTTAATATTTCATTAATAAGGTAATTACTGCATCATCATTGTGTCAAAATAAATTAAACTATTTAATGTATAAAATTTATAAATAAAATACCATTATGTAGGGAATATTTTTAGTTTTCTAATGAATTTTTATAGTCGAATTTATCTTATGTATGACCCTATATTAAAAGTGGTTATTTATTAAACATTGATTTTAACTCTTTTAACTCTTCTTTAAATAAAATAATAATAAATGTCCTAATCTAATCCAAGTGGACCTAAAGGGTAATATTTTATTTTTAAGGCTTTATTTGGTCGAATTAAACATATCCAATAGAATTAGGACATGTGTTAGGGTAATAATAGTATCATTTTTACCCTTAATTAACCAAACTACTTTTAACCGTGGTAAATAATAGTAAAAAAATGACTATTCACCAAATATTATTTTTATCTTATTGAATCACATTTTACTCCTTCATATTAATTGTTTCTCTTGGATTTTCAAAATTACACTCACAGAAGCATTAAAATTAAGTTTTATGTAAAATTTCAAACTATCCTAGGAGGTTGGTAAAAGACGGTGAAAAGTTCAATAAAATTTTTATATATCTATAATTATTATAAAATGACTCCAATGAATTACTTTGAACTTATATAGGTATTATGTATCAATTATTTCCTAAAATAAATTTAAATAAAAAATAATTATTTAAATAAAACGTCGGTTTTTAATTAGTAACCCAGTCTTTTCACTATTTATCAAAAAAATTAACATTTTCAGAAAAATACCAAATATTCACCCTAGACTAATTTTGATATTATGAATCCAAAAATGAAGTCCATTTTGAAAGATAAAATTTATAAAATTTCAAAAACTTTATATTAATATTCATAACGAATAGTTCATAATAATATTATAATAATATCTCGTTTAGTGAAACTTCGTATTGCGTACTACACACGTTGTCGAAGAAGGTATTGATTGCCTGTAATGCAAGCCAAGTTAGGGATGTGTGTATTGAAAGCTCTATTTGGTTTTGTGTATAACATAATCAAAACTTATTTCATTTATACATTAAACAAAATATATAATTAATGTTGCGTAGAATGATTTCCACAAAATGAACTTGAAATTGTTCGTAACACGATCCAAGAGTAGAGTTGCATATAATCCAAGATAATACGGTGTTGCGTATATTACAAGCTAATCTTAGTGTAGTGTATAATAGAAGACATCAAAGAAATTAATAAATAATATATCTCATAAAATCTCAGGGTGTTACATTTCCTCCCAAGATGAACCTCCCCAATCCTCATCACGGGGAGACTCTCAAGAAAAAATGGTATCCATACCCAACATCCAAGGTCCTATGATGATGATATGAATAAAATTTCTTCCTACTTTGGGTCATCCTCATCCATTTGTGGATGACCTAGAAATTCCACTTGATTTACTACTCCAATTCTAGAAAAAAATAGATGTCTCATCGGTTAGTTTCTGGAATAAGGGTGACCCACATCGTCTCATGTACAGGGCCAAAAATGGTTACATTCCTATAGTATAGTGGAAAATATTGTTGTATGTAATCTCTACTAATGGAAATTGATCCTCCCAACTCTATCCAAAGTCCAATATTCAAGCCCTCAAAATATTCTCCAACATCTAGATAATGTGATTAGTCTTCATAACTATATGGGGGTGAAAGGTTGTACCCATCCTCTTCTTGGTCCCAAATATCTCCTTGAAGCCTCTCAAAAACAATGATGTTGACCATGTATCACAATCAGAGACAATCATCGAGGTCACCCCATGGAGGCGGACAATTCCTTGTATGTAAAACTACCCCAAACTATCCATCGAGGTTCTTTCTTTGATAGAAAGGAAGTGTTAACAATTCATGAGTCAGTAAACTGTCACCTAGATGGAATCATGGTTGTTCACTGTCCATGAAATCTCAGCAATAAAGCTGATGGATATGTCATCCCACTTCCAATATTGGATATCGAGGTGTTTCAAAATATCTACAGGAACCTGGTGTTTATCCTTCACTTAATGATAGGTGAGGCATCAAGATACAAACTCATCCAAGATTTGTCTCATGTAGGACCACCAAAACATCTATTGAAGGTATTTATGCATCATCTCCACATCATTATGTATGCCCAATAGTGATGTGTGTAACTACCACATCACCTCCTCCCGCATCATGAATAAGACCATCATCCATCCCTAGAAAATAATAATGTGATTGAATCCTTCATAATATCTATATGGTGAATATCCTATAGATATCTGGTCATGAAATAACTCAAAGTCAATGTAACCTAGTCGGTATCTCTCACACGCTCAAGAAGTAAACCATTCAACACCATCGATTGAAGAAATGTTTCACCCTCCTCCTCCATCAAGGTCAGAGGTAAAGAAGCCAAATTTTCTGAACCCTCCTACATGGAACTATTATCATACATTATAGTAAGGTAATATTAAACCACATTTCCCTTCCCCGATGTATGGTCTATCTCAAAGTCATAGTACTATAGGAAATCCAATTAGTTTCATTGTCAAAATTTTATGTCTCTTTTCATGAATATGTATTGAAGACTCTGATGGTTACATTAAATAATAATTCCATCCCCCATAAGGTTGTTCCCCCACATCCTTAGGGTGAAGAGTACTACTACTAGATCTAGGTCATGATTTATGTAGTTCTTCTGGTGGGATCTCAACTTCCATGACTTGTATGTGTTAACTTCATGTCACTACATCAACATAAAGCTAAGTTGAGATCATGAGGAATCACAATACATGACGTACTTCATGACCTCCCTCGTTAGTATCAATATAGGATCACTCATCAACCTTAACGTCAAATCCTTGAGGGCTCTCAAGCAGTATTTAGTCTACGTAAAGGGATTCACTTTCTTGAGGGTAATTAGCATCACCACATCATTATGATCCCAGTGCTCCATCCAAGAATGAATTGAACTGAAGTCTATATCATCCTCTTCCAACCAATCCACATTAACTTGTTTTAAAATGGATCCCTCAATACTTTTTTAGACCCTATCATGGCAATTATTAGAATTTCCTACTTCAAGTATCATCATTTTCATCCTTTTTCTATAGGGGTATTCTAGAATATTCTACTAAACATAATTTGTATGAACTTGATGGGGAAGTTGACCTAGATCCATAACTACAAAATAGAAAATTATAGAAACTCTTAATCCATGATTATAAAACATTTTAACGTTAATTAGAAAATTCATTTTAATGTAATTCCACATAGTCTATCAAATTAAAACATATGAACATAACAAAATGATTTATGATCCTTATCTAGTTCTCTAGCCTAAAAGTATTATCAATTATCTTATCATGTTCACTAAACTTAAAATTACATGCATTGGATCATGGGAGGACATAAAATATCACGTCCTACTTAGCCTTCCTAGTTTAAAACATATATTATGCCCAACTGATACTTTTTTCGTACCATCCAATGAGTCCTCACCATATTTTAACTCTAAAAACTAACCTATCCCTCAACTATCATCTTTTTTCGACTTTTTAATGACCCCCTCATACAAAGGTACCCCTCATAGGATGATAATGATTAGACCAATAATAACCCCAAAATATTTTCTCCCCTAGGCCACAGATTGGAGACTAACACCATGGGTATATTGGTCACACACATGAGGTGCATTAACATCATATAAATTAATGGAGTAAGAGATAAGATTAAAAATCCCCCAGCCAAAAACATTAATAAATAAAATATGCAATCCCAATACATGATATTCAATACATAAATCGATAAAAATGAAATAGTATAACAAATACCAAAGAAAAAAATAATTTTCATTGACCATAAAGCTCTTATATCTCTTAAGAATCTCCTTAAGCTAGTACCACTCAGCTCGACAACTAATTAATTGAAAACATATAATAAAATCATAGGCCTTTTCATTCTCCTCCCTTTGAATAAATTACATCCTAAAATTTTTAAAAATTATATGATGGGTGTAATTTTAATAGGGAGTGGCCAATTAACCATACACTTATAGTTGATAATGTGGTGATTTTTGATATGAAGTTTTATTTCCATATTAGTAATTTAATATGAACCCTTGGTAAAAAGAGATAATAAAAATTTCATAGAACCCTAATAAGTGACGAAGATGTAAATTTATAAGTAAAAGCGTTCCTCAAACCATGAGAAATTTTCATATACCAGTGGTATACTAATTATACCACCAATCTTTTTATATATAACTCAAAACCTAATTGATGAAATATTACATGATAGAAGACATCGAAAAATTTTAAGTGAAAAATAATTATCTACCTCAATAGAAAATATAGCATAGGATTTTCCTTGTTCCCACGATATTGGAGGTGGTTGTGCTAGTTGTTTTTTTAACTGTGGATTGGTGTATTGTGTTTCTCAGTTACCAAATTACACACATCTAAAACATCGAATTGATTGTGAATCCTTTGTAAGTTCATTTTCTTACTTCTTTTCTTGCTTCAACTTCTTATTTCTTGATTCCCACATATAACACAAGTAAATTATCTTTTGGTACTGTTGATAAAATTCCCAAGGTTCTTATTCCCTCTATTTTTTCACATGGGATGTTGAATATTCTTTACCTCATATTTTTCATTACTTATGTTCCCATAAGAATAAAAAAAATTTATTCTTTGGTGGGTTTAGGGTTTCAACTATAGTTTCATTGATATTAATTTTTCGTTATTTTATTTACAATCAAAAAATTTCTCAATATAGTTCCCACATTAAGGATTTTATCATTTATACAATCACTGTGTTTTCCCTCTCACCTATTATTATATTGGTTCTTTATGGTTCTAGACCTTTATAAAAACAAATGTGGTTATCTTGATTAAAGAATGATTATCATCATAATATAAATATCCTATAAAAATAGTGGAAAAATTGGCCAATATATGTATTAATTTATAATACCATCATGTTGGCCTATTATTATTTTAGTTTCTGTTATATCACTCTTTCTTTAACCTATATCATTAATGATTTAACCTATATCATTCATAGATCAACTTATATCATCCTTTGTATAACCTATATCAATATAAGTTTAAACTTTGTTACTTTGAGTTTTTTTTATCTTTTATATCTCAACCTACTCCCTCAAATTCACTATATAATCAATCCTTATAGTGTTTCATAAAGATCATATGACTAAAAAAATCATATCCCTCTAGAAGGTCGATCACAGTGTGTAGTTTGGTTTCTTTTTCATTCACCAAGTCATGTTTGAGTTATAATAAACATGTTATATTCAATGTTTTTCCCCTATATACAATTGGGCTAAAACCTATAACCACTTTCCAATATCCAGATATTGGTGTAATTGCATGGAAAACTATACAATCTCAACATTACATAAATTTTAGGATTTTATTTTATACTTAGGATTATACATTAAACATATCCATAGGGATCTCAATATGATTATATCATCCTAATATCCAAAAATTTATATACCTTCCATTAATACCAATTGTAGTGACCCAATACTTAAACACATATTATTTCATCAGTTTTTATATGCATTTCAAGCAAATATAAACTATAGATCGAGAGGTTTAGTGTATTTTTAGTATTAGATAAATGAATATATCATCTTAAAAATAAAAATTATTGTCTTTATTTAATAATCCACATAGTGATTATAACTCCCATAGATCATTTAAAAAATTATAGGATATCTTGGGAAAAATACATAATGAAAAAATGTGATCTTGAAAACCTAGTTAGAGAATAAACATGGTAATAAAGCATAAAATGAACATCAAGAAGCTTTCCACGATATCATAAATAGAATAACCTTAAGAAATGAAACATGGAATAATAAAATAAACTCATAATATCATGGAACCATTGAATATATGGAAACAAGATAGACAGTACATCATAAACATAAGTCATGTTCCCATCCCAAGACCATCATTATAAATGTGACAAAGTCCCATGGTGGATTGGGTTCACATACCATTCCCATAAAAATAGTGTATAGAGTATCATGGTGGATTAAGTTCACTCCATAATCCCTTATATATCATCTAATGTGATATAAAGCTTTTTCAAATTCATATGATGTTTATATAACTTTAGTCCCACCTGTCACATTGTGTGATTAGGCTAATCACCCATGCAACATACATAATATCTCATGAGATATAAACCCATCCCATTGAATTGTAAGGATTTATAATTCTAGGTCCAAAAATAAACTAATGAAAATCATACATATGTTCTCCACATGAGGAAAATAATGCAAACCTAAATCATAAGCACTATCCAATCCATCGTAGGGAAGTGGGTTTTATAATTCTATTTCAAAGAATAACTGATGGCTAAATGATAAGGATTCCAAATATAATAAGAAATTAAATCATTTTTAACTTTTATAATTGAAAAGGGGATATAGTTCTAGAACATGGAGTACCAATGTAGAAAATAAATGAGAAGGATTTTGTATAGGAAAGAATATAGATGAATCACTTGGGTGATGATTTATAAAATAAAGATATTTTTAAACAAGGAAAGAGAATATTATTTTCTAGAAAACCAGAATTGAACCTATACGGTTCTCTATAAAACAATAATGTTTATTAGAAGCTATAAATGGCTTAAAAAAATTTATGGCGGTAATTCTTAACATGAGACCAACATAGGAAAATCCCCCTTATTTGGGTTTACTTGAAAGTGGGAATTTCAAAGGGCACTATAATCATTCATAAACCAAAAAAATGATAATAATATTTAACTAGGTATATTTTTATGGGATATATATATATATATATATATATTTACGATGTTAACAATAAATTCAGAAAAATAAAGAGGGTGTGTTACTGGAATGTCATGAAGGAGGTGGAGAAGATCCATTAGTTTTTTATTTTAAAAAAATATTTTTAAATCAAAGATCATTAAAAAAATAATACATTATTTTTAAAATAATAGAAACTAAATATTTTATTCACATGAGATAAATATTAATTACATTTTTAATTCAAAAGGAAAACATTGGTGAGGATAGACATTATGGACAAGGAGGGGAAGCATCTTTTGAGAGGATGAAAATTTTTCTTAACATATATAAATTTTGAAGAATCTTTACAATGTATATATATATAATAATTTAAATATAACTTGTTTATAAAAAAATAAATAGGTTATACCATATGTAATGAAAGGAAAAACAATATAACATAAGAAAACATATTGAGTTTTGAAATATGATTCTATTTTTGGGAAGACATAAATCATAGCCCACATAAAATAAGAACATGAATTTAAGTAAATTTGAATTATTAAAAATAATTTATGATATTGAAAATAAATGGGTCAGAAGTTACAAAATACAATTTAATATTAGTACAAAAAATCAAAGAATGTCATAATTAAGGGTGATTGTGGTGGAAACCATTATGGATTAAGTATTATTTAAAACAAAATTCATTAGAATATTAGAAATAATATGTTTCCATAAATACCAACAAATAAATTGTGAGTTATACCAAAATACCTTCTTGGAAATTATATACACCACAGAAATATGAAATTGGTGTCTAACTTTAAAACATGTCACAATGAAGAGAAATTGATATGAAAACCCCTTACTACTTAAGATACATTATAATAAGAACCAATTAAAGGATATAAATATTAATGTTGAAGTTTAAATACCATGAATGAATATAATTCATGATATTATATATCTAATTGTACGTATACACACTATTTAAATGAAATTATGGGCATACACAAACATGTGTCCCAAAGAATGATGTTTTTAAGTGAAACTCTTACCTTATGTCTAATAGAACTCCAAAATTGCACATAACCTCAAGAATAATTAAATTATGTTTATTATAAATATACCCAATAACCATATTCATCTATATTTAATTTTCTATGGTCTGTTTTTTATATTTTTTATTTATTTGTTAATATTTTTTCTGTGAACGTTTGTTACTTGGGTTTGTTTGGTTACTTTCATCTTAAAACATTTTGTATATTGACCTTTATAAAAGATGTTATAAAATAAATTCATGATATCCAGAAAAATATTTTTATTTACTTAATTATTTCATTATAAAAATACTTATATAGTATAAAAGGTTGTCAAAAAATAGATCCAAATTAAAAATTGTTCGTCGATAAGTCCATTTAATGTGGTTAAAGTTACTATACCCATTTATTATTTTGATTACTTATATATTATCACATATTAACATTCCATAATATTAATAGTTTAAAAAATATAATTTTTTTATTATAAATATATTTTTTTATCCATCCATGTTTGGTGGTCAAGGATTAGAAAATAAGTTATTCATAGAGGCGGTAGTCGCACACATACATAAAGTCGTTCTCATTTTTCTCAATGATTTTAGACGAAAGTATCAAGTGGATATTAAATTATTATAAAAACATTACATAATACTATAAATGATGATTTTATAATACCTTCATGATTAGTGGTTACATGATGGATGAATAATCATAAGAAGAAAAGAACTTCCAAAAGATGGGTTGAGAGTATTACCTTTCCCTTGGAATTTCTCCCTTGGGTACCTCCTTAAGGTTCTTTAGTTTCATTTTTCGTAATACTAAGGCCTAAAAGAAAATGGAGGGGTGTTGAGGAGAAACTAGGTTAGGTTTTCTTTTAATACAATGGTTTATAATTTTTGGAGAAATGGTTATGATGTGGTGTTCTTTTATAAGTGAAGAAAATAGAACTTTATCAAAACGAGTTATTTATCAATAATATCACTCCATTACTCGATTCCAATGCATGAAAAATTTATAATAATGGTGTGGGAATATATATATAAGGTTTATCCACCATCCATTATCTAATATCAAAAAAAAATCACAGGTTCTATACTTTTTCACTATATTAAACTACTTTTACCTTAATTTACCCTTACCATGGTAATGCCACATTCACCCTGTAAACTAAATTTAGTGGAAAAAATTACAATTTTTATTATTTAATAACTTTAACAATTTGATTTTAAATATTTAAATAATTATATAAAATATAATATCTATGATATTTAGATATTAATTTTACTATTAATGCACATGATGTGCAGAAATCGTTTCATAGAAAATGATTATTTTAATGTTAAAATTTAAGAGTTGGATAGGATTTTTGTTTTTTATGATTCCAAGAAATAAATTTTTAATTATAAAAAATTATGTGTCTTTCAAATCATTTCAAAAAAAAATTTACCAAAATGTTAAGGACATTTTTTATTAGGATTACAATATTACATTTTTTATAAGATTAAACATAGATTATATAAACTTAAAATCATATAATTAAAATTTAAAAAATTATTCACTAAATAATTATTTGATAAATTTAAATATTTTATAAAATTAAATGTCTCATAATATACTAACAAAGAAATAAATGTAACTGTTTTGAAAAAAAACTATAATTTTTCATTATTCATCTAAAAATAATTTATGTTAGAAAAATACAAAAAATTTATCTTAAAACTATTTTTAAAAGATGATTCTAAAAAATAAAATAATTTTATTATATTTAAATTTTATAAATTGTAAAAATAAATTTTAAAATGATAAATGTATAATGTATTAAAAACATTTTTTTGAAAAATATAATTTGTGTTCTAAAATGCTAAATATGAGTGTATAAATTTACAAAAACATTTTTATGTCATAATGTTACTTATTAAATACTAATTTGGTCTTATAAAAAGGTTTAATGAATTTAAAATTCATAATAATATACTAATAATATTTTAAATGTCATTTTTATTGCAGAAATGGTATTTTTCATTATTTGTATAAAATGAATATTTTTAAAGAAAAATCCAAAAAATCTTCACAAAATAGTATTTAAATTATAAATCAAGAACAAATTTTTAGTTTTTCAAATTAAATTTCAATATACTTCACTTTTATATTTTATTAGAAATTATAAAATAAAATGAGAAATAGTTTTTTATAGGAAATAAATTTTAAAAATACTAGTTGTTCTTATTCTTAATTTTTATAAAACAAAGATATATTTATTATTAATTAATCAATATTACATATTATAAAAATCGTTTTTTAATAAAAACTCTGTAGTTATATTTAATAAAAATTACAACATAAAAAACATAGATTCTAGAAGACAATAACAAATTCTGTAAATTTTTATAAAATTGAAAGTATATAAATTAATATATTTCATAATTAAGTTACTTTTTTTAATACTAACTAATTCAATGGCCAATATTAATGGTCTAATCATATAATAGTTTCATTATATTTTGCTTTTGTGTGTGTAAAAATCTATCAAACATATTTGATTTGGTTAAAGGAAAAAATATATTAAAATCAAGGGTCTTTATATGTTTTTTCTAGTGTTTAAACAAGATACTTGTTTCACTCATGTTGTTTATGAGACATGGTAAGTTGTTATATTATTCAAGTGAAAAGAATGCTTTATCTCAGAAAATTCCTTAACTCACTCTTAGAAGGTTCTTTATACTGACTTCCACAAGTTTATAGTATCATGACTGGTTATTTATACTGAATCTTGCTGGTGTACAATGGGTCCTCCCAAAATCCATGAACATGGTATTAAAAGAACTCTATATTTCATAGTATCACTAATAATAATATCTCCATACTCACAAATTATTTTTAGATTGCTTCAATATTTTAGTAAAATATCTAGAAAGTCAACCTTATTCTTTACAAATCAGTATTCATGGACATCAACTTCCACTAGATGATTCATAGTGATACATTCATGTAATACTTATTTTCACTTCTCCTATAATATGAATATATAATAGGATGTGAATTTCCTCCTATGTCTCACTCCTTTAAATTCCTTGAAATAATAGAAATTCTATTAGCCTTCTTCTCTTCTAAATCTTCATCAAGATATAGATATATCTTCGGGATTATTCTCTTTCCTTCTTCTTCAACACAAAGGTTCTTCTCTCATAGATATCGTCACCTTCTTCTAACTTTTAAACATAGATATCTCTAAGGTTTTAAGTATACACTATCGATCACATCATAATAAATTCATCTCATTATTCTTTTATATGTAATTTTTATCCCATAAAAAATATCACATCAATATATTTGTCCATATGTGAATAAGGGAAATTCCATGATTATCGGCGATGTGACTTTCTCCTCTTAATTTGTTAAAAATATCTTTCTTATAGTATTATTATTCAATAATGGTAAAATATAAATCAATTTAATTTTCCAAGAGACTCGATATTATTTTTATTTCAAAATCTCAATGAAATATGTTGGTAATTTAATTTTATCTTTAGTGGAATACAAGAACATCATCAAGGATTTGCATCTTATTTTTCTACAAAACTATCTCACAATTCATAAAATCAACTTCATCATGATTCTTCATTCTCAAACTAGATTCATAGTGTGGAAACTCATTTAATCAAATTGAAGAACAAATTTTCCATCAATTGGTTTAACTTCTAGTAGTATCTCATAAAACATCAAGATTCTAAAATTTATCTTTAAATAAAAAATGTATATAAGAAAAATTATTTTCTTACAAGTCATAGTAAACTTTAAACCATAGCCACATTTTTTTTAAATTTATAACTCATGGATAATATTTTATAATCCTTAGGTATTATGTAAGATTTTAACTTTTACTACTTTTCTATGACCTTATCAATAAAAACATTCATATCACTAGGTATTAATAACATTTTCATATTTTATACATGTATAGTACTATAAAAAACATATATAACATGTTAAATTTTGTGTGCATCTTAGTGAACTTCTGCGTTTCCTAAATTTATAACTCCAATTTAAAAAAACATACGTATATAATAAATCTCAACACTTTTCTAAAATCCTAGTTAGAGTGAAACGTTTTTTACTAAATAGAGATTATATGATTTTATATTTTCCCCACGAACTATAATCTTTAAATCATATTCAATCTATCTTAAAACTTCTTCAACTCCCCTTGGGGTATTTTGAATCCACTCCAAAACATCTAAAACCACATTCCAGCTCTGTAAAAAATATCCAAATGTTCCCAAACCTCTTAAATAATATTTCAAAAGTCTTGAAACATGTGAATAATCTTCTTTAATTATTTTAATAAACCTTATCGACCTCCATTTACTTTTTTATTGTTCTTCAATTTATATTCTCAATTGATAGTTATTCACTAATTATCAACTATTGTATCACCTATCTAAACATTTATCTAATAAATTATGATAGTCTAATTCTTTACAAACATTGGCAAATCTAAACATAATTCACTCTTATATGTCAGAGTAGGGTAAAATAGAAAGAGGGGTGAATTTCCATTTAAAAAATAAAATTAAAAGACAAAAGGTTTTAACAATTAAAACTAATTTTTGGAAGACTAAAACCTTTTGGAAAGTTTGAAAGAATTAAAGTAAAACCAAAATGATATAAATAAATAAGATTATTAAATAATAAGAATAAATTAAAGAGAAATTTGTGTAATACAATATTGAATCTTATTTAATAATTAAATAATTGATTTATTAATTTAATTAAAGAGATAACTAAATGAAATATACAAAAAATAAATAAGATAAAATATTTGGTATGTAAGTACCATAATAGATAAATAAATAACCCCTACATCTACCACCACAATTGATAGATAATTTAATTTATTTGTCCACAAAATTTGGTGGTATCCAATATACCAAAACTATCTTTATTTTTTATTTATAACAATAAGATTAAAATACAGTTGACACTATATTTTTTATGGTATAGTTAAAATCCTCAATGAAAATGGTCCATTTTATTTTAATGCTTATAGAAAGTAAACCAAAATCACTACTACAAAAACAGGCAAGGGAAGTTTTACACGTTTATCAGCGCTAAAAAAGTGGTGATGAATGGGGGCCTTTAATAGCTCTAAAAAAAGCGTTGTTAAAAGGGACCCTTTATCAGCACTATTTTTAGCACTGATAGAGCCCCCCCCCTTTATCATCTCTTTTTTAGCGCTGTTAAAGGGGACCCCTTTATCAGCGCTTTTTTTAGTATCATTGAAAAAGGGGGGATTTATCAGTGACTTTTTCAAGCATTGATAAATTTTATGTTTCAAAAAAAATCAAGAAAAAAAATATATTTTTATATAAGTATATTTATATTGATATAAATATAATATATATTTTTTAAATATGTTTTAGATAAGTATAAATAGACTATTAAATTTAATATATAATAAATATAGTGAAAATGGCTTTAAAATATTTTTAAAAAAATTATTAATTAATAATTTTATAATTATTATCGATTAAAAATCATTTAATAACAATTTGAAGACATAAAAAATCAAAAATATTAATAAAAGAACTAAAATAAGATGAAATTGTAACTCAAACATCAAACGGACATAACCATTGATCTGGGTGTCCGTTTGAGCTCTAAAGTATATCAAATCGAAGCCTGTGATGAGATCTACGTGCTTGTGACCCAAACAAAGCTTCTATCACATTTTTTGAGCCCAACTAAGGCCCAGAAGGCCTCCAAAACTGAGTTTTTAGTCTTGATACCCTGATTTGTTAACATTCAAACATGTATAAATTTTAATCTGGATGTTTGTTAGGCCTGTACCACATAACATATCGAAGATTGTTTCATTTTATTCAATTTGACTTGTTGTGGAGTTTAAACGGGATTCTGGATTATAAGTTATGGTGAGTTTAACATTCTATGGCTTTTTAAATACACACACACACACACACACACACACATATATATATGTATTTATTTGTAAATGTGTGTGTGTGTGTGTATTCTGTGTGTGTTGCTTATATGTATGTATTTATTTATTTATTCATTTATAAACACACATAAAAAACATATTTTATAAATGTATTTAAATCTAATCTAATAAATATATATTAATATACAAATAAATATACAGATAAAAAATTATAACTACAAATATATATATATAAATATATATTAATATATATTAATATAAGAATAAATATATATATACTAACATATGAATAAACATATATGTATTAATATAACTAAATATATTTATATTAATATGAATCTATATTAATATAAAAATAAATATAACTATATATATAAATAAATAGATGTATCCTTAAATAGAAAAAAATGAAATGGATTAGTGGTAAACGTTGAGGTGCGCAAGGGGGGGGTCACGGGTTCGAGTTCGGGTGGAAGTAAGGAAGTGTGCACACATGTGTGGGACGCATGGGTAAGGACTTCGCGCGGGAGTGGGGAGGGGCCGCCTAGCGCTGATAAAGGGGAGGGGGCAAGCGCTGTCAAATGTCCCCCCCTTCGAATATAAATTATTTTTTATTTATTTTTTATTTTATTTTTAGTTTTATCAGCACTAAAAAAGAACTGATAAAATACACCTTTTATCAGTGCTAAAAAAAGTTCTGATAAATGGGGTCTTTATCAGTGATTTTCTGAGCAATGATAAAAGGGACACCCACTTTATATTCGCCTCGATTATCAACACTTTTTTAGCACTATTAATGCAATTTTCTAGCGTTGATAAAAGCCATATTTGTAGTAGTGAATCCTCACTTTAATGTAAGTGGAAACCAAATATAGAAGAAAGATAAAGAAATAGAAAATTTCATAGATGAAATAACTTTTTACCTTAGTCTCATTTGTCTCAAATAATATGAAGAAAAACTAGGATAGAATGGGAAAATGATGAGAGGGATAGGATAATTAAATTTTTACACGCTCTATATTATAAGAGAGATAAATTAGAAATGAGAGAACATTGAGAGATATTTTACAATCATAGCATGTTGGAATTGGATAATTATTGATAATCTAAACATCTATGTCCAACATGGGGTCAATATGTAGCCCATAAAACCATCAAGAGTATTCTAGTATTCATAAAGTTTCATAAATTCATTGATTAACAAATTTAATTTTACAATCATAAATACTTGTCTTAGAGACTTCATCATGACTCCATCAGTTACCTGGAAGCCTCTACCTAGTAGAAAGTGGACTACATACTATTTTATAGATGTCTATTGAACCCACTAGATGGTCGGTGATTTCTCATAAAGTGGTCGATGAGAAACATATCCCTAAATTGTAACTTCCAAACTGAAGTAATTGGTTCGCACACTTCTTATATCTGATAAATCCATCAGTCTTGTCATCATCCAGTCAATGGCACTACACTAGCTAGTCGGTACTTCCTACAGCCTTATGAATCTACAAGTGTCTTCACTATATTATTCTAATCCCTTCTATGTATCTTATATCCCTCATAAAATAATTCCAAAAATCCATTAAGACTCTTTAAGGATATTAAAATTTTATTACAATAGTATAACAATATGTTATCAATATTGGATACACAAAATTTTTAAAAAAATATTAAACACTATAAAGAGTGTTTGTGGTCGTTAAAATAAAATATAGTGAGAAACACAACAAAGCCTTGTTTTCTATCAAACATATAATCTCTATCCATTGTCAATTAAAATTATATTCACTTAGATTTATCAAATAATATTTTATTGACAGTTATATCATTAAGAAAAAAAATTATCATGTATTTATATATAATATCTTCTCTATAATATCTATATATAAATATTTATTACTAGAATATATCCATCAAGGTATTATAAGAAAACTTTTGTCCTTTAAATTTATCAAGGGAAGAATCTTATTTATCTTCTTTGGGATCTTACACCCTTTACCAACATTATAATATATCAAATTTATTCCATATTGAAAACTAATAGAACCTATAAAACTTTTCATAACAATCAAACATGGTTCCTTATTATATAACTCCTAAAATGTTATTATCATAAATTTCCAATTTGAACTAATCAAAACCATTCCATAAGAACTTGATATCATCTAATATAAAACAATATTTTTCCTAAATTTATATCATAACATCAAAATATATGATAAAAGAATCAATAAATTCATAAAAAACTCTAAAAATATAACACATAATTGATACATTTTATTTATAAGAATAAGTATGATACTATGAAAATTTTTAACACGTTAAAATTATTAATTGATATTGAATTATTCCTTACATATTGAAATTTTTCATCCAAATTTTTAAGAAAATATAATCTATGAAAACACATTGTATATTTTCACCCATATTGGAAATCTCTTTTCCATTAAGTATGATCAATATTATATCATACTATTTCCTTTATTATAATTTTGAATTGATCATTTTTTCAAAAAAATATTCTTTCTCTCACTCTCAATTATTTAATTTAGTGTAATCTACATATTATCTTAGAACCCCTGGGTATTGATGTTTATATTTTTATTCTTTTTTAAAAATAACTCTTGAATCCTGCAATTTTTTCATCTTTCCTTACTCTATATAGACCTTATATAACCAATATATGAAAAAATGTTTAGTTTGTGTCAATTTTAGGAGAATCATATATTTGATTTAGTTTTCATATAATTTTTCTTTCATATTGTCCAGTTGAAACTAATCTCCTTAGCTAATTTAAATTTACCATGAATACTTCTAATTATATGAATGAAATCCCAAACTTTATGAAAAAAGTATTTAAACATATAAAATAGGCTATGTGAAAGAAAAAAAATTAAAACATTGTTAACATGTATTATAAGGTATATTTTAAGATTACAAAAAATAATAATTATCAGTTCATGATTTCATAGAGGGCCTACTCTTTTATAGAAAATAAATATTAGACAAAAAATCTCATTTTTTCAGATTTATGTTTTGAAAAAAATGGATATTTATTCTATTATGTAATGAAATGATATTTTGACACTGATTAAAATCATGATGTTTTTCAAAATAAAGACCTCATTATTTAATCTAATTAAAATGTGATATCGATGGAAGATGAAACATAATGTTTAATTTCAACAAACAATAAACGGTGGGATAGAATTTAATTACGAACTCAAATAAGTAAAAAAGAGACAAGAAGAAGTTATGTCGGCCAAAATTAAAATTTCATTATAAAATTTTCACTTATATACCTGATATGTTATATTACAATAAATGTACTATATTAATAACTATTTTTATTATCAAATTAAATGGTTAAATCTATTTCATAATTAATAAAATATAGTGAAATTTTGGAATATAAAGAGTTGAGAAATGAATGGTTAGAATTAATAATTAATAATATTCATTAATGGGGTATGATGAAATCTTTATAAAAAATATTAATATGAAACATATTAAAACTTATTTTGATGAATTAATTTTTTCTTTTCAAGATGGGTTGTTTAGAATTATGATTTGTTAATTATTTTATGATTATAAAAGTGTAATAAATCCAATATTACTTTCCTCATTAAATTTATTAATTCATTGTTGGGACTTTTACGTAACTTAGTGGCCACTACTATATATGTATCTTTTGTCTGTTCTGTTTACAGCTAATAATGTAATGTCTAATAAAATCAAATAAATTTTTTTAGTGCTAAAAAATCATTGGTAAAGGTTATCCTTTATCGGTGATAATATTATCATTGATTAAATACAAATTTTATTAACTATGATTTATTTTTGATAATGGACACCCTTTATCAACACTAAAAACATGAATTGATAAAGAAATATCTCTCTTATTTCAGTTCTCCCTAACATAGATTGTAAACTAAAATATTTGATTAAAAAAATAAACAATTTAAATTATAAAAATACAATATTTTAATATAATATAAAATGTATTTACATTACATGGTATCAGTATAAATTGATTTAAATTTAATTATTATAATTAATAGATATATTTTAATCATTATAATGATATATAACACATATAAAAACTATTACAACTAATATAAAAATAATCTTACCCATAGGAGACATTCTCTAAGTATTAACTCATCCCTGGACCAAAGAAGTGTGTTTTTGTAATGAAATCAAATATTAATTTAATTATAATACATAAATAAATTAAATAAATTATATTTGTAAAGTTGTTAATATAATATAAATTTTAGTAAAAATTCTATACTGGTTATACAACACATTATAATATTGTGAAGTTCACTCCTACAAATCAAAAATGATTTATCTGTAATTGTACTAAAGTTTCATATTAATAAAATATTTTATTATTGGATTTTAGAATTTTATGTATTTTTGGATCTAGAATATCAATTTCAACTGAATACACACACTTTTAGTCATACTTGCTATATCTCATATTATAATGACTTGAAATTTATTTGTATATGATAACAATTTTTTAGTGGTCATTATTCTATCATTTCTTATCAATATAAGATCTTTTTCTTTGTTTTTATCATGTGATGTATATTTTGAACCAAAATATAACTTAAACTGAATATACACACATTTATTCATACTTATCGCACTTTGTGTCAGACAGATTTTTGTATATTCATATAGGTAAAAATTGATTCAATGGCCTTTTATGTATTTTAAAATCTATCCAATAACATTTTCTTAGTTTTGAGAATGTGACATGCATTTTGAACTGAAATATGACTTAATTTCAAAAAATGCACTTTCAGTCAAACTAGAAACAACATGTGTCAAAATGATATGTGGTTGATTAATATATAAAAATAATGGTTCAATTTTCATATATTATAGTTTTACTACAATCAGAAAGGGTTTTCTTAGTTTTTATCATTTGGTTTTTTTAAACTAAAAATATTTTGTTTAAATTAAAAACATGCACTTTTAGTCATATGGGTTATATCATTTGTTAGAATTTTATAAAGTTTATTATTACATATTAAAAAATATTTTTTAATTTTATTATATTCTCACATTAATCCAAATATTTTTGTTTAGTTTTGATCATTTAATTTATGTTTTTTACAAAAATATCCATTTTTAATTGATAATAATCATTTTTGTCATATTAGTCGCACTGTGTCTTCGAATGATATTAATTTTATTCGCATAGGTATAAAATGAATAATGAGTAGTTTTCTATATTTTAGATAAAATAGTTGTATGTTTTCTTAATTTTTAGAATGTGATGGTAATTTTAAACTAAAATATGAATTTTAATTTAAAAACATGCACTTTCAACAATACTAGTTGCACTATGGGTCAGAATGATGTATGGTTAATTCTTATAAGAAAATAATCATTCAAAATTAATTTTTGAAGGCTTTAATATTATTTTTATAACGTTTTCTAGGTTTTTATAATAAGGTGCACATTTTAAAAAAATTGACATTAAATTGAATACATGAACTTTCAGTCATACTGACCACACAGTGGGTTGAAATGATGTGATGTTTACTCTTAAAATTATAAATTTAATAATTGATAATTTTGATATATTTTCAAATAAATTTTGGGTTTTTCTCATGGTTTTGAGCATAAGATGTGAATTTTATAATAAAATATTTCTTTTGACTTGAAAAAAACACATTTTTTTCATACCAGTTTGGAATGATATTATGTTATTCCCAAATGATTCGCCATAAATTTTATTAGAGACTTATATAAATATGAGATCATTTTTATGGTTTTGTCACGTCACATGAATTTTTATCTAAAATATGTCTTTGAGATTGAAAATAAGCACTTTCAATCATTCTGGTTCTAATATGTGTCAAAATGACATACATTTTATTCCAATATATAATAACTTATTCATCATTAATTATGAATAATGATTATAGAATATAAAAAATAAATTATAATCATTTTGGCCACATAAAGATTTTTCTTTTATGTGTGGGATTTTCCTACAAGTCATAAATGAATCAAATTTTATAATGTTAATGTCTCCAGATAATATGATCTTGTTTCATGAGTAATTACTATTAGCCACTTGTCTAAAAAATGAAAAAAAATATTAATAGTCTGACATGCATTTATGATTAAATATACCCTAAAGACACTCTAGTAAAATTCTTTTTGATTTTCCCAATCTCACTCTCATAAGACATGATTGTCAGTGAGTGATAGCAGCTCTCATATATCGTGATGGTATCATAGATTACAGTAGATATTATCTATTATCAAACATGAGATAATCCAAAATGTGAAAAAAATAGTTTGTTATAAAAATTAGAATAGTTTATAAATTGGTTATAAAAGGTAAGTGTTTACACTTTTCCTTGGTTCCCAATCCAAACCAAAAAGATAGATAATACCCAAACTATGGTCCTAATATGACCTCCTATGATACCACTATGTCATGAAAAAACCCACATTATCCATCCTAGTTTGTGATATTCATTGGGTGACACCCTAATACCACCTCTAATAGGTCAGGGTATGGAGACAACCACTAAGTAGTTATATCACACATATGGGAGGCTTTAGCTTAAGGTACCTACACACACATCACCAATCACTAATACAATGTTGAATGGAAAGATACAATTGATACCGAGATGTATGAATACAACTAAATACCACATCACGGTATGAATAAAGTACATGAACGTATATAGGGCTAAATAAAATCCCACCAAAAACTATAAAATATTCTAACCTACTTGAAATGAGGGGATTGTTGTTAATGAAACTCGTGGAACCAATTGTGGTCCATTTGACTCATATATGATCCACCTCCTCTTAGTATACCTAGGACTCCATCATAAGGCCTATCATATATATAAGAATATGACATGTGTGGGAAGATCCCATTCAGGGGTGAGTATATATAGACCTAATAGGATATCCTGAAATCACCAAACATAAGGCATCCAAAGAGTATTCAACTCATCATTTTGAAGTTATATCAATCCCAATATGAGAAAATAATAATAATAACCCACATATAATCAATGTAGAAATTATGTATCAATTTCATGTCATAACTATACTTACAGCCTAGTACTCTACTTGATGATTCAAGGTAACTCTCATCTGGGAGAACTCACTCCTTGAGTCTTTCTATCAATGATGGGGCTCGTCTGATAGGTTGTTCCCTTTTGGTCTCAACATGATGAAGTAAAATTTGGGACTCAATTGATGTCGATACACATATGGGGATCACACTAATGTCCTATTAGGGATACCTAACCCTACATAATGTAAACTCACTAGTATAGGGATTACACAACCTAATAGTTAGTAACTGAATATTTGAACTAACCTAGGGAAGAAAGATATAGGTTCACACCCCACCCCACATGTTGGGACACCTAAATCTACCTAATATTAACCTATATAGGGATATCTCATCTTATACTCAGGATGGTATTCCTTACTATACCCTCACCCTGACAATACTAGTATATACTGAAGAGATTAATGGACTCAAGCTACCCTATTAAAATTACATTTCATGTACAAGGAGTACACATCATGTACCGCTAAGTCTGGACATTCTAATGTTTTTCAAGTATTCTTTGGATGATGCTCGAGTAATCTGTTTGTGATCAGTACACTAACTATAATCATGTACCTATCCATTTTTTAGTGTCTTTTTATATCTATGTACCTTGCTGTATTAGTGTACTCTAGTCATACCCATGTACTTTTCTCATGCACATGAACTATCATCATTCAAATATACCTGGTCATGAATATTCTAGTTCTCATTTACCATGAGGTACATTCTAGATTTCCAAGCATGGGTCACACCTGATTTGATATTTATCTTTACCTGTAAAATCTAGCCACAATTGGGTAGGACTACATAAAATGTGTTATTCTAATGTTGACATCATGTATGTAATGAATTTTTATAAACTCCCATCTATTATATTTTCCTCTCCCACACAACTAGCTTCTTCTATTCTGCCAGGAATCACACCAACAAAATCTAGGATCTGGGGTTGAATTAACCTAATATGTAATCACTGGTCAAATTCCAAGCACCAATTTTCATGAGAATCATCTCACATCGAACCATACTGTCATATCACAATACCATGAACAAATAAAAACATATCCAAACTCCCAATCATCCATTTTCATTATTTCACCTTGATCATGTACTCAACCATAATTTTTATCTCAAATCCAAAACCATATAAATGATCTATTATACCAAAGATTGATTTCAAAATGATTGGGTTTAAGGTATTTTCTAACTTCATATCAAATTAAATAAATATGATGATTGTACGAAGAATTTTTGGAGAAAAACATAAAATATCAAAGTGAGGAACAAACATTCATCATTTATTTTGTTGTATTCTTTTAATTAATGATTAAATCAATGATCATGTAGGATAAAAAAATATGAACCAAAATATCAATTCATATTTATAGGAAGTTAAACAAACATTCAACCCATGAATCAATTTTTTACAATAATTAATTCATGTTTTACATGGAATAATTAAAATAAGGATTAAGAAATCAAAAAAATAAATATATCTTTTGTTTGGATAAATCCTTGACAAGGAAAGGTTCTAAATCGTTATCCATTGTGAGATCTTGAAACTCTTTTTTGAAGATGAACTCCTTAGCACACGGATCACCAAACCACAATCTCATTATTCATCAAGGCTTTCCTATAATATCTCTTCTAAAGTACCTATGTTTATACAATTAACCCATGTTCTTTACCATAATTTGGATTATATAAAGAATATTTAGATTAAGGAAATTTATTAATAAGTAAATATATATATATACATTTATTCCACAACCACTCTTAAACTAAGAATATAATGATTATTAAAGTTATATCATTCCTATGGTAAAACTAATATCCTGTAATTAATGGATGTCTTAAATTTCCCAACTAGAATATTATTTAATAGATATTCCACTATTTAAAAAAACTAAGAGCATGTGATAAAATATATTTAATATTTTTATTTTATCAATATCTAGGCTTCTTAAGCCCTAAAATCCCACATTGACTTGGAACATAGTCTTGAAATATTCTTTAATATTTTCCAAAGTTTTATAAGAAAACAAAATAAAGTCATTACATTCTCCCCACCTTAGTTATTTGCTGTGGAAAATAAAATTCTTACTCAAACAGATGATGGTAATGAGCTCCCATTGGGTTCTCTTTATCCTCAATGATCTTCTAAAGATTCATGTGTTGTAATCAAACACACACCCAGGAAGTAATATTCACAAAAAAAATATTCTCTTACTTAAACATGATCTTTATCAGGTACTCTATGAAGTTACCTCTATCCTTGATATCCATATCACCCAAATAAAAAACATGTGATGGGTTATGAACAGACCTCTTTAGCTAAGACACATGCAATAAATCATGTTCCTAGTGAAACTACGGTGGTAGGTCTAGGTGGTACACCACCTCACCAACCCTATGTAGTATCTGGAGAGGGATAATGAATCTCCGAGATAAATTATTTCCCCAACCAAATCTCTACAATCATTACTATGGTGAGAACTTCATAAATACATTTTACCAATCATTAAACTCAAAAGGCCTCCTTCTTCAGTCATTATAAGACTTTTGATGGCTTTCTGGAGTACGGATTCTCTCTTGGATTATCTACATCATATTTTTTATCAATCACAACAAATCTAGGACCATGAGTTCTGAATCCCGTAGATCATTCTGGCATAGTGATGACCTACAAAGTCTCCTATATATGTCCTTGAATTGTACCAATCAATAGAGGTGTGGAAGTTTTTGTTGTATGAAGACTCCTCCATGATTTAGTGATCCTACAAACTATGTCCAAAGTTTAACATGAAATCATGAAGTGTGTTATTGATAACCTAAATGGAATTCTTATTCTAGTCATCTATCTGGGGGTGAAATGTCATGATCATAAAAAACTAAGTCCCAAAGGCCTCCTCTAATCCTTTCCATAATCATGACTTGAAGAAAGAATCACATTAGGAAATGATCTTCAATGGAAATTTCTAAAGTCATATTCTCATTTGAAGGTAAAGGAATCATAATCTCTCTACTAAAATATTATCTTAAATATATTAGAATTATTATGACATGGTGAGTCACTCAATGATAACCTATATAGAATCACGTCCTTTATTATAACATTGAATCTCATCCATGAATACTATAGATATACCATACCGCATACTCTTTATAATTTCAAGGGGTTGAAATAAACATGTTTGAACTTAGTTCTCAACTTTCACCTACTAATATGTGAGGAGTCAAAATAAAACTCAACTACACACCTCTTTAACACTATCCACTAGAAAAGATGTTGTAGTCCTAGTACATCTTCACCACATTTGGATGTACTAATAATAGTGATTTATAAAACTCTCCTAGTACCTCATCTAACAGTGTCGCTAGTACCATCATCTTATCTTATAAAATAATGGTGTGATTCCCACCTTTAGATAATCCATGTAAAGTACATCTAATAGATATCTTAACATGAATGGTCTAAGTAAGGGTATCCCCATGATGAGCCTCCTCAATGAACTATAGAAGCATAGGGGTGAAAACCATTAACTGTGGGTATGTTTGACCATCCTTATCCACTAAGGAAAACTAGAATGAGACAATCATATCTTTTTCCACACTAAAAAATGATAAATAGGATCTCCTACTAAGAGAATATTTCACTAAATTCCCCTTCCCTGGAGTATAATCTATAAATAAGTCATAAACCTAGAGGAACTCATGACACATCCTATGTAGTAATCTATGATCGTTCTATAAAAAATATATACATGATACTCTTTTAGTAATAATTGATTATAAACCATTCATACATAAGGTAGTGTCACCACATATTCATGTAAAATACCACTAATGCTAGCTCTAGATCATGGGTTCCATAGTTCTACTCTTGGGGTATCTGTTTTTTAGACCAATAGGTTATCACATTCAACCTTTACATCATATCACATCTAATACCATTTCTAGAGGCATCGTAAAACATCACATACTCAACACCCTCCTCTCGCAATATTAAAATAGGGGTTCTTGTCAACCTCAAAAAAACTTCTAAAAACCTATTATAATCTCTTCATCCACAAGAAAGGTTTCCTCATTTTGGTCAAAGAAGTCATGTGTGATGAAATATTTTAGAAATAGGAAAATAATCTCCAATAATAGCATGTTAACCCAAGGAATACGTACACCTCAGACACACTCTTGGGTGAATCCCAAGCTTGAACTACCCCAACCATTATCGGCTTTATAGTTACTCCCTCTTATGAGGTGAAACCTACTAAGAATTGCACCACTTGAATCTATAAATGGAACTTATAGTGCTTCAGATTAAGTTGGTACTCTCATAGTATAACCAAGAAAATACTTATGTGTCTTGCATGTGCCACCTATGATTCCAAATACATTAGGATAATATTGATAAAGAATAACATGAACCAATCCAATAATGGATAAAACATCTTGTTCATAAAACTTTTTAATATTTATTGGGTGATCTTCATACTAAAATATATCATGAATTACTCATAGTGACTATAGAAACATCATATATTTTTTCAGTATATCCTCATGTCGAACTTAGAACCGGTGATAGCCTAGCTTGGGGTCAAATTTCGATAACCACCTCACCACTTTCAAGAGGTCAAAGATTTCATTGATTCTTGGTAGTAGATACTTATTCTTGATGGTCACATAATTATAGTGATGGTAATTCTCACAAAAAACATGTTTTCTTTCTTGGTGAACAACCTAGAGGATTCGAAGTAAGGTACACTAGGTCTGGAAAATTCCAACATATATAAATCCACCAACTACACCTTTATGTATAAAATATACATATAATCCATCTGATATACTTATGTAGATATTTGATAAGTACCTAAGTTAATGTATGTGAAGAATTTTATCTCTCAGTGGAGAGGTAATCTTAGCACGTCCTTGGGAAAGATGCAATCATACTTCGCCATGACTACAGGAAGCTATCAGATCATAACAAATTTTTCATCAAGGAAAATACGCGCCAACTAATGAGTAAATTTTCTATATCCTATTATGTTTAAATTTATACTACTCTATTTGGGTTTCCCTCTCACTGATTATAGAAAACCATGTCCCATAAAAACAAATTCACAGCATCCTCCATATGAAATAGTTAATCTGTTCTTGTAATTTAGAGATCCATTCTGTACTTAGAATGATTTCATAAGGCCGCATCATAGTTGTGAAAATACCATATTAATATTTTTACTATAATATTTAGGTCACACTATTGATACAGTTGTGTGGAAACTGAATCTCCTCTGGTATTAGTCTCTTAGAATAATGGTCGACCAAAAGGCTCCATTGGAATGTCTAAATCTTGAACCATTTATGTGGTAAAAAGCGTGGATTTCTCTTATATCTATCAATATTATAGATAAAGTAGATATGATATGAATCATACCTCAAATAAACCCTGGAGAATCCAGGTTTTATGTCTATAATAATAATATTTTACATTTTCTCTAACCCCCAACTCCCTAAACCCAGCATGGACCTCCTGTGGTGGTAGTAGAAATAGATCAATGTTCGGCCACCTGTTACTTATCTCATATTTCCTTTTACAAATTTATGACATTGTATTCATCACTAATCTATCCATTTCATATGACATAGTGGTCTTTTGACCATATCCCTATCTTCTACATGATGGGTCAGGAAATACCACATGAGATGTCCCCACCTATTATAAGAGAAACATTTCCTCTCCATTTGATGATTGGAACCATGATGATAACCATACACTATATACCCTATATCATGATGTTGTATCTTAAAATGTTTATCATGCTTGGATCCTTCCATCTGTCAATGGATACCAGCTTCCAATGTCTCAAGTATAGAGTTCTCACAACTAGCACACTTTATCAGTATCTTCTCATCCAAGATGTTTTCTACTACCAAGGCACTCCCTTGCACCCCAATATATGTAGAAATGTAAACATATTCCATGTCATTCATGATGTATTAGTATAGTCACTTATCTTAGTTCTATTCTTGGAATAATGATTCTCAACCCATATCTATTGAATATTGTGAGAAGTCAGTAAACCTTGAAAAATGATCTACCATGGCAATACATCCCTTCTAAAGCTTCAAGAAATTCTAGATGTGTACTTCTCACAATGTGGTAAGGTAGAACGCGTCTATGAAGATTCAAATAAACAATTTATAGAAAGAGACACCTCTTAATTTGTATAAATCACTAGCCTCCAAAATATCCCTTCATATTCATAGAAAAGATCTCCTCTATGACCACTATATAATCCAGAGGGATCCTGACAAGGTAGAAAACTCACCCAACTACCTCAAGCTAGTCCTCCTCTTTCTGGGGGTCTAAATTACCTAGATACATGACGGGTATCTACCTATGAAACTCATGGAGTATAGTCAACCTATTCACACCATCATTCTACACTACCATTGAAACCTAATTTTCGGTGGGTGGAGGTATTACAGGAAAACCACCCATAAGTACCACCTCCTATATAGGTCCATGTATAGAGGCTACATCACTAGGAAGTGCATCCTTGTGATTCTAAAAGAGAATATTAGCAAGATTTCATCATATAGGCAGCTTGAAGTATAAATATGCACCATGTTCAAATATTATATATGGAGATCTAACCAATAAGGGCATGAAAACCACAACTCATTCCTATATGATTTTTGTACACATGTTTTTCCTATATATATATCCTGTATTTACCGAGTAAATAATCAGGTTATAAGGGATCGAGTGTAAGGATACATTGGCCACCACACCAACACTTTGTTCTCTATTTTGAGAGATAAACTTATAAGACTTTAACCTTATTTCTTCATTTCCCTAACCAAACCCCACAGCTAGAAAATCTAAAAACTCTGATCCAAGTATAACTTTCCCTAATATAACTCTTTCAAGTACCAGCTCACTGAGGCCCAAATTATTTTTGGTAAGCCAAGTGTGAAACTCCAAGTCTTCCTCTAATAGGACAAGGGATTGTGATAAGTTTCGAGTTGGCGTGTCACACGTATGGGAGGCCTATCCAATGGTACATCTATACACACGCACACATCTCTAAGCACCAATAAATTGTATAAAGGAAAGATACAACTTATATCAAGATTCATTCATATGACTAAATCCTACATCATAGTGTAAAACATTTATGAGAAAGTATAAAGGTACAAATACATACTTAATAAGAACTGTGAAAGAGTATAATTGGATAAAAAGGTGGGGAAATATGTCAATGCAACCCTTGGAACAAAATATTTTTCATATATCCCAATTATTCCCACCTAATCCTTGACCACCTTGGAATCTTTCATAAGGCCTATCATATGTGTAATACATGACATGTTCCTAAAGATCTCATATAGTGGTGAGTATATACATACCACGTTGGACACCCTAAAATCTCCAAACCTAAATAATCAAGAGAGTAGTCAACTCATAATCACTAAGGTGTGTCAATAAAAATATGAGACAATAACAATAATATACCGTATATACTAAATATAGACACAAATTATCAATGTAATCTCAAAACCATACAACCATCCTAGGATTCCTCTTTAGGATTTAAGGTAACACTTGTCTAGGAGAACTCAAGCCATGTGACTTTCTATTACTGATAATGCTCATCTGAGAGGTCATTCCCCATGGTCCTATCCATGAATAAGTACATTATGAAACTTATAATATGTCAATACATAGGTAGTGGATCACCTCCATGGCCTATGGGGGATACCTAACCCAACTTGGAGTAAACCTGGTAGGATGGGTATCGCGTTTCCTAATAGTTTGAAATGGGATACCTAAAGAAACATAAGAAATAATGATATAGGATATAAAATTGGGCCATATAAAGGGATAAATAAAATTATTTTAGAATAAAACAAATAGGATATCTCCCATAATATGCTCAAGATGATATTCCTCAATATACCCTCATAAGCATGGACCAAGGGAACACACCCTACAGATATTTATCTATAATGAAAAGATCAAGGGCCTCAATTTTTTCGGCGAAAAGTACACAGTGTGTATAAGGATTGGATGGAATGTTACACTAACTATGGACCTACCTATGTTAGTTACCATGTTCATAATTCCATTCCTTGGTACTCTAGTCATTTTCATATACAATTTTAATTCATGTGTACCTAACCATGTCCATGTACTTATTTATGTTTGAATACCTGGTTATTCCCATATTCTCTAGTAATATCTATATACTCTAGTCATGCCTATATACATTGGTTGTTCCAATGTTCCTAATCACTAATGTCCTCATATACCCCTAGTTATACAAATGTTTTCCTTTCATGGGTCACTTGATGTGTGACAAGTCACATTGTTTGTGATATTTATCTTTTCATGTAAACCCTAGCCATTGTATGGTGGACTATAAGGTGTGTGTTCTTATGAAGTACACATCATGTGTGTAGGGATATACTTGAAAATATCATCTATTATTCTCATCTCACCATCACTTCCACCACCATCGATTCCACCACGAATCACATCCATGGATTCTGAATCTGGGGTTTATTGTTTCGGTGACGCCGCTGGTGTCCAGATTAAGACCAAAAATCTTCTTAGGAAATTCCTACCATTAAACTACACCACTATATTTTCAAATAACATATGAAGAACACCCAATCCAAACTCATAATATTCTTTCATAATCATCACATCCTTATTGGGATCTAAACTGTGCTTTCAATCCCAAATCCAAACCCAAAGAAATGATCCATTACACCAGAGATCAACTGCACAACGATCAGGGTCCAAGAATTGTCAAACAACTTTCCAAATGGAATACTGAAAATGATTGTATAAATAATGTGGGATAGAAAATCATGAAAAATAATAATTTTGAATGAACTTTATCTATTTTTTGGTTTAGCTTATATTATTGGATGAAGAAATTGGTTATCGCAAGTGATAAAAATATTAATAACAATTTCAATTCCAAATTCTCAAAATATAAACTATCATTCAACTCATGAATCAATTGGTTAAAATAATGGATTCAGGTTTTCCATGGAATAATCAGAATAGGGATTCCACCAATATAACAAAACACCCTAACTTGAGTTTTAATTAATCATTGATTAAGAATGGTTCTATTAAATTATTGATGGAAAGATCCATAAGCTCCATTTCCAATGAATAAATCCTCTAAACACCGATCACCAATCCATGGTCTCGTTATTTGTCAAAGCTTTCCCCAAGTGGGTCCTCTCAAATCAATAGGTTAATTTGGATAACTCTGGGGTTTTGAGACTAACATTAAGGAATTTATATAATCTATATTATATGGATTAATATTTTTTGGCCATTTGATAACAAATAATTTGATTAATTAATTAATTTAACTATTATTCTTCTCAGAACCAATCTTAAACCAAACACCCAGTGTTCAAAAAATCTATGTTAGGCCTAGTGAAAATCCTACATCCATGATTTCATGGTGGTCATGGAATTTTCATCTTCAACACCATTTTTTTAATTTTCCATTATTTTAGAAAAACATCATAAATGTGATATCATATATTTAATATTATATAAACACTAAAGCTCCAAGTCCCCAGAACCCCACACTAACTTTTCACCTAGACTATAAATTCATTAAAATTATGAACGTTTTTCAAGTAAAAAAGAATATTCAATATAGAAAATGTAATAGAGTTGAGTTTATCCATATGAAATATTTATAAAAAGGGTAGTCCAATAAAAATTATATCCAAGATTAATATATGAAATGATTGGCATGATGGCTTACATAAATAGTTATTTAATTTGAATAATGAAATATCTAAACCACAAAATAATGAAATATAGATCTTATCCAACTAAATGTAATGATTTAATGGGTAATCACTTTAGTGAGAGTAATTTTATTAAAAATATTTAATGAAATTTCTCAAACATGATACTCACTATTAGATATATCTTTGTTTTAGATTATGACATGCATCAAGATTATAATTTTGTGATCACTTATAGGTATGACCTATAAAGTAATTCAATATTATTATCTATGTTTTATAAGTATTATAAAATAGAATCATTCTAGTCATATTTATGTGAATGTTATATATTTCAGTTTTTTTTTAAATTATGAATCGTAGGTGTTAGATATAAATTGAGAGTCATACATTTATATTGATTAATATGGGCTCATAAATATAAAATAGTTGAATAAAAGATATGTATATTTATAATATGGAAATGGGTTCTATAGTAGTTGTTAATTATTAAAGAACTATCAATTGAGGAAATATTTTTAAGAAAATACTAGATGTGAATGATGGTATACAAGTTTTATTGAAATACTTGAATAATATTATTTTCATAATATATGACTTTAAAAATAATATTAAATGGTTTTGATAATGTTTTCATATTTTTAAAATTAATTAAAAGGGTTTTGAGATGTTTTATAATGGATTATAAATTCACTAAGTATATTTGAAGATGTTTTGAGTTGGTTAGAATAGTTTCTTGAAATTATACTTCATAGAGAAAAAGAAAATGTCTAGAATCTATCAAAATAATGAAATATTTTAATTAGATAAAATTATGTTTAAGTTTTGATATTTTCTATAAATATTTTTTTATTTAAAAAATTATCAAATTTTTGAGTTCACAAAGATTAATAATATATTTATTATGTTATATAAGTTTTTTTTGTTACCAAATACTTCTAAAATATTTAAAAAGTTGTACACTATAGTGATATGAAATTAATTATTGAGGAGATCACTAAAAATTAGTAAAAGTAAAAACCATATTCAATATGTAAGGATTATAAAATTTTATTTATGTGACATAATTTTGTGAAAATATATCTATGGTAATAAGTATTCTAAGAATCATAAGAAACTCATTTTCTTATGTATGGTTATTGAGTTAGGAAAAAAGTGAGAACCTTGATGCTTTGGAAGATACTTCTAGTATTTAAACTAGTCAATTCCAAATATATAATTTTATTAATTAAACATAAAAATTATTCAAACAAAATATTTATTCAAGATAATGTTTGGAAAATGAGTTTCGACACTACGAAGCAAGTTCAATAATAAATAATAAAGCTAAATTTGATTCTATAAATTATGAGAGGATCACAATATAATAATGGATTCCATGTGGAATTGTGTTATTATATTCCAATGTAGAAATAATTAATAAACCTATAGAAATCATTTATTTTTTTTAAGAAAAATAATCTTGAGTGTTTGGGAAAATATATAGAGTTATATTTTATTGGGATTGAAAGAGAATACATAATAGAAGATATTTTTAAAATACATAAAATGAGAAAATAATTTTTATATTAATAATTGAGGATTCTATGTTTAAATATGGAAAAATATATTGATGTGATTTTTTTAAGTGATAAAAAATATATATTAAAGGAGAAATTTGTTTTGGTGAGATTGATAACTTATACAACATACATAAGGGAACTATTCGTATCAATTTTATAAGAAGATTATAATCTCGAGAGAGAATAAAAAACATATTAAATAATAAGGAATGAGATTAATCCCTATGATATATCCATATCTTATAAGATGATTGAGAGGAGAAGAAAAATGACATTGTTGCTAGTTTTTCAAGGCACAAAAATAAGTGAGAAGTGGGAAAAATATCTTTTCCTATGATATCATTATATCTTTAAAAGAATAAATGAAAACAAGGATGACATTCACGTTGTGATGAAGATTATCCAGTGTTAATAAATGTAATTTCTGGATTAGTTGTGAAATATGAGGTTGTCTTTCTTATTACTATACCAAAAGAACAAAGTAGTCAACAATTTGTTCATGAGGAAGATAATATTATCATTGGTGATGTAATTTATTCTAAATAATTCATGAAGATTGTGTTTATGGTGTGTGGGAGGACCCACTATAAACTTGAAAGAGTGATTATAAATGACCAGCTGGGTGACTATAAACTTGTGGGTGCCAATATAAAGAACTATATTGGAGAACATTATGGATTTTTTATAGATTAACCATTTTTTCAATTGTTCTATATAGTGGATACCTACATCTCATACACAAACCAAATTTAGATAGATATAGGTAATCTCATTGGGATTGAACATCATAAAAATATTATGTATCATCCTCTATTTAGTTCCTGCCATGTATATAGTGTGACAATGGCAGAGGAAATCCTAAAATTTTTTATATTATCCTAAATGATAATAGATTTTCTTATAATTTTTTGGTTATAATTTAAAAATGGTAATGAAAAAATTAAAATAAAACTCCCTAATTAACCCCCAACTGACTACAATGATCCTATTGGGAATATCAAGGGGTGTTAGTGAATAATAGGTTTCCTTTAATTGAATCTAATTTATAACCCATTTTATATATTTGAGGATCACGTTCTAGACATTGAAAATTTTACTGAGATTTTATTTTTCATATTATCCCTATATTGGTTTAGTTGTAAAGGGCTATTTTCTTACAACATGAAATTTTAGAAAATATATGTTTGGATCATCCATTCATGGTTGTGGTTTTAGCAGAGGCGTAATAGCATGATCCACAGTTTTACAAATTTATACATTATTTTTTTCATATAAATATTCAATGAATCATAGTTAATATCACCACGGTGCAATGCCATATTCCCAGGATATTCCAAGTTATTCATACATTGGGGCACTATGTTTTATGTACCATCATCAAGGTGTAAGGGGTCTTCAATTATTTCAATAATTAAACTAAAGAAAGTCATATGGTAGTAAAGGTGTGGGTTTTGACATGGTATTCTTATGTGTTTTTAAATTTAACATTTCTTATACCAAACATACCATGATTATAATTTTTTCTATGAGATTTTACAAATATAGTATAACTTATTCTAAAAAATTCTACAAAGTCTCCAATATCTTCTTTCTATAAAAAATCATTAGAAACAAGTAATATTATATAGTATTTGATCTATTTAATCATTAAAACCTTTAAATAAAAAATCTAGTATTAAAATATCACAACCCATGTCAATCCCAAGACAACCAATTTGTAATATGTTACTTGATCAATAAATAAATCAATCATCCCATGAGAAAATTCCCAAAATCATAGAAAATTAGAGTAACGAAAGGAAAATCCCAACCATATTTCATAAAAAATTGAAATTATTGTCATTCAAAGACCAACCATATGTCATAATCTAGTGGGAACATATAAACATAGCTCATAATCAAAAACATGAAGTGTATAAAACTATAATAAAGTTTAAAATTTGTTAATTTTTTTATTGAATTTCAAACATATAATTAAATAAATAATATTTTTATAATAATCCAAGGAATAAATAAATATCACTCAAAAACCCACATAGGTGATACATAACCTTTTTTAGGTTGTCTATCAAATCTAGTTGAGTTAGTCACTCAATAATAATATAAATAAATCACTAATATTAGATATTTTACAAATCCAATTACCTTTCATATCCTATTTCTACAAAAATGTTACTAAAATATAGACTAAAATCCAACAAGGGCCAAGGTAGAAAATATGAGATAAATTATTAAAAAATCCTTAATAAAATATTGTATTTATAAAATAAAATCTAAAAATATATATTCTTAATAAATTAATTATTAATAAATTAATTTTCAGATCAATGTTCATACACCACTTCTCTTAAAACCTGGAAACCATATACCCCTGATTTAATAAAATCATAACAATACTAATTAATTCCCACACTATAATTTTTACTTAGAAAACTCATTTTTAAAATGGAATATAATTTCACATACCCTAAAAAACTTTAATAATCATACCAAGATTATACGAAAATATAATGTACTCACAATCTCTTCTTTAAAACATAATAGATCCCTTAAACATATAAGCACCAAAAATCCCTTCTAAACACATGAAAAAAACACTTTATATATTATTAATGATAGATAAATGGAACCACATTGACTATAAATTCTTATGACACTTTATCTCACACCATCAATGTAAATATAACACTGTTTGATGATCTGGAAATAATAAGTCCAAAAATCCATAATTTTACTTCAAAACAACTAACCCCAATCGAATGAGATACTTTATGAATCCTATGTAAACAAACTATGAAGAATAGTATGAGGGAGGAGAAATTTTATATGATTTTATAGATTTAATATAATTTATACATGTCCATGGATTTAGGAGATAAGAATGCAATGATGTGGTTTAACCCCTTTGGTCGTATAAGAAGAAATGAAAAATAATGGCTCAAAATAGTCAAAAATCCTAAATATAGGATATTATAATGATGAAATGATTAGCTAACATGTCATAAAAAATACCTAGATACTGTAAAAGTAAGGTGAGAAGAAAATTTTGAAAACATTACGATGCTAATGATGGTATGGTAAACTAGACTCTACCAATTCTTAAATTATTTCATAAAGACTCAAAAATAAATTTAAATAAATTCCAAATTGAATGGTGTTATATAATTAATCTCACTTAATTATAGTATATTTTTAATAAAAACAATAAAAAAACACTCATCATATATATAATAGTATTTGTAAAATTTGAAAATTATTTAAGGTAAACATGGTAATGAAGATTTATAAACTAGATATTAAATAAAATTTTATTATAAATAGAAGAATACATGGTTTTAAATTTTATTATTTGACATTATAAAATAATTTAAGAGTTAGATTATGTTAATAAATTTATAACTATTATTTATTAAATTAATAATTAACTTTTTAATGGTTTATAATGTAAAATATATTTATAATTTATTTTTATTGTTTTTTTATTGTAGTTATTGTTTTAATACATTCAAATTTATAATCATTAAACAATATTATTTTAATTCTATCGTTTGTGAACATCATTTTCCCTAATAAGTATAACATAAACACATATTATTGGTATATATAACATATAAAAGTGTTTTTGTTAGATTCATATGGCCTTATAGAACATTGTAGGATAATTATTGAAGTTTTTTAAATAAAAATTAATGAAAACTATATGTTGCACTTATCACTTATGATAAGATGTTTGAAAAAATAAATATTATTATTATTTCAATCAAAATAAATTTAAACTTATATTTTAAAAGAAAATATTGATATAAATAATATAATCTCACTTTTAAATAATAAATATAGAAACACATATACAGGATCACTTATCAAAAATGGTATTTCCTATAAGAAGTTATCAATAAGTGTTTTCAACTATCTAATAGTGTTTCCATATCCAATATAAATCTTTCTTCCAAATATAAAAAATTATATTCTCTGGAATGTGTGGGGAGTTTTATGTAGAATTGAAGGATATGAGTCGCTTGGGATAATAACCACACCAATGGATACTCAAAAGATACAACATCATGGTTACCAAATACACTTTTCTAAGGTATGTTTTGTAAAATAAAAGTATATTTGGTGTGATTCCAGTATGATAATTCGTTTTCAATCAGGATACAACTAGTCTTAATGGAATCCCAAAGATAAATAATAAATTATATTTATTGTGATAATTAAAAAAATGCCTTAATGTTCTTTTATTCAGGTATTTCTTCCACATAAAAAACATTCAATTTAAAAACCCAATAAATTTTGAATGTCACCCTAATTTTTAGTCATTCCATTTCAATAGTAGATAAGTAGAGAATTTAATTAATATTGGATGTAGAAAAGTGTCATAGTGGGAAAAAGGAAGGGTCTTGAATCAGGTCACTATAAGATAAATTTCTAACCATAATAAAATTCCAACCTTAATAAATTGTATAATTTTGAGATATTACATGGTTTGATATTAAAAATAGTATCTCTTGAACCAAACAAGGCATTGAATTATTTAATTCGATTTCATTCATGGTAATAATTTCTAATATCATAGTCAAATTTAATTGATCTAATTTATGTTCTATGAAACCTCACCCTAATTAAAATTATCATTAGTGGGGAAGGGTGTCAACAATCATCGCCGATGGTACATTTATTTAATAGTATTAACATAGTTCATGTCAAATTATCATCCTTTAAAATCATGAAATTTTTATCTCTTCCTGATTAGTATTTAAAAACACACACTATTGTATTTATTATTTTGTCAGTAATTTTGTTTATCTATAATATAATAACCAACAACACATTAATATTTTTATTATAACAGATGTAAGATTCACTATAATAGAGAATAGTTTTTTCATAACTCCTTAATTGGTGATAGATATAGCTTCATCCCCTCTCTGAGTAAAAGAGATAGATTGAGTTCTTATTTAGATTTCTCCTTTACATACTCTACTCGGGGTTAAATGGATTCTGGTGGATGAAATTATGAGGCTTGAGCTCCACCCCCTCTATGTAACTATATAATAGTTATCTTCATACTTCATGCTAGTTTCTATATTTGAGTAAATTTTTATAGGTGTTTGGATAACATATTATGAGTGTTGCAGCATGGCCATAAGTGTTTATAGAACCTACTGTGAGTATTCAATGAAGTGGTCATGCGTGTTATCAAATGTTACAAATATCTATTGAAGTGTTAAAAAATTAACTTTAGGTAATATTAACATGAGAAGTGGATGACCAAATTATGAGTAAAAAATTGTTACCTATTATATGACTATATGAAAATTTCATTTCATAGAAATTACATTGGTCCCTCTAATTTCTAAAAAATAAATTATTTAAAAATGAAAATAAAATATAAAATATTTAAAAAAATCATAAAACAAAACATAAATTTCATTTAGTATTGATAGAAATCAAATTATTGACTATGTTTTTTATAGCTTGTTTTTTATATAAAATAAGTAAAAAAAGAATCATTGAAAATGTCATATTGAGACCAAAACCACCCATGATTACCAAACATCTACAATATACTGAGAAACTTTTGTATACCAATATTTAAATAAAAACATCATAATGAATTATCCAAATAAATTTGGTATTAATTACTAATTTACATTTATTTGTCACACCACTTAGATTTAAAATTTTGTATATTGTCTGTGATAAAAAAATTATCCATAAGTGTCACATAATAAAATCCTTAAACCCAAAAAATTAACCTTACCTATATTGTATTTTTTGAAAATACCCAACAAAACAATTTCAATATTACACCGTTTACTCCTCATATATATCCATTCAGAATTTTATAGGATTATGAAATAAAATAACATTTGAAAACATACATGGTACAATTTATACTATTTATGACCACTATGAATCAATATGTTTCATAATCAAATATATAAAAAATTATTTGATTATTACATGATCATAGAGTTTTTCCTAAATTATTTTCCCATTACTGATCATATTCTTTCAAGAATCATAATATTTTCATAAAGGAGAAAATAGGAGTGCAAAAATATAATTAGTATGGTTGAAGTGATCCATTACCTGAGATGGTGGTGGAATATAAACATGATCATTTTAATATTGTTCTCCCTTTTTTAATATTACATATTAATATCCTCCCATTTTTACGTAGGTCTATATTTTTCTAATTCTCTTCTTATGATAAATCAAATAAACTCTTTAAAATATTTTCTATATATAAAAATGATAAACAAACATGCTCAACGAACACCAAAAATATGTAAAATACCTACCAATGTGGGAATGCTAGTCCAATGAGTTAGAGAGTTCACTATTCATAATATATATATAAATATAACTAACTAGTATAATGTCTTGGTTGTTATTATATAACTCAAGAGTAGATACCTTTGTGATCTAGGTAAACATACTATTTGAGGCATTACCTATTTCCATGATGTAACTCATTCATAATAATAACATAATAGAAAGAGTATAAAACTATGAAATTATTGAGATGTGTAAAATTTAATCTTTATGTATTTTTTATAATTTGGACTTTAAAGTGTGAAATATTAAGTTTGAATGATCTCAAATATCAATAATTAGATACAAAAGATGTTTTTTATCTTCGGGTATGAGTATGGTGAGAATTTGGGTTATAAATAGAAATTTGGAGAGGTTTTGGTTGGGTATATAGGTTGTCTACAAAATTATATAATCACAAATTTCTAATTCATTTTATTAAATTTGAGATGGTGGTTTTTTCATGATTAGTTATTTGGTTAAATAACCAATCAAAGTGGCCATATATTCATATTTTTTATAGTAAGGGTTATTTGGTCAAGTACATAGTTAAATAAATCTATAAGTAATACATATATGTGAATTATAAAATATTTATATAGAACCTCTAATTATACCATAATTAATCGTCATAATCCCCCAAATCATCCCATTCTAGTTTTATTTATTCGATAGAATAATTTTGGATCCTCTCTTTTTGGCTTTAATGAATCATAACATTACTAATTGATTAAACATGAATTCAAAAGTAAGGTTTCTTCTAGTTTTATTTTATGTTATAACTCTCTCGATCCCCTAATATATATATCAAGAATATACACACATACTATATATACATATATGTCATTCCCTTACACTCCCCATTATCCATGTCTTTCTCTGTCAAGAATCTATCAATGAGAGATCATAACTATAGCTAGGAGAACATTGATATTGATTAGGAGGTTTTTTAGTTATAATTGAATGGGTTTTCACACATCTTAAATTTTGAGCATATTTTAATATTAGGATAAATGTATATATTTTGATAGATCATCATTTGGATCGATATCTACAACTATAGATTTATTTTATTTTATTAATATTAATTAATGATATAGGGTTGGTAACTCTAATGACCATCATTTAATTTCATGTGATTAAATAATTGTAATGTATTTTTTATTATTCAATAATTGTAGGATATGTAAATATTAAATGAAATTTATAACCCCAATTTGAACTTAAATTTTCATTATGAATTTAATTATTTAATGATCTTAATACTATCTAAATATATAAGTTTTCAATTATTTTTGGTAGAATGGGGATTTTATATAAAATTATAAGAGTTTGGAACACTAAGAATGTTTTAAATAAAAATAATTCAATAATGGAAATTTTTTCATCATGATTGATTTAAAGATCGAAGCTATAATTTCATGTGTAAAATTTGGAAAAATGAATATTTACTAGGCCACTCTAATCACTAACTGTTGGATCTAAAGAGATGATAAATACTATATTACAACATAATGGAAGGATTAATTACCTTTTGAATCACATTTAAGAGTTTACTTAAAATTTTAAATGGGAAACTACACCATGATGGATAATGATTAATTAAAAAATTATACCTGAAAAATAATGGTGAAAAACAGCCAAAATTTTAGTATAAATTGTTGATCATGAATTAATTTTAAAGGAGATGTTTAGAAGAATAATATGAGTGTATTCCCTATATATTTTATGATTTATGAATATTATGGAATAAATTTAAGGATTACGATGAAATAGTGATTGAATATTTATTTTAAAATAAGAAATATAAGGATAAATAATAGTGTAATAGACATTGTAGATAAGGATAATCTCTCATTATAGTGTAACATATGTTATTACATCATGGGTTTATGGAAAAAGTAAAAAAAAGTGAAAAAATAAAAAATTATGGTTTGGATAAAATTACTAATAACAATTCTTAAGGAAATTCATTATGTGTTATTTAGGAAATGGGAAAAACATTATAGGTATTAACGATGATTTTAGAAACTTGGAGATAATTCTATTAAGACTTGTAAAATCACTATGTGTTTCACTATCATTACCTCACAATATAATGTGTAATTGACTACTATGACAATTCTAAACATTACCACATTCATTATGGTTCAATTATACTAAAATATATAGATATAATGACTTAAAATCTCATTTAGATATATAAAATCATTAATAATTTTGGGATGATATTTGGTGGATTTAATATATATTTTAATGGCTAATATAAAGAGATTTATTTCACTTAAAATGAATAAGTTAAATTAAGATATTAGATATGTATAGAAGAATTAATCTTCCTAAATATATAATTATAATATATATAGGGGATATAAACCACCATAACTGCTATAGTCTATGGTATTTCTATCCATCAAGGATTTACTACTAGTAGTTTATCGAATTGTGGAAAAATACAATGATATATTGATCTAGATATGATTTATATTATTCTATATAGAAATTATATAAATTTAAATTTTAGATTTCCTATTTTAGATGATCTTATTAAATATAGTAAGTGTTCCAATATAATTTATTATTTTGTTAGTTTTTTTAAGTTTTATCTCTTTCCTATAATTCATTGTTTATTTATAACTGACAAATAGTCAATTATGAGTGAATAAAATCATAAAAGAAAATTATATTTATAGATAATGATATTTGTGATATGTTTTAATTCTAATTCACTCAAAAATTAACTATATTCAATAGTATTTTATTAAGGTGAAAAATAATTTACTTTATTTGTTATTAAGTCATCAAGAGATATATTTATTAATAAAAAATGCATAATTTGGTCAAGGTCATTAATTCAAGAGAGTTAGTGGGATTATATTTTTACATGTGACTAAAAATAATTCATGTAATTCCATGACCCTAGTTTCCTAGAGTCGGTGCATTATTACATAACATTGGCATGATCGTAAGAGATCATGTCTAAAAAAGACCAATTAGTTTAGAAGCCATGAAATTACTAGATACATACATAAGTTTTACATTACATCATAAATTGAAAAACAACAACATGGTGTCCCCTTTGAACACACTCATATACCTTAGCCTATTCAGGTAGGTTAATTATAATATACTTCATTGCATCCTGGAAAAAATAAAACAGAAAAAGGGGTGAGCTCAGATGCTCAATAAGGATAACAATATAATGGATACTATCATAAATAATCATAAACATTTAAGGCACTATGTAAGACTAAAACACAATCCTTTTAAACATAAACTTCAGTATATTATGGAAAAGATAAATCAAATAATTCCATTTACTTATTCACATGGATATTCTACTTGTCAAATAATCACATGTAATATCAATATCTAATTTCATAATGATGGAATGTATAATTCTGTACATCATAACCACATAGTTAAGGCCTTGTGCCAAGACTAAAAATAAGATTTTATCAAGGCCTTGTGCCAAGACACTAGATTGTTTCATGAGAACTACTGATGGATTGAGATGCTATAGGGGGATCCACCCGTCACTTACTAGGTCCAATTCATTCCTCATATGAAATGGGTGAAACATAATCAAAACATTCATATTAAAACTAGCATATGAAATGTCAACACTTTAACTACAATCTATGAATGGTACAAAAATATCACATCCACAGTCAAACATTACTAATTCAATACAATATGGAAGATTGTATTATAATAAATTAACCTCAATAAAGAACAAAATGCAATGAAGGATATTGACATAGATGAAAATAGTCAGTAAAACTATTTGAGAGAAATATCCCATTTTTCTTGAAAACATTTAAAAGTCCCACTATTTGTCAAATAAGTCATTTAAAATAGACTTGAATCAATGTGTCTCATACCAATTTGAAACATTTGAAAGGAATTTTAATTTAAAAACATTTATGTCCATATAAATATATACTTATAACCATTTTTAAAACATGTACATTAATGAGAAAGATTTGGAAGAATAAATCTATAAAACATTTAAAATGATATTTTATTTAGAGTTGCTAACCAAATGAAAGATGCTTGAATAAAAATAATTGAGGTAATAAAGACATTATAATATCATGAGAATAAAGGGATTCATGATATACTATGTCAACGTACATTATATACACCATGTAAAACTGAATTGGAACATAACAATAAAGAAGTCTCAATGGAATGTAAATTGAGATGAAATCCTTCATAAAGATTGTATCTTTAGGATAATGATAAATCAATGAGATAATAATGTGTGAAAAATATAAATACACTCAATATTATTGGATATTTAGTTTAAATCAATCATAGGAAATTCACACATATTCTTTTAAAAACAACAACAATGACTTGGATGTTTAACTTAATGAATGAAAATTGAGTTAAGATTACTCTTATCAAGTTCATATCGATGACTTAAGAATTTATCAATGGAGTGATTATGTGTATAAAAATTATATCCACACAAATAGGAGAGTAAATTATTACATAAAAAAATAAATAGTGACTTCACACATAATATTGGAGTAAAATAGTCAATAAAGTTTGCGTAAAACCCAATGAGTGGAAATTGAAATTAGAAATTCCCATACTGATTTGGTAACTTACGAAACATACACCCCATGAAAGAAAGATCATAAAATGAATATTTAAACACCCATAAATTAAATTATATTACACAAATAATACAATCATCGGTGGTATATACACCACACAAAAGGAAATAGTGGCAATATATCATGAATCTCATGGGAATAAAAAATTGAGATGAATACCTCTTACCTTGTAATTTTCATTGGTAGAGGATCCATTAACCTCATTTATAATGGTAAAATCATTGTTATTAAATTATAAAAGGGCCACATACATATATATGATATCATATATGATATTCTAATATTTCATTGTTAATGATATTTCAGTAGTATCATTGTTTTGGGTGTTAACCGATACGTTTTAATTTATATGTTTTGTTAAATAAGTCATGTTTGATATGGATAAGATTTATTTTATTTCAATATAGAATTATATTAAGTTATTAAACATTATATTTATTCATAAAATTAAAAATATTCTTGAATGGTCATAATGGGGAATGAATCTCATCGTATTTGTGGAGACGGTAATCTGTACGTACGCATGAGCGAAAATATCATTCTATTGATGGTGAAGTATTATGTAAATGGATGGTATAACATGTGTAAACAATCATTAAAATGTTATTTTTATTATTTACATCAATTATACTCATTATTATATTCATCGAAATAATGAAGTGTTGGATAACAATCTACACCACGACATGGAGACGGTAAGCCGTATGTACGCACATTTGGTGACTTTGTCATTCCTAAGATGGATAGAATAATGAATATGGTTGTACCATATTTATAATAACATCACAGTATGTATAATTTAATTGAGTTATTATTCTGTTATTAAAATAACCAAGAAAGAGGAAGTGGAAGAAGAAAATAACTTTGAAAGTGGTGATGAAATAATTACCTCTTCTTCAGGTTATTCCTTATGATTTCATCACAAGGGCTTATTATGTTGGCATTATGATCAATGTAAGGCCTCTATGTTGAATTTTATTGTAGTTTTGAGTATTTTTTAGAATGGTTTATCTGAGAAAAATGGCTTTGGAGGTGTGATTTTGAGAGAAGGGAAAGTACGCTTTTATAAGAGAGGTGAGGGTCACTTTAAGAAAATCATGAAATATTATTTTATTATATAATCATTTTTGGTTTAAAATGGCTACAAAGGATTTATTTAGAGGATAAGGTAGGTATGGGTCTAAAATCTCTCAACCAATAGGTTTTATATAGGATTAGGTTACCATATTGACCTTATTGTTTAGATTTAACTCTTAGTTAAATAGTTTAATTTTTACCATGTATTCTAGTATTATTATAATAAATGGTTAATAAACATAATATAAAAATACAAGAGAATCTCAAGTGGTTAATTATTGATATATATAACCTTATTTATGTCCTTTGGCTGAAACATAGATTTTTAGAAATGTTATATCAATTAATAATATATTATTTATTTTCAAAACTCATTTATGTCAATTTTGACACTATTTAGTATTTGGTCTTTTTAAAGTCATAACAACTTTATTACTTCTAAAAAAAGTTATTTAATCTATCCTAACATGTCATTTTATCTTATAAATTTCTTGTAATTGATCAAAAGTCTCAATTTACAATTATATTAACAATTATAATATCAATTATTTTAATCTTTTAATAATAAAGTAATTACTGCATCAACATTGTGTCATAAATAAATTTAATTATATAATGTCTAAAAATTATAAATAAAATACCATTATGTAGGAATTTTTTTTATATTCATAATTAATAGTTATAGTATAATTTATCTTATGTATAACCTTATATTAAAAATGGTTTAGTTATTTAACATCAAATTTAACACTTTTAACATTTCTTTAAAAAAATAATAAATGCACTAATCTAATCCAAGTAGACCAAAATGATCATATTTTATTCCTAAGGTTTATTTTGGTCTAAATAAACTTATCTAATATAATTCGTACATGTGTTAGGGTAATTATAATATCATTTTTACGTTTAATTACCCTATTTACTTTTAATTGTGGTAAATAAAATTCAAAAGTTACTATTCAACCTAAATTATTTTCATCATATTGAAACAAATTTTACTTAATGATTTCAACTGTGTCTCTTGTGTTTTCGAAATTCAATTCATAGAAGTGGTAAAATTATGTTTTATGCAAATTTGAAAATGCACCTAGAAGGTGAGTAAAAGGCGTTAAAAAGTTCAATAAAATTTTATATATCTAATATTTTTTATAAAATGACTTTAATATACTAAGTTGGACTAGTATGGGTATTATGTATCTATTTTTACTTTAAAATAAATTTAAATTAAAAATAATTATTTAAATAAAAAGTCAAATTTAAACAATAACACAGTGTTTTTCACTATTCATCAAAATTTTAATGTTTTTAGTAAAAATAAAAAAATTCACCCAAAGATAATTTTAATGTTCCAAATTCGAAAATGAAGTTTATTTTACCAAATTAAAAACATATAATTTGAATTAATTAATTTAAAAAAATATTCCCATTGTCAAAACCAGAACGTTGGTTTTTGAGAAATAAAAACTACCAAAATATTGATATGTGTTTAGGTCCATTTTAAATGTAAATTTACTTCCAATGACCAAAATTGGATTAAATGATAAAAATATAATTTAATTATACTTTAAAAACATTCAAATGTATATTTTAACACTATAAATTATTTTAATTAAAAAAAATCAATTAATATTTAGTATTTTTTACTATTCATTAAAATATGAAAGTTATGAGAAAAGCAAAGAAAATTTATCCAAACCAAATTTTTATGTCCCGATTCTAAATAAAAAGTTTATTTTGTCGAATTGAATATATAAAAGTGTAAAATATTGGATTTAATAAAGGTTCTCCATTAAAAGGTGGTAAAATTGCATTTTTTGAAAAATACATATTTTATCAGAAAAAATGAATCTGTTCTTATATTATTTCTAAGAAACACATGATATGGGTGTTAAAATTATATGGATTATATAAAATTCAAAATGTTGTTAATACTATTCATAAACTTTTTTGAACAATTAGTTTGGTAAGTCATGGTGCGCTCAAACTCGGTATTGCGTATAGCACAATCTATTTAAATACATTAAAGAAAATAGCTTACTATGAAATATTGGGGTGTTACATTCTTCCCCCCTTTTGAAAATTGTGTCCTTGAAATTTTAAAATTGGGCCTGGGAACATCAATGAATGTCCCACATCGGAAAAAAGAGTCAATAAAACTATCACTTTAAAAGAAAGAAAGAGAAGTAAAAAGGTCACCCAAGATAAACCATACTAGGATTCCATGTAAGAAAACATGGATATTCAAGATAAACTAAGTGTCAAGTTTTTATGGAGTGTGATAGAAAATATGATCAGAAGAATGTTAACCATAAGAAAACCACAAACTTGTGATGGGTTAAACGATCATTAGTTTCCCAGTAGGAAAAGTAAACGGACAATGTTTTTTTATTTAAGTTCCATTTCATAAATTTGAAAAATTTATTTATGAGATTGAATACAAACAATAAGAGATACAGTTAATTTTTTAGTAGAGTTTGATCCATTAATAAATTTCTACCACTAACTCATCATTTCTCCAAACGGTGAGTATTCAAGATGACTTGGTGACACCTGAAGCACTAGAATCATCATTTATTGAATCACATAATCCACAAAGGATGAACAATATATTTACCGTACCTTTAGATATTAACCAAAAATGGTTATTAAAAGATTATATGATCCCTGAAATTGATAATCTTTTATATAAAGAAATATTAATCTTAATTTCCAAAAATTAAACAAACAATACACAAAGCTCAATAAAGACCATTCAATAAAAAATTGTCCTTAAAATCCTTCAATATAATATAAACTATGACTGAAACCCAAAACTCAAAAGAATTTAATCACATAGTCTTTCATAGTAAATATTAACATTTATCTTCAAAAAACATCAACTACTCTTAAAGTCTCATACAGATGTTTAATTAACCAAATCACATATTCTCTATGATGGGTTAATCATTTCTATTAATAACATGAATCTCAATAAAAACATAGATTCTTCCAAAATGAAAATAATCCACCATTACTAGTCACATGAAATCCTATAGTATTCTATTTGTCTTAAGCATATAGTGTTCCCAACAGAGTAAACATCTTCCAAAATTAAATTTATCACGTAATTGCCAAATAATTTTCCTATTCTAAGGATATTCATTTGATAAAACATAAGATCTCAAATAAACATATTATTGATCAATAAAATCATTTAACAAAAAATAATTAGTCACACTAACCAGGGACTTCACATAGTCTAGTGGTAGGTGATAAATCCCAGCTGCACTTTTGTTGTGGGTTCGATTCCCACACCTTTGTCTGATGCGATGGGTTTTCACATGGTCTGCGTGTTGTCCTTTTTCAAAAATTATATTTTATAACATTACCAAAATGAGATAAATTCCTCAAAATAACATAATTTAACCATAAATTTCATCTCATACCTCTCATTTTTATCCCAAAAATTAATAACCTGTAATTACCTCAAATTCAAGGATCATATAAACCCAAATGGTTATTTATAAATTTATCTAAAAAAAGCTAATTCTTCCTCAAATGGAATTTTCACATAAAAACTATAGGGATAGACATACAATAGAAAAGTATAACAAATTAATCGCATCATTAAAATATCACTAAAACTTCTAAACATTTCTCCATCCATTTATTTCCATTTAGGTTCTGCCATTACCTAGTGGTTATCTAATATAATAGGGTATTGACTCGGGTAATGCTGAGGTCCCCTACATTTACAGGCAATGATTGTAAATGGATTCTTATGATCATTTTTATTTTCATCCATAGTACTCTTCATTTTCCCTCAGCAATTCTTTACTTTGTGTCCTTCTTTCCACACATAAATCATGTCTTTGTTCCAATGATACAATTTCCTAGGTGTCTCTTTCCACATTTCTGGAATGATGGAGATTGAGATTTCTTTTATCCATGGTCTCCACTGCTGGATCTCTTGTAATTCTCCACCTTTCTCTTCATTGTTGAGTTTGGGATTTGGTTAATGTATATATTGTTGATCATATTTCTGGAAACATGATTCATCATGAACACATTATCTTTCACGTCTATCAACATTCCATTTAGTTTCTCATCTCCACCATCATGCCCATGTTGTACATCATGTTAATTGTTACAATGACTTCCTTTGAATCCATCCATTGGCTAAAACCATAAATCATAGTGTGAGTAACAATATTCATAAAATCATTTAGATAATATCATGACCCATTATTCTCAATCTAACACACTTTAAGATTAACCATGTTTATTTATTCTTATCTTATATTAAAATCCTTCAAATATGTTTGTAAAATAATGTGAGTTATCCTAAGAATATTCCTTGCGAGTGTCATAAGCAAGAGTGCAGCAAGTCCCATTGTCGTGCACCAGTCTCCATTTTAGTCTTGCTCAAAGCCATGTTTTCGAGTTTTACCCCTACGTACATCTATTCCAGAGCCACCTCTACCTGTTAATATCTAGACAGGGATGTATTGATTGGAAAACCCATATAATATTTACATTACTAAAACTTTTGTATGTTCTTATATACTAATCCTCAAAGTCTTTCTCAGGGTAGTGTTTTCTAATCAAAGTTTTTCTAATTCTATCTTATATGGTTTGTACTATACTTCCTCTGATACCAATTGTAATGCCTCAACCCTAGTTTCCTAGAGTTAGTTCATTATTTCATAACATTGTCATGATCACAAGAGATCTAGTCACGAAATATTAGTTCATTATTACATAACATTGTCATGATCACAAGAGATCTAGTCACGAAATACCTATTAGATTATTATCCTTGAAAGTACAAGATACCTACATAATTTTTAAATTACATCATCAAATGTAAAAACTACAATATTGTTTCCCCTTTGAACATAGTCATATCCCTTAGAATATTTTTGTAGGTTAATCATAATATAATTCTTTGCATCATGGGAAAAATAAAACATAGAAAGGGGTGAGCTCAGATGCTCAATAAAGATCACAATATAGCAGAGACTATCATAAATAAGCATAAAATTAAAGGCAATGTATATGATTAAAACACAAGACTTTTAAACATAAACTTCGTCATATTATGGAAAAGATAAATCAAATAATTCCATTTACATATTCACATGGATATTCTATAAGTTAAATAATCACATGTAATATCAATATCTAATTTCATAATGATGGAATGCATAATGCCAGACATCATGACCATGTAGTCAAGGCCTCGTGCAAAGAATACAAATAAGGTTTTTTCAAGGCCTTATGGCAAGATACTAGTTTGTATCATGATACCTACTAATGCATCGAGGAGCTAGAGTGGGCTCCACCCATCACTTACTTAGTCCAATGCATTCCACATATGAAATGGGTGAAACAGAATCTAAACATTCATATTAAAACTAGCATACGAAATGCCAAACCTTTAACTACAGACAATGAATGGCATAAAAATAGTACATTTACAGTCAAACATAACTCATTCAATACAATATGGAAGATTTTAATATAATAAATCAACCACAATAAAGAATAAAATACAATGAAGGATATTTACATAGATGAAAATATTCAGTAAAACCTTTTGAGAAAAATATCCATTTTTTCTTAAAAATATTTAAAAGTCAACCTATTTATCAAAGAAGTCATTTAAAAGAGATTTTTGAAAGAAATTATCTCATACCATTTTGAAACATTTGAATTTAATTTTAATTTCAAAACATTCATTTATATATAAATAAATACAAAGAACCATTTTTAAAACATGGACATTAATGAGAAATATTTAGAAGAATAAATCGTTAAAATATTTAAAATGATATTTTAGTTAGAGTTCCTAACCAAATGAGAGGAGCTTGAATAAAAATAATTGAAGCAATAAAAAAATTATAATACCATGAGAATAAAGGTATTCATGATATAATATTTCAAATTACATTATATACATGATATAAAAGTGAATTGGCGCATAACTATAAAAAACCTCAATGAAATGTAAATTGAGATGAAATCATTTATAAAGACTGTATTGTTAGATTAAGGATAAATCAATGAAATAATTATGTATAAAAAATATAAATACACTCAATGTGATTTTTTATTCAGCGTAAATCAATTTTAGGACATTCACACATATTCTTGTAAAAACAACACCAATGAATGGAATGTTTAACCCAATGAATGAAAATTGAGTTAAGATTACTCTTTTCAAGTTCATATAGATGTCTTGATAATTTATCAATGGATTAATTATGTGTATAAAAATTATTTCCAAACAGATGGTATTTTAAATTACTATATAAGTAAATATATAGTTATTTTACACATAATCTTGGAGTAAAATAATCAATGATGTTTGCGTAAAACCCAATGAGTAGAAATCGAAATTAGAAATTCCCTTACCGATTTCGTGACTTACAAAACATACACCCCATGAAAAAAGGATCATACAATGAATATTTAAATACCCATAAATTAAATTATATTACAAAAATAATACAATCATGGTCAGTACATAAATCACACAAAATGAAGTAGTAGCAATATAGCATGAATCTCACTGGAATAAAAAAGTGAGATGAAAACCCCTTACCCTGTAATTTTCCTTAGTATAGGGTAGTTTAACCTCCTATATAATGGTTAAATCATTGTTATTAAATTATAAAATAACCACATACATAAATATGATATCATATATGATCTTATAATATTTGTTTTCTTAATGATATTTCAGTAGTATCATTATTTTGGGTGTTAACTGATTCATTTTCCTTTATATGTTTTATTACGTAATTCATGATTGTTATGGATAGAATTTATTTGATTAATATCTAAAATTATATTAAGTTATTAAAAATTATTTTTATTCAAAAACAAAAAAAAAATCTTGAGTGGTTATGATGGGGAATGAATCTCATCTCATTAGGGGAGATGGTAATCCGTACGTACGCACGAGCGACAATATCATTCTATTGATGGTGAAATCATGTGTAATTGGATGGTATATCATGTATAAATAATCATTAACATGATTTTTTATTATTTACATCGTTTATAAGAATTATTATATCCATCCAAATAATGAAGTGTTGTATAACAAACTACACCACAACATGGAGACGGTAAAAAATATGTATGCATTTATAGTGACTTTTTCATTCATAGGATGGATAGAATAATTAATATAGTTGGGACATATTTATATTAACATTAAAGTATATTAAAAATACTGTATTTATTATTCTGGATTGGAAATAACCAAGAAACAGGAAGTGTAAGAAGAAAATAACTTTGAAAGAGGAGATGAAATAATTACCTCTTCTTCAGGTGATTCCTTTTGATTTGATCAAAAGGGATCCTTAAGTTGGATTTATAATTAAATTAAGGAATCTATGTTGAAGTTAGGGTAGTTGTGAGGATATTTTAGTAGGTTTTGGCCAAGCCAAATGTCTTTGGAGGTGTGATTTTGAGAGATGTGGAAGTACCCTTTTATAAGATAGGTGAGGGTCACTTCAGGAATAGCTTAAAATATTATTTTATTATACAATAATTTTTGGTTTCTAATGGCTCTAAAAAGATTTATTTCGATTCTAAGGTGCTTCTAGGTCAGAAAAATCTCAAAAAATAGGTTTTAGATAGGTTTCGTTTACCATATTAACATTTTTGTTTAAATTTTACTCTTAGTTAAGTAGTTTAATATTTAACATTTATTATTGTATTATTATAATAAATAGTTAATAAAATTTTTATAAAATTTAAAGATAACCCAAAGTGGTTCATTATTAATATATAAAACCATATCTAAGTCCTTTTTCTGAACCATGGATTTTTAGGAATATTATATCAATTAATATTATAGTATTTGTTTTAAAAACTCATTTATGTCAATTTACACACTATTTAGTATTTAGTTTCTGTGAAAGTCATAAAAACTTTATTACTTTGAAAAAAATTATTTAATCAACCCAAGCATGTCATATTAACCTAGAAAATTTGTGGAATATATCAGACATCTCAATTTACAATTCTATTAATATTTATAATATCAATTATTTTAATCTTTCAATAATAATGTAATTATTATATCATCATTGTTTCATAAATAAATTTAGTTATTTAATATCTAAAAATTATAAATAAAATACCATTATTTAGGAAATATTTTTATTTTTCTAATTAATATTTATAGTCTAATTTATAACATGTATAACCCTATCTTAAAAATTGTTTATTTATTAAACTTTTAACTTAAAACATTTAATTCTTCTTTAAGTAAAATAATAATAAATATCCTAATCTAATCCATGTAAACCAAAAGGATCATATTTTATTTCTATGGTTGATTTTGTTCAAAACACACTTATCCAATAAAATTAGGATAAGATTTAAAGTAATTATAATATCATTTATACCTTTAATTGCCCTATTTACTTTTAACCACAGTAAATAAAATTCACAAGTTACAATTCACAAAAAATTATTTAAATTCTATTGAAAAACATTTTACTTACAGTTTTCAACTATGTCTATCATATTTTTGAAATTTAATTCACAGAAACGGTAAAATAATGTTTTACGAAAATTTGCAAATGTGCCTTGAAGGTGAGTAAAAGACGGTAAAATGATCAATAAAATTTTATATATCTAATATTTTAATAAAATGACTTAAATGAATTAATTTGGACCAATATAGGTATTATTTATATATTTTGACATTAAAATAAATTTCAATTAAAAATAATTGTGTAAATAAAATGTCAACTTTAAACAATAACGGAGTGTTTTTCACTATTAATCAAAAATTAAACCCAATGTTCATTTTGATATTTAAAATTCAAAAATGATGTCTATTTTACCAAATTCAAAACAAATTATGTGTATTAATTAATTTTAAAAATTATTCCTATAGTCAAGACCAGAAATCTGGTTTTTGAGAAGTAAAAACTATCAAAAGATTGATATGTGTTTTTGTCCAATTTATATGAAAATTACTTTTAATTACCATCATTGGATTAAATGATAAAAATACAATCTAATTATACTTCAAAACCATTCAAATGTTTAATTTAACCCTATAAATTATTTTTATTCAAAAATTTGTTTTCAATTAAAATTTAGTATTTTTCACTATTCATTAAAATATGAAAGTTATCAGAAAAGCACCAAAAATTTATCCAAACTAAAAAATATGTCACTCTTCTAAATAATATGTTTTTTTTTCTAATTTAATATATAAATGTGAAAAATATTAAATTTAATAAGGGTTATCTATTAAATTGGTGTAAAATTAATTTTTTTGAAAAATACTTCTTTTATCTGAAAAATTGATTTTGTGCGTATATTATGTCTAGAAAACACATAATACGGATGTTAAAATTATATAAAGTATATAAAATTAAAAATTCACTTAATAATCTTCATAACTATTTTTTAAACGGCTATTTTGGTAAGTCATGGTGCGCTCGAACTCGGTGTTGTGTGTAGTGCAAGCTAATTAATTACATTAAAGAAAATAACTTACTATGAAATTTTGGGGTGTTACATTCTTCCCCCCTTTTGGAAATTTTGACCTAGTAGTTTTTAAAATTGGGCATGGGAACTTCATTGAAATTCCATAATTTGTAAAAGATTTAATAAAACTATAACATTAAAAGAAAGAAACAGAAGTACAAAGGTCACCCAAGATAACCCATACTAGGATTCTGTGTAGGAAAACATGGATATTCAAGATAAACTAAGTGAAAATTTATGATAGAGAGTGATAGAAAATATGATCAGGAGAAATTTAACAACAAGAAAACTACAAACATGTGATGGGTTAAATGGTCATTTTTTTCCTAGTATTAAAAGTAAATATACCATGTTTTTTGTTCTATGTTCCATTTCATAATGTTATGGAATATATTTATGAGATTGAATAAGAACATAAAGATATATACATAGTTTTTATATAGAGTTTCATCCTATAATAAATTTCTACCACTAACTCTTCTTTTCTCCAAATGATGAGTATTCAATACGACTTGGTCACAACTGAAGCTCTAGAATCAACATCTAGAGAATCACATAATCCACAAAATAAGAGCTTTATATTTCCTTTGTCTTTAAAGATTAACCAAAACCAAATGGTTAAAAGAATATCATATGATCCCTAAAATAGATAATTCTTTTATAGAAAGAAATAATAATCTAAATTACCAAAATTAAACAAACAATACCCAAAGATCAATAAAGACCATTAAATAAACAATTGCCCTTAAAATCCTTCAATATTATCCAATCTAAGATTGAAACCCAAAACTCAGAATAATTTAATCACAAATTCTTTCATTGTAAATCTTAACATTTATCTTCAAATAACATCAACTACTCTTAAAGTCTCATACAGAAGTGTAATTAACCAAATCACATATTTTCTATGATTGGTTAATCATTTCCATTAATAACCTGAATCGCTATAAAAAACATAGATTATTCCAAAATGAAAATAATCCACCATTAACCCTCAAATGAAATAACATTTTATTCTATTTTCCTTATGCGTATAGTGTTCCCAACACATAAAATGTCATCCAATATAACTATTATCACTTAATCACCAAATAATTTTTATATAATAAGGATATTCATTTGATAAAACATCGGAACCCAAATCAACCTATTATTGATCAATAAAATCATTAAAATAAAAATAATTAGTCACTCTAATCAGGGACTTCACGTAGTCCAGTGGTAGGTGATAAATCTCGGTCATAATTTGGTTGTGGGTTCAATTCCTACATATTTTTCTGACACGATGGGTTGTCACATGGTATACGTTTTTTAATTTTTCAAAAACTATATTTTATAAAATTCCAAAAATGTGATAAATTCATCAAAATAACATAATTTAACCACAAATTTTAACTCAGACCTCGCATTTTCATCCTAAAAATTAATTAAATCTAATTGCGTCAAATCCAAGGTTCATATAACCCCAAATGGTTATTTATAACAATATCCAAAGAAAAAAAGATATTTCTTCCTCTAATATCATTTTCATATAAAAACCCTCAGGGTTACACAAACAATTAAAAATTCTTCCAATGTAATCCCATTAACAAAGATCATTAATACTTTAAATCATTTCTCTATCCATTTATTTCTACATAGGTTCTTCCTTCACATAGTGGTCATCCTATAAAATATGGTGTTGACTTAGGTATTTCCTAGGTCCCCTACATTTATGGAAAATGATTTTAAATTGATTATTAGGATAATTTTTATTTTATTCCATAGTACTCTTCATTTTCCCTCAGTAATTCATTATTTTATGTCCTTCTTTTCCACACACAAATAATTTCTTTGTTTCATTGAGACACTTTCTTGGGTGTCTCTTTCCACGTTTTTGGCATGATGGAGATCAAGCTTTATTTTCTCCATGGTCTCCACCACTGCAGCTCTTATCATTCTCCACCTATTTCTTCTTTGTTGAGTTTGGTATTTGGTTAATGTATATATTTTTTATCATATTTTTGGAGGCCTACTTCGGCATGAACATGATATCTTTTACACCAATCAATATTCTATTTAGTTTCTCATATCTTCCATTGCTACCACCTTTTACTTCATTTCTATGGTTATTATTAATTCCTTGGAATCCTTCCATTGATTAAAACTAGAAAGAATAGTATCAGTAAGAATAATCATATAATCATTTAAAGAACATCATGACACCTTATTCTCAATCTAAAACACCATTGGAATAACCAAGGATATTTATTCTCATCCTATATTAAAATCCTTCAAATCAATTTGTTAAGAAAATGTGAATTATCTTAAGAATTTCCCCTGGTAGTGTTATAACCAAGAGTTAAGAAAGTCATGTTACCTTGCACCAGTTCCTATTCGAGTCTTACTCAAAGCGGTCTTTTCGGGTTTTACCCTAAGGTACATCAGTGCCTGAGAAACCTCTACCTGCTCATATCCAAACAGGAATGTAGTTTTTTGAAAACCCACATAATATTTACATTTCCTAAAAATTTTGATGTTCTTATATACTAATCATAAAAGACTATCATAGGATAGTTTTTTCTAATCATAGTTTTTCTAAATTTAGCTTATAAGGTTTGTACTAGACTTCCTCAAATACCAATTGTAATGCCTCGACCCTAGTTTCCCAAAGTTTGTGCATTATTACATAGCATTGGCATGATAACAAGAGATCAAGTCTTCAAAGACCGATTATTTTAGTATCCTTGAATGTAATAGATACATACATAAGTTTTACATTACATCATGCAATGGAAAAACAACAAAATTATGTCCCCTTTGAACACACTCAAATCCCTTATCCTATTCCTATAGGTTAATCGTAATATACTTCTTCACATCTTGGAAAAAATAAAACCTAACAGAGGGTGAAATCATATGCTTAGTAAGGATGAAAATATATCAGAGACTATCATAAATAAGCATAAACATTTAAGGAAATGTATAAGACTAAAACTCAAGCCTTTTAAACATAAACCTCAGTATAGTATGGAAAAGATAATTCAAATAATGTCATTTATTATTCACATGGATATTATACTAGTCGAATAATAACATGTAATATAAATATATAATTTCATAATGATGTATTTCATAATGTAGGACATCAGAACCACATAGTTCAGGCCTTATTCTAAGACTACAAATAAGATTTTGTCATGGCCTTGAGCCAAGACACTAGTTTTTCTCATGAGAACTACCGATGAATTGAGGATCTATAGTAGGCTCTACCCATCACTTAATATGTCCAAGTCATTCCTTATATTAAATGGGTGAAACATAATCTAAACATTCATATTAAAACAAGCATATCAAATGTCAATACTTTAACTAAAATCCATGAATGACATAAAAATAAAAAATCCACAGTCAAACATATCCCATTCAATAAAATATAGAAGATTTTATTATAAAAAATAATCCTCAATAAATAATAGAATACAATTAAGGATATTGACATAGATGAAAATATTCAGCAAAATTATTTGACAGAAATATCCCCTTGTTCTTCAAAACATTTAAATGTTGCAGTATTTATCAAAGAAGTCTTTTAAAAGAGATTTTTGAATCAAAGTGTCCCATACCAATTTGAAATATTTGAAAGTTATTTTAATTTCAAAACATTCATGTATATATAAATAAATACATAAAACAATTTTTAAAACATGGACATTAATGAGAAATATTTAGAAGAATAAATCATTAAAACATTTATAATGATATTTTAGTTAGAGTTCCTAACCAGATGAGAGATGCTTGAATTAAAATAATTGAGGTAATAAAAACATTATAATATCATGATAATAAGGGGATTAATAATATACTATGTTAAAGTACAGTATATACACTGTATAAAAGTGAATTGGTGGATAAAAACAAAGAAGTCTCAATAGAATGTAATTTGAGATGAAATTATTTATAAATACTATATCATTATTTTAAGGATAAATCATTGAAACAATAATGTGAAAAGAATATAAATAACTTAAATATGATTATATATTCAGTTTAAATCAATCAGAGGACATTCACATATATTCTTTTAAAAACAACACTAATAACTTGGATGTTTAACTCATGGAATGAAAATTGAGTTAGCATTACTCTTATAAAGTTCATATTGATGACTTGAGAATTTATCAATGGAGTGATTATTAGTATAAAATGTATATCCACACAAAGGGGAGTGTAAATTACAACATAAATAAATAAATAAATAGTTATTTTAGACATAATCTTGAAGTAAAATAATCAAGGGAGTTTGCATAAAACCCAATGAGTGGAAATCAAAATCAGAAATTCCCTTACTGATTTTGTAACTTACGAAACATACAACCAATGAATGAATTATCATACAATTAAGATGTAAATACCCATAGATTAAATTATATTACAAAAATACTACAATCATGGGCAGTATATACACCACACAAATGGAAATAGTGGAAATATAGCATGAATCTCACAGGAATAAAAAAGTGAGACGAAAACCCCTTACCTTGTAATATTACTTAGTAGAGGGTAGTTTAACCACTCATATAATAGTGAAATAATTGTTATTAAATTATAAAAGAACCACATACATAAATATTATATCATATATGATCTTCTAATATTAATTTTTTAATGATATTTCAGTAGTATCATTGTTTTGGGTGTTAACAAATTTGTTTTCCTTTATATGTTTTGTTACGTAAGTCATATTTGTTGTGGATATGATGTATTTTATTCATATAAAAAGTTATATTATGTTATTAAACATTATTTTTATTCTTATAATAAAAATTTTTCTTGAATGGTTATGATGGGGAATGAATCTCCTCATGTTCGTGGAGACGGTAATCCGTACTTACACATGAGCGACAATATCATTCTATTGATGGTGAAATTGTATTTAATTGGATACTATATCATATATAAATAATCATTAACATGTTATTTTTATTATTTAAATAAATTATACTCATTATTATACCCATCCAAATAATGAAGTGTCAGATAACAAACTACACCATGACGTGAAGACGGTAAGCCATACATATGCACATATGGTGACTTTATCATTAATAGGATGGATAGAATAATGAATATGGTTATACCATATTTATAATAACATCAAATTATGTATAAGGTATTAGAGTTATTATTATAGAATGAAAATAACAAATAAAGAGGAATTGTAAGAAGAAAAGAACTTTGAAAAGGGTGATGAAATAATTACCTCTTCTTCAGGTGATTCCTTTTGATTTGATCAAATGGGCTCCTTAGGTTGGCTTTTTGATCAATGTAATGCCTCTATGTTTAATTTTGGATACATTCAAGGGTATTTTATCAGGTTTTGGGTGAGAAAAATGGATTTGGAGATGTGATTTTGAGAGAATGGGAAGTACCCTTTTATAAGAGAGGTGAGGATCAATTTAGGAAAATCTTGAAATATTATTTTATTATACAATCATTTTCAGAATCTAATGGATCCAAAAAGATTTATTTAGATTCTAAGGTGGGGATGGGTAGAAAACATCTCATCCAATCGGTTTTAGATAGGTTTATGTCGCCATATTAACTATATTGTTTAGATTTAACTCTCTTAAATAGTTTAATTTTTACCATGTATTCTTCTATTTTTATAATAAATGTTTAATAAACATAATTTAAAAAAAAGTGAACCCAAGTGGTTAATTATTGATATATATAACCTTAGCTAAGTCCTTTGAAAGATCCTTATATTTTTATGAATATTATATCAATTATTAATATAGTATTTTGTTTAAAAACACATTTATGTTATTTTGATAATAATTAGTATTTGGTTTTTTTGAAAGTCATAATAACTTTATTACTTCAAAAAAATATTTAATTAACCCTAAAATGTCACATTAGACTATAAAATTCATGTAATACATCAAAAGTCTCAATTTACAATTATATTAATATTTATAATTTCAATTATTTTAATCATTCAATAATAAGGTAATTACTACATCATCATTGTGTCATAAATAATTTGAATTATTTAATCTCTAAAAAGTATAAATAAAATACAATTATATAGGAAATATTTTTAAATATCTAATAAATATTTATAGTCGAATTTATCTTTTGTATAACCCTATATTAAAAATGTTTTAGTTATTAAACATTGAATTTAACACTTTTTTCTCTTCTTCAAATAAAATAATAATAAGTGACCTAATATAATTAAACTAGACCAAAAGGATTATATTTTATGTCTAAGTTTTATTTTGGTCAAAATACACTTATCCAATATAATTAAGACATGTGTTAGGGAAATTTTAATGTCATTTTTACCTTTAATTACCCTATTTACTTTTTACCGTGGTAAATAAGATTCAAAAGTTACTGTTCTCCAAAAATTATTTTCATCATATTGAACCACATTTTACTTAATGATGTTAATTGTGTCCATCAGAATTTTTAAATTCAATTCACAGAAGTGGTAATGTTACGCTTTATGTAAATTTTCAAATGTGCCTAGAAGGTAAGTAAAAGATAGTAAAATGATCAATAATATTTTATATATCTAATATTTTAATAAAATGACATAAATGAATTAAATTTGAATAATATAGGTATTTTGTATCTATTTTTACTTTAAAATAATTTTAAATTAAAAATAATTATTTAAATGAAAAGTCGGCTTTAAACAATAATGATGTTTTTCCATATTCATCAAAAATAGAATGTTTTTTAAAAAAATACCAAAAATTCACCCAAAGCTAATTTTGATATTTAAAATTCAAAAATGATGTCTTTTTTTCAAATTCAAAACATAGAAGTTGTATTAATTAATTTTAAAAATATTCCTATTTTCAAAACCAGAAAGCGAGGTTTTGAGAAGTAAACACTATCAAAAGTTTGATATGTCTTTATTTCCAATTTAAATATAAAATTAATTCCAATGACCAACAATGGATTAAATGATAAAAACATAATATAATTATACTGGAAAATAATTTAAATGTAAAATTTCCACTATAATTTATAATTATTAAAAAAGTTATTTTCAAATAAAATTTAGTATTTTTCACTTTTCATTAAAATATGAAAGTTATCAGAAAAGCACCGAATATTAATCCATGCTAAATTTTTATGTGCCACTTCTAAAGAATAATTTTTTCAAAATTAATATATAAGTGTAAAATATTGGATTTATTAAGGTTTCACCAAAAAAAGTATGTAAAATTTCATTTTTTAAAAAAATACATCTTTTATCATTAAAATGAATTTGTTCTTATATTATTTCTAAGAAACACATAATATTGATTTTTAAATTATATGAAGTATATAAAATTCAAAATTAATTTAATCCTCTTCATAGCTGTTTTTTTAACGGCTAGTTTGGTTAGTCATGGTGGGATCAAACTCTGTGTTGCATGTAACGCAAGCTATTTTATTACATTAAAAAAATAACTTACTATGATATCATGGGGTGTTACAATTCAATTTCCATGTTTGAAATTTTTATTACCAAGAATAATTAAGATACTAAATTACTATTGATTAAAGTGGAGATACAAATTCCAAATTCAATTATAATCATAAAAATATTAACTCAATTGATTTTAATAACGGGTTTGAGTTGTTTTCATTAAATAAAAAGCATCATTGAAAGTGTATTAGACTATAATTATTTAATTTATTTTTATTTAACTCATTGATATAGTTTAGATGTAAATTCACTAAAATAACAATGTTATGAAGATCTAATAATTAATTTAAATTCATAATAGACATTCATTTTTTCTAATATAATTTACCTTGTATTTGTATTATAATACATAATTATACATATTTTTTTTTAGAAATTATAAATTATAAACTTCTCCTATAATGATAATTAATAATAGATATTGATCAGCCGTGTTTTTGGTGTTGTTATCCTGGAATAATGAAAACTAGTAAATATCAAGAACCAGTTTATTAGATTAAAGACCTTTCTTAACTAATTTATTTATTTTAGTATTATTTTTTATGTTTTTTCTTTTGTGTGTGTATATTATCATTAGGGTTGTATTTGGTTATTATTAAATTTATGGTAATTATTTGACACCATTAGATTTTATATAAAATCAAGAGGAGACAACATCATGGTTGATGAAAAAAATAATGATAGTTGTCCTAATAATGTAATAGTTGGAATGATGTATACTCTCTAGAAGATGATGGATTTAAGAAATTACAAATTCAATAATATGGTGACACATGCTATCAACCATATTAAGGAGATCCAAAATTATAAAAAATCCAAATCCATCAAAGTAATGTGAAATAAAACTAATTACATCCTGAATTTTAGGACTATTAAGAGAATAATTCAGATTTTAATTTGTTAAAAATAATTTTGAATAACAACACAATCAATAAATATAGGATAAATTATGAAGATAGATTATTTTATAATAAGAATATATTGTAAAAAATAATTATATAAAATTAAAAAATATATATTCTCACTTGTAACATATATTTTTACACCTTGACTTAAATAATACAGTAGTGGAAACAAAAGAGAAGGTAGAGGAAGGCAAGGGAAAATTTTCATAGAAAATAGTGAAATTGAATTATATTTACATTAAATTGAATATAATAAAAAACAATTATATGTAAAATGAGAATTAAATGGAGGTTTATTACATGAATATGAAAAAGAAAAATGATATAGAGTTCATTGTATTTTTTAGAACTTTTAAGAAAGGAGATCCTTAAACACATAAAAATAAAGGGAAGGGTGCATGTATAGTTATATTCATTAATGATAGAATATAAAATAATTAAGAAATTATAATGGAATTAAGTTAAAAATTTTATTCAATTAGTGAGTTAATTTGTAATTACTTAAAAATTTAAAAAACATGGTTTAAACCTTAAGAAAATTTCAAGTTTCTCCCATGTAAAAAAATGACAGGAGTTTCTATATATGTATAAAATTAAAAACCAGTTTCAAATATGGACCAAGTAACTTTTTATATTCATATATTATATGAAACATACTGAGATATGGTCTAGTATAAAGACATAAATAAAGAACTATTTGAGAGATAACTAAAATTTTTTAATACTTTCATAGAAATTAGTTTTAGGAATTATTTTATGAATACTCTCAGAGGATAAATACAACTCTCTTATCTTATTATTAACATAAATGGAATAAAACATCCACTTTACATGTTTATTTTGATTTTTAAGATTCCAAATAATGAAAAGACTTTAAGAAAGAGGAATAAAAGGTCAAATTTTATGGAAGTTGGTGTACTATTATAATTTAATTATATTTTAGACTTCCTGTTTGTTTTTAGAATCTTGAAAAGAATGTGAAATTGTAATTAAAATACAATTTTTGTTTTATATTTTCATCTTTGGTAATTCTCAAAAATAATTACATGTTTTTAAAAAGAATTATTAGACATGAACTAAATGAATAAAATTAACTCTATTCGTGCTAAAATTTTTCCCCATCTCAACTTTATTAAAATGTAAAGTTAAATGTTTTTATAAAGTATAGGGGTGGGTTTTATTGAATAGTTATAATTTTCTCCCTTGCAGATCTATAGGATATCTTTACTTTAAAAATATATTGTTACTTCTTCTAAAACACCCATTGTTCATGAGAATGAATTATATATAAATGGGTGAAATTTTTTTAAAACATCATACTTGTTTCAATTCTGAGTTAAACATTTAAAATGATTACTAATATGTTATCTTTTTAATCCATAATTTTCTTAAATTTATATTGTTTAATTGATTTTTATTTTATCTATATCATGATTGATTACATATTGTTAAATTTGTATTATCGAGTGGTATTCTAACCCCCATTTATAAATTATTTATAATAACCACTTTCTCAAGATATTAATAGGGCACGAAAATTATAATAAATTTCCTTATTTATTTTTTAAAACTATATTATTCAAGTCATATTAAAATTACTGATGCCAATATTTATTTTTCTATCCATTAAGTCTTTGATATTATCCTTTTAAATTTATTATTAATTAGGCCCTTATAAAGCATAGATAATTTTTTAAGAGGGATGAATTATAATATTATTTTTCCTTTACTTCCAAACTCTTAAAAAATTTTATGATTATAAATTAGATAAGTGTGAGGTAGAGTTTATTTCATGTTTTCTCTTTGAAAGAAAAATATTGATAGGGAATAATGTGGAGAATTCCCATGGGTAATATGAAAAAGGTTCATCAGTTATTTTACATTATAATTTCATGGATTCCATTTCCAAAGAAGACAAATAAAAATAATATGGATGGAGGGATAGTATTTCATTATTATGAAATTTTTTATTCCAAAGACAATGGGATGACAAAAAAGGAGCTAATATGGCTGATATAATATATATATATATATATATGAATGAGTTAGGAGTTTCTAGTGGTGTTTAAATGTTAAATCATTAATTTTAAATAATATATTGTTCTCCATATTGATCCTTTTTAAAAAAATTAAATAAATACCTACTCAAACCTTTCCTTAGAGTGTACTCATCAAAAGTATTCATGATTAGTGAGATCTAGTATCTAAAGTAGAGATTGGGAAACATTAGAAACCCATGGATAGTTATATGTACTTAATGAATGATCATAATGCTAGTAAAATGATACTTAGGTGATGAGTGAAATTATTTTGGACATGGTAGATCATGAATGATCTTTAAAATTAATAAGACGTATAAATATGTGAGTGGAAAGGAAGAGTTGTTAAGAAATTTGATTCATATAGAACGAATGATTTAGCACTAAATTTTTTTATAAGTTTCTTTTATAAAAATATTATTAGTTATAAATTTATATTTATGATAATGATTATATATAATATTACATTATCAAATTATATTTTATTTTTTATTGAATTTTGAAATTTTTTTTGAGGAAAAATGGTTTAAGAGTTGGGAAATTTGATAAACCTAATTTATACATTCATATTCATTGTTAATTTAAATTTTTAATGATATTATTTCAAAAACAATTCTATATTTTTTAATTATTTTAGTATAATATAACATTTGAAAAAATATGGAAGATTTTGGAAGATTATACTGATTGAAATAAAAAATAATACCATAATGGAAATCGCTACATCTTTATTATTTTGAAACATGAACCTAGAATTTCATGGAAAAAATATTATGATGTAATGAGTACTTATTAAATTGAAATGTCAATGATATATTATATTTGAATAGATGATGTATAATATAATTTGATGTAATTAAACAAATCCATGGAATATGAATCTCAAATAATTGTGAATATGAAGATGTAAAAGAGAAACTATGTTATAATGTATATAGTGTAATGAAAAAAGATTCATGTGAAAATTTATATCACAACACACACATGATTATGTAATGACTAGGTAAAGATAGATAAATTTTTAAGGAGAGGATAATTAAAGAATAATAGAACATTATATATGTAATTTCATATCTATAAAGATTATGTCATAACCACAGGGATTATAGTGAAAAATAGTTCATATATATATTGATAAAAGGAAAAATATGGGGAGATAAATTTTATAATGACAGATTCACTTATTATGGTGTAAAATAATTCATTTTATTATGGTTTTATAGAATAATTATAAGATCTTTTTAAAGGGTAAAAATATATAATTTATCTAAAATTACTAATTTTAATTTTTGTGGAAATTATTTATAGGTTATTCAGTCCATAGAAAATGTTTTAGAGGTGTTTTGAGAATTTTAGAGGCCATTTTTTAGGCTTTTAAAATAAACTCGTGATTTAGTTTTATTAAAACTTAATTTATGGTTCATGGAGATACTACGTCAAATTTTAAAATTACAACATATTATTGCTACATTAATTGAGATGTAATTTTATTATGGTCTATATGTTTGACTATTTAACAAATATTATAGATATAAAAATTATCCAATATATTTTAAGTTATATTTAGTGGATCATATATTGATTTTTTGGACTAATTTAATTGGGTTTGACCACCATTATAAGGGGAAAATATAGATGAAGATATATGAGATATAAAAATGAATTAATATATATAAACATGAACATTTATACCTGGAGATGATTTTGTATTAATGTATTAATATAGATAGTATATATTATTTTATCCACTTAGTATTTGAAAGTTATTTCTCTAAAACCAACTCTATGAATTTTTATTTTTAAATATAAAAATTTATAGAGGAATCCCTAGAACATAAGACTCTTTATAAGAAACTCAATATCAAGATTACTTTTTACTTTTTTTAATTTTTATTTTATTTTTATTCATCCCTTATTTCTCAAATTAATTAAGTTTTCTTGTCATTGAGATGTATCATTGATGAAATAACATAAATTATATTACCAAAACCTGTAAAAAGAATGAAATTCTTGGAGTGAATTATTCTTCTTACCCATTAATTTTATTACCTTCATTCAATTTGTTGAATATAAATTTTTAATACACATCCATCCTTGAATGAATGTAGATATAATATTATATAAATTTGTGGGAGTAGGTTCTAAATTAAAAAATAATAAGGCTTATTGACCATCATGACTTAGGATACATGGTAAGTTATAAATGAAATTATTACCTATTTTTAGAGTTAATATTTTTTTAAATATAATTGAGTGGATCATCAGTGAATAATTTATTCTTAATTTATTATTTTAATAAATTAATATTAATTTAGTTAATTAAGTTATTATCCAAGTAATATTTGTTAAAAATTCACCACAAATATATTATGTTAAATGGGAACTTTTTTTAGATAATTTTGAACATTTAGAAAATCAATATCAAAAAATTTGTTTATAATATTTGCCTAAATGTGAATATTAAAAACAAGTAATATAGGTATAATAAAAGTTCAAAATTGACTGGGATATGATAACTTATGTGACATTCATGCCTTAAATATAACAAAATTTTCATAGGTTATGGTTATCGATGAAGTGTTTATTTAAAGTTAATTAAGTTTTTATCTAAAGAATAATTTATGTCATTATAACTATCACCATTATGTCGTGACTACAATACATAATCTTAGTGACAAGTTAATTGTAGGAAAAATGGTGGTGATAAGTTTAACTCTAATGTGTATATTAAAAAAATAAATAAAAATAAATAAATGTAAATAATGTAAAACAAAAAACAAAACGTGTACAGAGTTTTGGTTCCATGTTACATGATATGGTAGAGGAAGAGTAATAGAGGGATTGCCTAATTCATAAATTCTCCTCCTAATTATATATTAGACCAAGGCTTAATTCTAGGTGGTGATAAATTGTTTTTTACTATAGCATCATTGGATCACCTTAATAGTGTGGGAACCATACTTGGTACTCTAATATTCTATTGTAGTAGTGTTATTATACATCAAATGTGATATTTTCGTCCATTAAATAGGGACTTTGGGCCACATATATTTTGTTCCAAAAAAAATTTATAGGCCTTTGGGGTGGAACTAGATCAGATTCTGACTAGTGATGTGTAACATGGTGTAAGGATAGTCAACTCCAAAATGGACGGGCATTGGATATCCATAGAAAAATAGGAAAACTACAATCAAAACATTATTTTAGAGCCTAAAATGAGTAGATGGAAGGAAGAATAGAGGATCCAATGCACTTATATATCAACCTTTGGGCCATGTATTCGGCTTCAATGCCATTGGGCCTTTAGTTCGTCAAATTATAATAGACCTTGTGGAAAAAGGGCCTCTAGGCCAGGTAAGAGTTACCTATCAAACCATAAAATAATGATTATCTTGAAATAAAATAAAATATGAATTGGAGGGTCAGGAGGCTCCTAAAACAAAATCACTCAAATGAATAAAAAGTAATTTATATTAAAATTGATAAAACCAAAAAATATTAGTTATGGTGTTTGAATGTGTTGGAGTCCTAATAAATTTCTAGTATAAGATTATAATTGGGGGAATTAAAATTTTAATGTAATTGATTATTCAAGGATTGAGGATTTTAAAAAATGTATTTCATTTTAACTATATCATTAAAACAAACTCGCAATATCTTAAAATTCATTAATTTTCAGCACGAACTAGTTATATAAAAAAATATAGGGATGGTTTTTTGATAGAAATATTGGTTTAAACATTCATGAATTGATTCATATAATTTTATCAAACTATCTTGTTTTATTAATTAGGTTATTAATTGAAGGTGGATTTTTAGTAGTGGTATTAGGGAACTATTGAGAATCTATAATTATTAGTGGTTTCAAAATCATGATTATAGTTAATGTGGTTGTTTAACATCTTTTATTATTATAATATTTAATTGATATTTGTTTAGTTATATATTTTTCATAAATTAGTTGTCCTTAAAATCATGATTAATAAATTAGTGGCAGTTTAGTAATGTATATCGATACATAGAGATGATTTGAAAGTAAGTATCATTGAATTAAATTGTCCTAAATAAATAGTTACCATTTTTAAATTTAATTTTATGTTAATCCAATGAAAAACACTATAAAAATTTAATAAGAAATATGAGGCACCTAAATATGTTAATATATAAAATTTAAAATACAAATATATTTGTAATAAACATAACTCAATACTTTTAGAAGTCCGGTGAAATAATAATGAATTAATAATTATTATCATTATATCCCACAACATTTTAAAAAAACATACATGTTATTTATTTGTAAAATAATTAATGAAATTATAAAACATCAACTTTCCCCTCTAAGTCATGTTGGCTACACCTTGATGATCCATTATCCTAATGTTCATATCCAATAACATCATCTTGTGCATTTGATACATATGTTAAATAAAATATACAACATAAATTTATTTTAGTTATATATTTTTAATTAAAAATATATTTAAAAATCTATAAAAATAAAATAAATATATAAAAATAAATACAATAATTTTATTTTAGCTCATATCAGGGATGTAATATCTGGAGGAATGCTCCCACTCAAGCCGTAAAATAAATTAATCATTTCACTCTATATCACTATAAACTTATAAGTCCTTAGCCTTAAACATTACTTAATCTTGAGTTATTTCAAGAATACACATTGATGATCTTTTTAGGTTTAGAGTTTTAGAGAATTAGATCATAAATCATGCATTACGTTCCACATTTCAACAAGGTGGATACATAAAAAATAGTATTCATTTTTCCCATCAAAGGAGACATATTTCAAATAAAACATGGATTCTTTCTTGACACTTTCTCAACACTATCATCACATCGTGTACTTTTCCCTTGACCTGTGAAAAACATTTCAAAAACATGGGATGATAATAAATAGCTCAGTAAGGGATATAAAAGTACGAAATGAAAACATTAGTCCATATATTCATACAAATCAATGAAATCATAATTTACTCATAAAACATAAGCACTTTATCATACCTCATGAAATCATTAGATTTATTAACAACTCATAGAAATCATAAGACATAAAGGTAACTTGAGGTATTCATAACATTCTTCCGTAGGGAGTAACCCTCATGGTTATGTTTGGAATACCCATCAAATTATATTCCCTAAATATCTTCAGATAAACCTTAGCATTTAACTCCTTCGTGATACCCAATGCATTGAAGATCTATATCGGGCTCACCTGCCCTTAGTTTATCATGGAACCACCCATCTTCGTAAACAATGCCCAAGAACCATAACATAATTGTATCACATAAAACATGCATAAAGGAAACATAAAATTTCCACATTTCAATCATAAGATAACAATACAACACATTGTTATAACAAAAACATTATCAAAACCATTTTCAATACCAAAATAAAAGAAAATTAAAACATGGTATTTATTTTTAATTTTAAAAAATTTTATGGCTTATAGAGGAAGCCGAAACTCAAATAATGGTCACAACGGTGGAGAATTCATTGTCGCCACATACGTAAGACAAAACATTCCTTTTCTCGTTTAGTGAAATGCTTCGTACAAAAATATTCCTTTTGAATAAAATTAAAATTCAAAGGGTTTTATACATTGATTAAAATAAAGTTGTGTATAAAATAAAATATGCCTCCATGAAAGGAGATTGAGACGAATTCCCTTACCTTGTGTCCAACTTGACTCGATCGTTCTTTAATCTCCGGAATAATAAACAATAGATAATTTATAATTTCTTAAGAACCTTTTTCATTTTCATTATTCCTTTTATATCACTTATTATAATGTTACAAACATTATGTAATTATTTAAGTTAAAAACGGTCGTCTTGTCGATCTTTGGTACTTGAGTCAAAAATGGACTTCTTACAATTACATGTTGTTCATGTGGTCAAATATTCATTATATCCAGAATGATATTCATGATTTGGATATAATATATATCATATATATCCATCATATACATGTATTTATAATAGTACATAACATTTAGAGGTAAGAAATGAAATGCACCATTCATGGAGACGGTAAGTCGTACGTACGCATAAACACTACTTTCATTTCTATTTCTTATTTAATGGAGTTAAATAATAATTATATAAAGGTATATTATAATTCTAGTATAATATCATATATAATATCATTAACTCCATCCTTTATATGTCACACATATGTAATTAACGAATCAAATCACTTTTATGGAGTGGTAGTCTGTACTTCCTAAATTGAAGATATCGCGTTTACCCATAATGGAAACCATAAAGGTATTCCATAAATGAAAAATATAGAATCATAAGGAAAACATAAACATAATATATATCATTTATAAATAGAGTGTCACCTTAATGGACACTATGAAAGGTGTTAAAAGAATATTGAATAATCATCGTTTCGTGAGGCAGAAATTTGCCAACCACAGAAACAGTATGTTATTTAACCCTTAGACGGAGGTGTGTGTGTAAGTGTAAATCAAATCCTTCTAATAAAAAAATCCTAATATATTTAAGATACTGGTGTTGTTACAAAATAAAGTAATAAAAATAGCTTATGGGGATGGAGAAGCAAAATAATACAAAAGAACATTAGGGAAGACATTACATTTAAATCGGGTAACTCCTCTTGGTTTGAACCAAAAGGGTTTCATGAAGAGATTTCTGCCTAAGGTAAGCCTTATATGATGAAGAGAGGTATGTGGAGATATAAAATGATCAGATCTTGGCCGAGACAATGGCTTGAGAGGTGTGGGTAAGGTGGTATAGGTGGGGACCTTTTATAAGATGGAGGAGGGTCACTCTTGGAAAGTCAAGAAATGTTACTCTATTATATAATGATTTTAGGGTTTTTAAGGTCCCAAAATGATATATTTCAAATATAAGGTGATAAAGATTCAAAATAAACCCATCCAATATGTCTTTGACAAGTGTAAGGCTTAGAATTTACATTATCTTTTCATTTTATTTAAATCGTCCATTAATGAGGTAATCACTGCATCATCATGGTGTCTTAAATAAATTAATTTATATAAGATATAAAAATTATAAAAAAATACTATGATGTAGGAAATATTTTTATCTTTACAATGAATATTTATAGTCTAAGAGATAGTTTACACAGAAAATACTAAAATTGTTTTACTTGGGTGTTACATACTTTTGTGATATTCTCCTTTTAAAAAAACATAAAATGATAGTGTCACTATCACCCAAAAGTGATTCCATGGGGTCCCAAATTTTGGAAGAAGGTATCCCATGGTCGGCCATGAAAAAACCAGTAGCATTATGACACATGTTGGGGTAATATGTTATTATTATGATATTATTTTATTATCCTTAACTACCCGATTACTATTTAATCATGATAATTAAAGATAATTAATGTCGTTACTATTAATAATGTAAAAAAACAAAAGAGTCTTAATTAAAAAATTTGTACATTATGATTACAAATGTATAATAAATTTTAACAAATTATAAACAAATAAATTTCAGTATTTAATTTAAAAATAATTCTCGTTGTCAAAACAAATAACGGGTTTTTTTGAAACAATATCTATGAAAAGTTTGGCACTTGTTTATGCTCAATTCCAAAGTGAAATAAATTAAAATGAAAAAAATTGAATTAAATGGTAAAAATATATTCTAATTAAACTTTAAAACCAATTAAATAGATAATCTAACTATATAATTAAATTATATGAAAAAGTAGTTTTGAAGTAAAATGCGGGATTTTTCACTATTCATTAAAAATGAACATTGTCGGAAAAATACCAAAAATTTATCCAAAGTAAATTTCATTGCCCAAATTATAAAGAATATATTTATTTTGACAAATAGAGCTTATAAAATTTTCAAAAGATATATTTAAAATTGGTTTTCCTTCAAAAGGCTATAAAACAATCTTTTAAAAATATTAGAGTATTACATGCTTAAGATTGGATTTATTCTCATTTTAAGCCTATAAAACACTATCTAATTCATAAATAGACATAGATAAGAAAATATATTATTCATTACTTACTTGGGATGTTACATCCTTCCTCCCTTTAGAAAATTTCATCCCCGCAATTTATTTTCTTATCGAATAAGTGGGGGTATTTATCCCTCATTGCATTTTCAGATTCCCATGTTGCCTCTTCAATCATGTGGTTTTTCCACAAAACCTTAACTTGATGAATCACCTTATTCCGAAACACATGCTCCCTATGATCAATAATCTAGGATTTTTATTCCTCATAAGATAGATTCTCTTCTAGCTGAACTACCTCTGGACTCAAAACATGAGATGGATCTTGCATGTACTTCTTTAACATTGAAACATGAAAAACATTTTTACCTGAGATAAACTCAGAGGTAAATCCACCCAGTAAGCAACTGATCTAACTCTCTCCAGAATTTCATATGGTCCAATGAACCTTGCGATCAAATTTCCTTTCTTACCAGATCGCATCACACTTTTCCATGGTGAAGCTTTTAGGAAGACATGATCACCTACCTCAAAAGAGAGATCCTTCTTCCTATTGTCTGCATAACTTTTTCTGCCTACTCTGAGCTGTTCTCATGTGTTTTTGTATCAGCTGAACTTTTTCTGCCAACTCTTCTACCAATTATTGTCCCATCAACATCCTTTCACCCACTTCATCCCAAAAATCAATAGTTTAGCACCGCTTCCCATATAATTCCTCAAATGGTGCCATCTGTATACTGGAATGAAAACAGTTATTATAAGAAAAGTCAACCAAAGAAAGGTTTTGGTCCCAACTTCCCTAATAATCCATCGAACAAGAACGTAGCATATCCTTTGATGTCTGAATTGTTCATTTTGACTACCCATCTAATTGAGGATGAAAAGATATACTAAAATTTAATTCAGTACCCAATGACTTTTAAAGGCCTTTCCAAAAGTTAGAAGTAAACCAAGGATCACGATCAGATACAATGGAGAGAGGAACTCCATGTAACCTGACTATCTCTTTAAGATACAAACGAGAAAGTTGATCTAGGGAAAAGGTATCTTGTATAGTAAAGAAATGAGCAGATTTAGTCAAGCGATCAATAATAACCCAGATTGCATTATTACGTCGAGGTTTCATCGGCAATCCCACAACGAATTCCATGGATATATTCTCCCATTTCCAATCTAGAACTGGTAAATGTTGAAGCATCCATTTCGGTAACTGTCACTATACTTTAACTGGTTGACAAGTCAAACACTTCACAGTAAAATCAGCAATATCTCTTTTCATTCCATCCCACCAGTAATACTCCTGTAGATCTCTATACATCTTAGTAATTCCAGGATGAACTGAAAACAGATAACTATGAGCTTCAGATAAGAACTATCTCGTCAACTATGAATCACAAGGCACAGAAAATATCTTCCCAAATCTCAAAACACAATCATTATCAATGTTGAATTCAGGAAACTTACCCTTCTGAACCAGCTCTTCCTTTTTCTGCAACTCACTGTCTTGCTTCTGTGCTTACTTAATTCTGTCTGATAGAAAAGATTTCACTGATACCTGAAACAAAACATAAGAACTTTATGCACCAACAACTTATATGCCAAGGTTCATCAAATCCTTAAACAAAGGATCACGTTCCAAACGTATCATGGTTAATGGATCATTACTCTTTCGACTCAAAGCATCAACCACTTTATTTTATTTTCACGGATGGTAATGAAGTGTACAATCATAATCCTTGATTAATTCTATCCATCTCCTCTGTCTCATGTTAAATTATTTTTTAGTGAATATATACTTTAAACTTTTGTGATCAGTATATATTTCACACTTTACACCATACAAATGATGCCTCTAAATTTTTAATGCGAAAATAATATCATCTAATTCCAAATCATGTGTAGGGTAATTTACCTCATGAGTTATCAACTGACATGAAGCATAATCAATTACCTGATCATTCTGCATTATGACGCAACCAAGTCCTTTTAATGAATCATCACTATAGATAACAAACTCCCCCTTCCTGGAAGGTAGTGCCAAAACTGGATCATTCACCAATCTTTTTTTTCAACTCCTGAAAACAATCATCACATTCTTTTTTCCAGATAAAATTAACACCCTTCTGAGTTGTCTTAGTCATTGGACTAGATAACTGTGAAAAATTTCTTACAACCCTTTGGTAATAGCCTTCCAAACCAAGAAAACTACAAATCACAATTACATTTGTGGGTGTTGGACATTCTTTAACAACCTTTGTTTTTGCAGGATCAACAGTTATTACATCTTTAGAAACAATGTGACCAAGGAATGAAATTTTTTGCAACCAAAACTCACACTTGTTGAACATCCCATACAATTTATTTTCTTTTAAGGTTTGAAAAATAACCCTTAAATGTCTTTCATGCTCCTATTTACATTTAGGAAACACCAAAATATCATCAATGAAAACAACCACAAAATTACCGAAGAACTCATGGAAAATTCTATTCATAATGTCCATGAATATAGTAGGTGCATTGGTTAACCCAAAAGGCATTACTAAAAATTCATAATGGCCATATCTTGTATGAAACGTGGTCTTCGGAACATCTGTTTACTTTACCTTCAACTGATGGTACCCCAATATCATGTCAATCTTTGAAAAATACTAAGCTCCCTAGAGCTAATCAAACAAATCATCGATATGAGGCAAAGGATATTTGTTCTTAACAGTGATGTTATTCAAGGCTCTATAGTCAATGAAAAGTCTCATAGAACCGTCTATCTTTTTAAAAAAATAAGATAGGGGCACCCCATGGTGATGTGCTAGGTCAAATGAAACCTTTCTCCAATAAATCTTGAAATTGCTCCTTTAACTCTAAAAGTTCAATTTGAGCCATTCGATAAGGGGGTATTGAAATTGGATTAGCATCAAGAACTAATTCAACAGTAAATTCAACTTCTCGGTCTGGTATTATTCCATGAAAATCGTCAGGAGAAACATATGGATACTCATTTACCACTGGAACATAATTAATCTAAACGGTTCATTTGTTTTCAACAATATGTGCAAGGTAAAATTCATTTCCATATTTTACAAGTTTCTTAGCCTCTTGATATGTAATCAAAAGTAAGGGCTCATTCTTGTACACAAACTGAAATTCTTTCTGAAAAGAAACATCTTTAGCTCTACAATCAATCTTAGAGTGGAAAACAGAGAGCCAATCCATACCCAGGATAACATCAAACTCTACTAGAGGTAAAACAATAATGTTTGCAAGTAGTTTATTTCCACGGATAAGGATAGGAAGATTCTTATAAAAAAAAATTTGCCTCAAAATTTCCCCCAGGTGTTTTTACCACATGTTCAAGAGTCATTTCTTGAGATGGAATTCCCAATTTACTTGAAAATTTTTTAGAGATAAAAGAATGTGTAGATCCCGAATCAAACAACACATTGGCATAATCTGAGAAAACAAACAAAATAACTGATACCACTTTATTTGATGTCCTAACATCAGCTGAAGTAGTTGCAAAGGATTTCACCACACCTTTCTACATGTATTCTGACTGCTTCCCATCATTTGAGCTCTTTATCGAACACTCATTTTCATAGTGACCCATCTCATTACACTTGAATCATTTCACTAACTATAAATATAATTTGGTCTTAATATCACCTTGATCTTTTTCAGTGCAATGACAAGCCTTATGTACCATATCACCACATCGGTAGAACTTACCAAGATTTATAAGACATTCCCTAGCATGCCTTTTACCACATTTATCACAAACTAAAAACTTAGTTTTCTTACCATCAAACTTCTTTGAAGGATTCTTCCCTTTCTCCTGCCACCTCAGTCTCTTCTTATGTTGGTTGTTATAGAACACTTGATCATCGGAAAACTCTATTTCCACCTTCTCATCACATCGATCAAGCTTTTCATAACTCTTGCACTCACGAGAAGCTAAATCCCTTCGATATTTTGGCTTTAACCCTGAGTAAAAACGAATCATTTTACTATCAAGGTCTCGGATAAAATTTGGAGCATACATTGCTAATCGAGTGAACCTTTCTTTATAAGCATCCACTAAGTCGTCCTCTTGCCTCAATTCCAAGAATTGTTTTTTTATTCTAATTTGAACAGCCTTAGGAAAATATTTCTCAAGAAACATAACTTTGAATTCATCTCAGTCAAGAGAATCAATCTCATCAGCATCCCTAATATTTTTAACCATCGACCACCACTGATCTGCTTCACCCTCCAAATGGTAAACCGATAGACTAACCTTTTGATTTTCTGAACACCCCATGACATCGAAGATATTCTCGAGTGCTTTAATCCACCCTTCAGCTAGCACAGGGCCAGATGATCCTCTGAATGATTAGGGATGTTGCCTCATGAAATGTTCCACCACTAACATGTTCCTCTGCGGTTGATCTGGCTGATCTCGTCCATGGATACCACCACCATTTATCGCTTGAGTCAACTACAACAAACTATTCAATTACAATTCCGACCATATCAGGATGCTGGTTCAAAAGGTCATTTCCTCTTGTATGCCTTCCTAGCACTGCTTCCTTGTTTCCTCTGCGGAAAACCATTCTGAATAAACATGTCTTAGATGAAGCAACATGGTAATCTTCAAATGCTATATCATTTCAATTTGACCATAAAAAACTATTTTTGGATAATCATTTAATAGAATTCTAACTCATAAAGTTATCTAAACTGACCTCTAATACCAATTATAAGGCCCTTGCCTTAAACATTACTTAATCTTGAGTTATTTCAAGAATACACATTGAGGATCTTTTCAGGTTTAGAGTTTTAGAGAATTAGATCATAAATCTTGCATTACATTCCACATTTCAACAAGGTGGTTACATAAAAAACATTATTCATTTTTCCCATCAAAGGATACATATTTAAAATAAAACATGGATTCTTTCTTGACACTTCCTTGACACTATCATCACATCATGTATATTTCCTTGGACTTGTGAAAAACATTTCAAAAACTTGGGATGAGCATAAAAAGCTCAGTAAGCGATATAAAAGTACGGAATGAAAACATTAGTCCATATATTCATACGAATCAATGAAATCATACTTTACTCAAAAAACATAAGAAATTTATCATACCTCATAAAATCATAAGATTTATGAATAACTCATATAAATCATAAGACATAAAGGTAACATGAGGCATTCATAACTTTCTTACGTAGGGAGTAACCCTCATGGTTACGTCTGGAATACCCATCACAGTATATTCCCTAAATCTCTTCGGAGAAACCTTAGCATTTAACACCTTCGCATTACCCAATGCATTAGAGAGCTATATCAGGGTCACCCGCACATAGTTTATCACGGAACCACCCGTCTTCATAAACAAATCCCAAGAACCATAAAATAATTGTATCACATAAAACATGCATAAAGGAAATATAACATTTCCACATTTCAATCACAAGATATCAATACAACACATTGATATAATAAAAAAATTATCAAAGCCATTTTCAATACCAAAATAAAAGAAAAGTAAAACCTGGGATTTATTTTTCATTTAAAAAAAGTTATGGCTTGTAGAGGAAGCTGAAACTCAAATAATGGTCACGGTGGCAGAGAAGTCGTTGTCGCCGCATATGTAATACAAAAAATTCATTTTTTCATTTAGTAAAACACTTCATAAAAAAATATTCCTTTTGAATAGAAGTAAAAGTCAAATGGTTTTATACACTGTATAAAATAAATTTGTGTATAAAACAAAATATGCCTCAATGAAAGGAGATTGAGACGAAGTCACTTACCTCATGTTCGACATGACTATATCATTCTTTAATCTCCTGAATAATAAACTATAGTTAATTTCTAATTACTTAAGAACCTCTTTCATGTTCATTATTCCATTTATATCACTTATTCCCATGTTATTAACATTATGTAATTATTTAATTTAATAACGGTCGTTTTGTCGATCATTGGTACTTGAGTTAAAAACGGACTTCTTATAATTACATGTTGTTCATGTGGTCAAAGGTTAATTATATCCAGAATGATATTCATGATTTGGATATCATATATATCATATATATCCATCATATTAATGTATTTATAATAATATATAACATTTAGAGGTAAGAAATGAAATGCATTGTTCAGGGAGACGGTAAGTCGTACGTACGCATGAACGCTACTATCATTTCAATTTTATATTTAATTGAGTGAAATCATAAGTATATAAAGGTATATTATAATTCCAATATAATATTATATATAATATCATTAACTCCATCCTTTATATGTCCCACATATGGAATTAACAAATCAAATCACTTTGAGGGGGCGGTAGTCCGTACATCCTAAAATGAAGCTATCGTGTTTACCCATAATGGAAACCATAAAGGTATGCCATAAATGAAAAATAAAGATGCATAATAAAAACATAAACATAATATATATCATATATAAATATATTTACACCTTAAGGGCCACCATTAAAGGTGTTAAAATAAGATTGAACAATCATCGTTTTGGGAGGCAAAAATTCGTCAACCACAGAAATAGTATGTTCTTTAACCATTAGACGAAGGTGTGTGTGTAAGTGTAAATCAAATACATCTAATAAAAACATCCTAATTTATTTAAAATACTAGTGTTGTTACAAAATAAAGTAATATAATGAGTTTAGGGGGTTGGAGAAGCAAAATAAAACAAAAGAACATTACGGAAGACATTACCTTTAAATCCGGTAACTCCTCTTGGTTTGAACCAAATGAGTTTCTTGAAGAGATTTATGCCTAAGGTAAGGCTTCTAGGATGAAGAGAGCAATGTGGAGAGATAAAATGAGTAGATATTGTCCAATCCATTAGCTTGAGAGGTGTGGTTAAGGTGGTAGAGGTGGGGGCCTTTTATAAGAGGGAGGAGGGGCACTCTTGGAAAGTCAAGAAATGTTACTTTATTGTATAATGAGTTTCTGATTTTTAAGGTCCCACAATGATATATTTCGGGGATAAGGTGATAAGGATTCGAAATACATCCATCAAATAGGTCTTTTATAAGTTTAAGTCTTAGATTTTACATTATCTTTTCTTTTTTTTAAATCGTCCATTAATGAGGTAATCGTTGCATCATCATGGTGTCTTAAATTAATTAATTAATTTAATCTCAAAAAATTATAAAAAAATACTATTTTTTAGGAAATATTTTTAGATTTCCAATAAATATTTATAGTCTAAGAGATATTTTACATAGACAAAACGAAAATTGTTTTACTTGGGTGTTACATTCTTTTGTGATATTCTACTTTAAAAAAACGTAAAATGATTAATTGTCACTATCACCAAAATGTGATTCCATGTGGTCCCAATGTTTGGCACAAGGTATCCCATGGCCGGCCATAACACAAATAGTAGCATTAGGACACATGTTGGGGTAATTTGTTATTATTATGATATTATTTTATTATCCTTAACTACCCGATTACTAATTAATCACAATAATTAAAGATAATTATCGTCGTTACTCTTCATAATGTCAAAAAACAAAATAGTAATAATTACATAATTTGGAAATTCTGATTAAAAATATGGAATCCATTTTACCAAATTCCAAACACATAAATTTCTGTATTTAATTTAAAAATAATTTTCGATGTCTAAACAAATAGCGGGGTTTTTTTGAAACAATATATATGAAAATTTTGGCACTTGTTTATGCCCAATTCTACTGTAAACATAATTAAAATTGCCAAAATTGGATTAAATGGTAAAAATATATTCTAATTAAACTTTAAAACCTATTAAAAAGATAATCTAACTATATAATTAAATTAGATGAAAAAACAGTTTTGAAGTAAAATGCGGTATTTTTCACTATTCATTAAAAAATGAACATTGTGAGAAAAATACCAAACATTTATTCAAAGTAGATTTAAATGTCCCAATTCTAAAGAATAAGTTTATTTTGACAAATAAATCTTATAAAATTGTCAAAATATAGATTTAAAAATGGTTCTCCATCAAAAGGTGATAAAACAATCTTTTAAAAATATTAGAGTATTCAATGCTTAAGATTGGATTTATTCACATTTTAGGCCTCTAAAACACTATATAATTCATAAATAGACATAGATAATAAAATATATTATTCACTACTTACATGGGATGTTACAAAACTGGTCATCCTGAGAGATCGATCATAAATCCTAATCTTGTATTATGTTCTCAAGAATCACAATTTTCTTTTGTGATTTTAATTTCTTGAGAATTTAAAAAATTCCTAGACATATAAATGGAGTCATTTTTGTAAATTTAGATACAGTTATTTCAAAGGATTATGAGGTGAAGTGACTAGTACACAACCCTTTCACATGACCTTCATACTCTATAACTAATAATTTGTAAATGGTATAATGACCCAGTATTTTCATACAAAAATATTGCATCTTTTTAGATGAATATTCAATACATTTCACAAATATATTCTTATTGACAGTAAAGGTTTAGTTTCTTTATTGAAAAGATAAGCAGTATTATTACATCAGGAAATATCTCTAACATCTCCCATAATGATCTTCCCACATGGTACACTTCATAAACATATCCTACTTAATACCATTCTTCATAACTTGTGGAAATAAAATATAATAATGGGTTACATATGATAATAAAAAAGGTTAAACATGGAATATATCAATGATATCATAATCATAACATGAGAATGATCATATCATAATATGATAATGACATTTGAAAATCATACCCAACATATCATAGATCATAAACCTGACTCATAAAATAATTCTTGGTAGTTAATAAGATATGAATCATAAAGGAATCAAAGAATATAACCCATGATAATATAATAATGTCATAATACAAAGATTTTTGTCATACACATAACTATAGAATAACATTTATTTAGTATCAAGCCTTACTGCCAAAGATATTGAAGCGGAATGGGTTCACTACCCAAACCATTATAATAGTCAAGGTTCACTTCCCACACTATCATAGTGGAGAAATTTATTTACTAAATTGGGTTAAATCTCCATTATCACCCTATGTATATCATGAGGTATCAATATTTACCCAATTTATTTGAGGGAGATATAGGTCCTACCAATCTGGTTTTATAACATAACAATATAACTTTTGTTATAACATAACCACCTTCCTATGATATAATGGGACCACTTTACTTGGTTATAACATAACCACCATTTTTTATTTATAAAAAAACCTCACATCACAAAACTAAAATCATATATGTGTGTGATACAAGATTATAAAACATTTATCATTTCAGAACCCATGAAAAGAAATATATTTCATAAATATTTTATCATAGCATAACCTAGGGAAAATAAATAGGTCCAAAAAATATTTCATCATTATATAACCTGTGTAAAATAAATTGGTTTTATAATAATCTCATCAATTCATCACAGGATAACCCATAGAAAAGGAATAGTTTTTAAAATAATATTTTAATGATAATCATAAAATATGTAAATAAAATATAATCATTGTAAAATTAATCATATACTATGTTAATAATAATCAACACCAAGTTTTTCATTTGTGAGTAAAAATTCAATAAAAAACATGAAAAATTTCTTAAGGAAAATAAACTTTTAATTTTGAAAATTTCCATTTCAAAATAGAATGTTTAAAAACATAGTAAAAATACTTTTTTTAACTTTTAATCTTAGAAATTAATCTTTAAAACATTGGGTAGTCTTGATATAAAAAATTATGTTTATTCCTTACATGTTAAAACAAATAATCCTCTCACATTTTTAGTAAAATATAAAAGGGACTTGTTTAGAAGAGAACTTGAATATTTCTTTTAAAAAAATTATAATTTCATGCATCATTAAAAATTTATTTAAAAATAATTAGATAATAATAAAAACCTTCTTTAATTTTTTTTGGGAAAACATGGATAAGTGAGAAAATGGGTTTTCAACCGATGATAGAAATAAGATGACTTTTCATAAAAACATTCTTTTAGTATCTTGAGTAAATAAATAGATTAAAATGAAATGAAACAAATGTATTCTAAAAAGTAACCATAATATAGTAAAATTTATGAGTTTCTTGAGAGAAATATCATAATATTTTATCACCAAAAAACAAAATCATAATCAATTGTGATAAACAATTCTATTTAACATAAAACCTTAAAACTTTGGTATATTTAGAATCATAAGACTCATCAGATATAGAAAATTATATAGATATGTATATATCATATTTTTTTATGATAATAATAATAAAATATATTCTTGGTTAGTATATACATTACACAAATGAAACTAGTGATGTAAATGAATTTCGTTCCACAGTAATAAATGTAAGACAAAGATCCCCTGCCACTATTGAAATATTAAATCATAATCCCCATTAAACAATTAAATAGAATGAAACATTACATATAATAAAAAATGGATATTAATGATATAAAATTTCAAGGGTCATTATATACCCCACAAAAATTAACAAACGGGTAATTTCACACTAGTCTCCCTAAAATAAACATGAGACTTGAATTCCCTTACCAAAAGTATTGAATCCCTTCATACATACTCAGAAGTCATGTATAATAAATATAATTTTATTATAAATAAATTTTATAACCTTACTAATATATATCATACTATGTATAATTTAGTTATTATATTTTATTACGTATTATTAACAATTCCATGTTAAAATCATGTATTAGGTAATAACAACATCATTTTTTATGTATGTTTTGGTTTTTCTGTTACTTTTACAGAAATCATATTTAAAAAATATCTAGAATGTTAAGCATGATATAAATATAATATATGTTCATTATACATGTATTTAGATTAATCTATACAATATAGTGATAGAAAATGAATTACATTGTTCATGGTGATGGTAGGTCGTATATATATAATGGTATTTTCATTTACTTGAAAGGTAAAGGAAATAATGTTAAATAATATATTACCATTAAATAATAATGTTTATTCCATAATTATCACATATTTAAATTAAATATATAATTATTAACATCAAATTTAATGTGTTAGTGAAGAACGAATCACATCTCTTTAGAAGGAAATGGTCTTTCATATACATGATTGGCATTATTGTATTACCACATAATGAAAATTAATAATTAATATGTGATATTATAATTAAATAAGTATAATTATGTCATAAGTATCATATAAATGTTTTAAATCAATCAATATATCTAGTTGTGAGAGGTGGTGATGGAAGATTAATTACATCGATTCGTGAGACGGTATTCGGTCATCCACATGATTGACGATTTTGTTTCCAACTTGATAAGAAGATTATATATATGTAAGAAATTACATTAAGAAAATATAATATAATTATATTTCATATAATAATGTTGTTATGTCATCATGGTTGAAGAGTATTAGAATGATTTACATTGGGAAATAAAATTAAAATAGATAGTTAAGGTATATAACTCTTCTTTGAAGAACCCTTTTATGTTTATACCTAAATCCTTTCTAGGAGAATTTACTAATAAAAACAAGGCCTCTATAATGTGTATATGGAATTAATTAAAAAATATAGTTATTTCCTAAATAAGGGTTTTGGAATTGTAAAGAGGAGAGGATAGGGGTTGGCCTTTCATAAGTGGGGGAGGGGAGAAACCTTAAATTCTTGAAAAGAAAAAAGGATTACCTACATTTTAAAGATTAAAAAAATATGAAAATGGTTAATTTTTGAAACATAGAAGTTATAATGTCCAAATATGTCCATACAATAGGAATTGGACAAGTTTTTAGGTCATTTTACCCCTTATCATTTTAGTTTAACACACGGTAAACAAGTTTTAACCTTAACCTTGGTAATTTTTAATACTATTCATTGTGAAAAGAAATTAAAATTTTATATAATAATAATAATTATGATTTTAAATATGGAATCCTTATTTCAAAATTCCATAGATATAAGTGGTAAATTTTAATTTAATTTTAAACTCGCATAAGTGATGAAAAGTGGTTTTTCAAAGACCAAATTTTTATAAGTATAGAAATTTTTAATACCAATAATTAATATGAATTTGATTCCAATTAGAAAAATTGGTTTAATAATATCATAATTAAACTGAATTAAATTTTAAAACATGTTTACATAGGATGTATATTTTCAAATTCTATACACAAAAACACATTTTTTAGTAAAAATCAGTATTTTCATTATTCACCAAAAAATTAATATTTTTAGAAAGTTATCTGAAATTCACACTAAGATAATTTGGAAATTTTTTTTCCAAAATGTAATTTTATTTTGAAAAATAAATTTTCTAAAATTTTCAGAAATTAATTTTAAAATAAGTGTCAAAAAAGCAATGAAAAAAAGTCTATAAACATCCATTTTTTCATGGAAGATACAATCTTATATTAACTCTATAACTAGTACTATTCATTATATGAATTTAATTTAGAATATATATATATATATATATTTTATTTATATATTTTTTCGTTAAGGTTTATTTTTTAAATAAAATTGAAAATCATTATTCAATTAAAAATAGTATTTAAAAAATGTGTTTTAAGGTATAAAAATAGATTTATATTAAAATCAGGAAAATTTCTAATTAAAATTAAATAAAATTTGATTATTGTAAAAAAATGGATCATATGTCACTTTATTACAAAAACATAAATATGATAACACTTTAAATTATTTTATTTAATGAAAGTAAATCATGTTATTTATAAAAAATGATATTTTCACTCACAAACTAATACTTTCAAAAAATTCCAAAAACATCACAATAAGTTAATTTTGATATGTTGTTTTAAAGAGGGTATAATTTTTCATAAAATAAATTTACTTAAATTTTTATAAACTAGATATAAAATATCTATACAAAACAAATAAAATCATTTTTGAAAGAAAACTATTTTTGATGCATAAAATCACTTTTAAAAAAAATTTGTTATTAATTTGTAATGATTGAACAATAAATTGTTGTTGATTAGGATGAATATATAGATATATATATCATAATGTTATTTTTTAAAACTCATTTTTTTAATAACTCAATCTATCAATGAAATTAAATTAATTAAAAAAAATATTTCATAAAATCTTATGATGTTATATTATACCCACTTAAAAAAACTACCCTGGTAATTTAAACATGATATCAGTAATCACAAGTTTCAAATTAAAAATTACATTGCATAAATAATACATTATAAAATGGTTGATAAAACATCCTCTTAAAAATTAAGTGAAATGGAAATATAAAGGTCATTTGGAGTTACTTATTACTTGGTTTCCAAATAAGACAAAATTATTGGTAAGTGAAGATATGAACACGGAAGAAAACTAATGCCCATAGATCATTGATCATAAGAAATTGAATGATCATGATAAAGTTAAAAAACAAAAAATAATATACCAAATAGGGGAGAAAGAGACCATCAATTCATTAAAAATTAAGGTAACATAAGAACATTTTTTCCTCAAGATCCTTCTTCCTATGGTTGATGGAATTTTTTACTATCAAGAAAGATATCATGATAGAATATAATTACTTTATTTATTTATATTTTATAAGAACTGTCTCCTAATTTTTTGTGCTTAAACTGTTTTCCATTTAATCTCTTAATTTCTGAAATATAGATGCATTTTTCATGCTTGAAGCACTAACCGATGATAAGATTCATAAAATAATGATAATACATTCATTATAAGACTAGTTATTATACAAACCTGAATTGTTATCAAAGGTTATAAAATAAGAATAAATATTCATATGGTTAAATAATACACCAATATCTATAAACTCAACCAATGTCCAACTTCAACCACTCTATAAATAGTTAACCTTAATACCCTTCTAAAATTCAAAAAATTATAATGAAGTCCACTATATTTACCAAAATAAAATTAACTTTAATCCCCCAAATATCAAAAAGTGTATCTTACTTATCACATACCGAATATGTGAATACCTTGGTAATATATTCCTTGGAAACATGGTTATAAACATAATTACTATAAAACATAATTGAAAGGGTAGATTTTGCTCCCTTCATTAAAGAAAACACTGATTATTGGATATATTCCATAAATCTAAAAATGATGTAAACACCATCAATGATAAAATAAACTAATTTTTCAAACAATTATTAATCAGTTCTGAGGTTATCAATATTTTCTTATTTAATTTATCTATATCAATAATCTATTTATCAAAACTAAACACCATTTTTTTAACATCAGTAAAAAATTAAGGGTTTTCATCACTTAATCATTTATTTTCCATAAAATATCACATTACCACTTAATCACTTTTCTAGGTCATTGTTACCATTTAATATATTCCTGAAAAGTATTCTTTAAAAACATATATATATAAATCCTTATTTATATTTCATTATTAACATTACATAATTATTGAATTCTAATACATAAACACATGAATATTTACACCTCATTGGTAAACCATTTTCTGTGCTTCAACATCTTATTATTCAATAGATTCTTTCCTCTCATATTTCATTTTTAGTCTCTTCGTCATTAATAGAAAAACCTTTACTCAGGAAACCTCATTAATCCTCTTCTTGATATTTCCCCCGATGACATCAATTTTCAAGATACCCATATTTTCCATATTTAAAAAAAATCACCCATTTATTATACCTTAGAGAAACTATTATTCTCATACTTCTTGTTAACTATACTTCTAATTTTACCTTGGAAATTATTTTCTCAGTTTTATTATTCTCTATATAAAAAATATTTTCTCATTTTTTGTATATGTTCCCTTAAGTGATACTTAGCGCATTATTAACATATAGAATACTTAATATTCTTTCCTCTATAGTTCCTACCACTTGAGCTCTCAACGAACTCTAACCATCTCTTGTTTGTTGAGTCTGGGAGTTTTTCAAGGTTCAAGTTGATAATAATATATTATGATAACTAATTAGGAATAATCAAAATAGCTTTTTCCCCATTCATATTCCCATTTGATTTCTCATCAGAACATTTTATATCACATTCAAAATTAACCCAGTTCCTTATGGTTCCATCCATTTACTAAATCCAAAAAGCAATGTGTGAGAAACAATATTTATAGTGGGAAACCACATTATCATAAAAAATTATTTATAAGATGATTAAATCATGAAAACATCTTTTAAATATATGATACATTAGGTTTATACTATGTCATCCATGATCATCATATATTCATATCCTTTATGATGGTTTGTAAAGATTTTTTCAATTTCTAAAGCATATCCCCTAGGAGTGTCAAACTATTTGTGTTGTATGGAACATTTTAATACAACAGGTTATGATCAAGTCAAGCACAATGCACCATATTGTGACTTATTACCCATAAGTATAACTATTAAAGATCCACATCCACTTTTGGTATCTATATAGGGATATAATTTCATGGAAACCACTCGATCCATACTTCACTAAAATTACATGACATTTTCAAATACATTGATTTATACTTAGACTTATCCTCTGGGATCTTACTATATTTTTCTCATCATATTTTCAAAAGGTTAGATAAAACATTTCTATATTATTGACTATAATGGCCCAAGAATTTTATATATAAATATTATAGATTTTTAGATTAATATTGATTACCTTTAATAAATACATGCCTTAGGACTATAAATGTATCGAGTATTTTAATACTAGATAAAAAATATTCTTATTTCATGAAATGTATTCAATATATCCCATATAAATTCCCCACATATTACACTTCATATATCTTACCTAATTATAAATTTTTTTCATAAACTGGGGAATGAAAATATAGGAAAATGATAGCTTAGAAACTCATTGAAGGTAAAAATGGGAGATATCAGTGATTACATGAGCATAAAATGAGAATAAATATTTGTTAACCAGATAATATTATTTTTAAATCAAACCCTATATATCATAGAACATAAACATGAGGCATGGAATGAATCTTATAAATTCATAAAAAATTAATCATAATAGAGTCAAAGAACATGATCCATGAGAACATAACATTAGCATAAGACATCTATTTTTCAAATACACATAAATGTAGAATATGATTTACTTAATAGTAAACACCTACTACTAAGGCTATCATAGTGGAATGATTTAACTCCTCAAACCATCATGGTGGTCAAATTTCACTCCCAAGACAATTATAGTGGACAAAGTCTCTTACTAAACCAGGTCCACTCCCCATTTTAATCATGTTTATATCACAAGATATATTTATTTACCCAATTAATTAGAGGTAGATATAGGTCCCACTAAACTCAGTTTAAAATTTATCCAAATTTCCTTAGTTATAATATAACCACTGTCATTTGTTATATTTTAACCACTGTTCTTGGTTATAATGTAACCATAATCCTTGGTTTATAAAGGATTTGCTTGTCACATAATGAAAATAATATATATCTGTGTTCAAAAAGATATTAAAACATTAATAATATAAAAAAACTATTAAAAGGAATGGTTTCTATAAACATTTCATCATAACATAACCCATGGAAGAGAAACGGGTTCAATAAACAGAATATCATTGCATAACCTTTGGAAAAGAAACATGTTTCATAATCATTTCATTAATACATTAGTGGATAACCCTTGGAAAATGAATTTTTTTCATAATAATATATTCATTATAATAATAAGATATCTTCATAAATGATAATGATGGTATAATAGGATCATATCCCCAGTAAAACATAAGAAATACCAAAGTTTTTTTGTCGTTGATCAATATATATTCCATAAAAATATCATTAAAAATCATGATAAAAATAAACTTTTCATTTTTAAAATTAATTATTCAAAACTAAAATTTCACAAAACATTTTGAAAATAATTTTCTTTGAAAAATAAATTTAAATATTATAAAATAATATTTAAAACATTTGGTGGTATTGATGGTAGTAATTTTGTTCATGTTTTCCATGTTAAAAAAAAAGTCATTTTACCTTTTCAGTAAAATAAAAACTGGCCTTGTTTGGAAAATGTATGAATATTACTTTTAAAACATTTTTTAAAAATTAAAACATGGGTAAAAATTTATTTTAAATATCATTTGAGAATAGTAAAAACTTTTTTTAAAACAATTTTATAAAACATTGGCATGGGAGAAAAAGGGTTTTCAACTAAAGAGGGAAATACCGTTCATTTCTCATTATAAATTTTTTTTATCTTGACGATAAAAATAGAGGAAAATTAAAGGAAAATTTTATTCTAAATAAATAACCATATGATTAAAAAATTCATGAGTTTCTTGAGATATAGATCATAATATTTCATCATCATAAACTTAATCATAAAAATTCTTGATAAACAGTTAGATTTAACAAAAAACCTTACCTTTATGCCATGTTTTTAATCATAAGTTCCAAGAAAGAAATATAATTATATACATATGTATAAACCATAATTTTCCTATGAATAATTATTAAAAATCATCACAAGTATATATGCCGCACAAAAGAAACAAACAATACATAAGGCATGTGTCCCATGGAAATAAAAGTGGGATAAAAATCACTTACAACTTTAAAAAATATTGAATCATAATACCCATTAAAGAATAACATAAAATGAAACTAAAAATATCTTTAATATAAGAATTTTCGTTATATAACATGTAAAATGTTCATTATTTACACAACTGAAATGAAATTAGTGGTAATTTTGTCATAAGTCTCTGGGAAATAAAATTGAGACTAGAAATCCATTACCTTAAGTCAAAACATCATTTTCACACATTCTAACCTATAGTATATTAAATATAATTTAATTATAAATATATTAAATAACCATACTCATATATATAATACAATATATTATTTACTTATGACCCTTTATTACTTATTTATTAGTTATTCATTATTAAACAAGTGTTTTGGTTAATAACTATCTTGTTGTTCATGTATGTTTTATTTTGGTATTTTTAGTTCTTTTACATTTATCATGGTTTCATCATCTTAAAATTTATAAACATGAAATAGATATCATATATTTTCTTTCTATATGTATTTATAGTAATCCATAAAAGTTATATGTTGAAAATGAATTACACTATTCATTGAGATGGTAGGCCATACGTACACATGGATGTTTCTTGCATTTTCTCAAAGGCTAAAATAAATGAATGGTAAATAATATATTACCTTAAAATAATATTTATTTCATATATATCACATATTTTCGTTAAACCTATCCTTATTACCTCTCATTAAAAGAGTAAGTAAATAATAAATCACATCGCTTCATGGGGTGGAAGTCTGTCGTACACGTGAGTGATATTATCATATTCATGAATAATATAAATTTAGAAGGTATATGTGATATTAAAATTAAAAAAGTATAATTATATCCTAAATAAAATATAAATATGTTAATTAAATCAATATATCCATCCTTCGGATGTGGTGATGAAAAATCAATTACATCAATTCGTAAAGTGGTGGTCTGTCATACACACGATGGGCGGTTTCTTCCAACTTGATGGAAGAGTAGAGAGATATATGTAATGAAATTAACATCATAAAATATTAGTATATAGTAGATAAAAATTTAGTTATATGATCATGGTTTAAGTATATTTTTATGAGTTAAATGAATAAATAAAATTATAATTCACAGTTAAGGCCCATACCTCTTCTTTTGAGAACCCCTTTAGGATTATAGTTAAGGTCTTATTAGGAGGGTTTCCTAAAAGTCTAAGGCCTATAGGATTTTTTGAGAAAATTATGGAATGTTTTTTAGAAGTTATTAGCTTCAAAAAGGTTTTTTATGTATGAAGTGGAGAGGATAGGTTGTGGCCTTTTATATATGGGGAGAGGACACACTTGAAGTTTTAAAAATAAGGTGTACCCAGATTTTAAAGATTTAAAAACACATCAAAATGCATCATTCTACAATATTATATGTGATAAGGATGAATGTTTTCAATAAAATAGTAATTTTACAAGAATTTAGGTCATTGTTTCACATATCATATTAGTTTAACACCCAGTTAACATGTTTTATCCATAACCACTATAATTAATCTGTTCTATTTCTGACTATTAATTTTGACCACAAATTCAGTTGAAATTATTATATATTATTAATTATTATAATTAAAAATTTATAATCAATTATTAAAAATTCCATTAATATAGGTTGAAAATTTTAATTTAAAATTAAACCTATAGATGTGCTGAAAACACGATTTTCCAAATAGAAGTGTTTCGTAAGTATAGAAAGTTTTAATATCAAAAGTAAAAATTAATTTTATTTAAATTACCAAAATCAGTTTATTAATAACATAATTATAATAATTATAATTTTATAACAATTTTAAACAATATGTAACTTTTTAAATTCTTTAAACTAAATGGTTGTTTTTAATAAAAATTAGTATTTTCACTATTCACCGATAAAATAATGTTTTTAGAAAATTATCTCAAATTCACGCTAAGATAATTTTGATAGTTTGATTCTGAGAATGAATTTTATTTTTATAAATAAATATTATAAAATTTTCACAACTTAATGAAAAATAAGTGTGAAAACGGTGATGAAACTGGTTTTCAAAAAATACATTTTTCTAGGGAAAATGATTTTATATTAAATTTTTACCAGCTCTTTTCATTATATGAATTTCGATTAATATAGATACATATATAATCTATAAATTTAGTTTATATAATTCTAAATTAAGGGAAATTTTATTTAGATAAAATTGAAAACCATTATTCACATAAAACCAGTCATTAGAAGAAAAAAATGTGTTATTAGGTATAAAAATAGATTTATATCAAAATCATGAAAATTTAAGATCCAAATAAATTCAATTATAATATTATAAATAAAATATAACATATGTAACATTATGAGAAAAATCCAAAATACAATAAAAATATTAAATTCTCGATTCAATGAAAGGAAATGACAATATTAACAAAAACCATATTTCTACTAACCTAATATTTTCTGAATATTATAAAAATTAATTGTAAGCTAATTATGAAATTATATTTATAAAAATATTATACTTTTTATTAAATAAAATTTCTAAAAAATTTAGAAAATAATATTATTTTTGAAACACAAAAGTTGTAAAAAATTTCAAAGATATATTTTTTTCAAATATAAAATCACTTTTACTAAAAAAATCAACTTATTTCCTAACCATTAATCAATAAATTTTTATTGATTTGGAAACATATAATTATTTAAAAATTTAGATCATTAAAACTCTATTTTTTGTGTAACTCAATCTATTCAATAAATTTAATTTATTTGAAATATTTATTTCAAAAAATATTAGGGTGTTTAAAATAATATCATTTTGGGAAACAGATAATGACTGTGATGGATTTAGATCCCATGTGAAATTTAATCACACATACGAAACCAATAATAGTACATTAAAAATATCATCAATATCATGTAACACATATTATAAAAAATCATTTTTAGAATAATATTTCAATACAACTATTAAAATAAGTCATGAATGTGACTCAATAAAAATCACCCTAAATTTCATTTTTCATTATTTCTCTTATCCTTTTTTATTTACCGTCATGGTCCAATATAAAGAAAAGAGGTAAATTAAAACATTAATAATAGGTACTAACCATGTGAAACATATATATTACATCAAAATCATAGTTACTAAAGAATGTTGGGATATCCATTTATTTTAATTTGTATTACTGTTTATGAAGATATTCATTTTATTGTGAAGTCACATAATAATTATGAAATTGAAATATTAAATAATCACATAAAATATACATTCAACACATTTATTAGGAGAGTGAAAAATTTATAAAATAATGAAAATTATCATTTAAATAAAAATAATCATTTGGTAAACAAACAACACAAATATGGTTAAATATACCAGAAATAATGCCACAAAAATTATTCCTAAACAATAATATAATTATTTATTAAAGTCACTTATTTCATATAATAAAAGTATCCATTAATATATAACATATAAAATACTTAATAAGGTATGAATAATAATATTCTTAATTAACTCAACTATTAAAAACAACCACAAGATAAATAAAATGATTAGATGAATTTATAGAACAATTTTTACAATGATTTATTTAATTCTTAAGCTCCCACTTAATAAAAAATGAATTTATTTTTATTTTTTTTACCTTAATGCTTTCAGTAGGTTATTTATGTAATTCCCATTGGATTTCTTAGACACGTCAAACCATAAATTGGTTTGGACAATGTCATGAACTAATTATTTCACCTTTGTCATCAAAGGAAAAATAACTATAAAAAATTATGTACATCATATGAAACAATATTTTATTAAATCATATCAAGAATATCAGCTTATTAATTCTTATCCCCAAATAACGTTTTGAACAAGGCATGTGTAAGATGACTTTACACTATCTACTTGATGAATTTTTAAGAGGATTCTTGATAAAAATGTTAATGATATTAAAAAATTATTATTGTTAACAAATTAATATTAATGTACTATAAAAGTATCAAATACATTAAATGAATTAGAATTATGAATATATATGAAGTACTTATATTAATATCATAATATTCAATTGACTACCTTTCTGTAAATTTGGTGGTGACTCATGGAGGTGTCATTAAAATCACACCACATCCAATATTTTCTAAAAAAAATTCAATGTCCATTAACACATAACAATGTCACATACCTCAAAATTAAAAGGATTATACATATTATATATGAAAAAATAGACTAATATTTGTTGGTATTTCAAATAAAATAAACTAGAAAAATTTATGTTGACTTATATTTATTTGTTTATTAATAAAATATTTCCTCCAAGTGATACGAATGTGCCTCCAATCATAATTCATGATGTGAATACGTTTTCTCTCCCATGTCAACTACCCCAAGATCATCCCATATAAGCCTCTAATATCATTTCTAAGAACCTAATACATAAAAAATTTCACAAATACATTAAATTGTTTTAATATCTAAACTTTCTATTTATTTATTTTATTTTATGTCCAGTTATTATCAAAATATATTTGTTAAATAAATTCAAAAAAATGTATATAAATGTAATAAATAATTTTTTTACATTAATAATTTCATAGAAATCACCACCACCCTTTAATACCCTCATTATTTTAACTATAACACCATATTATATGTAGATGACTACTCTTTAGCTACTCTATTCTGTCCCCCCAACATACTCAAAGCATAAGACGATGCACCGGAAGTAGAGAAGGAAACTAATGAATATGGGATCATATTTTTTATGAATGAAATTTGGTCCACCCCTGATCTTGGCACCCTATACAACCTATGACATAACCTTATAAGATTTCATAATCCCCTATAGTTGATTCTAGTAACAAGGTATCAAATAAGCTCCAAGAGGTGATGATTATGCCTAAAAAATAAAGAGTGAGAACTTACACCCTATAGCTCGACATGGGCCTCCCATACCTTAGAGGGGTATACATTAGAGTACGCGGTTAAAAAATAGGTTGAAAAAAATGGACTAATATAATAAAACATACAACATAATAAAATATTAAACCAACAACATAAAAAAAATATTAGTAAAACTAGAGAACGTTTGATAAAACATAACAGGTTGAAGTTACTGATACACTAAGATACCAAAATAAATAAATGGAAACATCAAAACATCTACCCATATCTAAGAGAAAGTAGGAAATATCCACTTTTCATCTCTATTAAATACCAAAAGATCAACCTCAACATCATAGTGGACAATACTAGAATATTAATAAGATAAGCATAATAAAAAAATCCCTAATAGGTATCCTCCCCACACCGCTTACAAAAACTTGAAAAGAGTAACCACTTCATGATACTTTAAAATACAAGTTGAAAAAATAATGTTTTATCTCATCCATTTAAAAAAATATCAAGCACTTTGACTTTGAAAACTATTATTTCAAAAGAAATCAATTTGAATATCCTTTGAAATCCCATTTTAATTAAGATAATGAATTTTATTTTTACATTATAGGAAAAAGAAAAGTTCAGAAAATGTATAATACCATAATAAAAATATAATTGAGTGAATATAAGTTATAGTCATCTTGGGTATCAGAGATTCATGGAAATGATATTGGAAAAATCTAACAAAACTAATTTAATTTTAGATCAGTGTAGGATAAATAACATCATACCCTAAAACTCATTATTACCCGGCCCAGTCTAACCAAGGGTAGAATCTCATAAGAAAATAAAATTTAAATTTAGTTAAACTATTCATGGTGAGATAATAATATAGTGTATAAATTGTTCCTATAATTTCCACATGGAAACCCAAGGTTTCCCATAGAATATAATGGAGGTGATTTATTCAGTTATCACATAATAATATAATCATTTGAATAAAAAACAATCTCAACCTTACCTCAGAACAAACTTCATAGAAATATTCCCTTCCTTTCCATTAAAAACCACATTCAATATATACTTCCCCTTTATGGATTAATCATCACTTAATCATAATAGAGTTTAAAATTAAAAATACACTAGTGGAAACGTTTCAATAGAATCCCTTTTCAAAACCATTTAGAATGATTTTAATTGGGATATAGAATATCATTTGATAAGACAAATTATAAATAATTCATTTGAAAACAAAAACATGGTATCATTATAAATTCCCAAACCAATAAAGTAGAACAAAACCCCATTTTAAGGAACCAAGAACACCTTTATCATTCAATAAACTATTTATAGAAATTTATTTAAATGAACAAAATAGCTTCTTTAATAAATGAACTATTATAAAGATATAAAGAGAAAATAAATAAAATATTAGGTGTGAGTGGAATTCTGTAACAATTAAACACTTATAAACTATGTATAAATTCCTTTTCTAACCAATTAAATAAAATTATAACTCCCTTAGTTTGATAAAAATCACTATGTAAACAAAATAAAATTCATAAAACCCTTAAATTATGTATTGAAAACCAAAAATATTTTCTTTATGTTTAAATCCATATTCGTAGAGAAACCTACCTCTGATCCATCATTTTTATAAGTCATGGTATTGAACCACCTCAAGAATACATGAAGAAGACAATCTGAATAAGAGGACACCTAATATAAGAATAAATCCTAATAAAAATATATTAAAACAAAACCCTGGGTCTCCATGACCTTTCTATGGAAAAATTAATAGTGAAATGGGAAGGACATGGAATGAGATATACTTTGGATGTGTTTAAGTCAAGGAATTAACCTCAATCCATGGATATAATACATAAAATTTTAAGTGGAGAGGGAGAACCAATTGGTAGGGCTCTCTAGATTCACACGGATCCAGTGGGGGTGATAAAAGAGTTTAGACATAAAAATTCAAGATGGGTATATATTTTATTTAATGTTTTTGAAATTCGATGTCGTATATACAATTTTAATACATGGTTTAACAAACCATGTTCCAACCATGCAAGAATAACTAGAAAATAATAGTAATAATAAATTTAATGGAATACCATGCACCAACTATGTAAAATAACTTTCTTAAAGTTATTGACGTAGATGTATGATTGTCGCAAGATTTCTACTTACCATGCACCAAATGTTCACAATCAACTAGGAATTAAAAAACATAAAACATCAAGCATATTAAGTCTTAAACTCAAGGATAAGGTCAAACATGAAAAATAAAAAAAAATTAACCAAGAAATTATATGTTTATGTTAAATAACATCTATTGTAATCAAACATAAGAAAGGGGCCATACTGAAAGTAAGGAACATACCTGATAAAGGTAGGAGTGTATTAAATGGTTCCTATGGAATATGTGTTTTGGAAGACTTTATCAAACCTTTAAATAATTTGGGTTTTCAAAATAATATATCCAAAATTACTATAAAAGCTTTTATACAATTATATATAATAACAAAATTTGAAAATATTATACATAGAATATTTGAATTCATGTATTCTAAATAAACAGATAATAGATAAGATAAAGGAGGACTAAGAATATGATCATGAAATTCATCAATGAATATATTATTTCTACCCTCTACCGTTGACATGATTTAATATTATTCACCCTTCCACATAAGATTTTTTGTTTCAATATCATTATATATAGATAGATCAATCTTCTATTATTGATGGAATTTTCTATAAAAAATTAATTATTCAACTTTATCACTCATATCATACAAGTATATTAGTTTTAAATGGGCTAAAACACTATACCATTTATTGAATCCATCATCTATATAATATAAAATTTTATCTTGTGAAGATAAGATATATGGATCATGTTCTTCACACTCACCAATATTTATCAACTGAGATAATTTATCATAAGTATATTTTAATGAATCTTTCCTTATGCCCCTATAAATATTATCCAACTTTAATTTGAATAACATATCTAAAAATTTTACATGAAGTTTTATTAAATAAACTCAATCAACCTTCTATAGTATCCCACCTCCATGAATTTTTTAAACATTCCACTATTTTTTGTTTTCAATCATTCCTCATGAAAGACTACATGAAATATGAAACCATTAATATTATAAGCATTGAATCACTTGCATTACTTACAATATCGAGAAGAAAGAAATTCAAATCATCTATCATTATATCATAATTATCCACATTTATGATATACATGTATAAATATGAAATTCTTTTAGTTTTATAAATTAATTATATCAATATATTATGAATAAAAAATTTATTATAATTTTACATAGAGTGAAAACTTATAAATAATGTCTTTTATAATGGATTTGTATATCTCTTTCTCATTTCATGTTTGGCTCAAAATTTTTCACTTTGTTATCATCTTCAATTTTTAAGTTAGAGAATATATAATATCACTATTGAGTATCACATATCTATGTGCTTGTACGTACACTATTTGTTTTAATGAAACTAATATTATTTCCTAAACATGATAATCTAATGTTATAAAAGTTTTTTTTACTTTTTATAAAAAAAATTATTTTTTATCATGAACATTTCTATCTCAATTGAATAATGACTCATCACTATCCAAATACCTCAGAAAATAGTATATGCACTTTGGCTATATAATATTTAGTAGTAGAGCCTTCTAATTGAGCATTATTTCTGAAAAACACATCAAGTGACCTGTATACCTATTTACAAAAAATAACACAGTATAATAAACAATATATGTTATGAGTTTTTATATTTTAATGTATAAATAATAAATAAGTTAAATGATAATACTTCTCTATGGGATAAATCCATCAATAATGTAAAATCCCGCTAACATTAATACCCTCAAGAAAATTCATAGTTAAATGAAACATTATAGATAAAAACTATGAAAAAATATCATCTCCAAATTACAAAGTTTCATTACAGTTATTTATTTAATTTTCTTGAGTTTAATGGGGATTAAATTGTTTTCATAATGAAACCTGAAGAATGTAGAAACCCTAATTATCACTAAGATTATTTTTTTAATAAAAACATTATACAAAAATAATAGCAGAAATTTATCAATAAAAATATGAGAGTCATGAATTATAAGTCAGTGTAACATAAGAAGTTCTAATTAAACACATCTTGAAATGTTACTTGAGTATCCATCAAATACTTTCACATTTTTCAATATTGAAAGGGAAAAATATTTTTATTGATTTTTTAATGGAAAAACTATGGAAAGATACTTTTAAATATCAACTTCCCACAAATCCTACTTTATATTCCTTTATTATAAGTCCTTATGAGTGTTATAATGAAAATTTTAATTTTCCCATATCTTTTAAAATTATAAAAATCAAATTTTCATATATATTCATTTTAATGTGAATAAAATAATGATTATAATGTAAAAAATTAATTAATAACAAGGATGATTGAAAAAATGATTCATTTATTCATTTTTTAGGTAACAATTCTATCGTATGGGTTTTGAACTCATTTCTTAGAAATTTCTACCTAATAATCCTTCCCTACTTATGTATATATAGCTAATAATTCTGAATTAAATTGTAAATGTAATAACAAATTTTGTTAATGGAATCAAATCATTTCATCCTTATAATAATGACTTGTAATTATACAGAGAAGATTAGCATGGCCCCTGTGCAAGGATGGCAAGCACAAATCGAGAAATGGATCAAATGATGTCATATGAAACCCCACTTTATTCTATATGGTATTCTTCTGGTCTTGAAGTCAATGTGACATATTTTATATACTTGTCTAGTATAGGTGTTCCAACCATACGTGTTTCCTAATAAATTGAAATTAATAATATCGCACATTATTATAGAATATATTATGAACATTTTAGTTGTCAATTCATCATATGTATCTTTATCAGTATCACATAACACTTTCAGTTTTTATATAAGAGGATAAAGGTATACATCAATTTTATTTCTATGCATTATTTTTTCAGGAATAATCATTTGAATAATGAACCAATTTTTTTTATAGACATCCATGGATGTAGATTATATGGGATCAAAAAATAGGCCATATGTTATAAGTCGTACTTAGTGTCCCAGATGGGTTTAATCTATTAGTATCAGATATTAAACATTTATTCCTATTATCTTAATAGATATTAATATATAAATAATCAAATCATTTCAATTATTTTTAATCTCTTGGATGTCATATAAACGCATATTTTTTATTTTTCGTGTGATGACACTTCATTTTTATATCGTTTCATAGTACATGAATAATATTTTAAATTGTGGTTTTAATATAATGTAATATAAATCCTTTTAAATGGTTTAATTTATATTCTTCATTGTCAATAATTCATTCAATCTATTATCATGATTCACTAATTCTTAACTAGAATTATTAAATCTTTTATACTCTTCTCCTCTAAATATTCTCCCTAATACAACATGTAATCATTGGAACGTGCATATGATTTTGTATAATTGAAATGGGTCTTGTTAAAAAAAATTCTTTATCTTATAAAATTATTTAGGAATCATAGATTCAAAAAATTTATCATGTAAAAATTCCAATATCATTGATATTTATTTATCTATAATTCCACATAAGAACCTGATATGGTACAACTTCAGTATAAAGTAATATGTTTTATATTTTTTATGTCCTTCATACAACTCATGATTTCCAACCTCCACTAATTCATAAAACATATTTGATTACTCTATTAGATTCTATCTTGTTTTAGCCTCTAGAAAATTAGAAAGATACACCATTGATATTTTTTGTTGGTCAGAGAAGAGTACTCAAGAGAGGATAAATTGATTATCTATAAAAATTTCGGTTAAAATTGGTTCTTTGAAAATTTCCCCCAATTAAAAATATAATCTAAGTCAATTTTTAGTGAATTTATAAAAGTATGGAATGTTCAATTAATTTCTCCAAAGATTGATTCGTCCTTAGTTATACTAATTTAAAGATTAATACAACTTTTGAAACTAACATACTGGTTAAAAACAGTTATAAACACTTTCTAAACTAACTATCAAAGATCTGTTTAGTTTTATGTAATATGTGATAAAAACATAGTAAAAACTAACATGTAAAAACACAAAAAATTTAAACAAGAGGTTCATTATTGATTTGAGACTTACTCCTCTACACTTGGTTACCACCTTCCACTAAGTAGTTTAAATTAATAAACAAGATTCATCCACACCCTAGATTGGGGTTCATAACTGCACACAAGGTTGTCCAAGTCACACTTGACCTCTAACACAGTTATTTGTGGGAAAACAGCAAATAGGTCACACTATACCTCTTCCACAGTTCATAGTAGGGTACAAAAAGATAAATAGAGTGTGAGTTTTAGGATATCGAGTATCCTATGGATATTCACTGGAGTATTTATGAGTGTAACAGACAGATACACACACTACTAAAAAATGTAAACAAATGAACACAATAGAGTTAAGGATGTAGAGTAAGGATTAGAAGTCTATGTGTTTTATGCAGTGAAAATATAAACTTTTTTGGTGTGGTGAAATTGATGTTTGAGTCCTCTTCTGTATTTTGACTGCAAAATAGTGTATTGTGGCCTCTATGTTATGGCTTTCAAGAGTATGAGATGTTTAGCTTTTTGTTTGAAAGATGTTCAGATTCTGTTTTGAGAGATGTTCTGGTCAGCTTAGTAGGTTTAGCATGTATTTTTTATATCCCCATATGTTCTTCCTTTTGAGTTCTTGGGTTTTTTGAAGTATTATAGAGAATTTCATGTGTTCTTCTGCACTTTTTAACTGGCTTTCCACTAGAGTGTATATTATCATCTTGAAAGATCTAGCTTATAATTATTTTATGATTTGAGGTTAAGTAGAAAGAATGATCTACCCATGTGCATGTACCTCGTACTGCCACAGAATATCCTACATAAAACATTAAATTGATGTTAGAAACTTTAATTTTTATAAATATGTTTATTATATATAAATTTTAATTAATAAAATCAAAATAGTCTTTATAACTTGTAGTGAGTTATATGTATAAATGAGTCATTGGCATCAATTTCTCAACATCGGTGGCTCTCTATATCAATGAGCCCTTTCCATCGGTATCAGTGACTTGGGGCATCAGTGAGTCATTTGTACTATCGGTCTGTTTAGGCATTCGTGAGTCCTCATAGGTGACCTTTGGAACTATCGGTGTGACCGATCATCGGTGAACTATTTCATCGGTGAATCCATCCTTTAGCATCTTTCAATGGTAGGTCACTTGGACTGATGGTAGGTTGTATGTGTTAGTAAGTCATATGCAATGGTGAGTCATTTGTGTTGATGTCATGTGAAATGGTGAGTCATTTGTGTCGGTGCCATTTGCTACGGTGAGTCTTTCCAATGGTGTCAATGTCACATACTTAGAAAAAAATCATCTTTGATCTATCTTTCAGTGATCCATATGTTTTTTGGTGTGTCAACTATCTGTTGGGGTCAGTGACTCATACATAGATAATTTTTAGATGTTCTTTCTGTCTTATATTTTAGTAAATTCAGAGAGTGTTAAAATCTATTAACACATAGATAATCTTATATAGATATAAATACACATAAATAATTATATGATTGAAATGATCCAATATTCAAGATAATGTTGTGACATTACTTAGAATCTTTAACATAAGTTAATATATACATTAATATATGCCAGAATTTGTGATAATTAAAACCATTATTGTTAGAGATAGTGGCTAATAACATCTATGGGCCAACAATCTCACCATTTTGATAATCACAAATCATGTCATTATTAAGTACCATTAGAGAATGATTAAAGTAAATGATTAATAAGGTATTTGAGAGAAAATTCACATAATGTATCAGATATAATAATATATAATCATGATTAAAATAATGCTTATAGAATTAGTTTATAGATTTATCCCCTATTTTGGATTAGAAAAAAGTAGAAGATGAAAAGAACACTAAAAGTTAAAAAGTAGAAACAATTAAATATCATTCATAAACAAATTAAACTCAATGAAAAAAAATATATTGATTCATACCTATTAAAAAAAGATCACTCCATACTACAGGTTAGGATCAAGGGGTTCTTTATTATTATCATAAGGATCTATGGATGGTGTATTAAGAGGGTTAGGATGAGAAGTAAGAGAGTATGAAAACATTTTGAGAGGATATAGAGGAACTCATTCATAAACTGTAGAAGTCGGGAAAGTTTGGTGTTGAGAGAGAATCTGATGAAAAAAAGATTATGTAATAGCTGGTTGGATCTAAGATAAATCCTAAGAAACTAATATTTGAAGCTGATCAATCACAAAACCAGCAGGACCAAGTGGTCCAGCAAGAGGTACCACCATGTCTTCACATTGTACATAATGATGTGGTTTTAACATCTTGATTAACTCTACAATTATCTCTCCATCATATTTAATTTCCCTTTTAAAATCATATTTGTTTTTGATAAACTAGTCCAAAAAGGGTGTAAATTACCTCATCTTTTGAATATGATCCTTAAAAGCATTTTTTACTAGAGGAAGAATAATATTAGTTTTGAAATACATAAATATACTGTTCATTTGATTATTTGTGATGATTTTTGGAGAAAAAATAAATAATCTATTTAGTTATCAATTCTTGAGTATGTAAAGAACATCTTTTATAATATCTAAATGACCATATACCTCATCTAAAGTATCCTCATCTTTGGAAATACTTTTAATAAATTCTTGTAGATCCTCTTTCAAAACTGTTTTAATAGTGGTATGCTCTGCATATTGGGAAAAATGAGTAGGTGGATCAGAAGTTGAAGTAAGAGGAGGGGAGGTAATTTCTTGAACTTCATTTCTTATCATGGAAAACTCAATGGCTTTAAAATGAGAAACAATATTCTCAAGTCCTTTCATGAAAGTTTCCATTGTATTCCTATACTCAATGGTCAAGGAATAGATTATAGTTGTTAACTTCTTCATTCCAATCCCAAGCATGGTATTTCTTGTCACAATTGTTTCTCTAGTTGTGATTAAATTAGGTAGAAATTTTTTTATTACCATATTTGAAACTGAAGACGCATCATCTTGACATAGAATAGTAAAGGCAAGAGTTGAACTAGAAGCACTAGCTTGCTTTACACCATCAACCATATATTACATTTCTATCAAATTTTTAGTTAGCTCATTATTCTCTCTACTTGATTCATCAATTTTATATCTCATTTTAGATTGTAATGAGTGTCTTATAGAGTCACATATCTTTTCCTTGAATTGTTCAAAATAGGCTTTAGTGACATAATCACTATAAAAGGTCTCATTCACTAGTTCTCTCACAGCAAGGGCAACAACATCATCCTCAAAATCATCATAATCCAATCCCATGGCCACATAACCAAGATTTCACATTTATTATTCCAAAGTATCAAAATCTAGAGGATTAATAGAATCAAGTATTACCCTTCCAGTTTTATTCTCTTCATCATCTTGAGCATCTTGTCCTTGAGGCTCCCCTCAGTGTCAACCTTATCGAAAAATTTCTCCCCCACAATCAAGGCTAATTTCATATGTTTCTTTTTGATATGTAGGGTTCGTTTCTTTATATAAAAAACTTGAGAAATAGGTTCATCTGGAGCAATAATTTTTTTCTTGAACAACACCCTCAACAGATACACCAGTATTAGCTTTAGAAACATCCATACTCAAAGCATCTGTATTCTCATCAGGATGATCAGATTCACTATCACTACCACTTTCAGTGCTTTTATCATTATCACCATTTTCATCCTTTCCATCACCATCTTCATCATCAAATTCCTCTTCTTCTTCTTCCCTTTCTAATTTTGAACCACTTTCTCTACTACAAGCTTCTTTTTCATCATCTTCTTCTTCATTTGATTCACTGACATACTATAAATTGCCTTTAACTTCATTTTCATTTCATACTATAGATTTGATAACAGGTTCAAGAGAGGGTAAGTCCAAAGATGGACTTTTTGGTCTAATAGAGACACTTTTGATTGGTCCAGTTGTTTCTAGGTCATTTCAATCATCAACTGGTGATCCCGCATCTCTGACAGGTGTTGCAGGCTCCTCGTCCTCATCTAAAGAATAAGTTACTTGGTCATCTAAGCTAAGACCAAGATCCACTAGATACCATGGTCTAACTAGATGATCTATGGGATTCAATTTCTTATAAAATATATCTTCTTCACCAACATATTATTTTCTCCAGGGGTTCCAATTCATTATCATTCTCGTACATATATCATAACTCAAACAAACTCCACTACATTCACTAACTACAACATCATCATCTTCAATCAGAGATCCTTGTTCCTTTATCATTACTAAAATCATTCTAGAATACAATCGATAATTTGACTTAAAACTAGTTTTTATCATCTCATTAATGTGAACCATCAAATATCTACGTAGATTCAATTTGACTACTTCCTAAAAAAATATAACAAGTATACATCTTGATACATGAGAGAATAAAAGTCATCTTTCCTAGAAAAAATCTTGTGCTGAATAAACTTAAATAAAATTATGCACCCACTATTCAATTCTAAGGCAATGGGTCTCACATGTTATTCATTTTTAGTTAGAAATTTCATATTTGTATCATAGAAAAATAATTCACTTTCATTATTATAAGTACCTTGATAATCATTAAACCCTTCTTCATGAGGCACCTTAAGACATTTAGCCCAATGTCTTGAAGAAAAAGTGATTATCTTCCCCTTCATAGTTGACTTCACCAAAGCAGCATAACTTCCTTCAAGAAAAGTTCCATTTTTATGTAGAATTCAAATACTAGTTTTGGGTAGAATACTTATTCATTTTTTGTGAAACATTAAATCCATCCATGATCTTGTAGTACCTTCAACAACAAAGACTTTTTCTCCAAGATCCATTCGACTAAGACTTCTTTCTTTGAGGTTACCACATGGTTTTCCAAACTAGGATTTATAGGACCTGAATATTTGATCTATTCCCTTTTTGGTCTCTTGGACACACAAGACTAACCCTCTTCAAGATATCTCTTAACTTGTGACATATTGTTCAATTGTGTATGGAGGTTGGAAGGTGAAAGGTCAGGGGTAGAGAAATAGAGTGTCAACTAAAAGAGTTGTGGTAAAGGGAGTAGAGTGGATCGATTCAAATTTATATCATTTTAGGATTTTAAAACTTCACAATCATGAAATCGTGAACCGGGTTCACTAGAATTAATGAAACAGTGTAATTTTTTATAAAAACATAAAACATAAAAACAATAATTCATCGGTGTTGGAATGACAGAATTTGTAAAATACTAACGGTGTCAGCATGAAAATAGTGTCAACGTGACAAAAGTTTCTTCACGAAAATGGTGTCGGCATGACAATGGTGTCAGCATGACAATGGTGTTAGCATGACAACGATGTCAGCATGACAACTGTGTCAGCATGACAAATTCATAGAAAAATATTAATGAAAAGTAAAACACATGGTCTTACTGGTTTGTCATTCCTAACTCATGTATTAGGTAATTTATTCTTTCATTATTCAATGGCTTATGGAATATTTCAGAGAGATGATATTCAGTGACAATAAATTCTAATGGGATATCACCCTTTTGATAATTATATATCAAAAAGTGATCTCTCACATCAATATATTTTGTTCTAGAATGAGAAAATGGATTTTTAGAAATGTTAATAGCACTTGTATTATCACAATTTATGGAGATATGTCTTAATTGAAATACATAGTCTTAGAAAGTGTTTTTGATCCACAAACTTTGTGCACAGTAACAACCAGCAGCAATGTACTCTACTTCTGCATTTGATAATGCAAAAAAATTTCATTTTACTACACCATGAAATTAGAGAATTTCCCAAAAAGTGACCTTTTTTAGATGTTCTATTTCTTTCTAACTTACATCCAAAAAATTCAGTATCATAATAACTAATCATATGAAAAGGTTGTCCTCTTGGATAAAATAATCCTAAATTAGTTGTAAATTAGAGGTATTTGAAAACTCTTTTAACTGCATTTAAATGTGACTCTTTTGGATTTTTTTTGAAATATTTCACATATGTGCACACTAAACGTGATTTCTGGACTACTGGTAGTTAAGTAAAGAAAACTCCCAATCATTCCTCCATAAGAAGTTTGATCAACAAATTTTCCATTTTTATCAAGATCTATCTTACATGTAGAACTCATAGGTGTTTCACTACTCTTAATTATATTAAATCCATACCCTTTCAAAAGATCATTAGTGTATTTATAGTGATTTATAATAATACCTTCTTCATTATAAAATATTTAAAATCCATGTAAATATTTAATTTTACCCATAAAACTCTTTTCAAACTCATATTGCATAATTTTTTGAACAATCATTGCATAAATCATTTTCTGAAGAACCAAAAATAATATCATCCACATATATTTGAGCTATTAAAACATCTTTAGAAATTATTTTTATAAATAATATAGGATCAGAAATTCCTTTTTTAAAACATTTAGAAATAATAAAGTTACTTAACTTATAATACCATGCTCTTCGAGCTTATTTTAATCTATATAAATATTTAGATAATTTGAAAACATGATTAGGAACTTGTGGATTTGTAAATCATGGTGGTTGTTCAACAAAAACATCCTCAATTATATAACCATTTAAGAATGTACTTAAGATATCCATTTGATAATGATTTAAATCAAAGTGTGCGGCATAGGCAAGAAAGATTCTATTGTCATCAAGTCTAGATACTGGTGAAAAGGTCTCTTTATAATCAATTCTTTCTTCTTGACTGTAGCCTTGTGAAAACAATCTAGCTTTGTTTCTAATGATATTCATAGCTTCATCTACTTTATTCCTAAACACCCATTTGGTTCTTATGGTCTATGTATCTTTTGGTATATCAACAAGATTCCTGATTTTATGTCTCTCAAACTGATTAAGCTCTTCTTCCTTATCCATTACTTAGAATTCATCATTGATTTCATCATTGATATTTTTAGATTCAAGTTTATGAAAATAATGCTAGATATTCAACCTGATTTATCATGGAATCTCTATTTTATATTCCTCTCTCTAAATCTCAAACAAAAGCATATAAGGGATGTTTTTGAGGGTTCTAGTTAGTCTAGTAAAAGTTGGGATAGTTATTTCAGGTTCATCACTTTGTTATGGTTCATTATGGATATAATCTAGAGAATTTCCATAATGGGATGTTTTCTAGAACGAGAAGTTTTTTAAAGATTACTTTATATTACGGATGGGGTCACCTAGCTCAAGACTGCCCGACCAGGCATACCAAGAAGTCGTGGTAGGCAGTGGGTGCACCGCAGTAGCAGAGGAAGTGTCGTGACCAGGTATCCCCCACGTGAGGATAGGGTGGTCCTCAACGAGGCGGCGTAGGCAGAGCAGCAGGGCCTGGAGGTGGGGGACGGTGTTTCAAGGTCCTTCCACCGCCACCACCGGGCGGCCCATGCCAGGCTCAGGGAACTGGCGGTAGGGGCCATGGGAATCTTCAGAATATGGGTGTTCGTGACCCCCCCCCCCCCCCCCTCTCCAACACACGAGATGGTCTGTGGTACGCTTTTTGTTTACTCTATGCTTGCTTTGGTACTAGTAGACACAGGCTCCAGCCACTCTTTTATGTCACTGCTTTTGGTATGGGAGTTGGAGCTCCCAGTAGAGGTGCTAACACCTGTTCTTAGACTCAAGTTTCCTACGAGAAGTTCCTTGTTAGTGCCCTTTGTTTGTAGATAGTGTGAACTATCATTCAGAAGAGAGATTTTCACATGGGACCTACTCGTCATCACGATGGAACCTTATGATGTCATCTTGGGAATGGATTGGCTTTCCATGGTTCACGCCCAAATTGATTGTTGGCGTATACTAGTCAGATGTGTCCATTATGATGGGATTAGGTTGACCATCCTTAGTGAACGAGACCTCGCCGTAGAGCAGACGGGTACTCTGAGTCGGAGACTACGACCTTTTTCTCACCAGTTGCTGAGCATGGCTCTCAGAGCAGAAGACACTACAGGCACCTAGATCTCTCCCGTTGTAGAGGACTACATGGATGTCTTCTCGTGGATGTCACGGGACTACCTCTAAGTCGAGAGATGGAGTTCTTCATTGACTTTCATCTGGGGAGTGCCTTGATATCATGTTCAGATTTTCAAATGGCGCCCAAAGAGCTTCAGGAGCTACGAGTTTAGTTGGATGACCTTTGTGAGAAAGGGATTCACCAGGCCTAGTGTTTCCCCCTGGGAAGATCCAGTTTTGTTTGTAAAGAAGGAAAATAATAGCCTACAACTTTGTGTGGATTATCATCACTTGAATCAGGCCACGATAAAGAACAAGTACCCTTTGCTGAGGATCGACAACCTCTTTGACCAGTTGATAGGTGCGAAGTGGTTCTCCGAGATTGATCTTCGATCCAACTACCACCATTTTCGGGTTTGTCAGGCTGACATCGCAAAGTTGGCTTTCCATTATCGGTATGGGCATTACAAGTTTCTAGTGATTCCCTTTGGCGTGATGAATTCCCCCTCCGTTTTCCTAGCATTGATGAACTAGATATTCCAGCCATACTTGGACCGGTTTGTGGTTGTCTTTATTGACGACAAACTCATCTACTCTAGATTGGAGGAGGAGCACGCCGAGAATTTGAGGATGGTCCTAGACTTACTCTGGGAGCACCGGGTGTATGGGAAGTTCTCGAAGTGTCAGTTCTTTATTCATAAGGTTCACTTTCTGGGGCATGTCATTTCAGAATAGGGTTTGTCCATAAATCCTGCAAAGATAGAGGTAGTGATTTCTTGGGATCCAGCCAATAATACATCATAAGTGCGGAGCATCCTTGGTTTGGCAGGGTACTACAGGAGTTTTGTGGATGATTTCTCTAGGATTGCTGCCCCATTGACCACATTGACACAGAAGGGATGACTGTTCACTTGGACTGATCAGTGCCAAAAGGCCTTTGAGGAGTTGAGATAGAGGCTGATTAGTGCTCTATTGTTGAGGCTACCAGAGGAGGGTGTTGAGTTCGTGGTGTACTGCAATGATTTAGGAGCTAGCATGGGTGTATGCTGATGCAGTAACAGGCAGTGATTGCATATGGGTCAAGGTAGTTGAGGCCCCATGATCATAATTATGTGACTCGCAATTTGGAGCTAGCAGCGGTGGTCTTCGCCTTGAGGTTATGGAGACACTACCTCTTGGGTGAGCATTTTGTGGTCTACTTAGTCCACCAGAGCCTCAAGTACATCTTCACTCAGAGGGATCTGAATCTGAGGCAGAGGCGCTGGCTGGAGTTTCTACAAGACTATGATTTTGAGATAGTCTACACTCCAGGGAAGGGCAATGTAGTTGCAGATTCTCTTAGCAGGAAGACCCAGGCTCGTCTAGTGTAGGAAGCTTCAAAGCAGTTGGCTTCCCTAGAGCTGACCTTGGTGGAGCAGGAGGGTGCAACTTTTCTGCAGTCGATGATACTGACTCCTTCACTTCTTCAGTGTGTGAGAGAGTCCCAGGTGTGGGATGTTGACAGTGAGGTGCTCCATGATCATATATCCACGGTGGATGCACCTGATGGGTATTCTGATGGAGGGAATCACGAGATCCTATTCCAGGGGCATGCTGTAGTACCAGTTGAGATGCGGGAGGAGGTGATGTGGGATTTCCACACTTCTCCCTTGGCTATACCTCCCGGTGTGGGGAAAATGTACAAAGACCTTCAGCGGTAGCTTTGGTAGTTTGGCATGAAGCGAAGCATTTCTAAGTTCGTTTCTTGGTGTCTTACTTGTCAGCAGGTGAAGGAAAAGCATCAAGTTCTGGAAGGGTTGTTGTAGCCCCTTGATATCCCATAGTGGAAGTGGGATGGCATATCTATGGACTTCTTCACAATGCTTCTGCACACAGAGAAAGGCCATGGTTCTATTTGGGTGATAGTGGACTGACTCACGAAGTCGGTGCACGTCCTTTCCATTAGGGAGCAGAGCTCGGTGGAGAGTTTAGGGTAACTGTACATTTAGGAGATCATCCGCCTTTATGGTATACCCTTGACGATCATCTCCGACCGTGATGCGCAATTTACATCGTGATTGTGGCGAGGCCTGCAGGAGGCATTTAGGACTTAACTGCAGATGAGTAAAGCTGTTTACCCCCAGACCAACAGGCAGACAGAGTGCACTGTCTAGGTGTTGGAGGATATGCTCAGGGCGTGCGTGTTAGAATTTGGCCTAAGCTAGGAGGATCACCTGCCCTTGGTGGAGTTTGTGTATAACAACAGTTACCGTTATACTATCGGCATGGCACCTTTTGAGGCCCTCTATGGGAGACCCTGCAGGTCACCGTTGTGCTAGACGGAGGTTGGGGAGACCTCCCTCGTGGGCCCAGAGTTGGTGTGGACGATGACGGAGAAGGTGCAGGTCATTCATGAGCAGGTGAGGATTGCTCAGGGCAGACAGAAGTCCAATGCAGACCGTTATTGCAGGCCTTTAGAGTTCAAATAGGGGGACCATGTCTTTTTTAGAGTCCCTCTGCGGAGTGGTAGACGGAGGTTCGACCGGGGAGGCAAGCTATCCCTGAGGTTCATTGGGCCCTTTGAGGTCGTGTGCAGGTTTGGTGAGGTTTCCTACCATCTTGCTCTACCCCCACAGCTGGAGAGGGAGCATTACGTCTTCCATGTGTCGTAGCTGAGGAAATACATGCATGACCCTACACATGTCATCAGTTGGGGAGAGCTAGACATTGAAGATGGAGCCAGTTTTACGGAGCACCTGGTGGCGATTGAGGACCGGCAAGTGCAGACACTGCTTGGATGGACCATTCCTTTGGTTCGTGTGCTGTGGTAGCACGAGAGGGTGCAGGAGAGAACCTGGGAATGGGAGAGCCATATGCAGGCTGAGTATCCCGAGTTGTTTTTGTAGTTTTGTTTTTGAGGATGAAAAACTTGAATGAGGGAATAATGTAAGAACCTAGGTTTTGAGCCTGTAAGACATTGAAATTTTCTTGATGTTATTCCAAAGAAGGTCGTTCAGACGGAATGTGATTCTGAGCCCCGGTGTGTCCAGAATTAAATTTTAAGTTCGTTCACACTAGAGACACCAAATAAACATAATAACTCTGAAAAAATGGCTCAGATCAGAAAAAATGAGTGCACTGTTGAGTCCGGAGCGCACTCTTTACTCTATAAGGGGTGTAACTTTCCTGGGTGCGACCCTTCTTTGGGAAACGCCACCAGGGGTGTTTTCGTAATTTTGCAGCCCCAGGCGGGAACTTTATAACTTCTGAATGGATGCACGGATTAAAATTCAGAGACCACTGTTGCACTCAAGATGTGGGTTTTACCCTAGCGGAAGCTTAACCCCGACCCCATTGAAAGTTCGGGTATGGGCCTACTGGTGGGTGTTTAAAAATTAATTAAATTTTAATTAATTCCCTACTTAAACACCTCCACCCCTCCCTTCTCCTTCCACTATTTGTTTTCTCTGCAAAACCTCTCCCAACAAGGGAGAAACCTCCTTCAAGCTCTTCCTTCTCTCTGGCAAGGCGGTGGCGGCTCCGGTGGCTGGTTTGTGAAGCGACGGGCTTCGCCCAGCGTGGTAGGTTCGTGTGTTTCATTTTTTTATAATTTATGAACATATCATTGAACCTAACTATTACTTTCTAATTGTTGTTTATTTGTTTATCAGAGTCCATAAGTTCGTAGGTTTCAATTAGAGCTATCCAACTCTCTTTTCAGATGAAAAATCTGAGTCCCAGGGCTCGGCCAAACATTGGTTTTCCGGCGGTTCCAGGGCTGTCTGGCGGCTCTGTGCGGTGGTTCGAAGGGCGACGGTGGCGGCGCAGTGGTTCCTAGGCGGCAGTGCAGCACAGCTCTTTGGTGGAGGCATGGAGGATCTTTTGCGGTCGGCACAGGCGGTCCGGGATGGAGGCCCGATGCGGGGCGGATCCTCTGTGGTTGGCGGTCCGAGCGAAGACCGAGGTCGTCGCGCCCCCGGATGCAGACCGAGACCCATGTATCGCGGGTCTCGGGGGGGAAAGTCCAGACTGGGTCATGCCAATATGGGTGATGTGGTGCAGCCCGCATGGTGGACCATAGGCCACGGTGGACTGGGCGGTCTGGGCGGCCGAGCCGCGTACCGCCGGTCTGCAGAGGGGTGGACTGGCCGAACCGTTCCAGCCCACCCCATCTCTGTCCATAGGCATTTAAACGCCCCTACATTGCAAACTGATTTTTGGATTTGAAAACCGTCTATGAAGGCACAATCCTTGGCTCAGGACAGAAGTTTTGAGATTTTTCCAGGAATTTTTAATTCCAGATACGGGAGGCTCTGTGGTGCGACACACCGTTAAGTGTTGTTTAGTGCCTCGACGAGATTCTTCTTTCAGACGGTGTGAACACATCCGAAGTCTGTTTTAGGAACTGTCAGTGGAGTCATAACCCTTGAGTCGAGACAATGTATTCTAGGGTGGTTTCAGGTGTTGGACCCGAAGTTGAGGCATGGGCCCCATGGGCTGTCTTTTAAGCTGTGAGCAGTGTTTTGTGACTTTTTCATCAGACGTCCATTCGGGGCGAATGAGTAGTCATTTTTCCGTGTTTTTCTAATATCATCACGATGATGCAGTTCGCCCGACCTCTTTAGAGTCCATGGTGTGGGCCCCACGAAGCTCCGTATGGGCATAAAGCAGTGTTGAATAACTTTTTCATCGGGAGTCTGTTTCAAGTGAATAAATAGTCTATCTCACATGTTTTTCTGAGAGGATTGTAACAGTGTAATCGGTTTGGGCATGAAAATCCTCTTTCGAGAACTTATTAAATGTGGAAACGTGAAAGGACATTTTTTGGAGGTTCATTTGAGGAACTTCGAACCAACGTACAGTAGTGACGATTAGTGACACCCAGTGATGGCACGAGTAGTGCGGAGTTATCGAACCAGTTCCGAGTTTACCCTTCAGTGGGGCTGGGTAGTAGGATACCCACTGGCGTATCAGGGTTTACCCTCCAGTGGGGCTGGGCAGTGGATTACCCGTTGACCTTAGGGTTTACCCGGCATCGGGGTTGGGCAGTGGGTTACTCGGTGAAATCTTAGCATTTACCCTCCAGCTGGGTTGGTCAGTGGGTTACCCGACAACTTCTTTCAGACTCATCCCTTCCTATGAGGCTAGTCAGTGACTTTTCTTTGTAATTACCAGAGTGGGACCTTGGTTGTACTGTTTAGCGATGATACATATTTGACGTGCGGGACTATTGGGCATTAGTGAGGGTTACCCTTAGAACTATGGTGACTTTTCCTGGGATGTGCTTGGAGATGGGGATCCCCTTACGCACTCGTTAGGGTTTCTGGTTGAGCATATATATATATACACCCAACTTTTGTTCCTACTCCTTGGATTCAGTTACTCTCCTTCTAGGAGGGCCGAAGACACGCGGGGTATGCCATATTCTTTCCCTGTCTAGCTCCTCTTAGTTGGATGAGTCTACTTCCTTTCTTTTGTTGGATTAAGATGCACTCTATTTACTGTACTCTTTCACTGTTCCTTGTTCTGTCTACTACTCACCATTTTAGTACCTCCTTTGGTTCTCCCTCGAGCTTTTGGGGTATCCTACTGAGTATAATTATACTCACCCCTTCTTGGGATTTTCCCCCACTTGGTGTGCCCTTGCAGACAACAGACATGTCGATCGAGACAATGGAGGAGCATAGACGAAACAAGAACTTGGGATGCATTCCGTGGTCATAGTAGGAATTTCAGGTTTGAGACTCACCAGCTGTTTACTTTTGATTACCTGTTGTCGGGTTGTGGCACCTTTCGGGTTGGGCACGTGTTTTTCCTTTTTTCAGTAATTTACTTGTCAGAACTTTTCAGCACTTTACTTGTTCTATTTAGAAGTTGATGCATGACTGTGGTTGGGTTATAGTTGTTTGTCATTTTTTTCATTTTACTCTGCACTTCTGCATCGAGTGGGTTTTGTGTTCATGTATAGGTACATAGGAGAAGGCCTCCCTGAGAACATTATGCCTTCGGCACTTGTCGCCAGCCCCTAGCCTATGGAGGCGATCCTGGGATAGTTGTGGCTCAATACTAGTAGGGTCGGGTTGTGAAAATAACTCTATTTTTGACTTTGGGATGCCTTGATATGTTGATGAATAGTTCTCACCTTATCCACAATTTATTCAACCATTTTAGGTCATAGAAGCTTAAGCTCACTAACTTCATCTCAACTTGTCTGTGCTCTGCACCTTTTCCCAAAAATGGCTTCATATAGTGTCATTCAGATGCTCAGGTAAAAAATTTTGTTGTAAGAGAATTAAACTAGTCGAATATTTTGGTCCCATACTTCTTTGAATTCCATAGAAAATGCTCTCAACATGTCTTCTAGTGTCTAAATAGTTCACTTATATTGGCCATCAGTTTGAGGATGATAGGTCGTACTGAAGTTCAGTTCAATGCTTAGAGCATGTTGGAGACTTTTCCAAAACATTAATGTGAATCTCAGATCACAATTGGATATAATAGATAGTGTTACTCCATGAATCCTTACCAATTATTTGATTTAAATCCATACAAGTTGATCCAATGAGAAGTCCTCTCGAACTGCGATAAAGTGATTTGTCTTTGTAAGATGGTCAACAATGACCTATATATCATTGTTTCGTTTGTATATCCTTATAAGTTCATTAACAAAGTCCATGATAATGTTCTCCCACTTCCATGAGGGTATGGGTAGTGGTTGAATAATCCCCTTAGAGTTTTTCCTTCCATCCTTCACTTGTTGATATACCAGGCACTTTGATGTATATTCAGCAATCTCCAATTTCATTTTGTCCCACCCAAATTTTTCTTAGAGATCTCGATACATCTTTTCTCTCCCTAGGTGGATAGAGAAGGTTAATCTATGTGTATCATTCAATATCTTCTTCTTTATCTCTGGATCTATTGGTATAAATAATCGTGTCCCAAATCTTACAACTTCTTCCTCATTAATTTTGAAATCGAAGGATTTTCTCATTTCTGATAGCTTCCACCCTTTTCTGAATTTCCACATCTTTTCTATGAGAATCCTTTATTTTTCCAAGAGGGATAGTTGATAAATCATTTGAGAAAGTATTGATGATGTTCCTCCCATAATTATTCCCATGTCCATCCTTTTCAAATCTAATAATATCAGATCCTTTTCAATTCTCATCAATGATAAAGATGTAGGATCCTTTCTACATAGAGCATATGAAACCTTGTTTTCCTTACCGGGATAGTAGTGGATTGAGCAGTTATAATCCTTGATGAGCTCTATCAATCTTAGATGGGGCATATTAATCTCTTTCTATGTGAAGATATATTTGAGGCTCTTGTGGTAAGTATATATCTCACATTTCTCCCCATAGAGATAATGCCGCCAGATTTTCAACGTAAAGATCACAGCTACCAACTCCATATCATACATGGGATAGTTTTTATCGTGCATTTTTATCTACCTTAATGCATAGGCTATCACTTTATCATTTTTCATTATCACACAGCCTAATCATTTCTTAAAAGAATCATTATACACCACAAAGAGTTCTCCACTTTAAGGGAGTGTGAGTATTGGCATTGTGATAAGCCTCTTTTTCAAATCCATGATCCAATCTTCACATTCTTATGTCTAAACTAACTTTACCCCCTTCTGTGTGGGCTTGGTCATTATGTTTGAAAATTGTGAATATTTCTTCATGAATCGTCAATAATACCCAGTTATACCCAAAAACTTGCGGATCACCGTTATAGAAGTTGGCTTGGGCCACTCTTCAATTTTCTTTTTCTTGGAAGGGTCCACATATATCCATTTTCATGTGATAACATTCCCCAAAAATGATACTTCCTCTATCCAAAACTCACATTTACTGTACTTTTCATATAACTTCTCACTTCGCAAGGTTTTTAACACAGTTATGCTCCTCATGTTCTTCCATGATGTTTGATTATATTAGAATATCATCAATAAAGACAACAACAAATTTATTGAGGTAATCACTAAAGACTCTATTCATTAAATCCATGAAAATTTCTGGATCATTAGTGAGTCCGAAGGGCATCACTTTGAACTCATAGGGTGTATAACTCGTTCAAAAGGCAGTCTTCGGAATATCTTCTTTCCTCACCTTTAGTTGGTGATATCCTGACTAAAGGTCCACATTAATGAAATAACTGGCCCAATGAAGCTGATCTAACAATTCATCTATCTGTGGAATGGTATACTTGTTCTTTATCATGATTTTATGGAGCTCCTGATAATGAATTCAGAGGCGCATTGATCTATCCTTCTTCTTGACAAAGAGGATTGGCATGCCCTAGGGTGAAGCACTCAAGCATATAAAACCCTTCTCTATATTGTCATACAACTACTAATTTATCTCTTTCAGCACTATGGTGGCCATTTTGAAAGGTGTCTTTGAGATAGGCAGTGATCCAGGGATAAGTTCAATTGAGAACTCAACCTCTCAATTAGGAGGAAAACTAGGCCACTCTTCAAGGAATTCATCTATGTAATCCCTCATGATAGGCATGTCTTCAGGAATGATTCTCTCCTTTGACACAATCATTTGAGCTAGATATTCCTACTCACAAGGCAATAATAACCACACTTTAGATGAAGATTCAAAATGATATTCATCTTCCTCCTCACACTTTTAAAGAATTGGAGGATGCTTCGAGATGTGAAAAGTGATCTCCCTTTCCTGACAGTTGATGTTGGCTTTGTATAAAGATATCCAATCCATGACCAAGATAGCATCAAACTACACTAAAGAAAGTATGATGATATTTTTTGGGAGGTTTAGTCAACAAACATTAACCAGGGAGGAGTTATAAACCATGGACGCAATAATTTTCCAATTCTCTGTTCTCACAGATAACTTTTCCTCCAAATTTTGAGGTGGTGTTTGAATAGTTCTACTAAACTTAAAACATATGAAATAATGCATAAAACCAGAATAAAAGTGTATGTTATCTATTCTTTAATGAATAACTAGTGTACTTATCACCACATTGTTGTCTGGATCGACCTTAGAAATATTTAGCATAAGACCTTCTTTTTTTCCTTGGAGGTTGTAGTTGATTGCCTCCGATAACCCTTAGATTAGGGAAATTGTTCGCATAATCCCTATGCTTCTTGAAGTTTTAACACTGCACTGCAGGCTGAGTGTTGACTTGAACCTTCCTTTCCTCTTCCACATTAGTGGGATTCTTCATATCCCAATAGCAGTTCTTGCCCAGATGACCAAATATTCCACATTGGAAGAAATTAATGGTTTCCATAAGATAGTTACCAATATGCCTCTTCCAAAAAAATTTGAAAGGGGAAATGTCAAGCTTCTTTCCATCATGGTATTTTTTTGATGAACCACTCATGTTGTTCTCTATTTTCCACTTCTTTTCACTAGGCCCACGAGACCACTGAGATTCTCCAATCTCTATTTCAACCTAGAGGGCACAATGAACAATATCCTCATAAATGTTGAAGTCTCAAATTTACAATGCTTTTCGTATACATGGATTTAGTCCTATAAAGAAGTGATCCACCTTGCTTTTGGTGTTCAGGACAAAGCCAGAGGCATACCTTCAATCCTTGTAATGTTTTCTTCATACGCCCCAATGGACTCATCTTCCTTCTGCTTGAGTTCGAGGAACTCTCTTTCCATATTGAGATGGAGGGTTTGAGGAAAATATTTGTTGAAAAACATCCTCTTGAATTCCTTTCAATCCATGGAATCAATTTCCTTTTTCGATGTTGTATTCTTGATCAATTTCCACTACTGATCATCTTCCCCATCAAAATGATAGACTTCCAGTAACACCTTCTCTTCTTTCGAGCACTAGAGGATGGATAATATCTTTTCAATGGTGTTAATCCATTGTTCTGTGAGGAGAGGATCATAAGATCTTCTAACCATGGGTGGCCTTTTCCACATGAAGGATTATACAACAACTTTCTCTTTCCATGTAGGAGGAGGGTATTCTTCCTAATTCATGATGTCATTCATAACTCGAGACAGCTGAGCAATTACTGTCATGAAGTTTTGAGCACCCGCTCCCATTATATCTAGAATATCATTAGGGAAATATTCACATTTCTTGTCACATTGGTTGTTGGAATGTTTTATTTTATTTCCCTCCATTAACTAAGAAAAAGAAAATATAATTAGAGGTCTTGAATACAAAACCATTGACTATAAAAAAGGAAACATTTAACATAAAATGACAAACTTATAAAGAAAAAGTATACCCTAACTTTTGATTCCTTAGGTCTAAATCTAGGTTATCCTCAATCTATTTCTTAACTTATATTCTTTTGGTATTTTTTCCCTTAATAATGGTTTGTACTAAGCTCGTGAATCTACCAAAGCATATCCCCCAAGAGTGTCGTAACCTAGAGTGCAGAAAGGCCCGTTCCCATGTACCAGTTCCTATTTAAGACTAGCTCAAAGCCGTGTTTTAAGGTTTTACCTCTAGATACATCTATGCTAGAGTCTCCTCTACCTGCTCGTATCCAAATAGGGATTTATTCTCTTGATAAACCACTTACTCAATACTCAACAAAATTTAGGAATATTTTTTAATACTTAGTCTCATTCTTAAAGTTCTCACTAAGGCTCTCTATTATTAATCTTCAAAAATAACTAGATCGTCCTCTGATACCAACTATAGTTACCCAAGCCTTCTATATATAACATTACATGATTTTAAACATAGTTATACATTGGGGTACATGTCAATGATCGTTATGTCTAGTGTCTTTGAAGACTATGTACATATAACATAAAACATGGGGCTAAAAAATAATTCTTTATTTAACCTCTATAAAGAGCTCTTAACTTATTTTGAGCCCTTAAATTTTCATAGGGGACCCTGGGGAACACATGAAAAAAGGGGTGAGATGAAAATCTCAGTAAGTTAATGAACATAGGGATACATCTTAAACACATGAGTTAGGAGGCATTATATAATGATAACAAAGGGTGGAACATATGAAATCATATCATATAAGTATGGGATCATATAAACGTAGAATCGTATAAATGTGGAATAATCATAAAACATTTCTTTAGAATGGTTCAAGGCTAACCTTCAATCTCATTTCTCATTTTAGTACGGGTTAAGGCTAATCGCCAATCCCATTTCACATCGTATCTCATGAGACTTAACTTTACTCGATGCATGGAGCGCTATCTCGGTGCACTCATCTCAACATTTTCATAAATATTCTTGCCACATAAATATTCTTTCCACATAAATATTCTTTCCACATAAATATTCTTTCCACATAAATAATCATACATAAGAAATCATTCATAAACATAAGGATACTCATAGAAAGAATCAGGTTCCATAATCATGACATAAAGAATAACCAATGAGTTTATCATGAAGGTGTCCATGAAAGAACATGATTAGAACATAAATGTACATTTTTAAGGTAAAATAGGAATATAAAATGGTAGGTGGTGACAAATAGAAGTGACAAAATATAAGAAATTTATTTGAGAAACATTAGCATTAAAACATTTTTGTGTGATGTTTAAAGAAAATACTATAGATATTTAAAAATAGTAAAGTGGAAATTCTTTTATATAAAACTAGAATTGAACCAAGAAAGTTTTCATAATAAAAATTCTAATTTTTTGAAGGCAATGGTGACTTGAAATAGAGGATATAGTTTACTTGAAATTGGGTAAAAATTTGGGAAGTTCTTTTAAAACGAGTGTGCCTATTGGGAAGTATCGAGGAAGGATTCGCATAAAAGCATTTATATCCTTGAAAGAGAAAGAGAGATGGATCTTGGAAAATGATTTTGGAGAATATAAACATAATTTATATGTTTTATGAAAAAAAAATACAACTAAATTTTGGTATAAATAAAGATAGATCAACCAAAAGGAATAAAGGAAGTTCGGGTAGAATCAATTACGGTTTATCAGCATAGGATCAAGTGTAACTAAAAGGTCTTGATAATAGATATAAGGGGTTTATTATCACTTATAAATCATTAGGGAAGTATGTGGGTGGTGAGAAAACATACACCATCACTTGGCATCACACTAAAAAGGCATATCATAGAGAACAATCATGATTAAAGGTGAAAAGGAGAGGATCCCTTACCTTAAATTTGTTGGTATTATCCACATGTTATTAAATACTTGAATAAAAAAATTAGGATAATTAATTATTAATTAAAAAACTTCTAATATATGTAACTGATTTATTATAACCCTTTTTAGTTCTTTCAATCCTTTCTTGATTTGTTATAAGGTTCAATTTCATTTTTCAGGCTCATTTGTTTACTTGGTTTTAAAATATCGATTCACTTATATTCAAGTTCAGATAAACATGAAAGATGGAATTGGTTGTCCAGAAATGAATTTATATGATATTAGTGAACATATAGAAGATTAAATGGTTTCAAATTTAATTTGTTTAATTATATTGAAGTCAAACTATTATATAAAACCATGGTGAAAACCGTTTTTATTAATCAGTGGGTTTGATTACAATGGAAATGTTTTTTCTTTATAAATTAATATCATTTGTAAAAAAAGATTGCAGAAAAAAATGATATATTACATATGTAATAATCTGGTTCAACCATAAAAAAATGGTTTCATGACCAGAATTAAATATTATAATAGAAATTGATAAATTTTTGTCCTTAAATGTGCTATATTTGCACACCTCAAACGGTGCTTTCATTTCTTTCAAACAAAAGGTGGGGAAAGAAGAGAAGATAATGAAATATCCCGTTAGAAAGAAAACATTATACTACATTTATGTTAAGGGATTTATCATACTATTTGGTTGAAGGAAGGTGAGGAAAGAAACAAAAAAGAAAAGAACATAAAAGAAACGAAGGAATTGGAAAGAGAAATTTACCTCTTGAGACTTCCTCCTTTGACAACCTTTTTAAATGAGAGGTTTTGGTATTATGAAGAGGCTAGGAGCTTTTCAACATGGGGAAAGATATTGGGGAGAGATTTGGGAAGAATATTTTCATGTAAAAAGGATTTAGACGAGTGAAGAGAAGAGAGAGTGGGGGGGGGTTATAGTGGAGGGGAGAGGGGATTCCTCAATATAAAATTCATTAATTTATTATTTCCCCAAAATACAAGGAATATTGAGTCTTATTTTACCAAGAATAGTAATTGTATCATTTGATCCTGAACCAATTGGTCTTGCATTAGCAGAACATCATCAATGACTCAATAAATCCCTTATTTAGCATTTATTGTAAATTATCGTATTTTTACTATTTATCAAAAATTCAAGTATTTCAGAAAAATCTAAAAAATTCACCCTAACCATTTTTAGATGTGTAGAATCCAAAAATGAAATCAATTTTTCAAATATAATTTTATAAAAATTATTATTGTAATATTTATTTAAAATTATAATTTGTTATCAAAAACCAGTTTTAAAACTATAACTTACTTATTCTAAAATATAAATACATTATGCTTTCACTTGAATATTATTTATATATTAAAATGGGTCATGTTACTGTTAATTAGGGTATATCACAATTTATAAGGTCATGTAACTATTTATAAGGGTATGTTATTATTCACCCAAAATTAACATTTTCTTATTAGACTCCAAATAACTTATTGATTGCAACCATGTATGTCATATTTTCGGAATTCCAAACACAGAAGTGACAAGATTATGTTTAAAAGTAACTTAGAACATAGTAGTTCATTATTTTATGTTTTCATGTGATTTTATGACATATTTATAAGAGAGGAATTTTTATTTATAAAACATTGGGTCGTTACAAGTCTAGTCTTATTTAGAAGTGAATTATTGTGAATTAAAATATTTTAAATAGATGAGTATTAAAAAACATATTCCATCATCATACATGAAAGTAAGGTATCAAAAATAAACATGAAATGTAAACTTTTATAGGACATGACCTAAGGAAAAAATTTACAAGAGGTCTATGATAATAAATATTTAATTTATATTTTGATATATTAAAAATAATATCTTATCCCTATAACTTCTTTATTCATACCCTAAAATAATAGGATGATTTGATGATCATATATGTTAGGTATAACACTAAGTACACATATTTCTCAATTATCTAATAAAGAATATTATCAAATAATTATTTCCATGACTTCTTTGTTTTTATCCCTTTAACATAAACTGTACAAATGAAAAGATGAAATGGAAAATACATTTGTAATATAAATCATTCCTTGCTAATGATTATTGTAATGTATTCCATAGAAAAATTATGGGATGTAATAGAGTTATAGAGTGAGTTGTTTTAGTGAAAGAAATTTATATCCATTGTTACATTCACATTTTATTAAAAATAACTATTCTAAATAATCACCCATTGGTCATTTATATGTGTATTTTTAAATATGATCATTGGTGTATTACACATTTTTTAGAATTCAACCATTATAAAATATAGTCATTGATATTGTTGTGTGATAGGTGTAAGATATTTTAATTTCTTTTTATATAATTTGGGATAGTTCTGACCATTAGTTAATTTAATTACTAGGAATATTTTATATATTAAATAATATCACAATTATAACTTTATTTTAGTGATAACATGACACATTTATTTATTTTTTGAGTTTTTATATTTGTTATGAATTTCTATCAAATCTTAATATATTTTTATATGTTGAATGAAAAAATGGCCTCATTTTATGGAAAAAATATCATGGTTTATAAAGTGGAGTAAAAAATATTGATTAATGAATAAAACAAATAATTGAAGTCTCGATCATGATTGAAAGGGATTTTGGAAGTCTTAGAGGAAAACCACATTGAGAAAAACAGTCATGATTATCAAATTATATCATGGTTTTGTATAATTGTTCAGTTGTATGAAAATCATAGTATATAAGAAAATCTGTCATAAAAATATTATAGAAACACAAGTGGGTTAGAATTTATTATGTTTAAAGATAAATCATGGATGAAACCATTGTATTTTTTTCATTATTCCCATATCATGGTTTTAAGATATAATGAGATGTGAGATATAACCCATGATAAAAAGATATTCAAAAAATATGTGGATTATACATATTTAAAATTAAATTTAAACTAATAAAATAAACTACACTATATTTTGACATGTCACATCATGGTCTGAGTCTAATAGAAAATATATTTAAATACATATGGTCATTAATTGAAGAAAATACAACTCATTAGAGGAGAGATCAAAATGGATTTTTATATTTCTATGAATGGGTGGTTATTATATGATAATATTTATAGTTAATGTGATTTAATAATTGATTTCATTTTCTTTTAATTTTGATACCTGTTAGGTTCTTACATTCATTCATTATGTTTTTCTATCTCTATTCAAGATTAAATTTTATTGATTAAAAATTTTCTATTTAATACTTATACTAGTTTCATGGATTATTTCTTGATCATAGAATGAGTTTGATTATGAATTGTTTAAATATAATTTGGGATCTTCTAATTATTAAGTAAATCAAATTACATAATGATAAGAAAACGAGTATTTTTATAGTTAAGTAAAAACACTAAGAAAAAGTATTTTTTATATCTAATTTCGATAATAATATTATCATTCATTAAGAATTGTATAATATAAATTATCACTTATACCTAAAATTTTAAATTATTATTAGGATATCTTAATTTAAATATTTTTTATTTAGGTTTATTTTCATCCAAATAATTTGAAAAGTTAGTCGTAACATTTAAATTGAAGTTATACTCTCATAATCACATGTATTTATTGGTTAGACCTCAAACTAGATGTGTACTACATTGTGACACCCAAATATCACATTTATTTATATATTTTACTTAATTATTTATTTATTTTTGTTTTATGGAGTTAAAGTTGATATTATTGATGTTTTTGAAAATTTTCTAGGTTACGAGGCTATTTTTCAGTTTGGTGAACTATTTAAACTAACTATAAATGAGTGGAAATTCTAATCTAGTACTAAATAAATTTTTTGAACTTGGATAGGGTAATCATGTATCATAACCATATAGGTCATGCAGGTTGGTTCTAATGACTAGTTCATGGTTGGTGCACACTTTTTCAAACCATGCAACCAACCCATGTATTTACCTTTATATATGATATTTTAAATTTTGGGATACATTTTAATTGGGAAACTCTTTATTTTTTCCCCATATTTTTCAGATATATCTATATGTCTTTTTTATCTTACTTTGACCCCCCTTCCTTGCTTCTATGGTGATTCTACTTTAATCTTCAAGTGATTCTTCTATATAGACACCTCTTTATTATTATTTTTCCATTAATATCTTATCATTCATTCATGTGATTTTATCTTAATACTCTAACAACCGTGGTGTTTAACCAAAATGGTTAGGGTTTTTCTAAAATTAGTGTTTTTATATATTTAGTAGGTGTGGAACCTTCCTCTAGTCCTTTTCTTCTCTTCTTAAAAGGATTAGACTCATTCATGTTGAATTGAGGTAGTTTTTTTAAAAAAATTCCATTTATATAACATTAAACATTATGATTATATATTCTAAACTTATTTATTTTAAATTTTATATCTATATCCTTTATAATAATTGAAATTATAAATTTTTGATAACATATTCATTATTTTTATTTCTGACATAAAAGAAGGTTTTCCCTATTTTTGGGTGGGTTATTTTTTAAACTCTATTTCATGCATTCTAATTTTTTGTTAAAATATTTTGTAACATTTTGGTAAAAAAAACTAAATATATAATGTATTTCCAACCTATAATTTAATTTATAAAAAAGGATTCTTCATTATTTTAATTTTTTTAATTATATTAGTGTGATTTACTAAAAAGAGTATTGTTGTTGACATATGTTATTACTTTTATCATATTTTTGTGGTTGTTTTGATTATAAAAACATATTTAGACTCAAAATAGATTTCCATTTGTGGTTTAATCCAAAATTTATTTTCAAATATTGGTTTTATGGTTTTTATTTTCTTTATGATTACTAAGGGACTATTTAGATAAGTAAAATATATGTTTTCTTCATGAATGTACACCCTTAATGTTATTTCTGAATTTCATGATAATTCATGTGGCTATATATATTATGAAATTATAATGTTTTATTATAAGATATAAATGTGAATGGTTTAATTTCATTGAAGGTGTTCTAATGGTGATATGTTACATTATTTTATGTGTTATATAAATTCTATGTTAATATCTTGATTTTCTTATTTACCTTCATTTGGAGAACATCTCAAGGGAACACATGGTAACTAAGTGTAATGTATAAGGATGAGTTATATACATGTGAGATTATGAAATTTATAGTTTCCATTAGTTTAGATTATTCCAGGGCTAAGGGGGTACTTAACGTTGAATCAAGTGAGAGTAAGTTATGGATTATTTTATAAATAGCACATTATTATGCCGGAACATGGTTCCAATTGAGAACTAATAATACTTTCTCATCAAGAACTTGTTATTTCCCATGATTGATGTTTTTTGACATTGATTCTTATTTTTTTTATTCTTATCAATCTGAAACATTTTTTTCTATTTTATTCTATTATGTTCTTTAGTATTACCTATTAGTGATTTTTTTATTTACATGTATTTTTTTAAATCATACAAGTCTCTAATGGTTTTTATTGGGAAGTTAAAAAATGGTTGTTTTTATCCTTATTAATAAATAACTTGTATTTTTTCTCACATCAAGAGTTTTCCAAATTTATTCCATGAATTCGGGTTTTTACTAGATGTATGAGAATAATTTAAAAAATGGTGAAAGATATATATTTCTTGATTTTATTATTTCTTCTAATTACAGTTTAAAATATAATATAGTGTTTATAATATAAAATGATTTAAAATAATTATTTAGAATCCTATTGGCCATTATTTCACATCCTACATGTGCCAATTAGTGTGTATTTAGTCTTGATTCCTTTATGCACATGATATGTCATGTCTTATTAGTTGGTTATTATTACATTATCACATTAGAATATTGAGAATATTGAGATGTTGTGGTGATCATCTCTTACATGGTTGTCATTTTTGGAGTATTATGGGGATCATACTTTGTTGTGGGTTGAATTATGTATCAGGATTATCATTCATCCTTGTTTTTTCTTTTATAATTTTTATTATGAATAATTGTATTAATTTATTCAATTTATTAACAATTCCCTTATGAGGTGTTTTCTATTATTTATTTTCATTATTACTCATTTTTTTAAATTATTTCAAATCTATTTACTTGATTAGAATATGTATTCAATATATGAATGCTTCATGTTAGAATCATGAAAATTATTTAATCAAGGAAATATTTTTTTTATGATTTTCTATAATATTAACCATCATTTTTCGTTAATTTTAATTAAATTTCTTCACAGTTTTTTTTTATTTTTGGATTTATTATAATAAGGCCTAATATTCTTGATTATATATATATATATATATTATTTTATAATTAGTTGGATCTATCCTATAATAAATATTTTTTTCATAATTTTTAGGTGTTACAAAAATAACGAATAATATAGACGTTGAATTTTCTTGAATCTGAATGAAACAAAAGTTAATTTTCAGAACATACAGGCTAGTGAATCTATAAGGACTTCTAATGTGTAAGATTTAGATATCTAGATCAATTACCTAAAAATGAAAAATAACTTTAGTAAATAAAATTAAACAAAATAATACATGACATTTATGTACTCTCACATAAGAGTCATTAAAAAGGTAAAAGATGGAATTCATCTAAGTCTTTATATAAATTAAAGTAAACACACTAATACCTAAAGGTTTCTCTCAAAAAAAGGAAATGTGTATTAGCATCTAGGAACATAAGTTATGATATCCCCTTACCACATCAGAAATATTTAATGGTTATTTACTTTTCCATAGTGGAGGAGTTTCCCACGAAAAAATTTCACTTTATGATACATACGGGTCTTAAATGTTATAAAATTCTCATAAAATATGATATATAAGTGTATTAATCCTATACATAAGATTTATTCTCCAAGGACCATGTGATATTTAAGGTTTATGACATTACCACTCACATTAAAACTAAAACATATAAATCTCTTTTCTGGGAATTATTGGATACGTAGGGGTTATCCCTTTTTCAAAACAAGTTTTTCTCAACTAAAGTGATATATAAAGGTAAAAAACTTAGAGAAGTTTTTTTCATATTTATTCAAAGAGAAATTTGATTCATGAACATATAGATTATCTTTAGTACATGTTTAACTTTTAAAGGATTTGGTAAATCAAATGAATATTTCATTCCCACTAATTAAAAATGTTAGTAAAAGTGATTTGAACTCATAGGTGGCACATGATCAAAGAGAAATAGAAAGAATCTGATGAAATCAAGGGAATAAAGAATTTGACTAAAAATTTAGAGGAATTATTTACCATCTATATGGGTTTGATTGAGTGTCCAAGACATCTATTAAGATCATCCCAATATTGGGATTATCCCCAAACATTCATCCAATATTTTAAAAGGAAGAGTAACTCATTGAAATAGGTTTGTCTAGCAAGATATTTTTACTATTATTTTTCTTCTCCCCATTACTTCATAGTGTAATTTAGCCAATTATAGACCACTAGATCAATTTTGTTCAACCCAAAGAGATGTATCTGAACCCCTACTATCGAATTCTAGAATATAATTATCAATTATCTCTTATTCAATATTGTTTTTATGTTTTTTTATTATCTGTAGTAGTATATATCGATTATTTATTTAAATTAAATTATTATTCCTTACCTTCAAATTATTTTTTATACATAGTTCTGTTGGACCTTATTCATTTCTAATCAGGTTTAGGGATGCCATTTTTGGTTTAATAATGATCATTGTTTTTTAATTTCTTAGCCAGGAAACACTAGAGTGATTATTTATCATTTCAAATCATTGATTGATCCAAATTCACCAAGAGAGGAAAATATTTTGAATTTTTATCTAGTCACTTAAAAAGAATGAAATGTTTATTAAATTTAATTAAGATATTGCAGGTTAGAAGACAAAAAATATGAGTTAATATTTATTATTCAAATTATATTTTGAACACTATTTTACTTGTATTTAAATATAAACTAAAAATATTCTTGTTTTTTTCTTTATTTACACTCTCTCTAAAATACACATTGAGAAAAAATTAGAAGTATACATATTTTATAGACAACCTAAGTCACACACACTAATATATTTTATTATGAACATTTTTTCCTAGAACAACCGATGATAGCTACCCCAAAAAATTTGCATCATCTCTAAGGGGCAGGCTTGCTTATTTTAATTTTTGATTTCATTTTACTAATTTTTTTCTAATGAATATTTAAAATTCTAATTTCCACTTTTTGATCTTGATATTGATAAAAATTAATTTTATATAGCTCAAATATTAAGAATTGTTGAACAATTTGGTAGGGAGTTCATTACTATTCCATTTATAGACTCTCTACCCTCATATGTGCTATATTTTCAATATGATGTGATAGTATTGAGAAAATATCTCCCTGTTAAATATAACCCTTAGAGTGTTTCTCAAACTAAACATTAGTTTTCAAAATAATCATTTGGTGTTTCCAAAATAACTAATTTATTTTGAGTTAAAATGTAATATAATTCAACTAATACATAAGTTTCATGGTTTATTAGGTGAATTCCCACATAAATATCTAAATGAGTTTGGAATTATTAAAAACACCTTCAAGTATAGAGGAGTTTCATATTCCCAAATCTAAATGAAGGAATTGTTATTCTATTTTTAGGGCTTATCCAAATAATTTATACACAGCATACAACCTCTAGAGTCTATAAGATCAGATGAACTCTAAAGGGATTTCCATTAGAAGTTTTTCCTAAATTAAGGTTTGGAAACACCATCCTATGTACACATTGTAAGTAAGTAAAAGGTCAAATAAAATATATATGAGTTACCTTAATCAATACCATCATTCCCTTAAAGGATGATTCCACTAAATAAATCCAATAAAGAGGACCTATAGAAATAATTGATTGATATCATAAAGAATGTGGAAATTAATATTCCAATTCTAGAAGAAATAAACCATATTCTTGGGTATGAAAAATTTTTCAAAGAGTTTCACACTAAGATGAGTAGACTATATGGATATGAAAGGGTGAGCCTAAGGGGGGATTTTTTAGCCTTAATCACACCACAATTACCTATGTAATTTCAGGATAAATGCAATTTTACTATTAAGTGAACTATAATAAAGATTAAATTTACCAATTCCTTATGTGATCTAATAGAATTGATAGATTTCATACCTCACATAATCTATTCTTCATTATCATAATGACATAATAATCAAACCCAAATGGTCGTACAGTTAACCAAATAAGCTACAACCTGTTGTATGGTTGTTTTAGAGGGTGTGCTAGTAAGGGTCAAAGGTTTTTTATTCCATGAAAATTTTATATTTCTAAATATTTCTGTATAAAGAGTGTAAAACCCCAAGAATTTATTATATATTTATTTTTAAATTAATTTAATCTTTTTGATAGCCTATGGTACACCCAGTCTTGAGTATAAACGAACTGTAATATACTATATTTTATTAACCTATCCATTAAATTTTTGGGTATGAAAAGTACTCACTAAATTTTAGAAATTATATGTTTTACAAACTTATAAAATAAATTCATTAGTTATTAATTATTTATAAAAAAATATAAAAAACATTTGAAAATAAAAGTATTGTTTTTCTGGAAAAAAATATTTTTATGGTGTAATGTTTTTTTATCTTAATAAATTAAATTAATCACTATTAGTGAATAATTTTTTTAAAAATATATTTCATATATTCAATAATTTATTTTAATATTCATCTAAAATTTTTACTATGATTGTGATAAGAATAAATCTAGTTTTTTGATTAAACATTATTTTTCTTAAAAGTAGTTTCACTGTGTTTATTAAAATTATTTTAAATTTAATTTCTAACATGTATAAAAATTTAATTTTAAAAAATGAACTCCACATTTGGAATCTGTTTGTTAAAATTTTTTATGTATGTCCATTTTATTTTAAAGAATTTTTAATAGTAGACGTGGCAAAATTTATCACCTCGGTAAAGGGTAAATCGGATTAATTAGAGCTAAAACTGTATTCATTCATCACTATTTTCCATCCAAATTACTATTGCATGAAGTCAATTATAGCCTTATTAAATTAGGGTCTAATTTTAATTGTTTAAGAGACACTTTTGTTTGAAAATAACTTATATAAGAGTTAATATAATGAAAAATACCAAAATCCGCTCTCAAACATTTAATTATAAAATTTTTGTTCATATTGGGAAAAAATAAATTTATGGAAGAATATAAATATATATTTATGGAAATTTATTTATAATTTTTAGAAACTAAATAATTATTTTAAATTCATGTGTAACAATAATACAAAATTTATTCAATTAATAGAAAAATAAAATAAATGGTTTTAAAAATGTTAAAAGTAATATAATATGAGTGATTTATAGTGTTACATTAATTTTGAAGATTAATATAACATATTAGTTTTGTTTAAAATTATTTTATTCAAATTAATTCATTATAAATATGTATTTTATGTCAAATTAATTTAATAGATTCAAAATTAACATTAATGATAATTTATCGAAATAATATTTTATTAAATTATTCACAAAATAATTAAAAAAATCTAAAGGGGATAAAGTGGATAATATATGATCTAATATTTTACCCCTTTTCCATTCATGACTAAATAGTTACTATATATTAAATATTTTAACCCTATTAAAAATTTTGTTATTGTGGTTTATGTTTAAATAAGTTAATGAAGTGGTGAATGTAACACCCCGAGATTTTATGAAAAATATTATTTTAATTTCATTAATGTATTATGTTGTATTCTACACCAAGATTACCTTGCGCTATACGCAACACCGTATTAGCTTGCAGTATACGCAACACTATTCTTGGACCGTGTTACACACAATTTTGATAATAGTTATTTTACGCAACATTGAGTATATATATATATATATATATATTAAATGTATAAATGAAATATGGTTGGATTCTGTTATACGAAACAATGAAGGATTCTTTCACAACACGCAACCCTGACTTGGCTTGCATTACACGCAATCGCGACCTTCCTCGATAGCGTGTGTTGTACACAACACCTGGTTTTAATAAACAATGTTATATTATTATAATATTGTCATGAACTAGCCGTTATGAATAGTATTAACTAAATTTTGAATTTT